>JASAUF010000478.1:2400000-3600000 GCA_030180095.1 Magnolia changhungtana | reverse complement strand
TGGAGAATAAATCAAGAATAACTTAAAGAAATAAATTCTAAGTTATTACACCATTCAACCACACTTGCTTGAAATGAAAATTACAACATTCATCCACAAAAGCAATTCACAATACTGAAGGAATAAATGAATAAAGAAATCAAGCACAACCACAACACAACGATATATAATGGTTTGCCCTGTGTGTTCACCAACTGTTAGCCAACAACACATAATGCTACTTCTCACTCCTAATATCCTCACACAGGGGATATTAGTATGTACTATCAAAATAGGTTTTCACAGGTTCACCCAAAACCTTCACAATTGTGTCTTTTTATCTCGGGCTTACATAATCCAAAAACCCCCACAATCTGAGTTTTCTGGCTCTCCTCAGATAACCAAAACAATGAGATTTTTCTGGCAAATCTCAAACAAAACCAGAGAAAGTAAATTATAAAGTAAAATACCTGGATCTCCTTTTGAAGTAGCCCAGTAGAACCAATCGGAGTAGATGAATGATACGTCGTTCAATGTCCAATACTCACATAAAGAATGATTCTAGGTCTATTTGATTTTAATCCCAGAAGAAGGAATATCACAAATTTCTCTTTTCTAAATAAGATTGGAATATGGATCAAAATCACAATAGAAAAATGCTAACAAAAGGAATATTAAATATGCACAATAGCTTAAAAAATAATCACTACTTATCTTAGAGTATAGCCTTAAATCGCTTGAATTGAATGGAATTGAATGAATAAACTCTGAAATTCGTGCACTATTTATAGCCTCAAAAATCCCATCTTCGACTAGTCTTAGAATCCTAGGACTGGTCGTAGCGTCAAAGATTTTGAAAGATTTCCGCGGGATTAGATTTGTTATACTCACGACTGGTCTTAAATAGTTTACGACCGGTCGTGAACCACCTACGACTGGTCGTGAGACACCTACGACCGGTCGTGATACTCAAGATAAGTCGTTGGAGTTCGAGTCGTAGAACTACGACTGGTCGAAGGATGAGTCGTAGGACTTCTCAAGACTGGTCGAAGCAAGTCCAGGACTAGTCGAAGGACAACCAGGAAAATCAAAATCGAATAACCTATGATCGGGTCTCGAGAAACCTAAGACTAGTCGAAGCAAAGCTAGGACTGGTCTTAAGATTTCTAGGACTGGTCTTAGAACAGTCACACCAAGTAAATTAAAATATTCGGATTATGTATCCAGAATGGCCTATCATATAGACTAACCTAAGGTCAATCTAAGGTCAAACAAACTTTGAGTGAGATGGACATTGAAGTCTTGAAGGTCTGTATTCTCATATGATCTTGAAGTAGAAGCTTGAGTCGAGTTGATGGTCTTTCTCGAGCTTGGTACATTCTTGACTTGTCTTGATGAAGTCTTCTAATCTTGAACTTGATAGAAGCAAACTTGGAGTCTTCTATTGTTGTAGACTTCATTCATGACATGTCTTGCAAGCATTCTTCATTTATGATCTTGTCTTGAAAGCATTCTTCATTCATGATCTAGTCTTGAAGCAGTGTGTAGTCACAAACAAGAAACACAAGAAGTACAAGACATATAAGTTTTGGCACTACAAAATTTGACAACCAAAGGGATATGAAATCATAGCACTAACAATCTCCCCCTTTGTCAAATTTGTGATAAAACACATTTATAAATATAAGAGTAAAATGAAGAAAGAATCATGAGCCATCAGAGTGAGAAAAAGAAATACTCTACTCTCCCTAAGTAAGTAGAAACAATCAACCATTTTCAAGTAATCACTTTCTCCCTTTCTCCCATTCTCCCCCTTTCCATACTACTCCCCCTTTTTGTCACAAAATGACAAGGGAAGGCCAAAGGAGAGAAGAGAACACCATATGAAGAGTCAAGATTTAATTATCAAATTAGTACAACACTTCAATGTCATCAATCCAAAGCATACAACCAAAGTCATCAAACGTAATAATAATACAGAAACCATCATATTCAAACCAAAAAAAATTCACCTAATCAGATCCAGATGAAGGAGCAGGGCTGGTTGAATTAATCTGATGTAAACCCCTATTAATGCGACGAAGATATTTTCGCATATATTTAAATTGCATATTATGGGCTACACTCAGGTTATCAACCTTCTCCTCCAATGCACTTAGACATGCATCATAACCAGAAGATGGATCGTAACCAGAATCATTTTGGGAGTCAGTTTCAATTTCTTCAAATATATCATCCATATTTATATCAGCCTGTGGAGGAAGATCGGCAGCTTCTCCTTCATTTCCAGCTTCAGCACCTTCACCACCACCTTCAAAGAATTGACCAGGAAGCAAATCTAACTTCATCTTATTTAAATTAGTATTATTGAATAAAAGATGATGAATTGGTGCCTCATTCTCAGGTAAAGTGACGAGCATATTTGTGGCTAAACAAGTCATAAGATAACCAAATGGAATATCACTATAACCCGGATGAAGACGAAACTGAATGATAAAATGACATATCAAAGAAGGTAAACAGACAACCATGCCGGACACAACATAGTGCAATACCCGAACCATGAAGGCAGTTAACTCGGTTTTATTGCCTGACTGAGGATACACGTTTGAAGTCAAGATCCGGTGCAAAACTCTGTATCTGGGTAATAAAAATTTTTAAGGGAGCACATTTCCTTTGTGCGTCCAATGTACTTCCATATTGCATAAATCTCTTGTCAACATTTGTTTTTCCGATTCTGATGGTTTGTCATATAATGTATGAATCGGAATACCTTCATCTTTGACAGGTATATCCATAATACCTGATATCAAATGTCGATCTATCAAAAATTTCCTTTCTCTAGTAGCAAGTGAGAACGTTAAATCATTAAGAGAAAAATCAGAGATACATGCAACCATAGATTGTGCAATGGATTGGTATGCAGGCCCACCCCAAAACAAAATATTAGTCCAGCCAACAGATTCAAGGAGAGGTGTAATCTCAAATTGTTCAATGTGACTGAGACTTACAGGACGCTCAACGATAACTTTACGGTTACGTAACTCCCGTACATCAGTAGGATCATCTTCGGGTGACCGAAGGTGCCGTCTTGTTATAGATGTAGATCTAGATGAAGATGGACCACGGGATGTTTTCTTTTTCCCTCTAACATCCATTTTCAACAAGATTTACCAAGGACCAAGCACAAAGAACACTAGAAGTGGTGGGTTTCTCTACATTAGATTTTTAGAGAGGAAACCCTAAACAATCAACAAAAGACGAGATCTAGCTTATGGAATAAACAAATCAAAGCATATAAAGCATAAATCTTCAATAAAAATGAAGAAAAACGACTTATCTTGAAGAAAATCATGAACTCTCAAGACTGGTCGAGCCACGACTCGTCGAAGGAAGAAGAGGAAATGAAGAACAAAGAGATTTTCCCCAAATATATGATGCTCACGATCTCTACGACCGATCGAATGCAGTCCACGACTGGTCGAGTCAGGACCGGTCGTGTATGGCAAAGGCCGGTCGAACATCGACAAAAATAAATATTTTTATGCAGAAATTGAATTTATTTACATAAAAATTTAAAATATAGTACACTATGATACATGCAGACAAGTATATTCAATTTAAAATGCACATACCAAGATCAAATTTCATTTTAGTAAACCTTCTTTTGTCCAGCGGTTTAGTAAATATATCAGCAAGTTGGACATTAGTTGGAATATATTCCAAAGAAAGCTTTTTCTTCAACTAATTCACGAATGTAATGATACCTAATGTCAATATGCTTAGTACGCGAATGCTGAATTGGATTTTTGGAAATATTGATAGCACTGGAATTATCACAATGTAAGATCATTGAATCTTGATTAATTCCATAATCGCTTAACATGCGTTTCATCCATACGAGTTGTGTACATGCATATCCTGATGCGATATACTCAGCCTCAGTAGTGGAAAGCGATATTGAACTTTGCTTCTTGCTAAATCAAGAAACCAAACAATTTCTAATGTAAAAACAACTACCACTGGTTGATTTTCTATCATCAATATTACTAGCCCAATCAGCATCAGAATACCCAGCTAATTTAACATTAGTATCAAAAGGATACCAAAGAACCAAATTAGTTGTACTTGCGACATATCTAATAATCCGTTTGACAGCAGTAAGATGTGAATCATTAGGATTAGACTGATATCTCGCACAAATACTAACGCTAAAAGCGATATCAGGTCTACTAACAGTTAGGTATAATAAACTACCAATCATACTACGATATAGCTTAGGATCTACATCTTTACATGTAGAGTCTTTCGAGAGTCTCAAGGTTGTACTCATAGGAGTATCAAATTTTTTACCATTTTCAAATCCAAACCTTTTAACCAAGTTTGTAGCATACTTGGTTAAAGAAATGAAGATTCCATCAGGTTGTTGTTTTACTTGTAACCCTGGGAAGTAATTTAGTTCACCAACCATGCTCATTTCGAATCTTGATTTCATCAACTCTGTAAACTCAATAGACATGTTAGAACAAGTTGATCCATAAATAATATCGTCTACATAGATTTGAACCATTAAAATCTCATTATTATGTTTCTTAACAAATAGTGTCTTATCGACACTTCCCACTTGAAAACTATGACTCAGTAAGAATTTAGTCAATTTTTCATACCATGCCCTGGGCGCTTGTTTCAGACCATAGAGAGCCTTTTTGAGATGAAATATATGATCAGAAAGCTTGGGGTCTTCAAACCCTGAGGGTTGTTCTACATAAACTTCTTCATGTAAATCGCCATTTAAGAAGGCACTCTTTATATCCATCTGATAAATTTTAAACTTTCTAAAGCAAGCGATGGAAATAAAAAGTCTGATAGATTCAAGGCGAGCGACTGGAGCAAAGGTTTCATCGTAATCGATGCCTTCAATCTGAGTGTACCCTTGTACAACCAGTCTAGCCATGTTTCGTATAACATTTCCAAGTTCATCAGACTTGTTTTTAAAGATCCATTTTGTTCCAATAATGTGTTTATCTTTAGGTCTAGGAACAAGATACCAGACATCATTACGAACAAATTGATTAAGTTCATCCCGCATAGCTACTATCAATTTTCGTCAGAAAGAGCTTCTTTTACATTGACCGGTTCTATTTGGGATGTAAAACAAACATAATTGCATATGTTTTCAAGTTGTTTTGCGTGTACGAACTCCAGTGAGAGGATTTCCAAGGATTTGATTAGTTGGATGATCTTGACAGTCCTAGGTTCAGATTGAGATGAAGAGGTATCTTGATTTTCAATTATAAGAATTTCATCATCATCTGAACTCAGAGCAGGTGATTCAAATGATCATCAATGACCACATTGATGGACTCTTGAATCATACCTGTTCTTTTATTTAGAATCCTATAGGCTCGACTGTTTAAGGAATATCCAAGGAAAATACCTTCATCACCCTTCATATCAAAGTTTCCCAAATTTTCACGATCTCGTAAAATGTAACACTTATTGCCAAAAATTCGAAAGTATTTGACAGTAGGTTTCTTTTCGAACCATAACTCATAAGCAGTCTTATTTTCAGATTTACTAGTATAAACACGATTAATAATGTAGCAAGCAATATTAATTACTTCAGCCCAAAGATTTTTGGAGAGCTTCATACTATTTAACATGACATTGGCCATATCCTGAAGCACTCTATTTTTTCTCTCAACTATACCATTTTGTTGAGGAGTTTTAGGCACAGAGAATTCATGTGATATTCCCTGATCACTACAGAATTTCTCAAAACTGCTATTTTCGAATTCAGAACCATGATCACTACGAATCTTATAAACTTGAGAACCTTTTTCATTTTGGATTCGTTTGATGATCTTCTTTACCTCATCTAGGGTTTCAGATTTGTCTTTTAAGAACGATACCCAAGTGAATCTAGTAAAGTCATATACGATAACCAAGATGTATTTTTTGCCGCCTCGACTCTCCGTTCTAGTTGGTCCAATGAGATCCATGTGGAGAAGCTCGAGAGGTCTGGATGTGGTATTGGAGTTCACTTTCTTGTGAGAGCTCCTAATTTGTTTACCCAACTGGCATTCACCACATATTTTGTCTACTTTTTGTAATTTGGGTAGACCTCTTATAAGTTCTCTTTTGCTCAATCTAAATAAGTTCCAGTAGTGTACATGTCCAAGGCGTTTATGACATAATTCAATCTCATCAGTATGGACCATGTAACACAATTGAGTAGATGAGCTTGCATTACTAACGATGTAGCAGTTTTTAGATGTTCTGCGACCAGTTAATATAACAGAACCCTCTTTATTAACAATCTCACAACCTTGATTAGAAAACTTTACATTATGATTGTTGTCACATATCTGAGATATACTCAGTAGGTTGTGTTTCAAGCCCTCAACATATAATACATTTTTAAATAAGGGAAGGTTATAAAGTGAACCGTACCTTGGCCAATGATTTTGTAATTGCTTCCATCACCAAAAGTGACTGACCCATCACCCTGTCTTCAAGATCGGTGAATAAAGCTTTGTCGCCTGTCATATGTCTGGAGCATCCACTGTCAAGGTACCACTTTGAATGGCTTGTCGCTTTGAAAGCAGTGTGGGCAACCAAGTAGTCAACTTTAGGAACCCATTTCAGTACTGTTTTGGGTTTAGGTGTGTAGTTGAACTTTTTCTGTCTATTATTATATGAATGACCTATAGAGTTAAATTTTAATAGCTCCTTGAGAAGATCAATAATCTTTTCAACCAAAGGATTTTGGTTTTGAAGATCGAAGTTAGCATGGCTATTTTTAGATTTTTGAAAGGTCCTTGAATTTTTTGAAAAACCTTGATAAGTATACTTTACTTTTGAGTTCGAAGACTCTCCTTTCACAAACTTAGGAGCAGTATACTTTTGTTTAGGAGAAGTATTCTTATCATAGCCCAACCCGGATCTATCGCCACATTTTCTCGATCCGGATAATAATTTTTCCAATTTAGGATCACCTTGGGCATATCTCCAAGTGTCTTTTAAACTCAAAAGAGAAGCTACTTCATTTTTGAGTTTCTCGTTCTCGGTTTTCAAATCATCAACTTGGAAGGTTTTGATTTTTAAATCACATTTGGTCTTTTCAAAAAAATCGGAAATATAAGATTTTTCTAAAACAAGAGACTCATAATCTTCTTTAAGTTTAGAAAATTTTTCTTTTTGTAATTTAAGCTTGACAGTAATTTTACAACTCTCCTTATAAAGGGCATTGTATGCATCCTGAAGATCATCTTCATTGTCACAATCACTATTCAGATTCTTTTCGCTAGTTACTTCATCATAATCTGAAAAAGTGACCTTGGCTAGAGTCATAAGGGCTTTAACATCATCTCCCAACTTGTTTTCAGAATCTTCTGATTTCGAAGAGGATTCCGAATCAGATGATTCATCCCAAGTAGCCAACATACTCTTCCTTTTTGATTTGTCCTTTTTAGGACATTTGTTAGCCAAGTGCCCATACTCTTGACAGTTGTAACATTGACTATCTTTCAAAGATTTTCGAGTTCTAGGTTTAGATTGTCTCTTATCGTTTGATTTTTGAAAATCTCCTCTTTTCTTATTTTTCAAAATTTTATAAAACCTTTTTACAAAAAGTGCCATATCATCTTCAGAATTTTCAAAGTCTGAAGTGCTCTCTTGTGGAATATTTTTAGATGACTTGAGAGCAATTGATTTTCCTTTTGGAGCTTTAAAGTTCAATTCGTAATTGTAAAGAACCAACTAGTTCCTCAACCCTCATGTTATCCATATCACGAAGTTCCTGAATCGCGGTTACTTTTGAATTAAACCGTTCAGGAAGTGAGCGTAGTATCTTTGCACATACTTTACTTTCTGGGATTCTATCACCAAGACCCCACATTGAGTTTACAATGTCATTTAATCTAGTGTAGAAGTCCATAAACATTTCATTCTCCTCCATATGAATTTCTTCAAATTTAGTTGTGAGGAGTTGGACTTTAGATTTCTTGACAATTGATGTACCCTCGTGTGTCATTTCTAAAAGATCCCATGCTTGTTTAGCATTTTCACATGAGATGATTCTTTTGAATTCATTTGGTGACAATGCACAAGTAATTGCATTTAGTGCTTTTGCATTGGCACTACTCTCACTTTTCTGAAGTGTGGTCCAAAGAGCATAAGATATTACTTTCATTAATTTTGAACCATCTTCATTAGTTACTTTAGTGATAGGTAGGTTCCATCCATTTACTGCGGCCAGCCACACACTTTCATCCATGGATTTGAGAAAGATTCTCATCCTTACTTTCCAATAGGCATAGTTTGTGCAATTAAAGGGTGGTGGCCTAGTGACAGATAGGCTTTCAAAATTTGACATCTTAATATAGCTTAGATCGTTAGCTCAAGAAATAAATCCAATAAATAAGCAATAAGCACGAGCTATTAGGCTCTGATACCACTTGAAAGGGCCAAGCTATATGCCCTAGAGGGGGGTGAATAGGGCAATGCCAAATAAAACTTAAAACAGCGGAATAATAAAAGATATAAATAACAATGCTGAAATAATAACAATCTCAAAGCACATAAAATATGAGAATGATACTAAATCAGTTCTAAGGACAACCTTACACCAAAAACCAATGGCTTATGGTAGGACAACCTTATTTCTAGAACGATCTAGAAAACACAAATGATATGGAGAATAAACTAAGAATAACTTAAAGAAATAAATCCTAAGTTATTACACCATTCAACCACACTTGCTTGAAATGAAAATTACAACATTCATCCACAAAAGCAATTCACACATCAAGGAATAAATGAATAAAGAAATCAAGCACATCCACAACACAACGATATATAGTGGTTCGCCTGTGTGTTCACCAACTGTTAGCCAACAGCCACACAGAATGCTACTCCACTCCTAATATTCTCACATAGGGGATATTAGCATGCACTATCAAAATAGGTTTTCACAGGTTCACCCAAAACCTTCACAATTGTGTCTTTTTATCTCGGGCTTACACAATCCAAAAACCCCCACAATCTGAGTTTTCTGGCTCTCCTCAGATAATCAAAACAATGAGATTATTCGGGCAAATCTCAAACAAAACTAGAGAAAGTAAATTACAAAGTAAAATACCTGGATCTCCTTTTGAAGTAGCCCAGTAGAACCAATCGGAGTAGATGAATGATACGTCGTCCAATATCCAATACTCACATAAAGAATGGTTCTAGGTCTAATTGATTTTAGATTAAATCAAGAAGAGCAAGGTCTATTTGATTTTGATCCCAGAGGAAGGAATATCACAAATTCCTCTTTTCTAAATAAGATTGGAATATGGATCAAAATCACAATAGAAAAATGCTAACAAAAGGAATATTAAATATGCACAATAGCTTAAAAAATAATCACTACTTATCTCAGAGTATAGCCTTAAATCGCTTGAATTGAATGAAATTAAATGAATAAACTCTGAAATTCGTGCACTATTTATAGCCTCAAAAATCCCATCTTCGACTGGTCTTAGAATCCTAGGACTGGTCGTAGCGTCAAAGATTTTGAAAGATTTCCACGGGATTAGATTTGCTATACTCACGATTGGTCTTAGATAGTCTACGGCCGGTCGTGGACCACCTACGACTGGTTGTGAGACACCTACGACCGGTCGTGATACTCGAGATAAGTCGCTGGAGTTCGAGTCGTAGAACTACGACTGGTCGAAAGATGAGTCGTAGGACTTCTCAAGACTGGTCGAAGCAAGTCCAGGACTAGTCGAAGGACAACCAGGAAAATCTGAAAATCTGTAACAACCTAGGACTGGTCCTGAGAAACCTAAGACTAGTCGAAGCAAAGCTAGGACTGGTCTTAAGATTTCTAGACCGGTCTTAAACAGATCACACCAAGTAAATTAAAATATTCGGATTATGTATCCAGAATGACTTATCATATAGACCAACCTAAGGTCAATCTAAGGTCAAACAAACCTTGAGTGAGATGGACATTAAAGTCTATATTCTCATATGATCTTGAAGTAGAAGCTTGAGTCGAGTTGATGGTCTTTCTTGAGCTTGGTACATTCTTGACTTGTCTTGATGAAGTCTTCTAATCTTGAACTTGATAGAAGCAAACTTGGAGTCTTCTATTGTTGTAGACTTCATTCATGACATGTCTTGCAAGCATTCTTCATTTATGATCTTGTCTTGAAAGCATTCTTCATTCATGATCTAGTCTTGAAGCAGTGTGTAGTCACAAACAAGAAACACAAGAAGTACAAGACATATAGGTTTTGGCACTACAAAATTTGACAACCAAAGGGATATGAAATCATAGCACTAACAACCTTAACCTTAACCTAAACCTATAACCTTAAAATAAAAACCTATGTCCTAAAACCTAAACTTATAACCTATAACCTAACCTTAACCTAAACCTAAAACCTAAACCTTAACCAATACCTAAAACCTAAAAATAAACCTAAAACCTAAATGTATTCTCAAATCCCTGAACCTAAACCTACACCTAATCCTAATCTCAACTCCTTAACCTAAACCTAAACCCGATCCCGAACCCGAACCCGATTTCCTAAACCTAAACCTTAACCTATTCTCAATTCCCTAAACCTATAGCTTATAACCTAAACCTAAGCCTTAACCTAAACCTACAACCTTAACCTAAACCAAAACTTATGACCCAAAACCTAAATGTATTCTCAAATCTCTAAACCTAAACCTACACCTAATCCTAATCTCAACTCCCTAACCTAAACCTAAACCTAAACTTGAAAACCCAAACCTAAAACCCGATCCCGAACCTAAACCCGATTTCCTAAACCTAAACCTTAACCTATTCTCAAATCCCTAAACTTAAACCTACACTTAATCCTAATCTAAACTCCCTAACCTAGACCTAAACCTAAACTTGAAAACCTAAACCAAAACCCAATCCTGAAACCGAACCCGAATTCCTAAACCTAAACCTTAACCTATTTTCAAATCCCTAAACCTAAACCTATACCTAATCCTAATCTCGACTCCCTAACCTAAACTCCGAACCTAAACTTGAAAACCCAAACCTAAACTCGATCCCGAACCCGATTTCCTAAACCTAAACCTTAACATATTCTCAATTCCCTAAACCTATAGCTTATAAGACCTTAAAACCTTAACCTTAACCTAAACCTATAACCTTAAAACCAAAACCTATGTCCTAAAACCAAAACTTATAACCTATAACCTAACCTTAACCTAAACCTAAAACCTAAACCTTAACCAATACCTAAAACCTAAAAATAAACATAAAACCTAAATGTATTCTCAAATCCCTAAACCTAAACCTACACCTAATCCTAATCTCAACTCTCTAACCTAAACCTAAACTTAAAAACCCAAACCTAAACCCGATCTCGAACCTGAACTCGATTTCCTAAACCTAAACCTTAACCTATTCTCAATTCCCTAAACCTAAACCTTAACCTAAACTTAAAACCTAAACCTATAACCTAAAACCTAAACATAAAACCTGAATGTATTCTCAAATCCTTAAACTTAGACCTACACCTAATCCTAAACCTAAACTTGAAAACCCAAACCTAAACCCAATACCGAACCCGATTGTTGTAATAATGTAGCCCAATCATAAGGCAACAAACAAGAATGTATCCCTTTTAACACATGCCCCTTTTTACAAAGCTTTAATTTTTTTTGTTGTTTCTATTAATTGAAACACTTTTTTGCATTATTTACTCATATTAGGTTTATTTTAATGATCAGTTTTATTTTAAAAAAGTGCCCACTTTTTTGGATGAAGTTTCTGCATTTTTTCATGATTCTGAATTATAATGTTTTGTTGGTTGAATATTTTTTTATTAGATAAAAGACACAAAAAGAAAATTGTTGCTGATTTTTTTCTTTTTTTTTTACTTATGAAGTTAAACTTTATATGTATTATGCGTGGATGAATAATGTATTGTGGATAAGATTGTTTGTGTTTGGATGGATGTAGTTTATGTTTGGATGGATTTACATAGTTTAGGTTTAGATGGATGTGAATGTGATGAAACAAGTGTATATCAGTCTTGTTTGGATGAAACAGGTGAATGTGAATGAAACAGGTGTATATCAGTCCTATTTGGATGAAACAGGTGTATATCAGTCCTGTTTGGATGAAACAGGTGAATGTGAATGAAACAGGTGTATGTCAGTCCTGTTTGGATGAAACAGCTGTATGTCAATCCTGTTTGGATGAAACAGGTGTATATCAGTCCTGTTTGGATGAAACAGGTGTATGTGAATGAAACAGGTGAACGTGAATGAAAAGGTGTATATCAGTCCTGTTTGGATGAAATAGGTGAATGTGAATGTGATGAAACAGTTTGGATTTACGTATGTGAATGAAACAGGTGTATATCAGTCCTGTTAGGATGAAACAGGTGTATATTAGTCCTGTTTGGATGAAACAGGTGTATATCAGGTGTATGTCAGTCCTGTTTGGATGAAACAGGTGTATGTCAGTCCTGTTTGGATGAAACAGGTGTATATCAGTCCTGTTTGGATGAAACATGTGTATGTGAATGAAACAGGTGTATATCAGTCCTGTTTGGATGAAACAGGTGAATGTGAATGAAACAGGTGAATGTGAATGTGATGAAACAGTTTGGATTTACGTATGTGAATGAAACAAGTGTATATCAGTCCTGTTTGGATGAAACAGGTGAATGTGAATGAAACAGGTGTATATCAGTCCTGTTTAAACAGGTGAATGTGAATGAAACAGGTGTATATCAGTCCTGTTTAGATGAAACAGGTGAATGTGAATGTGATAAAACAGTTTGGATTTACATAGTTTGTATAACAGGTGTATATCAGGAGGAATACTATAACAGGTCAAATTTAAAAATGTCCTTTAAGGGTCATAAGAGACGGCCCATAGCAGTCCTTTTAAAGGACGGTCCATGACCGTCCTTTTAAAGGACGGTCCATAACCGTCCTTTGAAGTCTCATAAGAGACGGTCCATGATAGTCCTTTTTAAGGACGGTCTATGACCGTCCGTTTAAAGGACGGTCAATGGCCGTCCTTTGAAGGCTCATAAGAGTTGGTCCATAACAGTCCTTTTTAAGGACGGTCTATAACAGTCCTTTTAAAGGACGGTCTATGGCCGTCCATTTTAAGATCATAAGAGACGGTCCATGACAGTCCATTTAAGGACGGTCCATGACCGTCTTTTTTTCGTCAATAAGAATGACAGTTTTCAACCGTCCTTTAAAAAATAAGACACGTCAAAATTTGACGGCCTATGCGACGGTCCATGACCGTCCTTTTTGGTCATTTGAGACGGTTTTGGACCATCCTTTTTTCGCTGTTTTAGCATAGTGTTTCATGGTAAATGATGATCTAAAGGGAGATCTATATGAATCAGATTCTTGATCCTAATCTTAGCTGAGATTGTCTCACCATGTCCCTCCCATAATATAAACAAAGCAAACATTGACTCATCATCTCACCTTTGTCCATAAGGTCTTTTCCTTCTAAGCAACCTTTCATCCAAAGAAATACCAAAATCAATCCAATAACAACACAATGACTAGCTACGATGCGATGATTGCTCCAGCTAATAGCCCATTGTCACCACCTTCATCAGGTGCAAAGTCCACAATGAGAAAAGATTAGATATCATGACAAGGAAGGCTGTGAAAAGAGAAAAGATCATATCTTCATGTCCAAGGATGTAGAACAATATAGGAAAGAAAATTCACTTTTTACAATGAGATGTGTACGTCGAATCTAAGACTCAACGTGTTAGATCTTCAAAAGTTTTGGTTTACTCTCTATTGCCTTAATTGAAGCATTCCTATAAAGAAGGGAAGAAAAGAAAAAAGATTTCACCACTTATCAAACTAAAGACACCAAAACTAGAAGGAAGAAAAAAAGAGAAAATATCTAAGAGTTTTTTTTTTTTTTTTTTTTTTTTTTTTTTTTTTTTAAGCAACAAGATTTCATTAGAAAAGTGGTGAGATACCGCACCAAAAGTTTCAGTTCTAGTGACATGTTAGAAGTTTTTGTAAACAAACTCTTTTCCATGTGAAGCATCTCCAGACCTTGGTGTTATGCAAAAAGTACATCCAGAGGATGGGAAACACCTCTCACTTTCATCCAAACTCAACAGTTGATAAATAAAAATAAAAATCATGACAACATAACAAGATGTAAAATATGAACCACCACAAACTTCATCAATTTTTATCAGAAACAGTAATACAAAATGACAGCTGAATATAAACATGCATTCCAAATTAATGAGAATAGTCACAACTACTTCCCTGTATGCTAACCTCAGCTTTAACTCCTCTAGAATTTAAGTACTATCTTCTTGACCGGTTTCAAATGTACTCTTTTGCTACAAGTGGGTAGATTGAGAACATGTTATAGGTGTGAACCACACATGAGTACCTCCACCAAGATCTAATGCAGAAGACATAATGATGCTAAATCTAACACTGCCAACTCCCAGGATAGGATACCTGTAATATGGCCAGCCTTCCATCCCTATATGGTAAACCAACCCTTATAATCTTGTCAAAATGACCATTTTAACAGAAATTTAGATTATATTTGTTAGGGGCCTTACACAAAACCTTAGGATCTAGCCCTCCAGAACAAACCAGAATTATGGATAATAAAGCAATGAAAATAATCAATGCATTAATCGCACACCACACAAGAGATTTTTACGTGGAAAACCCTCAAAGAGGTAAAAACCACGGGACCTCGTCCAGATCAACAATCCACTATGAAGTAGAACATTACAAACTTCTTCACTCACGCAAGAGTGGATAAATAATAAGAGAAATAAAGAAAAATGGAGAGATCTTATCGATTACGAGGACATAGAAGTGTTGAGATATACGTTGCACAGTAGATAACCTCCACGAGCATAATCTCCCTTCTATAAGCTTCCTCTCTCTCTAACCTTTGATAGCCCTAAACCCTTTAGAAAATCCCTTGTAAAGTTTTAGGAAACTCTTTTGTTGTACCTAGAAAACCCTAGGAATCCCTATTTAAAGTTTTAGGAAACTCCTTTCTGCATCCCAGTTGCAAAAGGACTTAGGACACGAAATCCATGCAAATTCGCGGAACTAATCTGCGTAACCTCGATTGGTTGAACCAAGTCCACGACCGGTCGGGAGCCACCTTTGACAGGTTGAGCACCTCCTTCGACTGGTTGAGCACCCCAGAGAAAAATAGTCCACAGTCGCTGGACTTTGAGTCGTGCCACGACTCGTCTTCCATGACTGGTCAACCACAGCCTTCAACCGGTCGAGCGAGGCTCACGACCAGTCGATGACGGGTCAAAAAACCAATCAAATCTTCCCCTTTTTGACCCAAGAGGGATCCACCTTCTTCAAGCCAGCTAGGTTTCTAGAAACCTCAAACTTACCCTTGAGCAAAGCCTTGGTCATCATGTCTGACCCATTATCGTCCGTGTGGACCTTCTTAAGCTGTAACACCTTTTGTTCCAAAGTATCCCTGATCCAGTGATATCGAATCTCTATGTGCTTCGACTTGGAATGCTGACTTGGATTCTTGCTCAAGTGTATAGCACTTTGACTATCGCAATAGACCACGTGCTCCTTCTACTTTAGGCTAAGTTCCTGTATGAACCTCTTCATCGAAAGCATCTCTTTACATGCCTCTGTGACTGTAATATACTCGGCCTCTGTCGTCGACAATGCTACGACCTTCTGTAGCCTACTCTGCCAGGAAACCGCTCCACATGCAAACGTGAACATGAACCTTGATGTAGACTTCCTAGAGTCTATGTCACCTGCATATCTGCATCTGTGTAGCCCTCTAACATAGGTTTACCGTCACCATAGCATAGGCTCAACCTGGATGAGCCTCTTAGATACCGCAGTATCCATTTCACCACTACCCAATGTTCTTTGCCAGGATTGGCAAGATACTGGCTGACAACACCAACCGCATATGCTATGTCTGGGCGTGTACACACCATAGCATATATCAAACTTTCTACAGCTGACGTGTAGGTATCTTCTGCATCTCTTCCACCTCTGCCTTCTTCTTGCGACATTGCCTGTCACTTAATCTGAAGTGACCATCTAATGGAGTATTGACCGACTTCACTGCATTCATATTGAACTGCTTTAAAACTTTCTCAACATACCGCTCTTGTGATAGCCAGAGCTTCTTGCTGCTTCCGTCACGGGTTATTTCCATTCCTAGGATCTGTTTAGCTGGGCCCAAGTCTTTCATCGTAAAAGACTTGCCCAACTCCTGTTTCAGCCTGTCGATCTTCTTGATGTCTTTTCCCATGATGAGCATGTCATCAACGTGAGTATAACTAAGAAATCACCATCTGAGAACTTGCGCGTGAACACACAGTGGTCCGACTCTGTTCTGTCATACCCATGCTGTAACATGAACGAATCGAACTTCTTGTACCATTGTCGTGGAGCTTATTTCATCCCATACAAGCTCTTCCTCGGCCTACACATCATATGATCTTTACCCTTGACTTCGAACCCCTCTGGTTGGTGCATGTAGATCTCTTCTTCCAGGTCACCATGGAGAAAGGCAGTTTTAACATCTAACTGCTCTATCTCCAGATACATGCTAGCCGCCAACCCAAGCAACACCTGTATGGATGTCATATTCACCACTGGTGAGAATATCTCTTCGAAGTCTATGCCTTTCCTCTAACTAAACCCTTTCACCACAAGTCTGGCCTTGAACCTCGTCTGCGAATTCTTCTACTCAATCTTCTTTTTAAACACCCACTTGTTGCTTAGAGTATTCTTACCCTTAGGCAATTTCACCATATCATAGGTGTGGTTCTTATGCAAGGATTTCATCTCCTCTTGTATAGCTTTCAACCACTCCCCCTTATGCTTGTCGGCTAGGGCCTTAGAATAATCTTCTGGCTCTCCCCCGTCAGTCAGCATAATGTACTCATGTGGCGAGTACTTCTTGAACGGCTGTCTATCCCTAGATGACCTCCTTACTTGTGGCTCAACAGGTGGATCAAGTGGGGGCTGCTCCCCTAGTCCATCTTCTGAAGGAACTCTCTCATCCTCTGCACCTTGCTGCACTCCCTTGTCATCAGGCACCACAGGAGGAGTAACCGAATCCATGTCCTCTAGCTCACCTGAACTAGGCTGGTTCTTCTCTGGCTTACCAATGTCTTCTATACACTGATCTTCAAAGAAAACCATATCTCTGCTCCTGACGAGCTTCCTCTCGGTCGGATCCCACAATTTGTAACCGAATTTTTCATCACCATACCCTAATAACACACACTGCCTGATCTTTATATCGAGCTTAAACCTCTCGTCCTTTGGTACATGAACGGATGTCCTACATCCAAACACCCTGAGATGACTGTACGATGGATCTTGTCCGGTCTACACCTTCTCAGGTACTTCTCCATTCAACGGGGCTGATGGAGACCTGTTTATCAAATACAATACCACGTGCATTGCTTCTCCTCAGAACGTCATGGGCAATTTTGCATGGGATAACATGCATCTAATTCTCTTTACAATGGTGAAATTCATTCGCTCAACTACACCATTATGCTGGGAGGTCTTGGGAACCGTCTGTTCAAGCTGTATACCCCGGGACTTGTAGTACTCATGAAAGTCACCAATATATTCACCACCATTATCAGTGCGGATGTACTTCAATGGTTTACCTGTCTCTCTCTCTCGACCATAACGTGAAATAATTTAGACACACCAAAGACCTCGTCCTTGGATTTGAAAGCATAAACCCAAACCCTCCTAAATGCATCATCTATAAAAGTAACAAAATATAATGCCCCACCCAAGGTTTTTATCCTCATAGGACCACAAACATTAGACTAAACCAAATTTAATGCATGCACTTTATTAACATGAGAAACAGATTTAACAAATGAAACTCTACGTTATTTCCCTGATAAACAATCAAAACAGGTTTTGAGAGGTGTACTTGTCACGTTTGGAAGGAGCCGCTTCCTCGCTAGTAGCTGAAGCCCTTTTTCACTCATGTGGCCTAGATGCCTGTGCCACCTGTCAATAGCTGAATCTTCCGCTACATTCAACCTACCCTTGTACATACTGACACTTGCCTTATAAAGGGTGCAACACTTCTTTCCTCTGGCCAGGATCAATGAACCCTTGATGAGCTTCCATCGCCTACCAGCAAATCGGCTTTCATAGCCATCATCATCCAACCTTCCCATCGACATCAAGTTGAGGCGAAGGTCTGAGATATGCCTCACATCCCTGAGAACCAATATGCAGCCCACATCGGTCTTCACACAAATATCACTGACTCCCACGATTTTTGACACGCCAGAATTTCCCATCTTCATAGTCCCATAGTCACCTGACTGGTAGCTTGTGAAGGAGTCCCTGCGTGGAGTGGCATGAAAAGAAGCGCCCGAGTCTATCATCCAGTCAGTGTCCTGATTCGTAGCCGTGAGACATACATCATGATCTACAGAAAGAATAACTACAACGTCGTCATCTGAAGTGAACGCAGTGGAATATGATTCATCTTCCTTCCCTTTTCCTTTCTTGTCGTTTTTCTTACCATGGCATTCATGCTTGTAGTGATCCTTTTTGCCACAATTCAAGAAATTAACATCCTTTCTGTTACTCGACTTGCCTCTTGATTTATCTCGGGCCTTCCCGCCCTTCCTGTTCTTTCCTCTCCCCCGTTCCTGTGTCACAAGGGCCTCTTGCTGAGTAGACCCCTGAGACTTCCTCCTTGTCTCCTCATTGAAGAGACAACTGGTTACCTATTCCATGGATATCTTTCCGTCTGGCGCGAAGTTACTTAGAGACACCACCAATGTCTCCCAACTATCAGGTAATGAACTAAGCAATAGTAAAGCCTACAATTCATCATCCAGAACTGTAACATCCCGAAAATCGGGGGTCGAGCATAAACTCAACTCCCGAGTTTTGGAACATCACTTATGCAACAAAATGAATGATGATTGAATGTTGACTGTATTTGTGCATTGAACATGATGAGATTAAGCCAAAACAGCATATCATACTCCAGAGACAATTAAATTGCAAGCGGAAGACTGTGATAGATATATATAATACAAAAAAAAAATAGTGGTGAGTCTCCAGAGTGTGATAAAGTTACCAGGTTAGTTAATTACAAGTACAGTTCTAAAATATACCTAATGTGAGGAAGTGTAATGTCTCCTATCCCAAATACCATAGCCCCGTCAATACAATACTAGGTCTTCATAGACCTATCAGAGAGATACAGATAGGAGAACTCCTCCTCATCATCATAGAAGTAGTCCGGCTCTGCTTCATAAGCATCGCCATCACCTGAAACTCAACAAATCTGGTTGGTGTTGCAAACACCGTCCCGTAACGTGGGAGTGAGTAGCTAACTCAGTGGAACAATAAAGCATAGGTTAACATGTTATCGACTCAGTCAAGCAGTAATGATAAAGCAGTAAAATCAAACACTCCTAGCTACTCTTATTAATACAAGTATGAATGCAGGTATGATGGATGCCCTTACCGACATACTCCCTCATGCGACACCATCTCACCCTCGCGGCATGCTTTCATCCTACAGTGCTCTACATCTTCCAGGCACACGCAATGCATGATGAGCATGATTACTGAGTTTTTAATTAGTCCATTTCAAATAGCAGGATTGGGAAACTAAGGTACCTCCCTTGTATCATTCCCAAACATGATCCATTCTAGGGTCGTCAGTCCTAGTTAATATCAGACGATGGTGTGTTTTCTAGGTCACTGCAGAGGCTGTCAGGGCTGTTATGCACAAAGATTACACCACTCCCCCATCACCCCTTAAACGATTCATCACTATACAGAAACAGGCCTAGTTCATACTCTATATACCGTGGCAAACTCTAAAGCTCACCGCGATTTTAGAGTATGCTCGAGGTCACTACAAAGGGCTGCCAAGGCTGTTGCGCACAAAGGTTGCACCGCTCCCCCATCACCTTATCAATGTAGGCCGACAACGCGAATATAGTGTCCCATACCACCATAATCGGCTCAGGAGTTAAGTTGCTCACTGGTCACTACAGGGAGGCACGTAGCCCCAACGTAGGCCGACAGCTCGACCACGGTGTCCCATACCACCATTGCCGGCTCATGAGTCTTAGCGAATCGAGGTACCATGGTTAACGGGATTCTCACTGGTAAGTTTGGTACCCTGGGTACAAACATTATCGACCAAACATGGTGAACATACATAAGACACATGGGTTACTTGACGTGTTCGGTTGGCTCGAGCGCACAACAAGTTGGGCGATATGAAGCGCAGAAGCACCTCGTGTGGCCAACCACTATCGCCAACCGAAGTACGACATGGGTTCGCCAACACATCATGTGTGGCGAAATAAATCTCAACCACAACTCCAAGTCTGATATCGGATGTCTGGACTATGGACATAGTCCCAAGCTCAATCAATTCCCAACCATAGCATGTGAAGTAAAGCATGATAAACAAGGTAATTCAAGCACACTAGCAATCATGTTATAAAGCATATTATAAAGCATATTATGAAACAAGTTACAAAGCATGTTAAAAAGCATGTTATAGAGCACTATACAAATAGGGATACAAATACATATATTTCATAAGTGAGTGGTTAGAGTAAATAACCACATGAAGGGTATCATACGTGACCCTAAGGTAGTTGAGAACTCCATCTTAGCACCTACCAAAGGTGTAAACACTTAAGCACTTACACCCACAAGCAATTTCACAAATACTTAGAGTGCACAATTTCAACATTCATGACGTATGTTAGCGGAATGTGTACTAGGGCTGTCCCTTTACCAAACTAGTATTTTATATGTATATATCATATTCACACAACAAATAATCATGACAATTACATCACCAAAATTTATACGTATGGGGTATTTTCTAGGATACACAAATTCAACATACATAGTGTATAAAAGGGAACCTGTATTACAGCGATTCTCTTCGCCAAGCAAATATTTTATACGCACATAATATATTTATATGACAATTAATCATGACAAACACATCGCTAAAATATACGTGTATACGGTACTTCTTACAATACCGTATTTCTACATACATGGTGTATATTAGTAAACATGTATTTAGGCGAACCCTTTCGCCAAATAAGTATTTTATCCATATATCGTATATCCATACGACAAATAAACATGTCAAACATATTTTCAAAAAAAAATACTTATACGGTATTTTATACGAATACCTAGAGTATGTGAAATTCCATATTCTACAATTCTAATCGAAACAAAAAACGGAAAGCACTTTGTACATGTGCAATTGCATGCAGATCATGAATCTATCATTATCTGACATTGAAAGCGTTGAAAACCATAACCTATACAGCTAAAGTCCTCACCTTGCTCCTTTGAATCTCAACGGATCGATAAGGGTTGAGGAGCTTCCGTATTCGGGAGTTTTCTAGCCTAAAGAGTGAAATCGGTTAGTTATTTCATAACCTGTAGCCTATACACCTCAAAACAGATCCAGGGTTAGGTTTATTACCTTAAAACGGAGTCGGTATCGCCGGGAAAGCGCCAAGGAAGGGGTGGTGCAGCCCGTATGGTGATTTGAAACAGTAGGAGGAAGGTTCTCCCACAACTCTTAAGCTTTCTCTCCCTTTTCTCTCTCTCTCTCTCTCTAGGGTTTTATCCCAAATTCGTATGGCTGTGAGAGGGGCTATTCTAAGGCCCTTATATAGCCTAAAACCTCTCCGGAATAGACTCCGATTCAAGGGGTACGTCTATTATAAGTATTTCGGCGTTGTTCCAGCTCAAAAGAGGGTTTCTGGCGGCCCCCCTTGAGCCAAACGTCAGACTTAAGCTCACAACTCATGGATCTACGTGGGATTATATTTTCATCTCGGTCGAATTTCCAGATCACACGCGGTGGACCATTTTCAGTTCAACGGTCAGTGGGCCACGATCCGAAATTCCAAGTACATGTAAATGTTCCTGAAATTTTTCCTGATCCGAGGGTGTAATTTGGTCTGATTCTGACGGTTTGGTTGCTTAATACTGATCCGCAAACAAGTGGTGCCAGATCACTATTCAAGATATTTATGTTGTAAAGAAAATAGTGGTTTTCACACTCCCTCACTCCGGACTCAAGCGAATGGCCGTGGGACATCGTCTGGACTGATTTCGAGATGGTTATCGAGCCCAGTGAGGCGGTCCTAGTTCCTTAACTTCGTGTTAATCGGACTTCCGATGTGCGGTCTAGACCTCAGGTAATGAGTTTAATCCTAGACTTTAGGGTAACCTAGCGTCAATGATTCTACAAGTTTTGGGTCTTGCAGATCATATTTAAAACGATTCTAACGGATTTCATGGCTAATATAGTTTAGCACTTAGTTAATTTTGTTAAATTTCTAAAAGATTTAATCCTAAGTGATTTCTGGTCGAGGTGATACTCGAGCCCTTGTACAAAAATTTACGGGTCGTTACAAGGACCATCTTCATAGAGGAGAGTTGGTTCACTATATTACTGACCTCATTCATATGTTCAGCCACAGAACCACCATCCTTGAACTTGAGATTGACAAGTTGCCTTATCAGAAAATTTTTATTACCGGCTGTCTTCCTCTCATACAGCCCTTGTAATTTCAGCTATAGGCTAGCGGCTGAGGTTTCTGTAGACACATAGTGGAACACTGAATCATCCAACCATTGTCTAACAAACCCTATCACCTTTCGGTCCATCTTCTTCCAATCATCATCAGTCATATCCTTGGATTTTGCTGATATGCCTAAAATTGGAGAGTATAGGTCCTTGTAATAAAGCAAGTCCTCCATCTTAGCCTTCCATATGGTTTAGTTAGAACCATTGAGACTGATCATCCTTGATGAGCCACCTTCCATAATTCAAAACCGATCCTACCCGTTCAATGAACTTAGCTCTGATACCACTTTGTTGGGGGCCTTGCACAAAACCTTAGGATCTAGCCCTCCAGAACAAACCAGAATTATAGATAATAAAGCAATGAAAATAATCAATGCATCAATCACACACCACACAAGAGATTTTTACGTGGAAAACCCTCAAAGAGGTAAAAACTATGGGACCTCATCCAGATCAACAATCCACTATGAAGTAGAACATTACAAACTTCTTCACTCACGCAAGAGTGGATAAATAATAAGAGAAACAAAGAAAAACAGAGAGATCTCATCGATTACGAGGACAGAGAAGTGCTGAGATATAGGTTGCATAGTAGATAACCTCCACGAGCATAATCTCCCTTCTATAAGCTTCCTCTCTCTCTTTTCCTCTCTCTCTCACCTTTGATAGCCCTAAACCCTTTAGCAAATCCCTTGTAAAGCTGTAGGAAACCCTCTTATTATACCTAGAAAACCCTACGAATCCCTATTTAAAGTTTTAGGAAACTCCTGTCCGCATCCCAGTTGCGAAAGGACTTGTGACACGGAATTCGCACAAAATTGCAGAATGAATCTGCGTAACCTCGATTGGTTGAACCGAGTCCATGACCTGTCGAGAGCCACCTTCGACCGGTCGAGCACCTCCTTCGACTGGTCGAACACACTGGAGAAAAATAGTCCATAGTCGCTGGACTTTGAGTCATGCCACGACTCGTCTTCCACGACTGGTCAACCACAGCCTTCGACCGGTCGAGCGAGGCTCACGACTGGTCTACGACGGGTCAAAAAACCCATCAATATTTACTCTAGAATTTAAAGGACATTTCATAATACATACATGTGATGTTGAAACTTTGAACCCATCCATCTCATTTAGTATTTAAAGCAGACCTTGCTCCCTTTCAGTGCCACCCTACAATCCATATGTGAGCAAACCCATTATTTACCGACAGTGACTGATAGTGATAGTTAAAATATAGAGATAAGCAACTTTACATCTAAAATTTCCTAAAAATCATGAAATTTTTAAACAGAAGTGGCAACCTAAATAAAGGCTTTCAGTTATTGGAAACCACCATTGGTTGCATAAAGTGCCATGAGGCGCATAAAGTAGATAACAACAATGAAGACTCCATGACAGCAAAACTCAATTTTAAAAGAAACTAATATGGATAACAACTAAGATGTGGTTTTCTTCTTCTTCTTCTTCTTCTTCTTCTTCTTCTTCTTCTTTTTAAAAATAATAATATAAAAAAAAAAACACAAAATATCCAAATTTTTTAGTAAAAAACCACATCTAAGGATTATCCTGTCAAAAGATTCCAGCAAATCAAAACTGCACAAAAATATTTCATTTTTTCTTGTCATCCATTAATTCAAAAAACATGACAACCATCCAATAGTATCCAAACTAGCCTTCTAAAACTTGCAGCATCTTAAGAATTAGGAAATGGGAAAAGATCTTTACCCACCAATAGATGAGACTGTCACAGACATCCAAATACCTATCCACATTTTTTGCCCACTTTTTGAAAAACTGGCATTAATAGAAACTTAAATTTGCATGGAACTCCTACCAACCACCAAATGGGCAGTGGAGTATCTTGGTACAGAATCCCATGTCTACCAAAAGGAACGAGTGATTATGCTTTGGAAATTTAAACAAAGAGCAAAAATCAAAGCACCAGTTGCACATGAAACAATGGATTTTACATATACATAAAAAGCACATTACAAAGATGTAAGACTGTCCACCAACTTAAGAATCTAGAATTTTGGGATATTAACCATCTAAGGTAGGGCCAGCCTACCTAATGAGAGTTCGGATCTCATAAAGATTTGCCACATACTATACAAAACATGCAGATCAACCAGAATGTGAGAGATCAATCAGGAAATTTAAGTTCATTAAAAGGCTGGAGCATGGCACAACATATTCATCGTTTCAAAGTCCCATTTTTAATAACTATGCAGCATCAAGCACATGTTAGCCAAGTATAGGATGCTTCCACCACTCCCTATGGTGCAGCATGCCTAACTCTTGGATTTGACTGATTCTTTAGATCCTTGGTGAAAATGTGACTGCACCTAATGGGCAGGGTGGATCTGATGTTTTTTTTTTCCTACATAGCTCTCTCCGTCAGCGCAAACAACTTTTTCGGTGTGCCTATACAAGTCAGCTAGAAAATTCCTATAAAATCCCAATATTATCCAAACAAATCATACTCTAATAAGTCACTATCCCTGAAATGCAAATCCATTAATCAATATAGAAAAATGAAAGATACAAACACATCACCTCTGCAACCTTAAATCCGATCCCGAAAATAAACAAAACCCGCATCCAAAATCTTCTCAAACCCATATTAAAACGGCAAACCTAAATTAAGTGTATGAATGTTCCCCCCTCAAACCAATCCCAAAAATCATCCAACATGACAAAAAACCGAAAACCCACATCGAATCCGCAGATCAAAATAGAACAATTCCACACCAAATCTAACAAAATCAGCAACACTTGGTTGAGTTTTCCTACAGATCAAACAAGAGATCCAATCAATCACCAAATCTCATGAGCTATTTAAACAAACAAGCAAACACCCAATAAAAAATCTCCATTGAAGCATTGGAACCAGACCCGATTGGACTGGTAACATCTTATACAATCCACATAAGCAATCAAAAGAAAACCCATCTTAGATTTCAGTAAAAGAATACAAACAAAAATAAGGAAAACAAACTTGAGGGAAAGTCTCGCTCTAAGCCCATACGCTTCCATCGTGTCCGATGATTGACGCGACCATGAGAAATGGCTCTACCTATACAGAGATCTTCCTCTCCTTCTCCTTCTTATTCTCCTTCTTACGACGAAAGGGGGTTTTTAAGATTAAGAGATGGGTTTTGGGAGTTATGCTGCACATGGGAGAAAAGGGCGGACTGAGATGGAGAGGCTGAGCACTTGAGGGAGAGCGGGAGATCGAGAGAGGGCGAGGGAGATGGAGAGGCTGAGTGCGAGAGAGAGAGAGAGAGAGAGAGAGAGAGAGAGAGAGAGAGAGAGAGAGATGGAGAGAGAGATTGAGAGAAGGGTTTTGGGAGGTTTGCTGCGCGCGGGAGAAAAGGGCGGACTGACTTTAATTTGGGAGGGTGCGTTTCATTTTGGGAGGGGCGTGTGATGGCGACCCATAAAGACTTTAGGTTTTAGGACCATGGGGCCCACCGCGATCTATTTTATTTATCCACTCTGTCCATTAATTTTAAAATATTATTTTAAGTGTTGATGCAAAAAATGAGTCAAATTGAAGCTGTAAGAAGACCACACAACATATTAACAATAGAAATTTAATTTTTATTATTTCTTATGGTGTGGTCCACTTAAATCTTTAATCTACATAATTTTTGGGCTCATCGACTGAAATTATATTCAGAATTGATGGGTGGCTTAGATCAAACACATATATTCCAACGGGCCCTATGGAGCCTCTTAAGCATCATCAATATCTAATAAGGTTCTGGTGAGGATGTAGGTTTTTACTACAGATCAATTAGGTTTTAGCTTACGGATTAAATATGTCATATAATTGCTATAGATTTAATTCATACCAAAAAACTTTCAAAGTTCGTAGCCTTTGCTCAATTTTTTGGTAGTGAATACTGATAATCTTCAGAATCAAAATTGCAGCGATATTTATAGATGATATATTTTAATGAAGCGAGCATTGTCATGCATACTTGTAGCCCCACATTCTAATAAAAAAAATATGAAGAGTCATGTCCATATTAGAATATTGTTCTTCTTTCAAATGATCATGATTATCTTCAATTGGGATTGCATGCCATTACTTTCTCTCTTATATCATATGTTTTCCTTATGACTATTTCACCATTGTTCATAATTTTTTGTAAAATATTCTTTAAGACGAAATAACTCTCAGTTCGATGTCCGAGAAAACAATGACAATAGTAGTAATCATTTTCTCTTCTCTTCTTCATTTCCTCTAAACACTTTAGCCATGGCAATTTGATTTTCTCTACGACCAACAATTGGTTCATCATAGAAAATTTATCGTCATTTTCAAATGTATACTTCCCACAATTCTTGAATCGCTCATATCCTTTCTCTACTTTCTTAGTTGTGGAATCACTCATATTTTTTTCACCAAAGTTTCTTTGTTCATCCGGAAAATTTTTCATTTTTCATTCTTTTTCGATAGTATCAGTCTAAGTTCTTTTGAGATTTTTAAATAGCCGGTGTAACGCCTTGAAAATCAGGGGTCGAGTAGTAACTCAACACCCGAGTTCCAAAACATTACTTATGCAACATAAATGCTTATGATTGAATGTTGTCTGTGTTAGTGCATTAATCATGAGTGGGATTATACCAAAACAGTAATTCATACTCCAGATCAAGTTATAAAACGCAAGCGGAAGACTGAAAGATGTATATAAATGTATATAAAGCTAGAAACATCACAATCGGTCTCAAGAGTATGAACACCTCACTGAGTCACCATATACATGTATTAGTTTCAAAATCAAAATGCCAAAAAAAGTGGTACAACTATAATGGTAAACCCTTTAGCCCCATCATCTGAATGGCCTAAGCGAAGCCTCCAGAGAACTGCATGTAGGAGAACTCATCCTAATCATCATAGTAATCAGGCTCAGCCTCCTGTGCCTCATCAATGCCTGCATCTAAGACAGAGTCTGGTGGGTGTCCAGAACACCGTCCCGTAACATGGGAGTGAGTAGCTAACTCAGTGGAACAATAAAGCATAGGTTAACATGTTATTAATTCAGTCAAGCAGTAATGATAAAGTAGTACAATCAAACACTCCTAAAATATTCTTATTAATGCAAGGATGAAATGTAGTCATAATGCATGCCCTTGTCAAACCACCCTTGTGCGACACCATCTTACGTCTGCGGCATGTGTTCATCCCTCAGTGTTCCACAACGCCAGGCACATGCAGTGTTATGTTATGAACGTGATTACCGAGTTGTTATTAGTCTTTTTCATACAGTAGTATTGGGAAACTAAGGTACCTCCCTTATATCATTCCCAAACAATGATCCATTCTAAGGTCGTCAGTCCTAGATAATCTCATACGATGATGCGGTTCAAGGTCGCTGTAAAGGGCTGTCAGGGCTGTTACACGCACTCGTTGCAGCGCTCCCCCATTACCTTATCAATACAGGCCTAGTTTATACTCTGATTACTATGGGAAGGCTCGTCGTCTCTCCGTAGATTCAGAGTATGTTCGAGGTCACTACAAAGGGCTGTCAGGGCTGTTACACGCAATTGTTACACCACTCCCTCATCACCTTATCAGTGTAGGCCGACAGCTCGAATATAGTATCCCATACCACTGTATTCGGCTCACGAGTCTGGGTTGCTCACTAGTCACTACGGGGAGGCTCCTGGCCCCAGCGTAGGCCAACAGCTCGACCATGGTGTCCCATACCACCATGCCCAGCTCATGAGTCTTAGCGGATAGAGGTACCAAGGTTTACCGGGTTACACTGGTAAGTTTGGTACCTTAGGTACAAGCAGTAGCGTCCAAACATGGTGAACATACATTAGACAGATCGGGTTATTTGACGAGTTTGACTAGGATGAGCGCACAACCAGCTGAACCACATGAAGTGCATAAGCACTTCGCGTGGCCTAACCACTGTCGCCAACCGAAGTACGACTCGGGTTCGTCAAACACATCCTACGTGGCGAAATGAATCTCAGCCACGACTTTAAGCCTGTTACCGATTGTCTGGACTATCACATAGCTCCAATCACATTCAAGTCGTAACCAGAAAACATGTATAATAGTCAAAGCAGAATTAACAAAGTAATTCAAACATGTTAACAAGCATGTTATAAAGCATAATATAAACAGGAAATACAACACATACATTTCATAAGTAAGCGATTAACTTAAACAACTTACATGAATGAAATCATACACATCACTAAGGTAGTTGAGAATCCTATCTCAACACCTACCTAAAGTACAATCATCTAAGTACTTACTCATACAAGCATTTTCATAAACACTTAGAATACACTTATTAACATACATAACGTATATTAGCCAAAACAAGTATTAGGGAGAATTCTTTCACCGAGTAAGTATTACACTTATATATAGCATGTTCATACAGTAATTTATCATGGAAAACACACTTTCAAATTTATACGTATACGACATTTTCTACAAATATACAGAATACACAATATGTCATAATTTGCATACGCAACTGAAACGCAAAACGAAAATCGTATTGTATATGTACAATAACACCCAGATCATGAATATATCATTATCTGACATTGAAAGCTTTGAAAACCTTAACCTATACGTCTAAAGTCCGCACCTTACGCCATAGAAACGTAACAAACTCGCTAGAGTCGCTAAGCCTTTGTTGGCGTTGTTCTACAACCTATATCACGAGTTGAGTTAGCTATTTCGCTATTTGCAACATGTGAAACTCTAGAACAGATTAGGGTTAGGGCTTCTTACCTAAGAACGAAGCCAGAATCTCCAAAAAAGCGATTAGATAGCGATGGTCAAACACGTATAGCACCAGGGAAGAATAGCGGGAAGATTCTCCCACTCTCCCACACTTTCTCTCTCTTTTCTTTCTTCTCTCTCTTAGGGTTTCTCTCAAATTCGTATGGGTTCAATGAGAGAGGGTTTAAGGTCCTTATATAGGCTTAAAACACTCTAAACTAGATCCAGGGCCAAGGTATACTTAGGTTATGGCCAAAGTAAGTCTGTTCCGTCTCAACGGAGCACTTCTGAAGCCTCCCCTTGAGCCAAAGGTCGGACTTAAGCTCACCGACCTTCGATCTAGGTCGAGTTAAGTTTTCGTTCCAGTCGGGTTCCCAGATCACACGTGGCGGACTAGTTTCAGTTCAACGGTCATCGAAACTCGATCAGGGTTACAAGTACACGGACATGTATGGAAATTGTTCCCTAATTTGAGGGTGTATTTGGGTCAGATTCCGACGGTCTGATTATTTATATTTGGCCCACAAACGACAAGTCTCAGATTACTTAAATTAGATTTAATTTCTAAAGAAAACTATGTTTTCTCACACTCCTCGCTCCGGGCTTAAGCGAATAACCCAGGGACACTATCTGGTTTTGACTTCCGAGATAGTTGTCAAGCCCAGCAAGGCAGTCCTAATTCTATAGCATCGTATTATTCGGACTTTCGATGTGCGGTCCAGATATGATACGGAGTTTCGTGATGCTCCTGAGAGCAGCCGGGTAATGAGATTGATCCTAGATTTCAGGGTAACCTAGCGTCACTGATTCTACAAGTTTTGGGTCTTGCAGATTGGATTTAAAGTGGATCAAACGGATTTCGTAGCTAATCTAGTTTAACACTTGTTAATTCTCGTCTAATTTCTAAAGGTTTTGGTCCTGAGTGATTTCCGCCTGAGGTGGTACTTGGGCCATTGTATGAGATTTTCTGAGTCATTACAGCCGGCTCATATGAGAATCAAACACTTTTGTACTATCCTTTTTTAGATTGTAAGCCTTCTCGATTAGATCTTGCAAGGTTTGTATATTTGGACTAATAAGACCCAATGCAATATTTGGTCTTATACATTTTATATATAACTTGATTTGTTCTTCTTCTTCTGCAAATTGTAAGCATGGTGCCCGCAAGATTCTCCATCGATTGATGAATTCTTTGAATGGTTCGTCTTCTTGTTGGCATATAGAAACTAAATCGTTTAAACTAATTTCTTCAGCGGATGGCCCAGGAAGCCATGAATAATGATGAATATTCTTGATGAAACCCGTTGCAGGAAGTATTGCAAGTGACATCTCCCATGAATAATTATCGTAGTAGTTTTCTCTTTACTTTTCCATATCTTTGACGAATCTCTCACAGACCTCATATTTATAGTTACTTTTCTATATCGTTCTTCACCTTTCTTTATTACTATCTCTCATTGTTTTTTCATTTTCTGTAACATATATATCTTTTAGCATAATGAAGTCTTCTGTGGAATGTCCTAGGAAACGATGATAAAGACAATAATTCTTTTCTTTTGTCATCTCAAATTCCTCTAGATATTTGGGCTGATGTAACTTGATAGCTCCAACAGTTAATAGTTTCTCCTTTATCGACAAAACATCTTCTTTTTCGAAAGCATATCCTTTGTGAGAGTCATATAATTGATGTCGTTTATCATTTACACGACCCTTGTAACGATCCGAGTCTTCTCTTCTCCTAATTTCTCGTCTGTTGTGAAAGGTGTCTCTTTTCTTTTCCCAATCAACAATATTTACCATTGATCTATTTGATCTTTTTCTTTCTATTCTCTTTTAAAACACTGGCATTTTCCTAGTCATTAACTCCAATGCATGTGCTTTTATAGCGAGATCTCGAAAAGTCTTAATGTTGATGCTTGTGAGTCCGAACACAATTCCCGTTTCCATAGAGTTTAGGCACATCTTCACCCGTTCCTTTTCTTCGGATAACTGTCTGCATGAAGCTCCCAAAGTTTTCTATTTATCAATGAATTTCTCCATGGGTTATGACTCTGGTGGTGGCTCGAGACTTGTCACTTCCAATCAATACGGGTTATTTCTTACGACTTGGAGATTGGTTACGCTTGTAATAATTGCCATTGGTTGTAGCTTGAACGTATGTATTGTATCGTAGTTCTTTCAATAGTTGCTTAACTTTACTCTTCAATCTTTTCTTAGTTTTTGCATCAGAGCTTTGCATTGAAGCTTTGCGGGTGGAGCATGGAGCTTTGTATTGGAGCTTTATTGCTGATTTGCCCCCTTTTGATTGGGTGAGATTTTCTCTGAGAATCTTCATAGTCAAAACTATTTTACCTTTTAGCCATAGCAATAACTCGATTGCCATGATACTCCCGGGCTTGAGCATTATCATATAATAGTTCAGTCGTAGTAATGATACTGGCTCCAATGTTGACCTGATTCGATTCTCCTAGAAAATATTGACATGATGCCCTCATGTCTTTCCATAGACTAATGAATTCATCATCTAATTCATCTTTCTCATTGGCGAGAAGAGACCAATTTAGTCAAACTAAATTCTTTAGTCTCATCTATCTTTAATCCCAACTGCTTCAACTTTCTCTGGTATTCTCTGTAGTGATGGTTATGTATTGTCAATACAATTTTGTGCAAATACGTTAGGTATGAAGTAAACAATCGCGTTAGTCAGGATAAAAGCCATTGCAATTGTTTAAGGACGAAATACCTACAATTCTTGATAGAATATCAGTTATTTTAATTAAATAAAATTGTACTTTGTTTTAGAGATGAAGGGGAGCACGTTCCCATTGAGAGTCGCCATTTTGGCATCTATTTGACGTTAAACAGTGATAAAAGTTCTCTGAATATTTTCTAAGTTTATCACTGAATAATAATAACAGTCCCCAACAGAATCGTCATTTTGTCTTGACAAGAAACGAATGCATTTGGTTTGAGGATTTGTCATTCAATAATAACAAAGAAAATAGAAGAACATTCATCCTTATAGATTTTATTAATTTTAAGTTTGTTTACATCCTCTATCTCCCTTGATTCTGAAATAAAATATGGAGAATTAGTGCAAGCATGAAATGAGAAGCACTTCAATGGCAATTTCGGCAGCATTTTAGCGTGTTTTGTATTCATCAAAGCGACAAAGGTGATGTGCGGGTGCAAGATCCTCGCTTCAATCTGACATCGTTTGTTGCGCAGGTCCGCACAACTCATCCTTCTGATACTTATTCCTTCTCTCTCTCTCTCCTAACACTTCTTTAAAACCTCTGATGATGCCACAAATGAGAGGGGGAAGGGGTATTTATAGGGTTTCCCATGTGTGAGGCATCAATTTTTGTGCAATGTGTAAGGCCCGTATCTTAGACTGTACCGTTCCATAGACTCCTGCGGTCCTCCTGGTCAAATTTTCTCAAGCCATGGCGCATAAATAGCATTTGCGCGTGACCCTGAGTCGCACTTAATCAATCTAATTCAGCTCGATTCGAAACTTATACCCTAGCTACTGCAACGTCGCCGCGGTTCCAACGCCGCATCTCGCACGCTGATATGATACCCAGGCCAAGAGTTGTTAGCTAGCGTTTATTTCGAAGAAAACACCGTGCATTACAAATCTCAAGAGAATCTTTACCACCCATCACATCAATCCATCAATCACAAGTCAAGTACACAACCCATACCCTACCCATTTCTCTCCCATTCCCAAAGTTAACTCTCTCTCTCTCTCTCTCTCTCTCTCTCCACCCATCCCTTTCTTATATCACCCATCCCTTCCTTACTCCCATCCCATCCCTTTTCATCCCATCATCTCTCTCTCCTCTCTCATTTTCTCTCTTCACTCCCAAGCTCCCAAAGAGAGCAACCATCCAAGCAATTCCCATAGAGAAAGAGCCAAGTGTGGCCCACTTCCCTACCCCAAAAACTCTCATCTCCACCATCCAAACTTCATCATCCACCATCAAAGGTTGAGCATAGGAGCTAAGGAAGCCAAGGAACCAAGAAGGAGTGATATAGGTGGGTGATCCTAGAATTTTCACTATTGATTTTATTTGAGAGTCCACTTGTGGTGGGACCCATTTGATGTACGTGTTGTAAATGGAGAGGAGCTCATAGTGGCGGAGCTCCTCCCTCGTACACACTCTATCTCTCTCTCTCTCTCTCTCTCTCTCCTGATTGTATGGCCCACCTATGGAGTATGTATCATATCCATACCGTCCATACGTTGGTCCCACCTTGCTGGGTTGTCCAGTGGATGGAATTGCCGCCTGTCCGTCTGGACAGGCTCGGATGAAGGAAAACACAAATATCAGCTGATCCAAAATTTTTGGTGGGCCTCCACGTGGACCCACCTTTGATGTATGTGGTGTACCCACACCATCCATACCACAGGATGGTGAGACCCACTCAGCTATGTAGTTGGTGTATTATGTTAGTAAGTTCTATGGACCCTACTTTGATGTAGGTGTTTTACATATACCGTTCATCCGTTTTGATTGTGGGGTCCACCCCACACGTGTGGCACATGTGGGGGTGGGACCCACCTTAATGTATGTATTTTACCTACGCACCATCCATCTGGACGGTGCATGTGTAGCCCACCTCAATGTAAGTGTTTTAAATCCACACCGTCCATCTAGATGGGTGGTGTGGGAACCCCACCTAGATGCTATAAAAATAATAATAATAAATAATATATATTACCATATAATATATATATATATATACATGATATATATATATATATGTATATGTAGTGGGCCCCATGTGGGACCCACCTGACTGGTATCGGATTGGCTGGAGTACCGTCATCAGCTATACAACTACTGCATGATGTCAGCAAAGTTCTATGTTCTCATCATGATGTATCTAAGTCGTCCATCTGATGGGCCCCACCAGATGTATTGCTGTTGTATTTCACATCAGCAAGCTCTATGGGTCTGATCTGAGGTATGTGTTAGATCCAGACCATCCATCTTGCACCCCATGAGCAGCTCAACTATTGTATCGACGTCAGCAAGTTCTGTGGGTCCCGCTGGTGTATGTGTTACATCCAAACCATCCATCTAGATGGTGAGCTCATCTTAAGGCTTGAGACTAAAAATTAGACAAATCTATTTATCAAGTGGACCACACTGCTAAAAATGGTGGGGATTGAACGTCTACCATTAAAACCCTTTTGGGGTCACGAAAGTTTTAGACCAATATGGAATTTATTTTCCACTTAATTCAGGTCCTTGTAACCGTATGAACAGATTGGATAGAAATAAATGTGATGGTGGTGAAATTACGGTGAAGACCTCTTTAGTTGAAGTCGGAATATGCCAATATGTCCTAGAGGGGGGTGAATAGGATTTTTAAAAGTTTTTATGGTTTATTTCAAATCCTATTACACTAATCCTAACAACAGACACACATTAGGATTACTTAAAAATAACTCTACTGACTTCCAAGCCTAGTAGAGGATTCAATCACAAACTGTTTTAAGAAGTAAACAATATGCAACCTAGTTTATGATGGATATGACTATGTAGGTGTGTGAGGTGTGATCAGATATTCAGATATGGAAGTATTAAAGTAAATCACACAATAAGAAGAATAACAATCTCAAACACAGTCATTTTTATAGTGGTTCGACGATAAGTCTACTCCACTCTTAGTAACCGCACTCAACCCTTAAGTGTACCGGATTTCACTAAGGAGGTTTCACAGCGGTTCACCTCAAACCTAAGGTTTTAAATCAAATTCACCTTCAACCTTTACAACCTACACTGAGGCTGACTGTTTATGCTCTCACAAGCAAGGGTCGACACAACGCACCCACTTTTAGGGACATTGGCCAAGGATCTTCCATAAGACCTACTAGAGGTTTCTACATGGTTCACCTCAAACCCGATGTTTTACATGGTTTACCTCAAACTCAAGGTTTTACACTGTTTACCTCAAACGCAGAGTTTTACTGGTTCACTCCTAACCAGATGTTTATGCTCTCCACGGAGCAAGGGTCCACACAACGTACCCACTACGTACACTCCCGCCAGAGGCCTCCTCGAGGACTTCAAAGGGTGAGAACCACTTAAGACCCAATCCTACAAAGGAATGATCACAAGTGTCCTCTTGGACTCTAGATACTTACAAATAAGTTGATGAGTCTCATTTAGTACAACGCCGAAGATCTTCTCCTCGGTGACGAAGAGTCTTCTACTCCCTTGATCCGCAACATAGAATGATATACCAATACTAGGCTTCGGGTTGGGTTAAGGTGAAGATGGAATCCTACTCTCTAAAGATTTTTCTATAAGGAAGATAGAGTAAGTCCACTCTTATGCATTCAAGGCATCCTAGCTTAATGATTTATAATTAAGTTAATAGCTGGAGGATCCTTGACTGCGAAAGTTCATTCCCCAATCCACTTTATTGAATATCAATGGTGAGGGTGGATTCAAGGATGAACTCCCTTGAGAGAAAGGGCTTTAGATATAAGATATAAGTTGAAACACACAAAAGCACTCTCTTCTTTCTCTCACAGCAACAAAAGACAAGTCCTTTATAAATAGACAAGAAGTTCCAACAGATATAAAACGATCACATTTATGACAGAGTTCGATATCATCGAGCAGGTTCAATATCATCAAGCGTATACTCTCGATAACATCAATGGTCTGCTCGATGACTCAAACTCAATGTCATACGCTTTTGAAACTCTTTGCCAACTGGTCGATGAATTGAAACTATTATCGATGTCATTGGATTTCGAACTCCGATTCTATCGATGACAGGGTCGATCCATCGACACTTGAAAAATGAGAGAGACTTGACTTTGAAATATTTCAGGTTTTCATGAATAATCGGGGAACCATTGAGATCATCAGAATTTGAATGTCGATGATATCGAGATCAGAGTCAAGGCATCAATAAATCCAGAGGATTTTTCTTTAAGTTTCCTGGACAGTTTATGACCTTGTTTGATGCAATCGACCTGGTGTCGATATCATCGATATTTGAATATCGATTTTATCGAAGGGCCCCCGATCATAGTTAAAAATAACCTAAAATATTTGTTATAAGATATGCGCGCCCACGATCGATGTCATCGATGAACTTTCGATCTTATCGATATTTGATTTCAGATCATATCAGAAGGCACATCGATATATCGATGAAATTCAAAATTTTCTCTAAAAAATAGGAGTGCTGGAAAACTGCCTGTCAATCTTATCGAGCCACTTTTGATGGGCTCGAGATTTGAGTATCAATGATATCGATACGTGTATCGATACATCGATAATTCGTCCAGATATGTTGTGAAGTTGCTGGACATATTTGGTCTTCTTTTCAATGGTATCGATGAAGCATTGAGGACTCGATAGTGCAGGTCAATCATATCGAGGGTGTTTTGATAAAATCGACAAGGCAAGAAAAACTTAGAGATTTTCCTGTTTTGAAAAAAGTTTTGTCATCTTAAAACCCTATGATTTCTAACTTATTTTTAAGGGTTTTCTTCACCTGGTGTTTAGGGTCATAGGATGTGAGGCTTTAGATTTACCTGTGGCGAGATTGCACACATCCGGTTGAGGCAGACGCTTGAATTGATCTTCCTATCAGGCTCTATAGACAATCTGACTCAACACTCGCGTAATTTGACAAACCAGGGCACTTTCAATCTCCCCCTTTGTCAATTACATGACAAAACCCCAAAACACCCTAGAACACTCTAGATAGATACATCTTAAATTATGTGTACATGCTTTTACACAATTTTACAATTTCTAGCCCATGTACATAACCAGTAGCTGCTCCCCCTGACTTGTAAACTCCCCCTTTCTTGTTGCAGCTTGCTCCCCTTAACACCTGCACAACATCTAACAGATATATAATTTTCCATTCAGGGTGTTTGCAGATGTTCTCCCCCTTTTTGTCGGTCATTGACAAACATAATCAAGTGATATTGACTGAAGAGTGAATTACTTGGGAGAACCGAGCAGAACAATTGATGTATAACAGTTAACTCAATTTAAGCAAACATCAATTTTAGAACTTATGAATGCACAGCAGATAGAATATTCATTAGAGATATCTCATGCATTCCATATCAAAAACTAGATAAACCAAGGGAACATAAAACATAATCATGGTAGTAAAGATAAGAATTATACTCAGCCATATTCAAAATGAAACCAAAATATATAACTATCCAAAAACAAACTGCCCAAGATTGGCAGCAACTTCACAGCTATTCCCAAAAAAAAAAAAAAAAAAAAAAAAGCCCATGTAAGGGCACCCATAAGTGAATACCAGTATTAATCCCACATCGGGGCAAAAAAAAACATGCAGGTTAGAGAGCTGTCCCATGCACTCACAGGAGCGTAGAATGTTCAAAAAGATACTAATGTTCATACGCTGAGTTGGGCGGTGTGTGTGAGTGACAACAATCAGGGATCAGTATTATGGAGCAGAGTGTGATGGTGTTGTGTCATCCCATCGACACGTCATCAAATCTACCAGCTGTTGTACAGACTACTGTACTTTGTGGACAACTCGCTCCAAGACTGTCAGCCGCTCATGCACAGAATGGATATCTCTCTGGAGTATCCCAATTTGGTCCAGCTTATATCGTTTGGCATGTCCAGCCGTTGACGCTGATGGGGTTGGATCGGGTCTGGAGGATTCCTCTCCTGCCATCTCTGTTTCCTCAGCATGAGACGCACCAGCTTCTGTTCGTTCTTCTTGGACGCCTTCTTCTTCGTCTTCAGTATACTCGTGAAACCTCAAGTCCATTTTGCGAATGTTCTTTATATTGAAGACTTGAAGTGGGAGTACTGGGTCAGTGGTAGATGGAAAACCGATGGTATTGCATATCCTGCTAATGATCCAGGGATATGGGAGATGAAGATCCCTGGAGGTATGAATAACATTTACCAACTGACTGATGAGCTGAGTTGGAAGGCACATCCTTGTCTCGTTTGCAACTGAATAAACTATCATGACCATGAGTCCAGTGAGATCGGATCTGTTGGTGCTTCTTGGATATACATTTATGGTGAATATACTATGCAGAATCCGAAATTGGGGCCCATGAATCTAGCTTTCAGCACTTTCCCTTGATGCCACAGGATGTCTCGACCAATGCATAGATACTTGGTTACCATGGATCGAACATCAGGATGGTCGAGATCCATTTCTGGAAGGCCTTCTGGTGTCATTTGCAGATTGAGAGTGTTAGCTATTGTAGCAGGGGTGATTAACACCTCATCACCATCCAGATCGACCACGAACAAGGGAGGATCAAATACAGGAGAGTGACAAGCGGCCAGGAAGCTGCATGTTAGTTCAAGTTGGCACGGCCCCCCGAAGTCTAAGACGGGCAACCAACCGATTATGGCCAATAAAGGTTCCAGATTGTAAGGTGCTAAGCAACTCCTGTCAACTTTTATTTTATGGATCAGTTTTCTACCGGTGTATTTTGTTGGGCATTGACTAGCCGAAGGAGGTGGTGCCAGTTGGGGAGCTATATTTGATTTTAATTCTAAGAAGTAGAATATCACAATTCCTCTTTCAAATTAGATTGGAATGCAGAAATAAAGTCAAATATGAAAAGCTAATAAAAAGAGAATATTAAATATGCACGATTTAGCTTAAAAAGATTAAAAACTTATCTCTCTGAGTGATGCCTTGTTTTTACTTGAATTGAGTTATCAAAATTTAAAAATCATGCTCTATTTATAGTTATAGAAATCGCATCCATGATTGGTCGTAAGGACACTACGATTGGTCGTAGAACCAACAACATTTTGAATTTTTGAGCACGATCGGATAAAACCGTTCCACGATTGGTTGTTGGCACTTCATGACCGGTCGTGAGGCCTCCACGACTGGTCGTGAGGAGCGAGGAATGGTTGCTGGAGTTTGAGTCCTAGTTGCTAGACTGGTCATGAACGAGTCGTGCATTGTTCATACGACCGGTCGAGCAGTCTCCAGAACTAGTCATAGCTCAACCAAAAAATTCTGAAAATTTGTAACAACTTAGGACTGGTCGTGGAATTTCTTGGACTGGTCGAGCCAGTGTTAGGACTAATCGAACAGAGTCCAGGACTAGTCGAAGAATAGACCAAACACTTATAAAATGATTTAATTTTGAATTAAGTATTCAAAATGACCTACCTTAAGGTCAATCTAAGGTCTTCCATACCTTGGACATGATGTACGAACATTGAACCTTATTTTCTTCAGATGATTGACGTTCTTTGAAGTTCATGAAGCTTGAGATCTCGACACACGATGAAGCTTGTATTTGAAATTTTTAGAAGCTTGATTTTGTAGTACTTGAGTTGTACTTCACCTTGAGTTTGATCTTGCATTTCTTGAAGGAGACCTTTGTTCTTGACTTGAAGCATTGTCAATCTCCTCCTTTGTACATCTTAGTTCTTGAAGTAGATCTTTGTTCTTGTGCATGAGATGCATTAACTTGAACATATATATCAATGTGCTACACAAGACACATACTGTGGTTTTGGCATAACAAAATTTGACAACAAAGGAGCAAATAACCATTGCACTTACAATCTCCCCCTTTGTCAAATTTGTGACAAAACACACTTCATTAAAAATAAGAGTAACATTATATGTTCAATAAAAAATCATGCACTAGTTACTCAACAAAGAACTAGTTACTCAACAAAGAATCATGCACCAGTTACAATAACCGGAATGCATCATCATGAAGTATTCAAAACATCTTTTTCCTTACTCCCCCTGAGTAACACATATAAGAAGAAAAAAGAAAAATATGCTACTATCCACAATCCATATCCAATATTAGCATAACAAAATATATCTCTCCCTTTTTATCATAATTAAACAAAGGAAGCAATTAAGATACGGAAGAGGAAAGGTAACAAGAGATGCATAAGGGAGCAAACTAGTTAAGATATGAAAGATAAAAGTAAATAGTGTGCATTCAAATATCATCATAAACCAAGTTCATATAAGTAACAAACATAAACTAAGTTCATCCAACATCAGTCCCAAAAACTGAAAGAAATCAAAGTATCATAAGAGTTATTACATGCCATAAGAGAAAACATTTAATCAGATCCAGAAGAGGGAGTAGGAATAGATGGATAAATTTGGTGTAAACCCTTGTTCAAGTGCCTCATATATTTGCGCATATAAGCAAATTGAGAATCTTGGGTTACACGTATCTGAGCCACCTGTTCCTCAAGAGAATGCAACCTCTCATTAAAAATCAGAAGGCTGATAATCAGGGTTAGCCTCAGAATCTGATTCTATCTCATTGAAGATATCATTCATATTTATATTATCACGAGGTAGATCGCTACCTTCTTCTTCATTCACTTCTTCAGCAGCACCACCACCCACATTCACTTGACCAGGAGCCAATCTCAATTTCATCTTGTTTATATTTGAATTGTTAAAAATAAGGTGATGAATAGGAGCCTCTCAAACAGGCATAACAACTAGCATGTGAGTAGCTAACATAGTCATAAGAAATGCAAATGGAATATCACTGTGTCCAGGATGGAGACGAAACTGAATGATAGAATAACATATCAGAGAAGGAAGACAAACTTTAGTACCAGAGATGACGGAATGCAAAAGCCAAACCTTGAAGGAGGTGAGTTCGGTTTTGTTACCAGAACATAGATACAGATTTGAAATAAATATTCTATAAAGAACCTTGTATCTGGGTAATAAATACTTAGAAGCAAGTGCATTCCCCTTATGAGTCCATTGCACATCTATATTACACAAAGCTCTAGTTAGCATACGTTTTTCTGATTCTGATGGTTTGTCAGCTAGAGTATGAATATGAATACCCTCGTCATTAACAAGTATATCCATTAGAGCAGAAATCAAATGACGGTCTATTTCAAATGGAAATTCTCTAGTTGTAATTTGAAACGTTAAATTCTCAGTCGAAAATTCAAAAATACACGCAAACATAGCCTGCACAATAGACTTGTATGCTGGCCCACCCCAATGTAAAATGTTAGCCCATCCTACAGCTTGCAGAAGAGGAAGGAGACTAAAAGGAGCAATGTAATCAAGATCAACAGGTCGTTCAAAAATAACATTGCGCAATCGTAAATCCCGTACATACGAGGGATCATCTTCGGGTGACCGAAGGTGGCGCCTTGTTAAAGGAGTCGATCTAGATCAGGAAGCTCCTCGGGAAGTTTTTTTTTCCCTCTAGCATCCATTTGCAACAAAGAAATGAAGGAATCAAGACGTTGTTAAAGATATAGAGTGGGTTTCTCAAAAAACAGATTTTTGAGAAGAAAATCCCAAAAACTTCAAGGAAACAAGAAATAAATCACTCTAAGTAAGAAAATGAAGTGATACCACTTGAATCTAGAAGGAAAATGGAAATAATGGACTAACCTTGAAGGATAAAAAAGTTAGGTGCGACTAGTCGTGCTACGGTCCGTTAGAGAAAAAAGAGGAAATGAGGAAGAAAGGGTTTTTTCCCAAATTAAAAGATCTAGCGCACTACACGACTGGTCGTGGGACATCTTCGGCCGGTCATACCACGACTGGTCGAGTACTTCCTCGATTGGTCGTACAAAGACAAAAACATGCATTCTTCATATAATTCTAAAATTTAAAATTATAATTTAATAAATATATAAACTATAATATAGAAATGCATGAATAAATAATTCAAATTGCACATACCAAGATCAAATTTCAATTTATTAAACCTGCTTTTTTCAAGCGGTTTAGTGAAAATGTCAGCAAGCTGATTCTCGGTCGGAATGTATTCCAATGAAATTATCTTTTCTTCCACTAATTCACGAATGTAATGATATCTAACGTCAATGTGCTTGGTTCATGAATGCTAGATTGGGTTTTTAGATATATTAATTGCACTAGAATTATCACAATATAAAACCATTGAATCCTGTTCAATTCCGTAATCACTTAACATTTTATTCATCCATACAAGCTAAATACATGCATTTCCAGCAACAATGTATTTAGCCTCAGCAGTTGAGAGTGATACGAAACTTTGTTTCTTACTTTGCCAAGAAACTAAACAGTTCCCAATATAGAAACAACCACCACTGGTTGATTTCCTATCATCGATATTACCAGATGTACCCAGCTAACTGAACACTAGTATCGTATGAATACCAGAGACCCAAATTAGCTGAACTTGCGACATATCACATAATCTGCTTAACAACAGTTAAATGTGACTCTTTAGGGTCAAATTGATATCTAGCGCAAATTCCAATGCTAAAAGCAGTATTAGGTCTACTTGCAGTTAAATAAAGTAAATTGTCAATCATACTACGATATAATTTAGGATCTATACATTTACCTGTAGAGTCCTTTGAGAGTCTTAGTGTTGTACTCATAGGAGTATCAAAAATTTTCCCATTCTCAACTCTGAACTTTTTAATTAAGTTCAAAGCATATTTGGTTTGAGAAATGAAGATACCATTAGGTTGCTATTTAACTTGTAACCCTAAGAAATAATTCAATTCCCCAACCATGCTCATTTTAAACTTTGAATTCATTAAATCTACAAACTCAACAGTCATGTTAGTACAGGGAGATCCATAAATAATATCATCAACATAGATCTGCACTATTAAGATATTATCATTATGTTTCTTAACAAACAGAGTTTTATCAACACTTCCCATTAGAAAATTATGACTTAGTAAAAACTTAGAATTTTTTTGTACAATGCCCTAGGAGCTTATTTCAAACCGTAGAGAGCCTTTTTTAGGTGATAGACATGATCAACATTCTTAGGGTCTTCAAAACCCATTGGTTGTTCAACATAAACTTCTTCATGCAGATCGCCATTTAAAAGAGTACTCTTTACATCCATTTGATAAATTTTGATTTTTCTAAAGCAAGCAATGGATATAAATAGTCTTACTGATTCAAGATGAGCTATGGGGGAAAAGGTTTCATCATAATCGATGCTTTCAATTTAAGTGTACCCTTGTACAACTAGTCTACCCTTTTTCCGAATTATATTTCCAAGTTCATCAGACTTATTTTTAAAAATCCACTTAGTTCTGATAATATGTTTATCTTTAGGTCTAGGAACAAGATACCAAACATCATTTCTCACAAATTAGTTAAGCTCTTCTTACATCGCAACAATCCAGTTTTCGTCAGTAAAAGCTTCTTTTACGTTAGCCGGTTCTATTTAGGATGTAAAGCACACGTAATTACATATATCTTCTAGTTGTCTATGAGTGCACACACCAGTGAGAGGGTTTTTAAGAATTTGAGTGGTTAGATGATCTTTAACAGTCCTAAGTTCAGAGTTAGTTTGATTTAATGAAGTATCTGGTTTGTCAGTTAAAAGAACTTCATCATTATCTGAACTTGAGGCAAGTGTAATTAAGTGATCGTCGATGACTACATTAATGGACTCTCAAATAACATCGGTCCTCTTATTCAGTACTCGATATGCTCGACTGTTCAAAGAATAGCCTAAAAAGATCCCTTCATCACTTTTAGTGTCAAACTTGCCCAAATTTTCACGGTCACGTAAAATATAACACTTGCTACCAAAAACTCGTAAGTATTTGACAGTAAATTTCTTATCGAACCACATTTCATAAGCTATTTTATTATTTGACTTATTAGTATAAACGCAGTTAATTATATAACAGGAAGTATTTACTGCTTCAGCCTAAAGATTTTTAGAGAGTTTCATACTATTCAACATTATATTTGCCGTTTCTTGAAGCACTCTATTTTTTCTTTCAACAATTCCATTTTGTTGTGGTGTTTTGGGTGCAGAGAATTCATGTGATATTCCCTGATCGCAATAGAATTTCTCAAAACTGTTATTCTCAAATTCTGATCCATGATCAGTACGGATCTTACAAACTTGAGAACCTTTTTCCATTTGGATCCGTTTGAGAACTCTTTTTTACTTCATCAAGGTTTTCTGATTTATCTTTTAAGAAAGTTACCCAAGTGAATCTGGTAAAATCATCCACGATTATCAGTATATATTTTTTGCCACCTCGACTCTCCGTCCTGCTTGGTCCTATAAGATCCATGTGGAGAAGTTTGAGAGGTTTGGATGTGGTATTGGAGTCCACCTTTTTGTGAGCACTCCTAGTTTGTTTGCCAATCTGGCATTCACCACATATTTTGTCTACTTTCTGTAATTTAGGTAGACCTCTTACCAGTTCTCTTTTTCTCAATCTATACAAATTATGGTAGTGTACATATCCAATGCGTTTATGCCATAACTCAGTTTCATTGGTATGAACCATGTAACATGATTGACTAGATGAGTTAGAATCACTAACAATATAGCAGTTTTCAGAAGTTCTACGACCAGTTAATATAACAGAGCGCTTTTTGTTTAAAATTTCACAACCTTGGTTAGTAAATTTTATGCTGTGATTGTTATCGCATATTTGAGATATGCTTAACAGATTATGTTTTAACCCTTCATCATATAAAACATTCTTAAATAAGGGAAGGTTAAAAAGTTGAACCATACCTTGGCCAATAATCTTGTACTTGCTACCATCACCAAGTGTGATTGAACTATTAGCCATGTCTTTAAGATCGGTGAATAGACCTTTATCACTAGTCATATGCCTTGAACGTCCACTGTCTAAGTACCACTTTGAATGACTTGTAGCTTTGAAAGCCGTGTAGGCAACTAGACAAGTAACCTTAGGAACCCATTTCAGAATTGTTTTAGGTTTAGGAGTATAATTGGTCTTCTTATGTTTGTAGTTGTTGTAAGAATGACCTACTGAGTTAGATTTTAAGAGCTCCTTAAGTAAATCAACTATTTTTTCAGCTAAAGGATTTCAGTTCTGATTTTTATAGTTGATATGATTACTTTTAGGTTTGAAAGATCGATAAGTTTTAGCATTTTTAGAAAAATTTTGATTTAAACTATTCCCTTTTGAGTTTGAGGACTCTTTTTTCACAAACTTAGGAGGAGTATTCTTTTGATTAGGAGGAATGTTTCTATCGTAGCCCAAACCAGCTCGGTTGCCACATTTTCTTGATCCAGATAAAAGCTTTTCTAACTTTAGATCACCTTGGGCATATTTCCATGTATCCTTTAAACTCAAAAGTGAAGAAACTGCAAGTTTAAGTTTTTCATTTTCAGATTTCAGATTTTCAATAAGGGAGGTTTTAAATTTTAAATCGCATTTGTATTTTTCAAAACAATCTGAAATGTGGGATTTTTCTAAAACAAGAGAATCAAAATTTTCTTTAAGCTTTGAAAACTTTTCTTTCTGAAGTTTTAGTTTAACAACAATTTTACAACTCTCCTTATAAAGGGCATTATAAGCATCTTGAAGATCATCTTTATTTTCATGATCACTATTTAGATTTTCTTCACTAGTTGAATCATCATTATCTGAAAAAGTGAATTTGGCTAGAGTCATAAGGCTTTTACTTCACTGCTTGACTCATTTTCATAATCTTCTGATTCAGAAGAGGCTTCAGAGTCAAAGGATTCATCCTAAGTAGCCAACATTCCTTTCTTTTTAGGCTTGTCCTTTTTAGGACACCTGTTTGCTAAATGCCCATATTCATGGCTGTTGTAACACTGACCGTCTTTTAAAGATTTTTTATCTTTAGATTTCTTCTTATCATTAGATTTTTGAAAATCAACCCTCTTTTTACTTTTAAAAAATTTGTAAAACTTTTTTACTAAAAGGGCCATATCATCTTCAGAGTTTTCTAAATCAGAATTTTCTTGAGAAATACATTTAGAAGATTTAAGACCAATAAATTTACCTTTAGGAACTTTAAAGTTTAACTCTTAGGTTTGTAAAAAAATAACTAATTCTTCTACCCTCATATTATCCATATCACGAATTTCCTGGATCGCAGTTACCTTAAAATTGAACCGTTCAGGAAGTGAGCATAGTATCTTTGCACATAGTTTTCTTTCTAGGATTTTATCACCAAGACCCCATATAGAGTTCACAATGTCATTTAATCTAGTATATAAGTCCATGAACATTTCATTTTTTTCCATATGTATTTTCTCAAATTTGGTTGTGAGGATTTGGACTTTAGATTTCTTAACAATTAATGTTCCCTCGTGTGTCATTTCTAAAATATCCCAGGCTTGCTTTGTAGAACCATAGGATATAATTCTTTTGAATTCATTCGGTGATAATGCGCAAGTAATAGTATTTAGTGCTTTTGCATTTGCACTACTCTCACTTTTCTGAAGTGTAGTCCAAGAGAAGTAAGGTGTAATTCTCATAGATTTAGATCTATCAATTCCAGTTACTTCAGTGGTAGGAGGGGTTCAGTCAGTCACTGTGGCTAGCCACACGCTTTCATCCATGGATTTTAAAAAAAAAAATCCTCATTCTGGCATTCCAACAGGCATAATTGGTGTCATCAAATGGTGGAGGCCTAGTAACTGAAAGGCTATTAAAATTTGACATCTTATAAATAGCTTAAATCGATTAGCTTAGGAAATAAATCAAAAAATATAACAATTAGAATGAGCTATTAGGCTCTGATACCACTTGAAAAGGCCAAGCTATATGTCCTAGAGGGGGGGGGGGGGGGTGAATAGCACTATGCCAAATTAAAATGATAACAGCAGAATTTAAATAATAAGATAGCCTTATAAACAAATAAATGAAATATAGTAATATTATCAATTCACAATATTGAAATGTAAGGCAACCTTAAATGTATGAGTATTGAGAGATTGATACAAATGTTATTCTAAGGACAACCTTACACCAAAAACCAAGGTTTATGGTAGGACAACCTGATTCCTAGAAAGGTCTTTGTATCAAAAACTCAAACTTGATACAGAGGAATAAATAGATAAATAACAAGGAAATGAAATCTAAGTTATTACAATATTCCCCACAAAGATTGAAATGTAAAGGATTACAAAATTCACATCCACATACATCCCACAAACTTGAATGATAAAGGATATAGAAAATAAATCACACAACCGCAAAATACAAAGAATTATAGTGGTTTGCCTGTGTGTACACCAACTATTAAACAACAGCCACACAACTTGCTACTCCACTCCTAATATCCTCACACAGGGGATATTAGCGTTCACTATGAAAATAGGTTTTTCTTAGGCTCACTTAAAACCCTCACAATTGTGTCTTTCAAGTGGGCTTACACAATTCAAAAACCTCACACTTTGAGTTTTCTAGCTCTCCTTAGATAACCAAAACGAATGAGATTTTTCCGGCTTAATCTTAAAAGAAACCAATACAATAGAAATTACAATAATGTAAAATACCTGGATTTCGCCTTTTGTTGCAGCCCAAAAGAACCAAATCGGAGTAGAAGTTCGAATAGAAGTTCAATATCCAATACTCACTTATGAAATAGTTCTAGGTTCTAATTGATTTTAAATTAAATCAAGTTGGGCTGGCTTTATTTGATTTTGATTCCAAGAAGTGGAATATCACAATTCCTCTTTCAAATCAGATTGGAAGGCAGAAACAAAATCAAATATGAAAAGCTAATAAAAAGAGAATATTAAATATACACAATTTAGCTTAAAAAAATTACAAACTTATCTCTCAGAGTGATGCCTTATTTTTACTTGAATTGAATTATCAAAATCTGAAAATCGTACTCTATTTATAGTTGCAGAAATTGCATCCACGACTGGTCATAAGGACACTACGACTGGTCGTAGAACCAACAACATTTTAAAATTTTTGAGCATGATCAGATAAAACCGTTCCACGTCTGGTCATAGGTACTTCACGACCGATCATGGGGCCTCCACTACTGGTCATGACCTACCCACGACTGGTCGTGAGGAGCCAGAAATGGTTGCTGGAGTTTGAGTCGTAGCTGCTGGACTAGTCGTGAACGAGTCGTGCACTATTCATACGACCGGTCTAGTAGTCTCCAAGACTGGTCGTAGCTCAACTAAAAAATTCTAAAAATTCGCAACAACTTAGCACTGGTCCTGGAATTTCTTAGACTAGCTCTAGGACTAGTCGAACAGAGTCCAGGACTAGTCGAAGAACAAACCAAACACTTATAAAATGATTTAATTTTGAATCAAGTATTCAAAATGACCTACCCTAAAGTTAATCTAAGGTCTTCCATACCTTGGACATGATTTATGAACATTGAACCTTCTTTTCTTTAGATGATTGACGTTCTTTGAAGTTCATGAAGCTTGAGATCTCGACGCACGATGAAGCTTGTATTTGAGATTTTTATAAGCTTGATTTTGTAGTACTTGAGTTGTACTTCACCTTGAGTTTGATCTTGCATTTCTTGAAGGAGACCATTGTTCTTGACATGAAGCATTGTCAATCTCCCCCTTTGTACATCTTAGTTCTTGAAGTAGATCTTTATTCTTGTGCATGAGATGCATTAACTTGAACATATATATTAATGTGCTACACAAGACACATACTGTGGTTTTGGCACAACAAAATTTGACAATCAAAGGAGCAAATAACCATTGTAGTTACACCCCACCCTGTCAATAGGCAGATTACCGATACTGATTATGAGCATACTTAGCATAGTATCATGATACATTCCCATACACATTATTTACATGTTTGTTATGAGATGTGGTTAGCCATCTCATATGTCATAGGGTAGGTTATTTATGAGACTCCCTGATAGGCGGAGTCATCCCACATGAGCTCACAGTATGCCCAGGATTGATGCATGATTGGATTATGTGACTCATGCATCTTGCATTATGTGTTGTGAGTGTTGTATGCCCTAGTGACATCAGGGACATAGTCTCCACAGGCATATCGTGGAGGGTAGGATTGGACACTGGAAATAATCTCTTTACATGGGGTGCGATAGATGTTCGTGGGTGAAAGTCCATAAACTTGACGGTACCAGAAGATGCTCCAACGTCGAGACCGAGTGGATACATGAGCGCACGAGGGCCGAATACCAGGAGACTGCATCTCCCTCTATGTCGTTGTCGGTTGAAAGGGGGTATAGCCATACCCGCTCGGGGGTAGGGGGTAATTGCTAGGCTGAGTTGACTAGCTTGTAAATGGGTCCGCTATCGACGTGCCAGATAGGTATTGGCAGGCTATTGGCTAGGCAGATAGTGAGGTTTCTTACGCTCACTTGGACTACACGCCTAAGGAAGGGGCAGTGCCATTTACAGTGTACTAAACCCCGATGATTATCTAGAGTGAAAACTATACTGATATTTAATGCTCTAGTGATCAGTTGTATTGATATGTGGATTCAGATGAGGACTATATGCTTGAGTTGCATCTTGCATCGTATGGCCTTGGTATGGCCAACATCATTCACACCTTACATCACATGGCCTTAATATAGCCGATAGCATTCATGCCTTACATCGCATAGCCTTGGTAGGGTTGATAATATTCATGGATTCACTAGCATATTCTGCATTACTCTGATATTGCATTCTGAGCATGCTTATATTGAGCACACACTCTCACCACACTTTAAGCTTTCTATAAGCTTATGCACGATTGATGTGTGCAGGTGACGTCAGGATACAGTCGTAGCTTAGTAGGAGTAAGAGTGTGCAGTCGAGCTTCAGGAGTTTCTGTTACTATTATCATTGTATTTCCCTTTATGCACATTGTACCTTAAAGTTTTTTTTATCATAGTGGATTTTGCAATGGTGTTTTGGTTGTTGTTTGTGGGTTATGCTTGTTACGGAATAAATTCATGCTGAAAAATCCTTCTTGTAGGATCCCAAGATCGGAACCTGGTATATGGGTGTCGGGAGCTGAGAATGGCGTATTACGGAGGTTGTCGGCACCGGATTCGGCGATTGAGAATTTTGTGAGCTTGGTTTTCGAGTTTGGGGTGTGACACCATGGGCCTTATTCCGCACAATACTATTCACTTCGCAACTATTCATCCCCTGTAACTATTCATCTGCACGCTATTCATCCTATACAACTATTCATCATAGCACTATTCATCCCTCGTAACTATTCATCATAGCACTATTCATCCCACGCACTATTTATTGCAGCACTATTCATCACTGCACTATTCATCATGGCACTATTCATCGCAGCAAATTTCCCAGAGAGGGATGATAGAGAGAGGACCGCGTAATAGGTAGGGTTGCCTATCTTGGATCCTTAATGCGCAACAAACCAAACTCCTATCAACTCATGTATTTTTTATGCCCCAACATGAAGTCAACTTATATCATTTTGATATAGAGTTAGACTTTGAACTTAAGGGTTAGTACAAAGTCGATGACATGAAAGATGATGAATCGACTCTTGAACTAGAGGATCTCCTTAGAAAATTCAAAACCAAAAGACAATGTCATCCTAAAAAAATTTGAAATTGTAAACCTAAAATCTCCCGAAATTCTTAAAGAAGTACGCATTGCGAATCCTTGTCCCCAGAAAATGTACAGAGAATGATCGAATTCTTGAAGTCATGACTACCCAATCTTGCATCTTACAAACACTTATCTGGATTCGATCGAAAACTTGTCAAGAAATCCTGAAATGAAGCATGTCAAGTAGAAATTGCGAAGACCATGCTTACATTCCACATTAAAAAAAAAAAATGCTTCAAGTGTCAAGAGCATGCACATTGGATCCATGTGTATGCTATAAAAATATATAACTTGGTAAGGTCCTAGATATCCTATATGCAGGATATCGACATCAGTGAATATGTCATCCCGACAACATTTAACGGTCATGAGTTCATACTGGTGATGATCAATTACTTCACAAAAAAGTGAATGGAGGCAACATCCAACATCTCATACGATGATGATCGTGAAGAACAACATCATAAGTTGTTATAGATCCCACATATTGTCATCATCGACAACACGACGCCCTTCATGAATCCAAAGATGGAGGAGCTCCTAGAGAAAATTAAAATACATGAGGTCGCTTTCGTATGCACTTCGGGCTAATTAGGCGTCCATACACACAATTTTGGGTGGAATTCTTTATAAGGTAACTTACGAAACGGAAGCAATCATACAAGTTCATGTCAAAATCTCATGAAGAGTAAAGCTGCAGAAAGTAAAGGCAGATTGTGTTTACAACAAGTATATCCGCATTTATTAGACTCAAGGAACAAGTTTAGAGCTCACATGAGATGGCCCAAAGATCAAAAGAGTTCTTCTGGAAGGCACCCTTCGATTGACCAACATAGGGCGAGGATCTTTCGGAGCCCTTGAACACCAATAATGCATAAGCTTATCTAATAATTGAAGATTCACAATAGAAAGTTGAAGTTAACTAACTAAACCTAGTCATCCTGAGAATCACTCCCTGCAGTTCCCAAATAAATGTTTTAATAAGGGTCAAAGAACAAAAATAGAGAAAAAGAGATAAAAATGGAGAAAAAAGAAGAAACGAGGACGAAATAAGAGCGTGCAATCCGAGATAACAAAAAAGGAAAAGGAGAAAAAATGAGGATAAACTAAGAGCGCATAGTCCAAGATAGCTAAAAAAGACGAAAAGAAAAAGAAAAAGAGAGAAAAAAGAAAAAAAAAATTGACTTAAGAAGTCAATCCTTACTCACATCCCCTCATAGTGATTTCATCTTGAGTCAATGACTTTACCATCGTGACTCGAGACAAGGAAGGAAGATCTATCGATTGATCAACAATGATGGAAGTCTGATCCCTTGATCGTTGCAGAAATCAAAGAAAAAAAAGAAGAAAGCATGCATAAGGAAATGGGCAAAGTGAAAACCTGAAAGGGTGCTTCGAGTAAAAATAACAGGAATGCAACGGACTTGGGAAAAACTCAAAAGGGTGCTAAGGGTAAAAATAGTAAAGCAGTCAAGTGGCAGGTAAGATCAAATATGCTGGACATTATGAAAACCTAAAAGGGCGCCACTGTAAAAAATGACGGGCAAGCCAGACGTAGATTAAACTTGAAAGAGAGCTGCAAATATTATTGGCAAGATTTTAAAAATAAATAAATAAATAAATAATAAAAGAAGAAGAGGAAAAAACAAGTACATGAAAGATCCAATGAAACACAAAGATTTAACAAATGCAAATATGGTAGGAATGAGTCAAGAATTCTTTTAAGCTCTTCCCAAATCCTGGGGTAGGATATCATTGCACACTACCTTGAAAGGATCAGGACACTTGGTGAACAATTAGAAAACTGATTATGACATCTAGCTGAGTCACCATTCTAATTCGTACATCTATGGGTATAAAAAGTACAAACGATGCATATACAGATAACAATTTTTAAAAGCTTTCTTTTCATTTCATCATATGTTTTCTTTACATGTATATGTCTTTCATTTTCTTATAAAAATAAAATACAATGCTTTCTACTATCCACGCACCATATAAAAAGTGCGTATGATGGCCCAATAAATCTAAAAATCAAGCAATAAACTCTCAGTCCTCATTGAAATCCTCAAAAAGTAAGATCTCTCCCCCTAATCCAATACTTCAATATTCCCACTAAAGTGGTCTTTCTCTCCTCATAGGTACTAAAGCTTATTGATGACAAAGTAATCTCACTTGTTGACAGAAGCTAATGTGCAAAAATGGGTAGTTAACATAACATGGCCAATAAAATCCTTGTGTAAATCAAGAAGACATCAAGAGCCAAACATGACGAGGTAAGTTTGCATTTCTAATAAAAACCAGCATCAATTATGACCGTCAATTCGTGATCAATGGATTGGATCATCTTCAAAATCTAAAAAACATTTCCAATAAAAGCTAGCACGATCTGATGGATCGGATCATCTTCAAAATCTTCACAAACATCCTAATAAAAACCAGCGTTGATAGTGACTGTTAATTTGTGATCCGATGGACTAGATCATTTTCAAAATCTAAAAAGCATTTTCAATAAAAACCAGCATTGATCGTAACCATCAATTCGTGATCAGATTGACTGGATCATTTTTAAAACCTTTAAAAATTATCCCAATAAAAGCCAGCATCGATCATGACTGTCAATTCGTGATCTGATGGACTAGATCATCCTAAAAATTTCAAAAACATTTCCAAAAAAACCATAACGATATCGACCGTCAATTCGTGATTAAATGGATTAAATCATTTTTAAAATCTTCAAAAACATCCCCAATAAAAACTAGCATCGATCATGACCATCAATTCATGATCCGATGGATTGGAATATTATTAAAATCTTCAAAAATATTCCAATAAAAATCAGCATCGATTGCGACCATCAACTCGCAATCCGATGGACCGGATCATAATTCAAAAATACAACAACATTTCCCAGAGAGTCACAAAACCAGCGGGACGACAGATTCAATCGATCATGGATCAGAATCTTGACCATAAAAATCACGAAATGGTGAATCCGATCAATCATGATTCAGAATATTGACTACAAACACGTGGGATGACAGATTCGATCCATCATAGATCAAAATCTTGACTGAAAACTAGCACGTCAATGGAACTGATCTTCAATCGGAATCTTGACCACAAACCCACGGGATGACGAAATTGATCACGGATCAAAATCTTGACTGCAAACTGTGGGACGATGAAATAGATCATGAATCTGAATCATAACCACAAACTCGCGGGATGATGAACTCGATTGTATGTAAATTGAAATTATGACTGCCAACAATGGACAAATCCACACCAGCCATAATAAAAGTCGGAGTTAATCTCAACAAATGATCCAAGTCAACCTAAAAACCAATCAAGTCTGATTAGCCTGTGAGACGATAGAACCGATCAACCATCACTAATTGGACTCTTCATCACAACCACTAATCAGACCTGCATCAAATAAACCATCCAAGTAAATCTCAGTCCCGATTGTGACAACTAAAATCCAAGCAATGAAGTATAAAATCTTAAAAAAAAAAACCATAATCCCCATCATAACCAGCATGCTCACTAGCCCCTCACATATTTTTAAATAAAACCACCTCACTTAAAGTCCCATGGGGATCCCTAGTGGAGACAACCTATAAGCTGCACATATTTCAAAATTATCTTGCAATAAAAGCCCCCATGGAGTATCACTTCCTAGAGTGGGGCAACTTTTAAGATTTTATTTTATTTTTTTTTGAAATAAGGCATCAGAATTCCTAGGCACTAAGAGATCTTTCATATCTCTATCTAGGAGTCAGCGTAAAATCAAATAAGATCTGATACCCTGTTGTTTCCCTAGAGATTATCGGATCTGAATGCACATCAAAGTAGGGCCGTAAAAAGAATAACACAGCTAACCACTTTGATGATCAAGCAAAATAAGTACTCCTAGGGTGATTTGGTAAGCAACTATAATCTAATACAGGTTAGTAACCTTGTAAGGCCGCAGAAAGTATAAGGGACTATTGTACCTTTTCGATGTTGGTAATGATTAGGAGAGAAAGGGTTGTGATTGGTGGCTTGTGGAGGGACAATTGCAACGTTTTCCTCAAACTCTCGCGATATGTGCGAGTTATCTATATCCAAGGAACCAATTGACACAGACACAAGGGTAGGCAAAGAATCCATATTGCAATTCATGAATAACCAGCAAATGTGGGGTGTCCACTCGCTTTGACATTTGGTTGCATACAACTTCTGCCAAAAGGGGGTACCTGTAGACACCCCACCTTAGGTTGATAAGCTGATTAATTTTAAATTGATAGATAGTCAACAAAACCTCAATCCGAAACCCTAACCCCGGAAGCTTAAACCCTAGGAACCCCAATCATAAACCCTAAACTCAGCTTGTTTTACCTAGTAAACCTACTCAACCCAGTTAACCTAATATGAAACCCTATGAACCTAAAACACTAGAGCCTTGAGTCAGCTCGGTGAGTCAACTCACGGAGTCAACTCATTGAGTTAACTCACATGGTCAACCTATCCAATCCAATAACCCAGTCAACTCACCTAGCTAAGCCCAAAAGCAAGCTCGAACTAAAGCCCAAAAGCAAGCCCAATCGGAGTAATATGCAAAATCTCAAAGAAGAAACCTTCACAGCAAAGCCTCCACACGCTTAGAGGTAGTTGCCTTCTAAAGCAGGGAGTCTAAGTAAGGACCAATGACAACTAGAATGCCGCTGTTTACGTGACACTCTCCCTCTTTATGGTGGTGTCACTCAAGCATGTGGAATCTCTCCTTTTCAGACACTAAGTATATGGTCAAGGTGTATTTACTTCAATGCCCATCTCCTTATCCAAAATTACCCTTTTACCACCTCATCCAACCCATAAGATGATGACATGTGGCAATCTATAATCATAATCCTTCAACCACATTTTACTTGTAGGATTACCAATAATTATAAGAAAATTGGGTTTATAGGCCATAAATAAGCCCCTCTCCTTCTCATTTAAAGCATCCAAAACACCTACTACATCCAAAAGCATTAGGAATTCAGAGGGAGTCCCCCATTACATCCATTAAATCCTAATCCATTCTTCCATCAAGGAAAGTAAGAGTGAGAGAGAGAGAGAGAGGGAGAGAGAGAAAGTCCAGCCCTAGTCTAGCCTAGCTTAGCCAAATCTAAGCCTCCTGAGCTACCTAAGTTCAAATTTGATCCACTCGATCTAGCCTTGTGATACTACCATTCATCCAACCAATCAAGCTTCAATCAATTTCATCAAGTCAGAGCATTAACATCATACAATATTCATTCCCTTCTCAACCCCCTTGTTCCACATATACATTAACATTACATCAGATTTTATCATTTTCTTGCATCTAATTAGTGGGCGTATACTTTGAGGCTTGCTGATATAATCGGAGCAGGTCTACTAGAAATCTTAACCAGTTAACCATCGTTTTGTCATATACATTGCATTCGATAATTTTCTTGTATCTGACTAGTGGGCACATGCTCAGGTCCAACAGAAACCTTAGCCAGTTAGCCATCATTTTGTCATATTCATGCATTCCATCATCTTCTCATATCTACTGGTGAGCATATGCTCTGTGGCTTGCCAATATAATCAGTGAAGGTCCACCAGAAACCTTAACCAGTTAGCTGTCATTTTCTCATATACAATTCATTCCATCATTTTCTCGTATCTGACTGGCGGGCATATGCTCTACGACTTGCAAATATAATCGAAACAGGTCCATCAGAAATCTTAGTCAGTAACATATTTTTACCATAAGCATCAATATAACATCAAGCATCCCATACTTTACACCCTACACTAGATCATTTTAAAAGTATGCTCTATGGCTTACCAATATAATCAAATCATGCCCATAAAAAATTTAGATCAATCAATCACCATTGTCATTGCATCACAATTCATTTTTTACACGTGAGAACTAGTCATATTCCTCAAAAATTAGTCAGATCTTATAAAGTAAAGATCGTACATCTGTATGGGCAGAGTGGGTGCCTACACCTTCCCTCTCTACAACCATGGTCCTTTACTCAGAATCTCTGGAACAAAAAATCATGAGTCATCATGGGGTAAAGGATCCCCAACTTCTTAATCCTTAACATTTCTATAAGGTCCAACTGACTATAGGATTGTAATAATTGGTTAGTGAAAACTCTGATCAAATATAATACCTTTTTACCCCCAAATGAAAGCATAGGCAAGGATTCAATGGTCGAGCATAGGGGTTGGCTGGCCGAATCTCTTTGAGATCCGAAGAGATTGTGCTAGAAACTTGACCCAACATAGTTGGGCTGGCCGAGCGAACATGTTTAGCTAGTCAAACCTACCACGTAAAATCATTGGGTCCACGATGAGCTAGCTAACAAGGTGGATAGAACAAATCACCCCATTGTGGGCCCTAGGCTACGGTACCAACAGCTACATACTAAAACATTCTTTTGCTACAAATTTACTCCGTACCCTTTGATCAATTTTTTGTAGTGAAGATAATGAACACATGACATCCTCGACGCTTAACCCATGACCACCTCAACCCTGATAACCTCAACCCTTAACACATGACAACCTCAAACTTAAGAACCTCGACCCTCAACCTTAACCCTGACAACCTTGACCCTTAACACATGACAACCTTGACCTTTAACATATAATAACCTCGACCCTGATAACCTCAACCCTCAACATATGATAACGTCGACCCTTAACGCATGACAACCTCGACCCTAACAACCTGTACCCTTAACACATGACAATGTTTACCTTGATCCTTTACACTATAAGGACACTGTCTATGGGGTCCACCATCACATATGTGCGGAATCCACTCCATCCATTAACTTTGTAATTTCATAAAAGGCCATGATTAAAAGCATGATCAACATCCGCCAGCCACATTGACCACATCACAAGAAAATAGTTTGTATCGAATGAACATCGTTATAAGTTATTAAATTTTGTGCACCCAAAAAAGAAAATGTCAGCAGAAAGTTGGTATCTTTCTATATAAATAAAAGGCTATAAAGAAAATGAATGAATTAGATCTAAATTCCATAGGACCAATAACAACTTCCATCTACATCACTTTTTGAGGATTGAATACAACGTAACTTCTTCTTCACACAAAAATCGTAGAACTATCGATACAAGTAGTTGTTCGAAAAACTTTTCAAGACTTGTTAATAACTACCCTTGGAATATTTGAAACTTCCATTTGAGTTTGAGAATTTGGCCATACAGCAATGATAGTATGGTCAAAATCCATACACACACACACATAGTCAACGTTTTAGGCCAATGGGGTGATGCCTACTGTTAAGTTGGAAAACAGGAAAACGAAACAAAATGAAGGAAAATGGAAAGAAAGGAAAGTGAAGGTGACCATCATGACTCCCTTTGATCATCATGACTCCCTTGAAGTGATCTCTGGAGAGAAGTGAATCTTTCTGGAGTCGAAGAAAGACATCTACAAAATCTTCCCACTCTGGCTTTGGTCCCTTGGGATCAAGGTGGTCCTTAATGATCTACTCATAAAGGTCATCCAATTCCAAGAAACTCTTTTTGAGCTTGGCATACAATCCATATGACGGCGTCGATCCACCACATCCACGGTAAGAAGTCTGGAATGAAGAAATGGCTCAACAAGTATACCCCTTCCGCAAGAACTCTATGCATTTTGGCCTTCTGATGCTTACTTCCTCTTTCATAACTCTTATCGAAAGCTGTAATGAAGGTTATGTTGTTGGTGAGAGTAATTAGCATCTCTTTCAAATTGATAGGTTGGAGAGGAGAAGAAGAACGGTAAATTTATGTGATAATTTGGGCAACCTCTTCCTCCGTAATGGACTGGAATTATTACACGGTCTTTGCATTCAAGAGATCGTGAACCAAGATCTTGTGCATGTCTTTCCAATAATCACTATTATCAGGTGAAACAGACACATTCAGGAAATTGTAATTGAGTGTTCTGTTGGAGATGAGAGCAGGCCTACAAGAGAATGCATGATCGTAAGAAGATTCAACATCTCCTTTGCCATTCAAGTAGATGAAACAACTATAGTCGGTTTAATGCCCAGTTGTAGATACATAAGGTCCATGTTTTGTGGTGAGTAGCCATAGTGATTAGTGACGCAATGTAAGGTTGATATGTTGTAGGTGGCCAATAATGGGAAGGTGGAAGGGATTGGGAGGGAACTTTAAGGCTCATCCTGTCTTACTTCTCTGCATGAGGAGTAGTAAAAGGAGGAAAGGAAGTATAATGATCGGGAAAGAAAACCATGGAAAATGGGAGGGAATGTACAGTGCCATATTTTTGCAATGGGTGGAGTGATGGATGAGAGAGAGACTAAGTTCGGTCCCACACTGGATTGGACATTGACTGTCTGTCCAGAGTATCCATAATGTATATCGAAGGTTGATAGAAACACTTGTCTTTATTAATAGAGCCATTAGATTTATTTAATCGTACGCTCGATAAATTTCTACCAACCAAAAGTGAGATAATTAAACAAGAGTATTTTTTTCTATTCATGGTACATATAAGCTGATAATGATAATTGAAATAGTTTAACTTGATTAACTGACTTAGAGAAGGATGTCATGAGGTCAATCACCATCTTCCTCAAGGGATAACTATTCTGAATCCACGGAGCTTCTTGGACTCCTCACATAGATTTCTTAAATCAACTATGGATGAAAACATAAATAATTTCTAATAATTCGAAATAAATTGATTGATGAAAAAAATGAAATTACAATTCTTTAAATAGTGAACTCAAACCTAATGATAGAGTATATGACTATAACTCTAACTCTAACTCCCTAAAAAACTCCCTAAAAACATGACTTACTATAAATGGCAAGTTACTTGACTTCTTAGTTTTCAGCCAAAATAGTAAGTGTCCAATTTGACCAAACCACGTTATTCTCCTAATTTTTCTAAGCCCTTCCTATGTTAGGCACAACTCCTAAAATTCAAAGAATCAAAAGTTACAATCAAATTGAAACTTACTATTTATAATAAAAATGGGAATAAAATGGACTTTCCACCGTTGATCTGATGGAATCTCGAAAATCTGTCATGCGCAAACCATTGTAGTTGGTTGTTTGGCTAAAGTAGCTTCTCCTACCCCAAAATCATATATGGTACGTCGAAAAACTTATTCCGGTTTGTGAGATATGACTGTTTTAAGGTTTTGACGGTCCTAATTACTTTCGCATCCGATTGGGCTTTCTATGGTCCATCTTAACCATGAAAGCGGCCGTAACCCACTGTACATCACTAATTTATGCCACATATGTAATTTCTAAGTAATTCGTAAGTGCTTGCATATTGTTATGGGAAAGGCAGGGTGGTCCATGGAATAAGGTCGAACCAACAACCAGCACGAACCAATTGAAAAGGCCAAGGTATATGTCCTAGAGGGGGGGGGGGGGGTGAATAGGACTATGCCAAATTAAAAATTAACAGCGGAATTCAACCTAAAATAAGATAGCCTTATAAACAAATAAATAAAAGGCAATACTTTAAATAAATCAAAGAACTGAAATGTAAAGCAATCTTAAATAAAGAGCTTGATACTAACGTTGTTCTAAGGATAACCTTTGCACCATAAAAACCAAGGTTTTATGGCAGGACAACCTTACTAGAACAAATTGAATATTAAAACTCAAACAGAAAGCAAATAGAGGAAATAGGAAGAAATAAATTCTAAACTATTACAACATTCCCCACTTTGCTTGAAATGTAAATATTACAACATTCACATCCACATATACATTCCACAAATCTGAATGATTAAAGATATAGAAATTAAAAGAACATTCAAATCACAAAACACACCAATATATAGTGGTTCGCCTGTGTGTTCACCAACTGTTAAACAACAGCCACACAGCTTGCTACTCCACTCCTAATATCCTCACACAGGGGATATTAGTGTTCACTATGAAAATAGGTTTTATAGGTTCACCTAAAACCTTTACATAAAACCTTTACAATTGTGTCTTTTTAACTTGGGCTTACACAATCCAAAAACTCACACTTTCTGAGTTTTCTGGCTCTCCTTTGATAACCAACACAATGAGATTTTTCTGGTGAATCTCAAACAAAAACCAAAAGATGAAAATTTACAATAAATGTAAAATACCTGGATTCTCCTTTTGTAGCAGTCCGGTAGAACCAATCAAAGTAGAAGTTCAAATCAACGTTCAATGTCCAATACTCACTTAAGAAATGGTTTTAGGTTCTAATTGATTTTAAATTAAACGAAATTAGGCGTAGCTCTATTTGATTTTGATTCCAATGAAGAAGGAATACAGTAATTCCTCTTTTTCAAATAAGATTGGAATTTAGGAATAAAACAAATATAAATAAGCTAACAAAAGAGAATATTGAATAAACACAAAGAAGCTTAAAATGAACACAAACTTATCTCAGAGTTGAGGCTTAAATTTTCTCAATTTAATCAATGAAAAACTCTAAAATTCATGCTCAATTTATAGTTGTAGAGATCGCGTCTATGACTGGTCGTGTGGCCATCACGACTGGTCGTAGGACGAACTGCTTTTTTTAAGCGTGATCTGGAAAAACCGTTCCATGACTGGTCGAAGGTAGTCCACGACCGGTCAAGTGCACTCTATGATTGGTCGTGAACCACCCATGACTGGTCATGAGACACAAAGATTAGTCGCTGAAGTTTGAGTCGACGAACCACAACTGGTAGAAGGACGAGTCGTGACTATTCCTATGACTGGTCGAACAGTCTTCATGACCGGTCGTAGAATAACCAAAAAATTCTGAAAATGTTCAACAACTTAGGACTGGTCATGGAATTTCTTGGACTGGTCGAACCAATGCTAGGACTAGTTGAACAAGGTCTAGGACTAGTCTTAAAATAGTCCAAATTCATGTAAAAAGATTCATCTTAAATTATGTATACAAAATGACCTACCCTTAGGTCAAACTAAGGTCTATCATACCTGGGACATGAAGTATGAACATTGAACTTCATTCTTTCAGATGATGGTTAACCTTTGAAGCTTGAGATCTCTACATGATGTAGCTTGATCTTGAGATCTTCTACAGCTTAAATGTCAACTTCATCAATACACTTTGAGTCTTGAAATGTACTTGAGTCTTGAAATGCACTCTTCTTATCGATGTAACTCTAAAGCTTGATGCTTTCAGAAGAGGACAAAGTACATAACCATGCATTTCTTGAAGCAGAGCACCGTACATGTCTTGAACTATTATGATGCAATGTCTTGATCAAATATATATCAACATACAAACACAAGACACAAATAGAGGTTTTTGCATAAAAAAATTTGACAACTAAAGGAGCATGAGACAATAACACTTACAATCTCCCCCTTTGTCAAATTTGTGACAAAACACACTCCAATAATTCAATAAAATAAGAGAAGCACAACATGCACAATATGCACAATAACGAATCATGCACCAGTTATGACCTGGTTTAAAGAATCATGAATCGTGAACCAGTTGTCATATCATTATTTATATACTCCTCCTGAGTAGCAGCACGCACATCCAAAATATAACTACTCGTATCCATAAGCAATCAAGCCAAATGCAATCAAGCCAAATGCTTCCAGAAGCTTTTCCAAAAGCTTTCTCCCCCCTTTTGTCACAATATGACTAAGGAAGTAACAATTTAAAGGATAATAAAAGAAGTAATAGATGGAGTAACTTGACAATATATAAGAAAGTAAAAGTTCACAATCCAGTTACTAGTATAACTAAAAAGTCATCAAACCAAATATAGTGAACAATCCCACATAAGAATGAAAGATATTACATACCAAAAATGCAAACACTCAATCAGATCCTGATGAAGGAGCAGGAATTGTAGGATCAAGATTATGCATGCCCTTGTTCAAGCGCCTAAGATACTTGCGCATATATTTAAACAGAAGATCATGAGCAACATTCATATTCCTTACCTTTTCTTCTAAAGCACGAATACGAGCATCAAATTTAGATGGCTCATAGTCAGGATCATTTCCAGAATCAGATTCAAGTTCATTGAAAATATCATCTATATTCACATCATCAGGAGGAAGATTCGCAGCATCTGCCTCATCTCCTACTTCAGCACCACTACCAACATCCACTTGGCCATGAGCCAATTCCAATTTCATTTTGTTAATATTCGAATTATAAAAAATAAGATGATGGATGGGAGCCTCTCTAACAGGCACAGCCACGAGCATGTGATTAGCTTAAACGGTCAAAAGATAGGCAAAAGGAATATAACTATGACCTGGATAGAGGCGAGACTGAATAATGGAATGACATATCAATGAAGGAAGAAAAATTTTAGAACAGAAAATGATAGAGTGTAAAAAACAAACCGTAAAGGCAGTTAATTTTGTCTTATTACCAAAACGAGGATACAGGTTAGAAATAAAAATCCTATGAAATACCCTGTATTTGGGTAACAAGTACCTTGTGGGGAGTGCATTCCCTTTATATGTCCATTGCGCATTCATATTACACAAATCTCTGGTTAGCATACGCTTTTCAGATTCTGAGGGTTTTTCAGCTAAATCATGAATAGGAATACCCTCCTCATAAACAGGTATATCTATTAACCCTGTAATCAGATGGTGGTCAACTTCAAATAAACCTTCTCTAGTATCAACTTTAAAAGTTAAATTCTCAAAAGAGAACTCTGAGATATATGCAAACATGGCCTGTGCAATAGATTGGTATGCGGGCCCACCCTAATGTAAAATGTTATCCCATCTTACAGCTTAGAGTAGAGGTAGAATACCAAAAGGAGCAATGTGTTCAATACAGACAGACCGTTCTACAATGACATTACGCATACGCAAATCCCGTACATCAGAGGGATCATTTTCAAATGACCGAAGATGGCACCTAGAGAGAGAAGCTGATCTAGAAGAAGATGGACCATGGGAAGTTTTCTTTTTTCCCCTAGCATCCATTTTCAGTATGAAAATCAAAGAATCAAGTAGATACAAAAGATGTGAAAAAGGGGTTTTGCTAGATCAGATTTTTTAAGAAAATGCCCTAAAATTGCAATGAATCTCAAAATAGATTACTCCAATAGTGAAAATGAGGTAATAGGAACTAGAATCTATAAGAGAAACACAAATGATGCACTAAACTTGAAGATCTAGGAAGGTGGGTACGACTAGTCATGCCTTGGTTCATTGGAGAGGAAAAAGAAAATGAAGAAGATGAGATTTTCCCTAAATTTAAAAGATTCCAACGTGATACACGACTGGTCGAGCACTTCCTCGACTAGTCGAGCACCAATAAAAATAAGCATATTTCATAAAAATTAAAATTTTAAACCAACAAATTATCAAATATATATACATTATGATACAAATATGCATAAATAATCAATTTAGAATGCACATACCGAGATCAAATTTCAATTTATTAAACCTGCTTTTGTCGAGTGGTTTAGTAAAAATGTCGGCAAGTTGAGTCTCAGTGGGAATATATTCCAAGGATATTATTTTATCTTCCACTAATTCATGAATATAGTAATACCTAATGTCAATGTGCTCAGTACGTGAATGCTGGATTGGGTTTTTTGATATATTTATAGCACCGAAATTATCACAATATAATATCATTGATTCCTGTGTAATTCCATAATTGCTTAACATGCGTTTCATCTAAACAAGCTGAGTACAAGCATTTCCTGTTGCAATGTATTCAGTCTCAGTAGTTGAGAGCGATATAGAACTTTACTTCTTACTAAACCAATAAACCAAACAATTTCCAATATAGAAACAACTACCACTGGTTGATTTTCTGTCATCAATATTTCTAGCCCAATCAGCATCTGAGTACCTAGCCAATTGAACAATAGTATCAAATGGAAACCAGAGACCTATTTTAGCATAACTTGCGACATATCGCATAATCCGCTTGACAACAGAAAGATGTGACTCTTTAGGATCAAACTGATATCTAGCGCAAATCCCAACACTTAACACAATATCAGGTCTATTAGTCGTTAAGTAAAGTAGACCACCAATCATACTATGATATAATTTAGGATTTTTACCTGTAGAATCCTTTAAGAGTTTTAAAGTTGTACTCATAGGAGTATCAAAATTCTTACCATTCTCAAATCCAAACTTTTTGATTAAGTTCAGAGCATATTTTATTTGAGAAATGAAAATGCCCTCTTCTTGTTATTTTACTTGTAATCCAAGGAAATAATTTAATTCCCTAACCATGCTTATTTTGAACTTAGATTTCATCAAATCTGCAAACTCAATAGTCATGTTAGTACAAGTTGATCCATAAATAATATCATCAACATAGATCTGAACCATTAAGATATCATCGTTATGTTTCTTAACAAAAAGCATCTTGTCAACACTACCCATTTGAAAATTATGACTTGGTAAAAACTTAGTCAATTTTTCGTACCATACACTAGGAGCTTGTTTTAAACCATATACGGTTTTTTTAAGATGGTATACATGATTCGTAAACTTAGGATCTTCAAACCCTGTGGGTTGTTCAACATATACTTCTTCATGTAGATCACCATTTAAAAAAGCAGTCTTTACATCCATTTGAAAGTTTTTAAATTTTCTATAGCATGCAATGGATATAAAAAGTCTAATAGATTCAAGACGAGCAACTGGAGCAAACGTTTCATCGTAATCAATACCTTCTATTTAAGTGTACCCTTATACAGCCAGTCTTGCCTTGTTTCGAATTATATTCCCAAGTTCATCAGATTTATTTTTGAAAATCCACTTAGTTCCTATAATGTGTTTATCTTTAGGTCTAGAAACAAGATACCAGACATCATTTCAAACAAACTGATTAAGTTCTTCCTGCATAGCTATTATCCAGTTTTCATCAGAAAGAGCTTCTTTTACGTTTACCGATTCAATCTGAGATGTAAAGCACACATAATTACAAATGTCTTCCAGTTATCTATGAGTGCGCACACTAGTGAGAGGATTTCCAAGTATTTAAGCGGTTAGATGATCTTTAACAGTCCTTAATTCAGAATTATTTTGACTTGATGAAGTATCGTGTTTGTCAATTAGAAGAACTTCATCATTATCTGAACATGGGGCAGTTGTATTCAAATGATCGTCTATAAGCACATTAATTGATTCTTGAATAACACCGGTCCTTTTGTTCAGTACACGATATGCGCGACTGTTTAAAGAGTATCCTAAAAAGATTCCTTCGTCACTTTTTGTGTTAAACTTTCCCAGATTTTCACGGTCACGCAAAATATAGTACTTGCTACCAAAAACTTGAAAGTATTTAACAGTAGGCTTTTTATCGAATCACATTTCATAGGCGGGTTTCTTATTAGATTTACATATATAAACCCGATTAATAACATAACAGGCAGTATTCACTGCTTCAATCCAAAGATTTTTAGGGAGCTTCATACTATTCAACATTATAGTTCCCATTTCTTGAAGCACTCTATTTTTCCTTTCCACAATTCCATTCTATTGAGGAGTTTTAGGTGCAGAGAATTCATGCGATATTCCCTGATCGTGATAGAATTTCTCAAAACTGCTATTCTCGAACTCAGATCCATGATCAGTACGGATCTTACAAACTTGAGAACCTTTTTCAGTTTGGATCCGTTTAAGAATCCTTTTAACTTCATCAAAGGTTTCTGATTTATCCCTTAAGAAGGCTACTCAAGTGAATCTTGAAAAATCATCCACGATTACTAAGATGTATTTTTTCCACCTCGACTCTCCGTCCTAGTAGGTCCTATAAGATCCATATGGAAAAGCTCGAGTGGTCTTGATGTGGCATTGACATTCACCTTTTTATGAGAGCTCCTTATTTGCTTGCCATACTGACATTCACCACATATCTTGTCTACATTTTGTAATTTTGGTAGACCTCTTATTAGTTCTCCCTTGCTCAATCTGTATAAATTACGGTAGTGTACATGTCCAAGGCGTTTATGCCATAATTCTGTTTCATCGGTATGGACAATGTAGCACGATTGATTACATGAGCTGCCATTGCTTACTATATAGCAGTTTTCAGAAGTCCTGCGACCAGTTAATATTACCGAACCCTTTTTGTTTAAGATTTCACAACCTTTACTAGAAAATTTCACGCTATGATTATTATTACATATCTGAGATATGCTTAATAGGTTGTGTTTTAACCCCTCAACATATAAAACATTCTTAAATAAGGGAAGGTTATAGAGCTGAACCGTACCTTGGCCAATAATCTTGCAGTTGCTACCATCACCAAATATGACTGACCCATCAGTCATATATTTAATATCGGTGAATAAAGCCTTGTCGCCTGTCATATGCCTTAAACATCCACTGTCTAAGTACCACTTCGAATGACTTGTAGCTTTGAAAGCAGTGTGGGCAACCAAACAAGTAACTTTAGGAACCCATTTCATTACTATTTTGGGTTTAGGAATATAGTTGGTCTTCTTGAATTTATAATTGATGTACGAGTGACCAACTGAGTTAGATTTTAGGAGCTCCTTAAGCAAATCAACTATTTTTTCAACTAAAGGATTTTGGTTTTGAGTTTTATAGTTGACATAATTACTTTTAGGTTTTTGAAAAGTTTTATCATTTTTAGAAAAACTTTGATTAATACTTTTCCCTTTTGAGTTAAGGGTTTCTCCTCTCACTAACTTAGGAGTAGTATTCTTCTGTTTAGAAGGTACATTTTTATCATAGCCCAACCCAGATCTGTCGCCACATTTTCTAGATCCGGATAAAAGTTTTTCAAACTTCGGATCTCCTTAGGCATATCTCCATGTATCCTTTGAACTCAAAAGAGAAGAGTTTTCAAGTTTAAGTTTGTCATTTTCAGATTTAAGTTTTTCAATCAGGGAGGTTTTGAATTCTAAATCACATTTTAATTTTTTAAAACAATCTGAAATATGGGATTTTTCTAAAACAAGTGAATTAAAATTTTCTTTAAGCTTTAAAAACTTTTCTTTTTGAAGTTTTAGTTTTACTGCAATTTTACAACTTTTCTTGTATAGGGCATTATAAGCATCTTGAAGATCTTCTTCATTTTCATAATCACTATTCAGATTTTCTTCACTAGTTGAATCATCATGATCTGAAAAAGTGAAATTGGCTAGAGTCATAAGGGCCTTAACTTCATTGCCCGACTCGATTTCAGAATCTTCTGATTCAGAAGAAGCTTCAGATTCAGAGGATTCATCCCAAGTAGCCAACATACCCTTCTTTTTAGGTTTATCCTTTTTAAGATACTTGTTTGCTAAATGCCCATATTCTTGGCAGTTGTAACATTTACTATCTTTCAAAGATTTCCAAGTTTTAGATTTAGGTTTAGATCTTTTCTTATCATTTGATTTTTTAAAATCAACCCTCGTTACTTTTGAAAATCTTGTAAAATTTTTTTGCTAAAAGAGTCATATGGTCTTCAGAATTTTCTAAATTAGAGTTTTCTTGAGAAATATGTTTAGAAGACTTAAGGGCAATAGATTTACCTTTAGGAGCTTTAAAAGTTAACTCGTAGCTTTGTAAAGACCCAACCAACTCTTCTACCCTCATATTGTTCGTATCACGAAGTTCTTGGATCGCGATTACCTTATAGTTGAACCGTTCAAGAAGTGAGCGTAGTATCTTTGCACACACTTTCCTTTATGGGATTTTATCGCCAAGACCCCACATAGAGTTTACAGTGTCATTTAATCTAGTGTAGAAGTCCATAAACATTTCATTTTCCTCCATATAAATTTCTTCAAATTTGGTTGTGAGGAGTTGGACTTTAGATTTTTTGACAATTGAAGTACCCTCGTGTGTCATTTCTAATATATCCCAAGCTTGCTTTGCAGTATCATAGGATATGATTCTTTTGAACTCATTCGGTGATAGTGCGTAAGTGATTGCATTTAGTACTTTTGCATTGGCACTACTCTCGTTTTTCTAAAGAGTGGTCCATAAGAAAAATGGTGTTATACTCATTGATTTTGAACCATCGATACTAGTCATTTCAGTGGTAGGTGGGTTCCATTCAGTCATTGTGGCAAGCCACACACTCTCATCCATTGATTTGAGGAAAATCCTCATCCTGGCTTTCCAATAGGCATAGTTGGAGCCATCAAAGGGTGGAGGCCTAGTGACTGAAATGCTATTTAAATTTGATATCTTATATATAGCTTAGATCATTAGCTCAGGAAATGAATCCAATGATTAAAGAATTAGAAATGAGCTATTAGGCTTTGATACCACTTGAAAAGGCCAAGCTATATGTCCTAGAGGGGGGGGGGGGGTGAATAGGACTATGCCAAATTAAAAATTAACAGCAGAATTCAACCTAAAATAAGATAACATTATAAACAAATAAATAAAAGACAATACTTTAAATAAATCAAAGCACTGAAATGTAAAGCAATCTTAAATAAAGAGCTTGATACTAACGTTATTTTAAGGACAACCTTTGCACCATAAAAACCAAGGGTTTATGGTAGGACAACCTTACTAGAACAAATCGAATATCAAAACTCAAACAGAAAGGAAATAAAGGAAATAGGAAGAAATAAATTCTAAACTATTACAACAATCCCCACTTTGCTTGAAATGTAAATATTACAACATTCACATCCACATATACATTCCACAAATCTGAATGATTAAAGATATAGAAATTAAAAGAACATTCAAATCACAAAACACACCGATATATAATGGTTCGCCTGTGTGTTCACCAACTATTAAACAACAGCCACACAGCTTGCTACTCCACTCCTAATATCCTCACACAGGGGATCTTAGCGTTCACTATGAAAATAGGTTTCACAAGTTCACCTAAAACCTTTACAATTATGTCTTTTTAACTTAGGCTTACACAATCCAAAAACCCACGCTTTCTGAGTTTTCTGGTTCTCCTCAGATAACCAACACAATGAGATTTATCTGGCGAATCTCAACTAAAAACCAAAAGATGGAAATTTACAATAAATGTAAAATACCTAGATTTCTCCTTTTGTAGCAACCTGGTAGAATCAATTAGAGTAGAAGTTCGAATCAACGTTCAATGTCCAATACTCACTTAAGAAATGGTTCTAGGTTCTAATTGATTTTAAATTAAACGAAATTGGGCGTAACTCTATTTGATTTTGATTCCAATAAAGAAAGAATATAGTAATTCCTCTTTTTCAAATAAAATTGGAATATAGGAATAAAATCAAATATAAATAAGCTAACAAAAGAGAATATTAAATAAGCACAGAGAAACTTAAAATGAACACTAACTTATCTCAGAGTGGAGGCTTGAATTTTTTTCAATTTAAACAATGAAAAACTCTGGAATTCGTGCTCAATTTATAGTCGCAGAGATCGCATCTACGACTAGTCATGTGGCCATCATAACTGGTTGTAAGATGAACTGCTTTTAAAATTTTTAAGAGCGATCTGGAAAAACCGTTCCACGACTGGTCAAAGGTAGTCCACGACCGGTCGAGTGCACTCTATGACTGGTTGTGAACCACCCACGACTAGTCGTGAGACATAAAGATTAGTCACTGGAGTTTTAGTCGAAGAACCAAGACTGGTCGAAGGACGAGTCGTGACTATTCCTACGACTGGTCAAACAGTCTCCACGACTGGTCGTAGAATAACCAAAAAATCTGAAAATGTTTAACAATTTAGGACTGGTCGTTGAATTTCTTGGACTGTTTGAACCAGTGCTAGGACTAGTCGAACAAGGTCCACGACTAGTCTTAGAAAAGGCCAAATTCATGTAAAAAGATTCATCTTGAATTATGTATACAAAATGACTTACCCTAAGGTCAAACTAAGGTCTATCATACCTGGGACATGAAGTATGAACATTGAACTTCATTCTTTCAGATGATGGTTAACCTTTGAAGCTTGAGATCTCTACGTGATGTAGCTTGATCTTGAGATTTTCTATAGCTTGAATTTAAACTTCATTAATACACTTTGAGTCTTGAAATGTACTTTGGAGTCTGAAATGTACTTGAGTCTTGAAATGTACTTGAGTCTTGAAATGCACTCTTCTTATCGATGTAACTCTAAAGCTTGATGCTTTCAGAAGAAGACAAAGTACATAACCATGCATTTCTTGAAGCAGAGCACCGTACATGTCTTGAACCATTGTGATGCAGTGTCTTGATCAAATATATATCAACATACAAACAGAAGACACAGATAGAGGTTTTGGCAAAAAAAGATTTGATAACTAAAGGAGCATGAGACAATAACACTTACAATCTCCCCCTTTGTCAAATTTGTGACAAAACACACTCTAATAATTCAATAAAATAAGAGAAGCACAACATGGACAATATGCACAATAACGAATTATGCACCAGTTATATAAGAGAACCAGTTTCGACCTAGTTTAAAGAATCATAAATCATAAACCAGTTGTGATATCATTATTTATATAATCCCCCTGAGTAGCAGCACGCATATCCAAAATATAACTACTCATATCCATAAGCAATCAAGCCAAATGCTTCCAGAAGCTTTTCCAAAAGCCTTCTCCCCCTTTTTGTCACAATATGACAAAGGAAGCAAAATTTAAAGGATAATAAAAGGAGTAATAGATGGAGTAACTTACAATATATAAGAAAGTAAAAGTTCACAATCCAGTTACTAGTATAACTAAAAAGTCATCAAACCAAATATAGTGCACAATCCCACATAAGAATGAAAGATATTACATACCAAGAATGAAAACACTCAATCAGGGTCTTTAAATGGGTAAGATCTCTAACGGTGTGATCTTCCCTCTCACAAAGAAGATCTCTCGACTGTGTGATCTTCCCTCTCATATAAATAGGGAAGGCCTTAGACGGTGAAAGGTACACAACCCATAAACTAAAAAAGACTAGTGACTTTTTTCCTGAGAACCACTTTCTGCAAAGACCCAGATCATTGACTTTGGCATCGGAGGGTCCCCTGTGTTAGTCAGGGTCCCCCTTTCTTCTTTTATCTTTTGTGTGCAGGTGTCCTAGGGTCAAAGGAGGGTTCATAAAAAAACTGCATGAATAGTTTGGCATCATCTGTGGGAACTGACAGTAAAGTCATTCCCTGCTTTACCAGAAGGATTGTGATGGCTAAAGGAAAAAAAAAGAGAACCCGAGTCTCCCTTGTTGTACCTGACCTTACATCACCGAAGCATTCTGACAGTCACCAGGATTCCACTTCCCAACAACAATCTGACTTCGGTCCCACGAGGCAGGCTCAGCGGTCTCGCAACAGAGGAGGACGGTTGAATTCCATTGAACAACAGGTCAAAATGCTGAACAATAATATGAACTCCATGAGGCAGTTGTTGGAACAACTGAGTCAACAAGTATGAAACCTCAACAGGTGCACAGGGCCGCTCAGGAATATGAACAAATAAGCCACAGCCCCCCTCAGCCTTCTAATGCACCCTCCACCTCCCAGAGAAGCCAACAGCTCAGTTCAACCAGGCCAACCCCTTCTCATGTTTCCGAAACTGTAACGTTACCATCTTCCGACCTATGTCATGAGCTAGATTGAAAGAAACACGGCAAGGCTCCGATCGAAACTACAGCTGAGAGTGGCGAACCATGGGAAGCCGAGCTCAAGGACTTGCGATGATAGAAAGGAGACATGCAACAGGCCTACCGCACAAGTGCACCAACTCTAATGGAAGAGATAATGGAGGAGACCGAACCTCCATTCATCGCTGATATTATGCAGGCACGACTACTGGATAGGTTCCGTATGCCCCAAATCACCCCATTCTCGAGAGCTACCAACCCATCCGAACATCTGTTGTCCTTCGGGGTCTGGATGGAACTCCACAACGCATCCTCTGTAGTGATGTGTCGAGCATTCTCCCTGACCTTAATTAAAACCGCCCGACTTTGGTTCAACCAGTTGAAGTCGAACTGCATCAACTCGTTCTCCCAACTCGAACAGATCTTCGTCACGAACTTCATCAGGGGAAAGAAAAGGCTTAAAACCAGCTTCACGCTTTCTCCACGTTATCTAAAAAAGAAGGAGAACTACTGAAAGATTACATCAAGCGCTTCAACCTTGACGGAATGCAAGTGTAGAAACACTCTGAAGAACTCACTCTAACTGCGATAATGGGAGGATTAAGGGATCCTAAGTTTCTCTTCTAGCTAGATAAGAACCCGCTAACAACGATGGCTGACCTACTGAATAGGTCGTAGAAATACTCCAATGTCGAGGAAGCCTCCACCCTGCGGAAGTCCAACTAGAGCAAAGGGTCAGCAGGTAAAGAAGATTAACAAAAAGTATAGTCTAGCTCAGCCAGTGAGAACAAGAAAATAATGGAAGACCGATCTCGAGATAACCAACGTCTAAACAAGCGGCCCGACATTAAATTCAAGATGTATACTCCTCTTAACAAGGCACCAGAACAAGTCTTGATGGAGATTCAAGATAAGCGTATCCTCAAGTGGTCGAACAAATTGAAGTCTGATCCTAATAAAAGGAGTAAAAATAAATATTGCCTCTTCCATCGGGATCACAATCATTCAACGAGTGACTGTTTCGACCTCAAGCAAGAGATCGAAGTGCTTAATCGCAGCGGGCACCTTGGGGAATACGACAATTATCGAGGATATCAAGTTGCTCCAAAAGATGAACAACCCATCAATAACGAGCCAACTGCCGTTCGAAGGTCATGGAGGTGGAGGAGATTCGAACCGAGCTCGGAGAGCCCACACAAGGAGCATCAGACACTCCTACTTGGAACGAGAAATCCTTACTGTCGGCAGACCTTCGAAAGAACAAAAGGGAGAAACCTGCAGCTTGACTTTCACTGAAGAGGACATCCGAGGAATCTACCACCCGCACGATGACGCTCTTGTGGTTACGCTGACCATAGCTAAACGTAAGGTATTCCAAATTCTCATGGACACTGAATTATCGGCTAACATCCTCATCGCACGGGTATTTGACAAGATGGGAGTTGGTCGATCTAGACTTCGACTCGTTAAACTTCCTCTGCTGGGTTTCTCTGGTGGCAGAGTCATACCTGAAGGATCAATACGGCTTCCGCTTACTGCCAAAGTTGAACAAAACCAAGTAACTACGACGATCGATTTTTTGTTGGTAAAATGTCTGGTTATCTATAATGCAATTCTCGACCGGCTATCCCTTAATGCCCTACGAGTTGTGGTCTTGACCTACCACCTGACAATGAAGTTCCCGATCGATCAAGGCGTTGGATTGGTTAAGAGAGATCAACTTGAAGCTCGACAGTGCTACACAATGGCGCTAAGGGCTTTACATCAGACGATGACCATCACATCTCTAGACCCCCAAGAAGATACTGGAGAGAGAGGCTGCCCTATGGAAAATCTCATTCCTGTTCCGCTCAACGACTTTGATCCATCTAGAACGGTCTAAATTGGGTTGTCCCTAATGTCCCCATTGCGCAATAAGATCATCAACCTCCTTCGACGTTATGCAGACGTCTTCGCATGGTCTCATGAAGATATGCTCGACATTGACCCAAAAATCATTCTAGATTCTGATCACCGACCATTTCAACAGAAATGAAGGCCCGCTTGGTCCTGAACGATATGCAGTGATCGGAGAAGAAGTCCACAAGCTCCTTAAAGCTCGGTTCATCGAAGATGTCTACTATCTGGACTGGATAGCCAACATTGTATTGGTTAAAAAATTCATTGGGAAATGGCGAGTCTGTATTGACTACACTGACCTAGAAATCTTGTCCTAAAGATAGTTTTCCCCTTCCTTGAATTGATCAACTTATCAATAGTACTGCGGGCCACGAACTACTAAGTTTTGCGGATGACTATTTCGACTATAATGAAAATGTAATGCATCCATATGATAAGTCAAAAATGACCTTTGTCACTGATAAAGGCCTTTACTATTATCGAGTCATGCCATTTGGTTTGAAAAATGCGGGAGTAACTTATCAACGGCTTGTCAACAAGATGTTCACCCGACAGATTAGGCGGATAATGGAAGTCTACATCGATGATATGCTCGTCAAGAGCATTAAAGCCACCGATCATACATCTGATCTCGAGGAAATGTTCCACGTTTAATGTAAATATCAGATGAAGCTGAACCCAAATAAATGCTCCTTCGGGGTTAGCTCGTGAAAATTCCTTGGTTTCCTGGTCAGTCAATGAGGAATCGAAGTAAACCTCGAAAAGATCAGAGCTCTACTCGACATGGACTCACAAAAAATGATCAAAGATGTCTAATGCCCTATGGGAAGGATCATTGCTCTCAATCACTTCGTATCCCGAGCTACAGACAAGGGCCTCCTCTTCATCAAACAGTTGAAAGGGAAGCAAGTCGTAGACTGGACAGAGGAATGTGAAGTAGCTTTCTAAGAGCTCAAGCGATACCTGGGGTCACCACTGTTGCTCTCCAAACTTGAACAGGGGAAACCACTACTGTTGTATCTTGTCATTTCAAATGTAGCAATCAGCTCAACCTTGATCAGGGAGCATGAAGGGAAGTAACTGCCAGTATACTATGTCAACAAAGCCTTGGTTCCAGCAGAAATGATGCATCCAGGCCTTGAAAAATTGGCATTGGAGTTGGTCATTTCCTCTTAGCGATTGTGACCATATTTTCAGGCCCACACCATCATCATTTTGACAGACAACCTCTTCATCAAGTACGATAAAAATCCGAAGCTTTGGGAAGGCTGACCAAGTGGGCAATTAAACTAAGTGAATTCGACATCAAGTATTGACCTCAAAAAGCTATTAAAGGTCAGGCAGTGACTGACTTTATCGTCGAGCTTACCCTAGTGTTAAAACAAGGAGCCGACTTGAACGTTCATGCCGGCCTACCCAAGTCAGAACTTGTTCTAAGAATTTCACCCGACCAAACGTCCGATTCCCTGGTTGATCCTGCATGACCTACCTAGATGGATGTTATATATTGATGGCTCATCTAACTCTAAAGCCAGTGGGGTCGCGATAGTCTTAAAGACTGCAGATCGCGTATGAATGCAATATGCCTTAAGATTTTGATTTCAAGCCTCCAACAATGTAGCAGAATATGAAGCATTACTCGTTAGACTTAAGTTAGTAGCCACCATGAGATCCCAACACCTTGAAGTTTTCAGTGATTCTCTATTGGTTGTCATTCAAATAGCTGAGGAGTACCAAGCCGAAAAGGAATGCATGAAAGCATATCTATAGAAAGTAAAAGAATTGATCGGCAGATTCCAAAAGTGTAACGTTGCCCTAATTCCTTAAGCAGAAAACTCCAAAGTTGATATGCTAGCAAAGTTAGCCACAACAGATGAAGATGATATCTCAAGATTAGTTTCGATCGAATTCCTTACCAAACCAAGCATTAGTGAATCCAACCTTACCGCAGTTCTCTCGATAAGAGCCAACTTAGATGGATCCGATCATTAATTTCCTCAAGGAAGATAAGCTACTAGAAGATCGAGTGGAAGTATATAAGTTGTGAACCAGGGCGGCACACTATGTTATGGTCAACGACATCTTGTACAAGAAAGGATTCTATCGCCCTTATCTCATATGCCTCTGACCAGATGAAGCAAAGTATGTTTTAAGGGAAACCCATGAGGTTATTTGCGGGAACCACTCCGAAAATCAGGCCTTAGCCCATAAGGTCATTCAGCAAGGGTACTATTGGTCGACCATTCAGGCCGATGCTCTGCAGTACACCCGGAAGTGCGATAAATGTCAACACTTCATAAATATACCTTGGCAGCCTCTTAAAGAACTAACCCCCATGGTCAGACCATGGGCATTTGCCCAATGGGGGATCGACATCATTAGTCCCATCGTGATTGGCAAAGGCCAGACCAAGTTTGTTATTGTTACAATCGACTACTTTACAAAATGGGCTGAAGACGAACCTCTGGCAAAAATAACCGACCAAAAGATAGCAGACTTCATGTGGAAGAATATTATATGTAGGTTTGGTATTCCCTACACGATCGTCTCAGATAGCGGGAAGCAGTTTGACAACAAGTAGTTCCAAGGAATGAACGAAAATCTCGGGATCCAGAATGTCTACTCTTCATCACAACATCCACAAGCCAATGGGCAGGTCGAAGCAGTCAATAAGATTATCAATCACCATCTCCGGACCAAACTCAAGAAAGCCAAGGGAGCGTGGGTAGAAGAACTCCCCAATGTTCTTTGGGCATACTGAACTACAACCCAGACAACCATTGGGGAAACTCCCTTTTCCTTAGCCTACAGAGTTGAAGTCGTTACCCCAATCGAAATTGGACTACCAATAGCTTGGATGGAGTCATTCGACGAACAACATAACTTTGAGCTAATGGTTCTAGATCTCGACCTTCTCGAAGAAAGAAAGGAACGGGCTCGGTCTAAACTACCATCCAACAATGGCAAGTGACACGTTTCTATAACAGTAGAGTAAAGGTCAGGAGGTTCCAAGCCGGGGACTTAGTCCTTCAAAGAACTTTCCAAAATACTAAGGAACTCAGCTCGAGAACCTTAAGCCCCAACTGGGAAGGACCTTACGTGGTAACAAGTACAAGCCGACCTGGATCATACCATCTTAAAGATCTCAAAGGTCATCTCTTACCTCACCCCTGGAATACCGAGCATCTCAAGATCTATCATCCCTAAAGAACTGATTCATAGTTCGTTATGTATTGATCGCTTTCAAGTTAACGTAATGAAAATCTTGCAGTTTGTTTCCTACTTCCATACTATTAAGGAAAAGTTACAACCACTACAACTAAGGTGACTAACGGAACGACCCTCTTCCCAGAGGTCGATTAACCTACCCAATCTAATCAACCTACCCAATTCAATCAATCTACTCAATCTAGTCTATCTACTTAGAAAAAAAAGTAAATTCGCACAGAAACATTTTTGCCAAAAGAGAATGTTTGATGAAAGCTCTGAAGAGCATATTACATTGAAGATTTATAAAATTACAAGGGAGACTGGTCATCAAGCCTCGGGGGGCCTGCTCAGAAGGCACATCTTTGGCTGAGGCTTTAGATTTAGAGTCAGTATCCTCGAAGCTAGATAGGTCTAACTCTAGAAAGGCCTTCTTCACTTCTTTGATGCATTTTGTGAAGGCTATCTGGTACAAGGTATCTCCACCTTCTAAATACTCTTCAAAAGATTTATACTCCTTGACGGCAACCTCTCGAGCTAAAGAGATATCCGCCCGAGCCTCTACCTCAGCCTCCTTAAGCTTCGCCTTAGCTTGTTCACAACCCCAAGTGTAGGGTCGCAATGTAGTAATAATCTCAAAAAGACCGAGGTTGAATCCACAGTGACTAATCTCGTGAGTATTCTGAAGCAACTAGAAGTAGAACTAGAAAAAGATATGAATCTAAATATGAAATAAAAGGAAGTAATTGCGAGAGATTAAATTAGAAACTTAAAAAATTCAAAGGTGGAAACTAGGGTTTCCAATAATCCACTTATAGCAATCAGGGTGATACTATGCTTGATTCAAGGACACAATTGGAATCAGTGTCCTATCTTATCTAGCTGGAAGATATAGTGATAAAACCAAATCTGAACTTCCTTTGACCTAATTCTCAATGGATGAGAGTTATGAGGATTGAAAGTGATTCCATCACTTAGCCATTCTCTGGAGATAATAGCAAATAACAGGATATACCAATTCCACAAACATAGGAGAATTGCGAAGATTAGAAGGGATTCCATCATCCAACCATGCCCAAAAGACGATGGTGAACAACATGATTTCCTAATTTCATAATCTCAACGCATGAAAAGAAGATACTCAAAGCTATTGCAAATCTACTGTAATTTGAGTCATAATAAACCATTAAAAACTGAAAGTATTCCTTAAATATCAAACTAGGATCAAAGTTCAACAAAAACATGAATCAAAGTAATAGAAACATCCCATCACACTATGAGCTTCACCTCTTAGCCCTAGCTTAGAAGTTTAGCCAACCATAGACATGATTGGATATGATTGGATATAAAACCCTAGAAGAAAGTATGAAAAACTAAGGAAGAAAGGAAGAAAACGCTTGGTGACAGCTCTCCACCCTTGTGCTTTGCTCCTCCAAACCGTAAATGATATCCAAGGATGTCATGGGGACTCTTATTTATAGTTGTGCAACACCTCCTTTCACACTAACTTGGAAAATTCTAAAAAATGCCTCAAATTTACGCGGTTTCAATTCTATCGAAGTGTCTTCGATACGTTCTTTGATATGTCCTTCGATTCTATCGAACATTCTTCGATAGAATCGAAGATCGGTCCAAAACTGTCCAGCAAGTTTGTCATGAAATCCTGAAATTCTTGATTCTATCAAAGTGTCTTCAATATGTTCTTTGATACTATCTAACAATCTTCGATAGAATCAAAGTTTATTCTAGCAATTTTCTAGATTTAGACTTTTCTGGTCCTGGAATCTGTTTTCAGGACAATTTTCAGGATTCCTTTTCTGCACTTCAAGTCTTCAATTCTCTTCCTTCATCACTTGGTTTCCTTAGATCTTTGGCATGCGAATTCTTCAATCTTGGTCACCTAAGATCCATCCTTTGCCTTGGTGATCTTTGAGCATCAAATTCATGCTTTTAGCATCTTTTCCAATCCAAGCTCTTAAATTCACCTTGCAACACAAATATGAGTAAAAAATGACATTAAGCATTATCATGTTCATAAAACCAACATATAAATGGGGGATAATATGCAGTATTTGACCCTCAACAGAGCTCCATTGAGCTTCACCTTCAACTCCCCATTTCAGCCTTCGATTGAGCCGACCTATCAGAAGCCTCAGTAAGAAGCTTCTTCGTTACCTCCAACTCGATCGTCAGGATCGAGGAACGAGCTTTTGCAGCAGAACAAGCCTGTTCGGTTGTAAGAGCCACAGCCCTGAACTATTTGGCTTTAGTCGCTTTCTACAAAAACTTCTGCTCACTCTCCCATGCCACCTTCCGCAAGTGAACAACATCGCGGTGCACATTCAACATGTAAGGGGTGAACTGTCAAAGGTGCAAGAAAAGATGTTAAAAGCTAAACAGAAAAAGGGAAAATTGATGAATACTTAAAGGATTCACTTACTCCAAGGAAACTCTTTGTTGCAGATGTGAGGATAGTGTCTGCAGTGCATTCTAATGAGTGGAAGAATTCCTTTTTGGGCAGATTCCGTTCTGCCCAAGGAAGGTGCTCTCCTATAACTTCATTAACTGTCCTGGAAGGACTTCTGCCCCCCTCCCGAGCCTTGGAAGACCTAGCAGAAGGGCCGCTGGCCTCACTAGCCTTTACGGGCCGAGCCTCAGCAGAAGGCTCAACAGCTCCCTAGACCTCTGTGGGTGGGGGCTCCTCGTGGATGGTCACCTCAACTGCTGCCCCAACAACAACGAGGGATGGCTCTACAGCTATCACCCCTTCTTCAGTCTCCATAATAGTGGGAGATGGACCAACTCTCCCCTTGTTCTTGGAGGTCATCTTCTTCTCTGTCATGGTTTCTTCGGGAGAAGGTGCCTTGCGCTGGGAGACAAGCTTCAACAAGGGACGAGCTTCAGGCATATCTACATTGGGATGGAAGAAGTGTTAGTCACAAATTTGTAAAAATCTTTCTAAGTCCTACAGGTCGGCAAAGGCTTTTACCTGTGAGCTCGATATCAAGGCCTAATTTCAGCAAAAGCTCTGGTTGGATAAGCCTTCTCGAAGATCAGTCTTCCTTTCTTAACGACCTCGCTCCTTGAATTCAAACAAGAGCTTCGTCTTTGAGGAGAGAAGGGTATTTGGGAATATCTATGTTAAAGACATGCATGAACTATCAGGAAAACACTAGAGACTGATCAATTGAGAAACAATAAAAAAAGAGCTAAGCACAAGAAAAGCCAACCTGGATCAGTGAATGCGGTGGGAACCAAGCCACGACGCAAAGTTAAGCTTGGAACTTCCCAACTTTCAGAAGCCCAGAACAACTTGTCCTTCCAGTTTTTATTGGAGGTTGGGACATCGGTGACCATGTCTCCTCCGGTCCCTCTCCATGCGGAGATGTAGTACTAGCCCTTATAAAATTTATTAGGCTTCACTTGGTACAAATAAAGGAACTCATCGACGGTAAGGTCAAGCTACTTAAGGTCAGAACAAAGGATGAAACAGTCGATCAACGCCCTTCAAGCATTGGGGATCAATTGTCTCGGATTGAACTCAAAATGAGCAAGTACCCATCTTACTATCCCCTGTAGAGGGAGCCTCAGGCCGCATTAAAGACTGACCTGAAAGATAGCAACTACTCCCTCTAGAGAATGAGTTGGTAACTTGTCTGGCGAAGGGACTCAGAGCTCGATTGACTCGGGTATATGGTACCCCTGTCTAATCCGAGCTAGGTCTTCCTCTTTGAGGGACAACCTCATGGGACCCTTCTCCTCCTCCTCATCCTCCCCTGCAGATTCGCATATTTCTCCTCGGTGTGCGGGTCATACTTAACCCTAATTGGTCGATCTGCCGAGGACGCTTCTGGTGCTCGTGACGCCTATAAATTACGTCACTTATCATCACCAACGACGACAGTGGGTTTGAAATCGAGTGAAAGCTACTTCACCCACTATCACCACCAGAAACCCCCTCCCCTGAGCTTGTGAATCTGACATGGCAGTTAGCCCAACATTTGTTAGGAAATGGTGTTAAGGAAGAAAATAAAGAAGAAAGGGAGGAGGTGAGTCAAAGAACGGAGCTCACCGGAGAAAAGATGTTGCCCGGCCGCTGGCAATGTCACGGAGTCTAGTCGCCGAGAATTGCCTCTGCTAGCTAAGGAAGACGACTAAAAGGGGGGAAGAGGTGCAAATGGGTCTTTGAGGCGTTAAGGTTCTCCTTATATAGGGGAGCCACGTGGCGGTAATCAAATGCCACCATTAATGGGAATCCCGTACAACGCCCCTTCGATTACCCCGTTTCGACATGTGGCATGACCCGGTTCGTCACCAGACCCTATTATCAAGAAATGGCCATGCGTCACTCTCTCATTGGTCAGATACTGAAAAGACGGCCTGACAACCCACATGGCCTCGAGCCATGACATGCTGCCTAGATTACGTCATACATGATTAATGACAAACCTCAACTACTGTGCTGGCCGCCATATTGAGCATTTATGACAGAATAGTTCGACCTACTTTCTGAGTTCGTACAACTGAACTCGAAAGTAGGGGAGGCTTATTGTTATGGGAAAGGCCGGGTGATCCGTGGAATAAGGTCGAACAAACAGCCAACACAAACCAACGAGCTAAGCTACTTGGAAGATAACTACTGGCAAAAAAGGGCCGACAATACTATAGGTCAGTATAACCTGAGGTTGACATGACCTTTGATGAACACCTCAGGACAACGGCTTAGTAAGAACTGTTAGGCTCAGCAACGGAAGCTGAAGGCTACTCAACATCGGAATAATAACAACCTACTGATAGCTCGGTACTACCTCCTGCCTCCAAGGCTTTATCAACCGACCTTGCTTAAGGGTTCAATGGGCTTATCAGTTCCTGACTAATGTATGGTCTTATCCAAAGTGAACAGCCCAAAGATCTCTTTCGAAGATCTCGAGAGATAAGGTCAAGATCCCAGAGATCTCGGACGTCCGTGATTTAAGGATGATCTTCGGGATCTCAAGGACTCTAAATGGGAAAGATCTCTAATGGTGTGATCTTCCCTCTCACAGAGAAGATCTCCCAACTATGTGATCTTCCCTCGCGTATAAATAGGGAAGGCCCTAGACAGTGAAAGGTAGACAACCCATAAACTAAAAAAGGCTGGTGACTCTTTTCCTGAGAACCACTTTTTGCAAATACCCAGATCCTGGACTTTGGCATCGGAGGGTTCCCTGTGTTAGTCAGGGTTTCCCGTGTTAGCCAGGGTTCCCCTTTCTTCTTTTATCTATTGTGTGCAGGTGTCCAAGGGTCAAAGGAGGGTTCACCCGAAAACTGCATCAACACATATCATCAATCACAGGCGACTAGAGTATCAAAGTTTTTCTTGGGTGTTGGAAGGCGGGGAGAAGTTTTCGGTAATCAAAACATGACAAGTTTTCGGTGTAGCCGGTCTAAAGTGCAGTAACTATTTCGATGGATCAGCGAAGAAAAGTATTAGCTTTGTTGGATCCACTGTGGGTGTACTTTCCCTCAGAAATAATTGCATCCTAGCCTTTCAATTTCTATTCCCATTCAACTGAGAAAAGGTGTAACGACCTGAAAATTTCCGTACATTGGGTCGAGTACCACCTCGACCAGAAATCACGTAGGATGAAATCCTTTAGAAATTTAACAAAGTTAACTAAGTACTAAACTCGATTTGTCGTGAAATCCGTTAGGATCGCTTTAAATACGATCTACAAGACCCAAAACTTGCAGAACAAGTGACGCTAGGTTACCCTAAAGTTTAGAACCAAACTCATTTCCCGTCTTCTCTCGGGAATGAAACGAAACTTCGTATTAGGTCTGGATCGCACATCGGGATTCCGATTAACCCGAAGCTAAGGAACTAGGACCGCCCCACTGGGCTTAACAATCATCTCAAAATCGGCTTTATCCGATGTCCCACGGCCATTCGTTTGAATCGAGCAAGGTAGTGTGAAAAACACTATTCATATGCCAAAATAAATATCCGGAATAGTGATCGGCATCATTTGTTGACGCGTCAAGATAAGCAACCCGACCGTCGAGAATCGGACCAAATTACACCCTCGGATTAAGAAAAATTTCAGGAACATTTACATGTACTTGGAATTTATGATCGTGGCCCACTGACCGTCGAACTGAAAGTGGTCCGCCACATGCGATCTGCATATCCGAATGAGTCAAAAACGTAATCCCACGTAGATCCATCGATGGTGAGCTTAAGTCTGACGTTTGGTTCAAGGAGGACCACCAGAACTTCCCTTTTGAGCTGGAAAAGCGGCGAAAATCCCATATTAGCAGTACCCCTTGAACCTGAGTCTACTTTTGTAATGTTTGAGGCTATAAAAGGGGCTTAGAACAGCCCCTCTCACAGCCATACGAATTTTGGGAGAAACCCTAGAGGGAGAGAGAGAAAAGAGAGAGAAAGACTTGGAGATCGTTGCCGATCTTCCTCCTCCTGCTTTGGCTTGTTGCACGGCCTACACCGCCTTATTCTAGGCGTTTTCTCGGCATATTCCGCCTCATTTGAAGGTAAGAAACCCTAACCCTAGGTATGATTTGAGGTGGAATCGATGTAGGATATGTACCGACTAACCGATTCCGCTCTTTAGGCTAGAAATCACCCGTAGACGGAAGTTCCATTACCCTTGCTGATTCGTTTCGTTTCCAAAGGCAAAGGTGAGGACTTTAAGCTTATAAGTTACGGTTTTCAACGCATTCAATGTCAGATAATGGTAGATTCATGATCTGCTTGCAATTGCACATGTACAAAGTGCTTTCCGTTTCCTGTTTTGATTAACGGTGTGAAATATGGAATTTCACATATTCTAGGTATACGTAGAAATACCGTATACGTATTTTTTTTGGATAAATGCTTGACATGTTTATTTAATGTATAATTATATAACATATGAATAAAATACTAGTTTGGCGAAAGGAATCGCCAAAATATATGTTTACTTGTAAATGCGCCGTATGTCGAAATTACGTATTGTAGAAATACCGTATACATATTTCTTTTGGAATAATATTTGACATATGTATTTAATGTATGATTATACAATACATGATTAAAATACTAGCTTGGCGAAAGGAATCGCCGGAATCTATGTTCCTTTGTAAACACTATGTATGTTGAAATTGGGTATACGTGGAAGTACCCTATACGTATAAAATTTGCTGATGTGATTGTCATGTTTAATTGCTGTATGAATATGATGTATATGTATAAAATACTAGTTTGGTAAAGGGACAACCCTAGTACACACTTCCCTAGCATACGTCATGTATGTTGAAATATTGCATTCCAAGTGTTGGTGAAATCACTTGTGAGTGTAAGTGCTTAAGTGTTAGAATCTTAGGTAGGTCTTGAGATGGGATTCTCGGTTACCTTAGAGTCGCATATGACACTCTCCATGTGGTTTTTCACTCTAACCACTCGCCTGCGAAATGTAAGTATTTGTATACTTATTTACATAATGCTTTATAACATGCTTTTGAACATGCTTTGTGACTTGTTATTAACATGCTTCATGTTATGCTTTATATTATGCTTGCTAGTGTTCTTGAATTACCAAGTTATCATGCCGTATTTCACATGCTATGGTTAGGATTTGATGAGCTTGGGACTATGTTCGTAGTCCGGGCATCCGATCGACTTGAAGATGTGGTTGGGATTCGTTCCGCCACGCACGATGTGTTGGTGAACCCGTGTCGTACTTCGGTTGGCGATAGTGGTTGGCCACACGAGGTGCTTCGCGCCTCATATCGCCCAACTTGTTGTGCGCTCGAGCTAGCCGAACATGTCAAGTAAACCGTATGCCTTATGTATGTTCACCATGTTTGGTCGCTAATGCTTAAACCTAGGGTACCAAACTTACCAGTGAAAATCCCGTTAACCATGGTACCTCGATCCGCTAAGACTCATGAGCCGGGCATGGTGGTATGGGACACCGTGGTCGAGGTCGGCCCTCTGTTGGGGCTACGTGCCTTCCCGTAGTGACCGGTGAGCAACTCAACTCGTGAGCCGATTATGGTGGTATGGGACACTATATTCGCGGCTTTGTCGGCCCTACATTGATAAGGTGATGGGGAGTGGTGCAACCTTTGTGCGTAACGCCACAGCGACCCTTTGTAGTGACCGCGAGCATACTCGAAATTGCGGCGTGCCTTAGGGTTCGCCGCGATATATAGAGTATGAACTAGGCTGTTTCCGTATAGTTGTATCGTGATAAATCGTTTAAGGGGTGATGGGGGAGTGGTGCAACCTTTGTGCGTAACGACCACAGCGACCTCTGCGGTGACCTAGAAAACACACCATCGTCGATATTAACTAGGGTAGACGACCCTAGATTGGATCATGTTTGGATATGATACAAGGGAGGTACCTTAGTTTCCCAATCCTGTTTGTTTGAAATGAACTAATTAAAAACTCGGTAATCATGCTCATCATGCATCGCATGTGCACGGAAGATGTGGAGCACTTTGTGGGATGTAAGCATGCGTGAACGTGAGATGGTGTCGCTTGAGGGAGTATGTCGGAGAGGGCATCCATCATACCGCATTCATACTTGCATTAATCGAGTAACTAGGAGTGTTTGATTCTTGCTTTATCATTCTTGCTTGACCGTATGTGAGAACATGATAACTTATGTCTTATCGTTCCACCGAGTTAGCTACTCACTCCCACGTTACGGAGACGGTGTTGCGCACACCAACCAGACTCTGTCTCGGGTTTAAGCGATCCGACTACTGGCGGAGGCGAGCCGATTATGACGAGGACCGGAGGAGTTCTCATATATGCGATTCGGCGGCTTCGACTAAGTCACGGATCCGATGGGATTCTGAGGATTGTACCTAGTTTATTTTGACATTTTTTTTATATAAACAGACGTGTATATTGTGACTCAGAAGAATTCATACTCTGGATAATGAATCATTTATTTTGTTTCTTCACATACATATATATACAGTTCAGTCTTCCGCTTGCTTTTATACAACTGATCTGGAGTATGAATTACTGCTTTGGTATAATCTCATTCATGTTTCTCGCTCTAACACAGACAACATTCAAATATCATTAAACATGTTGCATAAGTGATGCGTTGGAACTCGGGAGTTGAGTTACACTCGACCCCCGATTTTCAGGGCGTTACAAGTTGGTATCAGAGCATGATTTTGATTAAACCGGACCTGAGTTATGTCCCCACTACGTACGCTGACGCATTACACTTAGGAGGGTGCGCAAAACCTAGCAACAGTCTTAGGGTCTCCCGATTTCGCCGTTCGGCGAAGTTCATTGCAAATGGACAGTTTGATCGAGTGCGTACTCGATCCCGACCACATTTATGGACCCCAAGTCACTCCTAGACCGTCTATTGACGTGTCCAGGTCCTGCTGGTGGAGTGCCACCTTACACGCCCCCGGTCCGTGAGCAGTTTCGGCCATTATCTTCTGCGCAGCATGACTCCCAGGCTGCTCCGCCGACCGATAGATTTGAGCAGCTGATGTTGATGATGCATCGGCGGCGGTCTGAAGACACCGGCCCGCGGCACCCGGCTGCTTATGGCCACTATCGCTGAGGCCTTGTCACATGGTGGTAGTACGACTCCACCTACGACTCCTGCTTGTCCTGCCGGGCACCCTGAGCCTCCTGCTCAGTGTGAGGATGTGCCTCTGCCTTCACCCGTGGTGCCTCCTACTGGAGATGTCGGCACACGCGGTCTATTCGAGCGATTTCAGCGCTTGAGGCCTCCTTCGTTCATGGGCACTCATAGGCCCGAGGAGGCAGAGTTTTGGCTTGACCACATCTCGAAGATGCTTCGGATCTTTGCATTGCTCGGGCGGAGCGGTAGAGGCGGCCGCCTTCATGTTTGAGAGAGCGAGTTTATGGTGGGACGGTGTGTTGCGGTGCAGCCATGTCGCGGCGGACTACGTATGGACACAGGAGGCTTTTGAGTTCCGGTTCCATGAGAAATACTACCCGCCGACTTACCGACATGAGCGGGAGGATGAGTTTACGCGCCTCGGGCGGGGAGGTATGACTATTACAGTACGAGCACCGCTTCACGAGTTGGGCCGCTTTGTCCCGACTATACTAGTGGACGAGCGGTGCGGATGCGTCGATTTTCTTTGGGCTTGCGGCCAGGAGATACGGTCGAAGATATCTTTGCCTCACTATACCTACATATGCGACTTTGGTTCACATGTCTATGACGGCGGCAGGATGTGGACCGGTTGGCCCGATCACGTGGCACTATGGTTGCGAGGCCACGACGGGAGATACGAGCGAGGCCTATCCTGGCAAGAGGCCTCGTGTTGACTCACCTCCCAGGGATCGCGGCGCCCGGGGGCTCAGGCGAGGCGCCCTATTGTGACCTGCACGTACTGCGGGAAATAGGGTCATCCTATTGGGAGTTGCTTCACACGGATGAAGGACAGTGGTTTCTCTCCGCCACAGATGTTGGGCCGTTCTCGCCCACAGGCCATATCAGCTCCACCGCTACAGACGGCTCCTGCACATCCTTCCTTCCGACCTCCTGTGCCGCGCTTCAGGCCGCCACAGCGACCCTTGGCTCCTCAGCCGAACCGCCAGCAGTAGGCTCGCGTTCATACTCTTATAGCTGAGGCACCTGAGACGTCGGTTTCAGCTCCGACGGCCTTCGAGGGTACGGCTTTTATTCATGGCACTCCTGTTTCTTTATTGGTGGACACTGGGTCCACTACCTCTATTATTTCTTGTGGGGCGGTGAAACGCCTATCTTTGCATACGATTCCCACTAAGGGAATGAGACTCACTACGGCTACGGGACATATTCGGATGTCACACGATTATGCGAGGGTTGCTCGGTAGTTTTGGGTAGCAGCACAGTGCTCGTCGATCTCATTGTTGCTCCGCTGTGGCACTACGACGTTATCCTTGGTATGGATTGGCTTACCAGGATGAGGGCGGAGGTAGATTGCGACACTCGGATCGTGACGGCCTATGGGCCTGACGGTGCAGCTTTCACGTTCCCGGTGCAGGTCAGTTGGCCCTGTCGAGTTGATTGTTATGCTGCCTTGCTTGTGCCGATTGATGGTCCGACAGTAGATAGTACGCCGGTGGTTCGAGAGTTTGCAGGCGTGTTTGAGACTATCCCTGGTTTACCTCCTCGGCGTGAGATTGATTTCACGATTGACCTTACGCCTGGTGCGACGCCCATCTCGTTGCCTACTTATCGTATGCCTCCATGTGAGATGGAGGAGCTGCGGACACAGATTGACGTACTTGTAGAGAGAGGTTTTATTCGACCTAGTGTGTCTCCTTGGGGAGCACCTGTGTTGTTCGTGAAGAAGAAGGACGGGTCGCTACGGTTGTGTATTGATTACCGTAGGTTGAACCATGTCACGATGAAGAACAAGTATCCTTTGCCCAGATTGATGATCTGTTCGATCAGTTGAGGGGGGCGAAGTATTTCTCGAAGATTGACCTTCAGTCAGGGTACCACCAGTTGCGCGTGAGAGAGGAGGACGTGCAGAAGACAGCCTTCAGGACGTGCTTTGGGCACTATGAGTTCTTGGTGATGTCGTTCGGTCTGACGAACGCACCAGCCGTGTTCATGGATCTGATGAACCGGGTATTTCGGCCCTTCCTCTACCGATTCGTCATCGTCTTTATCGATGACATCTTGATATACTCCACGAGTCGGGAGGAGCACGAGGAGCACTTGCGAGCGGTATTGGAGACACTGAAGAAGAACCAGTTGTTTGCGCAATACAAGAAGTGCGACTTCGCAGGAGGAAGTCAAGTTCTGGGACATGTAGTGTCCAAGGATGGGATAGATGGACCTTGCTAAGGTAGGCTGCGGTTCGGGATTGGCGGCGGCTGAATCGATTCTTGAGGTGAGGAGTTTCCTTGGCCTTTTGGGTACTACGAGACGTTTCATTCGGGATTTCTCGAAGATCGCCGAGCCATTGTCTCGGTGACTCGGAAGGACTGAAGTTCGCTGGAATGAGAAGGCGGAGGCGGCTTTTAAGGAGCCGAAGGACAAGTTGACGTCCGCCCTGTGCTAGTATTGCCGAGCAAGGGGTGAAATACACGGTGTATCTTGACGCGTCTCGCGTTGGTTTGGGTTGTGTGTTGATGCGAGAAAGATAGGGTGATATCGTATGCCTCGAGACAATTAAGGAAGCACGAGGAGAATTACCCTACACATGACTGGAGTTAGCGGCATCATCTTTGCATTGAAGCTCGGGAGACATTACCTCTACGGTGAGGAGTTCGAGCTTTTACTGCGACCACAAGAGCCTTAAATACATATTCACGCAAATGCGAGATTTGAATATGAGGCAGTAGATGGATGGAGACCTTGAAGGACTTCAAGTTCGAGGTTTCCTACCATCCCGGGCAAGGCGAACCTTGTGGCGTAGACGCGTTGAGCCGCAAGAAGGCGATGCATTTGCGGCACCGCTGATGATAGCCGAGTGGGATATGGTAGAGTTTGTGCGAGACTTCGAGCAGAGACTCACTGTCGAGGAGCCATTTGAGTGTGTTGCGCACGTTCGGGTGCGACCACTTATCGACGACAGGATTGTTGAGGCCCAGGAGGGCGACATACGGCTGTCTGAGCTTCGAGAGCAGGCTAGCGACGCCGCGGACTCCGAGTGGAGAGTTGGATCTGATGGGGGTTACGATTCCGTGGCCGCCTATGTGTTCGGATGTGCCTGACTTGAGACGCGAGCTTCTCGAGTCCGCCCATAGTCGAAGTTTGCGATGCATCCCGGTAGCACGAAGATGTACCGGGATATGAGACGGACGTATTGGTGGGATAACATGAAGGCCCACATTGCTAGTATGTGTCTCGATGTCCGACGTGCCGGCGGGTCAAGGCGAACATCACCGACCTCTGGGCCTTCGGCCCATGCCTATAGCGGAGTGGAAGTGGGACTTCATCTCCATGGACTTCATATCAGGGTTGCCGAAGACGAGGAAGGGGCACGATTCCATTTGGGTGATTGTGGACCGGTTGACCAAATCGGCCCATTTCCTCCCTATCAGAGTTACGAACTCCGCAGACGAGCTGGCTGGATGTATATCGGGGAGATCGTCCGTCTGCACGGGTTCCTTTGGAGATCGTGTCGGACAGAGACACGCGGTTCACATCCATCTTCCGGACTCGTATCCGGGGCGATGGGTGTGAAGTTGAAGTTCGATCTGGCGTTTCATCCTCGGGCGATGGGCGACGGAGCGAGTGAATCGGTCTCGGAGGATATGTTGCGAGCATGTGTGTTAGACTTCAAGGACAGTTGGGATGACTGTCTTCCGTACGCAGAGTTCGCCTACAACAACAGCTTCCAGGCGACTATTGGCATGGCACCATATGAGGCTCTATATGGTCGACCTTGTAGAGCACCGCACGGTTGGGCAGAGGCTGGAGAGCGTAGCCTGATTGGCCCGGAGTTGGTTCAGGCGACTACAGAGAAGGTAGACATTATCAGGCATCGATTACTCACGCCTGGAGCGAGCGAAGAGTTACGCCGATACGAGGCGGCGACCGCTGGAGTTCGAGGTCGGTGATCATGTGTCCCTTCGAGTTTCCCCTATGAAGGGAGTCCTTCGATTTGGGAAGAAGGGGAAGCTCACACCGAGGTTTATCGGTCCATTTCAGATACTGGATCGAGTGGGTGATGTGGCGTATCGTCTCACCTTGCCTACACCACTTGCTTCTGTACACAACGTATTTCATGTATCTATGCTGAAGAAGTACGTTCCTGATCCTTCACATATCATCAGATGGGAGCAGGTACAGTTGAGCGAGGATGCTACATATGAGTTGCGCCCGACGCGCATCCTTGACAGGAAGGAGCAGGTACTGCGTAGCAAGGTCATCCCACTTGTGAAGGTGCTTTGGACACATCATTCTGAGGAGTGTTCACTCCCCAAGTGCAGGGTTGCGATGTAGTAATAAACTCGGTAAGACCGAGGTCGAATCCCAAGGAACTGAACCTGTACGTAATCTGAAACTAAGTAGAAATAGAACTAGAATGAGATGAAATCTAAATCGAATTATAATTTGAGGAATAATGATGAAATATTAATCTAAAACTTAGGAAAAATCAGAGAAGGGAAACTAGGGATTCAGAGGATCCACTTATAGAGATCAGGGAGATCTTATGCCTGGATTAAAAATCAGGGAAATTAACTGAACCGCCTTTGATTTGGTTTTCAAGAGATGAAAAGTATATGAATTAGAATGGATTCCATCACCAAACCATGCCCAGGAGACAAAGCAAACAACAGAATTAAACTAATTACCAACCAATCAATGTATGAAGGTTAGGAAAGGTACTGACATCCAACCATGCCCAGGAGACGATGGTGAACAACAGGGCTTCCTGACGTCATAAACATAAAGAGGAAAAGAACATGCTCAAAGCCATTGCAGACCCATTGTAATTTCAGTCACAACAGACCATTAAAGACTGAAAACATTCCCTTAATTAAAACCAAAATCAACATCAATTTAATTCAAACAAAAGCACAAGTATAAATCCTCCCATCACGCTACAAGCTTCACCTCTTAGCCCTAGCTAAGAGGATTAGCCAGCCATGAATGGCTGGATCTCTTAAAAATAAAGAAAAGAAACAAAAACAAGTAAAAAGAAAAAGAAAAGAAAAGAAACACTTTCTCAGTCTCTCTCTCTCCTCACGTCCACCCTCAGCCTCTCCCAGGATCTCCCCCTACGGCTCTCCCTTCTCTCTCTCTTTTATAACATGCCAGAAATCGGTGCTGTATCAAAACCGGAGTCAGTGGAAGCTCGATTTAGAGATTTACGCAGCAGCAGAGATTTACGCAGCAGCAGCAGAATTTACGCAAACAGTTCTGCGTGTATTTTTTTTTTTTAAGAAAAGAGTCATCCATGCCTTTCATTTAAACATCATGGTCGGGGTTATGACCCTCCTATGCATCTTCTGGACGGATCGGATTATCGATCCGACGGTGATAGCGGACACAGTGAGGCCCACAGCGATCGGATGTTGAGGACGCCTGCGAAACAGGGATCCGGGCGTTGCGCTGTGATGGTCGGTGGGCCCAAGATTGTCGGTGATGGAGAAATCCACTCCGTCCATTGTATTTCTGGCGAAAAACCGTCCAGGAAAGGATGGTTTCATATGTGTTTAGCCGTGGCCCACAAATTCTAATACTCCACCGTCCGTCTTCCGTTTGGATGGTTGAAATCCAATACACACTATCTTCTGAAATTCTGTTACCTAGAATTGGATCATACGGCCTTTGCGAAACTAATAGACGGTCCGGATTTTCGAATTGACTGATGAGTGGGGCCCACTGAGCAACCCAACGCCGGACGGCGTGCCGTTTGCGTTTTTAAGTTTTGTCGTCGGTGGCGCCGACCGACTTTAATCAGTGCGTGGGTGCACGTGGTGTGCACGTGCACACCATGCACATGCACATGCGGTGCATATGTGGGGTCCATCATGATGTATGTACAAATCTCCCCCGTCCATCTGATTTTTCAAATAATTTAAGGTGTTGAGCCCGAAGGTTAGGCATATCCAGAGATCAGGTGGGCCCCAGATTGATGATCTGTGAGCTGATTTATCCGTTGGGCTGCTTCCATCAAGATCCAATGGTTGAAATTTTGCGTGTACGGTTAATTTAAGGTCTTCAGGCCGTGTATGAAGTTTCGAGCTGAACAAATGGTGGAAACCCTGTGATTTGCATTCTGGCTGACTTTCAGGCCACTTGAACTTCAGTTTCGCGATTTTCCCGGGTCCCTGGCGTGTAATTCCGTTGATCTTAGTCCCCTGGAGTCCTTCCCTTGCTCTGGTGAATTCTGAGCATCAAATACACACTTTTAGCACCTTTTTGTAGTCCCCACTTACAAATATACCTTGCATCACAAATACGATTAAATTAGGATTTTCAACGGTGACATGTTCATAAATCCAGCAATAACTGGGGTCTAATATGTAATATTTGACCCTCAACACAACCCCCAACCAGCATTTTGCTAGTCCCGAGCAAAATATGCGAAAAATAAGTTGAGAACTACAGGGCAATTTCTATGTAACCAAGTGATATTTTTGAAGAACAATTCAGATATGAGAAATCTAAGATTCATGAATGTTGATTATCAATTTCTCTTGGCCTCTAATGCACGGTGAATTTCATAATCAAGTTCAAATATTAATCTATAAACTAGAATAATTTTAAACATTGAGTTCCATGGTTGTATAGTGAAATCTCAGCTTATCATCATTAAGAGATCAAATTGTCGATTTCATGATATCATTAGTAATCAATCAGAAAATTCATAACTCCATCACCAGTACTTTGCCTCACAGATCATTCTTTCATTTTTTTTTTTTTTTTTTTTTTTTTTTTTTTTTTTTCAAGATGGGAATCAAATTTTCACTTATAGGGAGCAAACCTATGGTGAAAATAGTCACCCACTTCTGTCTAATCATTAATCATAGAAAATCAAATCCACACCTATAGGAGCAAACCCATGGTGTAATTCTCTTTTATACCCCGATGGCCAAATCTTTTGAGGTGGTTTCTTCCATGCTCGGTGATTACCAAGTTAATCATTCAATATCAAACTGAAATCTCAATGTGTAAGTGAGATGTGGTATGTGAAATCATGACTCAATCAATGTTTACAACTTCTAATCATGGATTAAGAATTCAAATTTAACTGTGAAATCTAACGAGCAACTGAATCCAAGAGTAGTAAATTTTCAACATCACGCATCTTGAAATTCTAAATCCAGGATAGTCGTCAAAATCACTTTAAATGCACAAGAATTTCCAGAAAAAATTTAAAAATTTTCACAATTTTTGCTCAAGACCAAGAAAACACTGATTGATTGGGTTACCTAATCTCCCACCCCCAACCTAAAATCTACATTGTCCTCAATGTAAAAGATATGAGCATGGAATGCACATGGGACAACGAAAGTAAAAGAGAAGTGATGGGAAGATAGTACCTGAATGATGAATCGTGAGAGACTTTCCAAGAGATCTCAACATGAGAGCGGGTGAGCACGAGAGAAAAAAGTAACACAAAAATAACAAGAAATAAAATCCTACTTATACCACTTTCGCAGGTGCTCTCGATTGTATTTAGCATATGCAACAAGCCTTTAAACCCCTAGGTTGCCCCTAGTGGACGAGTTGTAGTCTCGTGAGGGTTTACAGCAATGTTACCCACAAACATTGAACTCACTACTCATGTTGCAAGGTTCCTCTTCTGGCCAGTATCTTGATAAGTTCCTCAGTAAGTTCCTCAACAAGATCATCCAAAAGCCCTTTTTGCAAAAGGCTTGGGTGCCCTGGAGCATGACTTTCCAGAGAGACTTACGTACCTCATAAGAAATTTTCCATTGTATTGCTTGAGGTAACCAGAGTATGTACGATTCACCTGTGACAGAAGAAGTTTCAACGTTAGTATCCCATGGTGAATCAGAGACTACAAGTAGATAAAGTTTAGAAAACTTCGCAAAAAGTGATGTAGCCTCAACACATTCCGAAGTATCAGACTTCGGTTCAATTTTTAGCTCCTCCTCCCCTAATGGTAAACATTCAGGATCTGTGGAAGGAGGGGCTTCAGAGTAAGGGTTCTCTCGGTCAGTGATGACTACCAAGATATCATCTTGCAAGGCATTCACTAAGTCTCTTATCATGGGATCATTTGAATCTGCAAAGTGTGCCAAGCAATCATCCAAAGAGTTGGGACATTCAGCTGAGAGTGACTCTTTTTCCACATTGAAGTGTGTGCTGATCTGCCCAAGGACCCCATTGTTTTTAAAATTAACCATAGGTAAGCTCTCTTGCTTCAGCCCTGCACAGACAGATAAAGAGTCAGTAGATGAAGTATTGAAGTGCGGACTCTGTTCATTGATACTACTCAGAAGAGGCCTGGACTCGTCAAAATTCGATAGTTCAGATGGTGACCTCAACTGCGTGGTTTCAAATTCCAGAGTCGTATCGAGCAGCTCATCCATCTCCCAAATCATATTATCATTCAATTCAAGAGAGTGGTCCAAACATGTCTCACAGAAGTTGGAAGGGTCGGTTTTAATGAGCTCATCTTCCACTTTTAAATTAGATATGTTAGGTGAGTGGAGTAGCTTAGTATGACCGATCACTTCGTGTGCTTCTTGAGCATTGACCTGGACCATACTTGAGATTGATTCCAGGGGAATTTGGGTTGTGCTCTCATGAATCTCATCCCAATACTTCTCAGCTTCCAATTCAGTGCAGTACACACTTGAGATGGGATCGCTTTCCTCACAATCTATTCCTAAATTCGGTTGAGGTTCGAATGAACTAACCTCAACCTCATCATTGAATTCATGTGTGTCAAGTAAGGGAGGTGTGTCATCATCACTGTATTTGAAAGACACCCATGTATCTCCACCATTCTTTTGAACAGTCATCGAGATCGGCTCATTGGGAAATTGAACCACGTGCTCGTTAATGGAATCCAACTCCTCATTCCAAATTCCAGATTTCGTCAAAAGCGAGTGAGGATCACTTTCCTGGCATTGTATTTCTGGATTGGATTGTAGTTGGGATGCACGAGCTTCTTCTATCCTTTCAAGGCGCGAATTCAGTGCTTCCATTGCTTTTCTTATTTCCGTAAGACATTCCATGGTATACTGAATTTCATCCTCTTGGATCGTTTCTGGTAGGTTCTCAACGGTAGGGTATCCAAGAGAATAATCATTACATGTGGTTGGTTCATCTTCCCTGTTTAGATGGTTCCACTGATTATAGTCATACGGATCATAGGTGGGAGAATCTGATGGTTGGTAATACTTACTATCACTCATAATATAATCACGCATTGTTTTCTTTTTCTCAGATGGGTGATAGTAATTCTCACTCCCATAGTTATGATAACCCCAACATTCACGTACGGTCCATGGGGTGGAACTGTTCTCCCGTATATGATCGCGTAAGGACTTCTTAACTGGTGGCTTTTTGTATTCCGGTCGATTCTCGATGATAGTTTCAGAAAAGTTTTGAGACATTGGTGGATTTCTATCATAATCATCATCCCAATAGAGATTATTCTTCTCAGCATACTGACGTTCCCACTCGTGCATATACATGGTGAAACCCTAATTCTGAGTCTAATCCTAGAATAAAATAAAATTCCTACAGCAATATGGAAGGTAAGCCGAAGAGAAGTGAGAAGGATGTTACCAGAGTAGAAGTTCCTATGTTAAAAACCTGCAAAACACAACAAAATAAGTTAGCTTCTGAAGTAAACCAAATCTAAAGAGTTAAAAAATCTAGAAATTTAGAAAGAGTTTACCAAATTAGAAGTTCTATCCTAACAACCTACAGAATAGGAAATAGGTTAGTTCTATGAATCAAAATAGAAAACAAAATTAAAAATTAAAATTAGTAAAATCCTAATCTTAAACTAACTCTAAATCTAATTAATTTCAGAAAATCGTAGCCGTCAACACCCCAAGAATGGCGCCAAAACTTGTTCACTCCCCAAGTGCAGGGTTGCGATGTAGTAATAAACTCGGTAAGACCGAGCTCGAATCCCAAGGAACTGAACCTGTACGTAATCTGAAACTAAGTAGAAATAGAACTAGAATGAGATGAAATCTAAATCGAATTATAATTTGAGGAATAATGATGAAATATTAATCTAAAACTTAGGAAAAATCAGAGAAGGGAAACTAGGGATTCAGAGGATCCACTTATAGAGATCAGGGAGATCTTATGCCTGGATTAAAAATCAGGGAAATTAACTGAACCGCCTTTGATTTGGTTTTCAAGAGATGAAAAGTATATGAATTAGAATGGATTCCATCACCAAACCATGCCCAGGAGACAAAGCAAACAACATAATTAAACTAATTACCAACCAATCAATGTATGAAGGTTAGGAAAGGTACTGACATCCAACCATGCCCAGGAGACGATGGTGAACAACAGGGCTTCCTGACGTCATAAACATAAAGAGGAAAAGAACATGCTCAAAGCCATTGCAGACCCATTGTAATTTCAGTCACAACAGACCATTAAAGACTGAAAACATTCCCTTAATTAAAACCAAAATCAACATCAATTTAATTCAAACAAAAGCACAAGTATAAATCCTCCCATCACGCTACAAGCTTCACCTCTTAGCCCTAGCTAAGAGGATTAGCCAGCCATGAATGGCTGGATCTCTTAAAAATAAAGAAAAGAAACAAAAACAAGTAAAAAGAAAAAGAAAAGAAAAGAAACACTTTCTCAGTCTCTCTCTCTCCTCACGTCCACCCTCAGCCTCTCCCAGGATCTCCCCCTACGGCTCTCCCTTCTCTCTCTCTTTTATAACATGCCAGAAATCGGTGCTGTATCAAAACCGGAGTCAGTGGAAGCTCGATTTAGAGATTTACGCAAGAAGAGAGATTTACGCAAAGAAGAAGCAGAATTACGCAAACAAGCTCACGTGTATTTTTTTTTTTTTTTTTAAGAAAAGAGTCATCCATGCCTTTCATTTAAACATCATGGTCGGGGTTATGACCCTCCTATGCATCTTCTGGACGGATCGGATTATCGATCCGACGGTGATAGCGGACACAGTGAGGCCCACAGCGATCGGATGTTGAGGACGCCTGCGAAACAGGGATCCGGGCGTTGCGCTGTGATGGTCGGTGGGCCCAAGATTGTCGGTGATGGAGAAATCCACTCCGTCCATTGTATTTCTGGCGAAAAACCGTCCAGGAAAGGATGGTTTCATATGTGTTTAGACGTGGCCCACAAATTCTAATACTCCACCGTCCGTCTTCCGTTTGGATGGTTGAAATCCAATACACACTATCTTCTGAAATTCTGTTACCTAGAATTGGATCATACGGCCTTTGCGAAACTAATAGACGGTCCGGATTTTCGAATTGACTGATGAGTGGGGCCCACTGAGCAACCCAACGCCGGACGGCGTTAACGCTGTTTGCGTTTTTAAGTTTTGTCGGTCAGGGCGCTGACCGACTTTGAGTGCGTGGGTGCACGGCTGGTGCACGTGCACACTGTGCACATGCAGTGCATATGTGGGGTCCATCATGATGTATGTACAAATCTCCCCCGTCCATCTGATTTTTCAAATAATTTAAGGTGTTGAGCCCGAAGGTTAGGCATATCCAGAGATCAGGTGGGCCCCAGATTGATGATCTGTGAGCTGATTTATCCGTTGGGCTGCTTCCATCAAGATCCAATGGTTGAAATTTTGCGTGTACGGTTAATTTAAGGTCTTCAGGCCGTGTATGAAGTTTCGAGCTGAACAAATGGTGGAAACCCTGTGATTTGCATTCTGGCTGACTTTCAGGCCACTTGAACTTCAGTTTCGCGATTTTCCCGGGTCCCTGGCGTGTAATTCCGTTGATCTTAGTCCCCTGGAGTCCTTCCCTTGCTCTGGTGAATTCTGAGCATCAAATACACACTTTTAGCACCTTTTTGTAGTCCCCACTTACAAATATACCTTGCATCACAAATACGATTAAATTAGGATTTTCAACGGTGACATGTTCATAAATCCAGCAATAACTGGGGTCTAATATGTAATATTTGACCCTCAACAAGGAGGAAGCTACCTGGGAGACTGAGGCCGAGGTCAGGAAGAACTACCCTCAGATTCTCGAGGAGTACGAACAGGTATAAATTTTGAGGACGAAATTTTTTGTTTAAGGGGGGTAGATTGTAACGACCTAAAAATTTCCGTACATTGGGTCGAGTACCACCTCGACCAGAAATCACGTAGGATGAAATCCTTTAGAAATTTAACAAAGTTAACTAAGTACTAAACTCGATTTGTCGTGAAATCCGTTAGGATCGCTTTAAATACGATCTACAAGACCCAAAACTTGCAGAACAAGTGACGCTAGGTTACCCTAAAGTTTAGAACCAAACTCATTTCCCGTCTTCTCTCGGGAATGAAACGAAACTTCGTATTAGGGTCTGGATCGCACACGGATTCCGATTAACCCGAAGCTAAGGAACTAGGACCGCCCCACTGGGCTTAACAATCATCTCAAAAATCAGCTTTATCCGATGTCCCACGGCCATTCGTTTCGAATCGGAGCAAGGTAGTGTGAAAAACACTATTCATATGCCAAAATAAATATCTGGAATAGTGATCTGGCATCATTTGTTGACGCGTCAGTATTAAGCAACCTGACCGTCGAATCGCACCAAATTACACCCTCGGATTAAGAAAAATTTCAGGAACATTTACATGTACTTGGAATTTCTGATCGTGGCCCACTGACCGTCGAACTGAAAGTGGTCTGCCACATGCGATCTGCGTATCCGAATGAGTCAAAAACGTAATCCCACGTAGATCCATCGATGGTGAGCTTAAGTCTGACGTTTGGTTCAAGGAGGACCACCAGAACTTCCCTTTTGAGCTGGAAAAGCGGCGAAAATCCCATATTAGCAGTACCCCTTGAACCTGAGTCTACTTTTGTAATGTTTGAGGCTATAAAAGGGGCTTAGAACAGCCCCTCTCACAGCCATACGAATTTTGGGAGAAACCCTAGAGGGAGAGAGAGAAAAGAGAGAGAAAGACTTGGAGATCGTTGCCGATCTTCCTCCTCCTGCTTTGGCTTGTTGCACGGCCTACACCGCCTTATTCTAGGCGTTTTCCCGGCATATTCCGCCTCATTTGAAGGTAAGAAACCCTAACCCTAGGTCTGATTTGAGGTGGAATCGATGTAGGATATGTACCGACTAACCGATTCCGCTCTTTAGGCTAGAAATCACCCGTAGACGGAAGTTCCATTACCCTTGCTGATTCGTTTCGTTTCCAAAGGCAAAGGTGAGGACTTTAAGCTTATAAGTTACGGTTTTCAACGCATTCAATGTCAGATAATGGTAGATTCATGATCTGCTTGCAATTGCACATGTACAAAGTGCTTTCCGTTTCTGTTTTGATTAATCGTGTGAAATATGGAATTTCACATATTCTAGGTATACGTAGAAATACCGTATACGTATTTTTTTTTGGATAAATGCTTGACATGTTTATTTAATGTATAATTATATAACATATGAATAAAATACTAGTTTGGCGAAAGGAATCGCCAAAATATATGTTTACTTGTAAATGCGCCGTATGTCGAAATTACGTATTGTAGAAATACCGTATACGTATTTCTTTTGGAATAATATTTGACATATGTATTTAATGTATGATTATACAATACATGATTAAAATACTAGCTTGGCGAAAGGAATCGCCGGAATCTATGTTCCTTTGTAAACACTATGTATGTTGAAATTGGGTATACGTGGAAGTACCCTATACGTATAAAATTTGCTGATGTGATTGTCATGTTTAATTGCTGTATGAATATGATGTATATGTATAAAATACTAGTTTGGTAAAGGGACAACCCTAGTACACACTTCCCTAGCATACGTCATGTATGTTGAAATATTGCATTCCAAGTGTTGGTGAAATCACTTGTGAGTGTAAGTGCTTAAGTGTTAGAATCTTAGGTAGGTGCTGAGATGGGATTCTCGGTTACCTTAGAGTCGCATATGACACTCTCCATGTGGTTGTTCACTCTAACCACTCGCCTGCGAAATGTAAGTATTTGTATACTTATTTACATAATGCTTTATAACATGCTTTTGAACATGCTTTGTGACTTGTTATTAACATGCTTCATGTTATGCTTTATATTATGCTTGCTAGTGTTCTTGAATTACCAAGTTATCATGCCGTATTTCACATGCTATGGTTAGGATTTGACTGAGCTTGGGACTATGTTCGTAGTCCAGCATCCGGTATCAGACTTGAAGATGTGGTTGGGATTCGTTCCGCCACGCACGATGTGTTGGTGAACCCGTGTCGTACTTCGGTTGGCGATAGTGGTTGGCCACACGAGGTGCTTCTGCGCCTCATATCGCCCAACTTGTTGTGCGCTCGAGCTAGCCGAACATGTCAAGTAAACCGTATGCCTTATGTATGTTCACCATGTTTGGTCGCTAATGCTTGAACCTAGGGTACCAAACTTACTGTGAAAATCCCGTTAACCATGGTACCTCGATCCGCTAAGACTCATGAGCCGGGCATGGTGGTATGGGACACCGTGGTCGAGCCGCTCGCCTACGCTGGGGCTACGTGCCTTCCGTAGTGACCAAAGTGAGCAACTCAACTCGTGAGCCGATTATGGTGGTATGGGACACTATATTCGCGCTGTCGGCCTACATTGATAAGGTGATGGGGGAGTGGTGCAACTTTTGTGCGTAACAGCCCTGGCAGCCCTTTGTAGTGACCGCGAGCATACTCTGAAATTGCAGCGTGCCTTAAGGTTCGCCGCGATATATAGAGTATGAACTAGGCCTGTTTCCGTATAGTTGTATCGTGATAAATCGTTTAAGGGGTGATGGGGGAGTGGTGCAACCTTTGTGCGTAATGTACTGGCAAATTTCTGCAGTGACCTAGAAAACACACCATCGTCTCGATATTAACTAGACCGACGACCCTAGATTGGATCATGTTTGGATATGATACAAGGGAGGTACCTTAGTTTCCCAATCCCGCCGTTTGAAATGAACTAATTAAAACTCGGTAATCATGCTCATCATGCATCGCATGTGCCCGGAAGATGTGGAGCACCGTGGGATGTAAGCATGCGTGAACGTGAGATGGTGTCGCTTGAGGGAGTATGTCGGAGAGGGCATCCATCATACCGCATTCATACTTGCATTAATCGAGTAACTAGGAGTGTTTGATTTATCGCTTTATCATTACTTTGCTTGACCGTATTGAGAACATGATAACTTATGTCTTATCGTTCCACCGAGTTAGCTACTCACTCCCACGTTACGGGACGGTGTTGCGCACACCAACCGGACTGTCTCGTGTTTAGGCGATCCGACTACGCTGGAGGCGAGCCCGATTATGACGAGGACCAGGAGGAGTTCTCATATATGCAGGCTTCGGCAAGGCTTCGACTAGGTCACGGGATCGATGGGATTTACAGGATTGTACCTAGTTTATTTTGACATTTTGTTTATATAAACAGTACGTGTATATTGTGACTCGTAAGATTCATACTGGATAATGAATCATTTATTTTGTTTCTTCACATACATATATATACGATTCAGTCTTTCCGCTTGCTTTTATACAACTCGATCTGGAGTATGAATTACGCTTTGGTATAATCTCATTCATGTTTACTGCTCTAACACAGACAACATTCAAATTTCATTAAACATGTTGCATAAGTGATGCGTTGGAACTCGGGAGTTGAGTTACACTCGACCCCCGATTTTCAGGGCGTTACAAAAGGCCCTAGAAATTTTAGATAGGATCCTCAAATCTGGGACATCTTCAAGGAAAAATAATGTATGGTGGGTCTCATCAGACCATTGTATTAGCTGTCCTGATTCACGTGACAAGGTGGGGCAGATAAACATGTATGGGAGCCCAATGTGGAACCCACGCTATTGGCTTCAACAAGTACTATAAGCATTTATTTTTTTCACAATTATAATCATTGTTTGCGCGGAAGAAAACTCGTAAGTAAATGAGTATTAGCTGTCTTGATTCACGTGACAAGGTGGGGCAGACAAACAGGTATGGGAGCCCAATGTGGAACCCACGCTATAGGCTTCAACAAGTATTATAAGCATTTTTTTTTCACAATTATAATTATTGTTTGCGCGGAAGAAAACTTGTAAGTAAATGAGTATTAGCTGTCCTGATTCATGTGACAAGGTGGGGCAGACAAACAGGTATGGGAGCCCAATGTGGAACCCCCGCTATAGGCTTCAACAAGTATTATAAGAATTTATTTTTTTTTCACAATTATAATTATTGTTTGCGTGGAAGAAAACTTGTAAGTAAATGAGTATTATCTGTCCTGATTCACGTGACAAGGTGGGGCAGACAAACAGGTATGGGAGCCCAATGTGGAACCCACGCTATAGGCTTCAACAAGTATTATAAGCATTTTTTTTTTATTTTTTTTCACAATTATAATTATTGTTTGCGCGGAAGAAAACTTGTAACTAAATGAGTATTAGCTGTCCTGATTCACGTGACAAGGTGGGGCAGACAAACATGTATGGGAGCCCAACGCTTCAACTAGTATTATAAGCATTTATTTTTTTAACAATTATAATCATTGGTTGCGCGGAAGAATACTTGTAAGTAAATGATTAAGGTTGGCTACGTGAATCAGCTGACTTGTATAAAACTGCACCAAGTTTTATATAGAATTAAGCGAGGTGAGGTTCTATGACTAGTCTTTTAGTTTACGCGTGTGGTGCATGTGTTGGATGGAGCTCGTAGCTAGACCAGCGAACGCTAGCGAGAGGCCTTGCAGCACATGTTTGAACATGGCACATGTGCACAAGATGCTTTTCATTTGTCAGTTGAGTGTCACGGACTGGATATCTGCAGTGTAACCAATTTGTGCTCTTATTGCACATAAAACACTATGCAGAGACAGGACATTAACACACGTAGGATTTTTATTAAAATCAAAATACTGAACTACCAATGCCTTGCAATTGCCAAATGGCAAAAGAAAAATCACGTGCATGCAACATCTGGATAAACAACTCAGGGTAAAACTCGAAATAACGCCAAAACGTTGGGCACATGCGCGCGCGCACACACACACACACACACACATATATATATATATAAGTTAAAGTTGCTGAGTAGAAGGCATACATTAAACAAAAAAGTATACACTTAAACCCTTTCAGTGGTACATAAAAAATATAATAAGAAAATTGTGCAAGTGCAATATTTTGAAATGGGGATAAAACAATTCAATTTCCAAACATCCTTGACCATATTCCATATGATATGGTTCAAATCGCCCATGGGTGCTTGGTTAGAATTTGGGTAAAATCCCATGCCGAATCGAGTAGTAAGGTTTGCTTGCAGTTTGTTCATCGGCCTATAGCCAGATTGGGCATTTTGTGCCCTATTATACATTATCCTCTTGCGTACTAAAGTATGATTAAATCCAATGATAATTCAATGAAGAATATTTCTGACATCACACTGCACATTAAGATGAATAACACTAATGCACAAGATTCAAGTACAATGCATGCATTGGTACATACTCAACAATGGATGGTCCAAATTTTGGGGTCTTGATGGCCAGCACATGATTGGGCAAATTTAGAAGTTGTCCAAAGTAATGAAGGTCAGATTTTAGGAGTTGATTGGTAGTCCGCTTCTATGTGGGTTTTCGGAGAAATCAACAGTCCTCGGGCTATTTTTGAGATACCAACAATCTCAACTTTTGAACTGTCCAAGGGTCTGTAATGTTAGAAATTTTGTGTATAAAGAGTGACAACGCAAATCAATTCCTTGGATACCGCAACCTGGTCCCAATTGAGTCCTTTAATGTACATTAGAACTGAACGGTTTTGGGCCCATTGCACGTTTTCAAACTGATAGGTATTGGGCCGACTTGGGCACACATAGGTAGGTCATATTTGTGGGACCAGTCGTGTATCCACATATAAGTATGATTTGGGCCCATCCATGTATTAAAAAATAGGTCCTAGTTGGCATCCAAAGAAGGTTCCAGATTTACACGGTCCTAATATACAAATTAATATAAATATCATTGTATTGTGATTTGTGTGTGTAATATAAATAGATGGACAAAACTGCATGATTTAGATATATAAAATTATGAACCGTGTGCATTTTTCATAGGGCGCAAAAATAAAGTACAACAATGTGATTAAAGGCCATCAAACTATGGACCATTTGTGTGATTTTCTGGACAAAGATGGGAGGGCAGATTGGGCGCTAACATGATGGCCTAGATTGGACAAACTTAGGGTCAAATTAGAGGTTGTCCTAGACAATTTTGAGCTGCTTGATGGTGTTGTACCCTATTTTTTTTTTACCATTTTGGGAAGAACCAATTAGGAAAGGACACGTGTCATTGCTCGAGAAGTATAATAGACGCTTAAGATCTTCAAACATACTTTGAACATGTGTTGTGGAAATAACAGCAGGCATTGTTTGGGTAGTACACATCATTTGAAGGTAAAGCATGGCCGAGCAGTGAATGACATAATGGGATTGAGAGAGAAGCAGTGTTCAAGCGATTACCAAGACAACCAAGAAGAGTCTAGAAGGCCGGAGTGGAAACGGCTGATGTAACCATTGAATGGGGGAAGAATCGTCTAGATGGCTATCTCAAAAGAAATATACAAATAACAAAAGAATTTGATAAAGCAAAGTGTCTCGTACCAAACCAATTAAACAAATCAAATCTATCTTTCAATTATCCTTTATGTTCCTTAGCATAATCAGTCTTTTATATTCCTTAGTGTAACCAGTATTTTAATCTTACATTAGGAGTAGTGGTAATCCGGAAGCTGTAATCAAAGTCTACGCTCGTATGCTTAGCAATTTTTGTTGACATACAAGCAGTTCTTCTAAAAAGGTGCTTTGCAATTACTTTCTGCAGTTGACTATAAGTGTTCCCTCTTTATTTGCTTTTGTATATGAAAGTCCTTTCACACGGAAGCAAAGGTGCAACCCATTTTTGGATGATTAACCCTACCCTCTGATAAATGCCTGGTCATTTTAAACAACATCTTGTGAGTTCCTAAATAAGTGATTGGTCTTCTCGTATCTCAGTCATATACGATCAATTCTGACATATATGCTTATCTTGGCACTTTAGGTCAAAGTTGTTTGGTTGGAATCGAGTCACATAGTTGATTTTGGCATACCCGCACACATTGCACGTGATTGAATTCTAGAACCGAGAGGCAACCGTTTTTGGCATGCCTGTTGGGACACCTAATTTGATAAACATACTGATGTGACCCAATCTAATGGTGAAGATATGAGCCGAAGGGTTACCAGAAATTCTTTACATGAGTGTTTTAAGACTGTTTTATTAGAGAAGACGAGTCTATCATCAAGATAGCAGATTTTTTTAATCAAAAAACAAAGAAGAAATTAAAAGTAACACTCGATGGCAGGCAACCGAATCAACTCGTCTGAGTTCCATGTTATTCATAAGCTTTTGGAAATACTGATTCATTATTTAATCTAAAATAAATGTACATCTTGCTCTATTATAACTAACCATTCATGAAAATTCATCGAATGTATATTTTCATGTATTTAAATTCAAAAGACGTATTGTCTTAACTAGAAGAGAATAAATTGAAGAAGTGATCGTCTCTGGACATATCACATGTGTGATTAGCCAATACATGCAAAAAAAACAAAATGCCATGCTATTCACAAATTCCACAATTTCATTCTACCAATACAAAAATGACAATATATATGTCAACTATAAATATTACTCTCTCAACCATGACATACCAGAAATGAATAGTTCTTACTAAAGTGAAAACCATCAACCGAATACTTGATCAACTTTAACACTCGGACAAACCCGATACAAGTGAGAAAAAGGCCAAACAATCACCAAAATCGTTCCAAGTAATCTTCTTGATCAACTTGAGGCCAGATTATGTTGTTAGGAGTCACTGGAGTGGAGTTTTACCCATCTCATGTGAAGCTTAGGCATTCTTGACAAGTGCACGTGATGCCTGTCTTGAAATTTTGGAAGAAAGTACCATGGAACTATCATTTTTGCTAGCCATAATCAGATGGTTAGGATCATTCAACATGAACAATTTTTTAAAAGGGATGGAAACTCAAAGGTGGGCATCAACATTCATCGGAGATAAACACAATGCTTGTATGACCCGAAACAAGAACTCATGACATATATCACAGAAAATTAAGATCATAAATACGGTGAAAGAACCAAAAAAAAAAAAAAAAAGGTTAGGATCATCAATGGCCCTGGTTTGAGATGGGTTAGCAACATCATATTGAATTGTGATGAATGTTTGTTCAACTGAGTAGAAATGACCAAATTACAATTACTTCCCTTATAGGGCTAGCAATTTCATTACCATTGAGCCATTTCCTCTTAATTGAGGTGAATGCTCGCAATTCAATTCAGTTGTGCATTGGATTTGATCCCATAGCTAAAGGGGAGACATGATGTGTTTCAATATTGAGGTCTTGAGTTTGAGCCCCGCTCAACTAAAAAAAAAAACCACTTATGCATCCAAACACTGCCTTAAAATCTTTGAACATATGGTAAAAGTGATGCAACTATGCTCACAACTTGTATTGTTGTTTTCAGCGAGTGATGGTGAATGGGAACACTTGCCAGATAACCTAATGCCACTAATTTTTTGACCATCACCAAGGACGGGTTCAGTGGAGAAACTTTTGTCTATGGTGCTAGAGCCAACACCCATTGCCCACAGGCTATAAGAAATGATGTTGCCGGCAATTGGGCCCTCATTCCCCGTAGCTTGTACTAAAAAGTTTTCTTGGAATGTGTGGGAAAATATGACAAGTGCAAAGGTCACACTTAGACTTAACTCGATATTTTCATCTTTATGTATCCCATTCGTGTAATTGTATCATATCTTTTGCATACAAATACTCACATGAATGTAATCGCGAATGTTAATGAAAATAAACAATTTATATATATATATATATATATATATATATATATATATATATATATATATATATATATATATATATATATATATGTAACACCTTGTTTATGAGGACATGAATTGCTTATGGTATGGTGCCCCAATATTGGTTGTACGTTACTAGTATGTAGTATATAATATTAGTTTAATTGCTTTGATTCCACATGTTTAGAACAAGAATTATGTTTCTTTATATTACAAATTTCAATGTAATTTTATGTAGAATAGTACAATTAGTTACCCATTTGAGGGCTTCTATGTGGCCAGGCATAGATATAGTGTGCTCTTTGGTGCATACAAATCCTCAAATTGTCCATCTTTGGACAGTTTAAGACCAGATAGATTGTGATGCTTTCATTTTACCAATTTAAATGCACTTGCCTTTTTTATGCGTCATCTCTCCTTTTTCTCTCTGGATATGTTTCTTACATTTATTTCCATTGTCAAATGTCTTCACTTTGTGTTGATACCTAACATGGGAATCAAATGCAAGATCAACATATCTGGAGAGACATGAGGAGATGTTGTCGGAATTTCAGCGTAGGCATTTAAAATGGAAAATAAGAGCATTACAATCTATTAAGAGTTCAATCTACTTGTGTGTATTCACTCGGACGTGACCCTGCTAGACATTGAGTTGAGACAAATTTCTGAGTGTTTTCTTATTACATTTGTTAGAGAATACGATCCTTAAGAACTGAACTTAAACGTCAATGCAAAATACAATGTAGATTATGGAGTACATTTGCATTTTACTAATGAGAATATGTCCTTCTTTGAGCAGGTTATTGCTATAAAACAATTGGATGGAGATAGGCCCTAAGGATGTAGTTGAAAATTTTTAGTGGAGGTTCTCATTGGAAGACCATCTTCATGGTAAGATGGCAACGCTGCCACACTTCAATTTAAGCTATTTACTATATATTTAGTTCAGTTTGCTATTCACACCAACTAAGTGTCTAAACACACCCAAAATGATCTTTAATCATGTTTACATTCAGGTCCAATTCCTTGCTCTTTGGTGAACATATAAATATGTAGCAAACTGTAAGTTCTTTTTTGTTTATGTTCACGTTCAATCACTTTATCAATGTGCTTATATAAAACTAATGCAATGTCTCTCATGTTCAGGAGGATAATCATGCTAGCATTCACGATGCAACATCAATGGAAGTAACTTAAAGATCATCTTTACCATTTCTCTTTTGTTTTAATTGTGTTATGTTTTATTTGGATGTTTGTAGAGATATTTAGAAAGTATCTCCTGGATTTCTATTTTAATTGATGAGACATGATTATGATGATCATTTGTTTAGTTTTCAGGGCAGATGATATTCTTTACATTACCTTACTTCATCAGTAGCTGACCCAATGTTGGCTATTTACTATATATTTACTTCAGTTTGCTATTTAGGCTAATTAAGCATCCAAGCACTCCCAAAATGATATTTAGTCCAGTTTCATATTCAGCTCTATCTTTTAAATTTTGTGAATGGGATTCTTATTAAACTACACTGTGAATTTTTGTTGGATGTCTATTACATGTAACAAATTTTATTTTATTTTATTTTATTTATTTTTAAAAAGAATCTAACGATGGATTTTTTTTAATTTGTAGAAATTTTAGTGACGGACCAAATCCGTCGCTAATTTCTAAAGAATAATATCAACGACGATTTTGAGGTTTGTTGCTTCTTCTAGAATCAGCGACGGACTTTATCTGTCGTAAAGTTTCATAACAAAATAATTGTACTGGGTTTTTCAATAGATCAGCGACGGATTTTTAATGATCCGTCGCAAATGTATGACGAATCCAATCGCTTGTTTAATTTTTGCGACGCGGCAAACAACAACAGACTAAGTCCATCGTTTATTTGATTTTGTGACAAATCTGGTCGATAGAAAATGAAAATGAAAATTAAATTAATCTGAAAGGCAATGAGGATGGCGCTCGAAAGAGGGAAGGGAGAGGAAGAAAAGGGCGGTCGAAAGAGGGGAGGGGAAGAAAAGGGCGGTTGAAAGAGGGAAAATGAAAATTCCTCTTTAGAGAGAGGGAAGGGAGTGGAGGAAACGGGCGGTCCGGAGTGGGAAAATGAGAAATCCCTCTTCTGAAATCGTAAAAGGATTGAAATTCGTTAAAATGTGAGTTTTACATATTTTATATATTCGACTATATTCACAGTCGTACAATTAAGGGTCCATCTAGTGGATTGTTAAGATAATATTTCATAAGATAATTATAAATATAAATCATCTACAACAAGACCCATTATTTGTATGGTCTAGATAGCCATATATCAAACCCACATTTTCTATGGACGACTTTCCACTGTTTAACATAAAATGCAAATCTAACACTTATTTACTGTACAAATGAAAACGATGGCTTTGAAATTGGATCTGGTAGGGCTCTATGGGCCCCACCATGATGTTTGTGTTTAATCAACACCGTAAATCCATTATTAAATAATATTTTTTTATAGTTGATACCAAAACATCAAATCGAAATAAATCTCAGGTGAACAACACTACAGGAAAATAGTAGCAATTGAACGTCCACCCTTAAAATATAGGCTATAGCTACGGACTTTTTCTATTTTGGTTACGGATTTTAGCCGTCGGAATTTTCCACAGCTAAAATCCGTAGCCAAAACAGCCACACATCCGTCGGCATTGCCCTATTTTTTGGTAGTGGTGGATTATGGTGATTTTATATTAATAAGTGTGTTTATCAAGTGTACGATGGATTATAGATATTTTAGATAATATAAAATATATTTACCAGGTGTATAGGCATAGCCATAGCCTTGAGGCTCCAAAATTTATTTTATTTTTCATTAGTCAAATAAAATTTTATGGCTTTGAATTAACTATCGATTGTTGAAAATTTTCAAGCCGATGGCTCTGAGCCGTCGAATTCCCGCCCAGAACGATGGCTTTAGACTGTCGAATTTTCTCCTCGCCGACACCCTAATTCAACATCTCCAACAAGAACAGTGAAAACAATTCAGCACGTCAATCAACAATTTCAAACTGTTCAATTAGGTCTTTGCCGAGATTCTCATTTGACGACTCCTTTGGACCAATGAAAATAATTAAATGGTTTGGACCTGTTGAATTTGATTTTTTACTACAAAATATTCGACGGCCATTTACGACACCCACGTGTGTTGAATTTTTGAAAATTCGATAGCTTTGCACTGTTGAATTAAGATGTTTTTCATACTAACAAATATGGGGACAACCTGATCTATGACTAAGACCCTAGCCTTTTTACAACCCATGAAATCACACCGATAATCCACGATCTCTTCAACTTGAAAAGGAATAAAATGCAATTTCTTATCTCAGAAATTTTTTAGCATCTCTTCGGCAGAAAATGGACAGCAACAATTGATAATCAAGCAACCATAACACCAACAAAATAACACTCATGCAAACCTAGGCATAAAATGCTGCAATCCAACAGGGTGATATAAAAAAAAGAAAGCATTTAATGATATACACTGGCTCTTTGAGATTAGCCGTAAGTTTGTATAAACTAGGCTCCAATCAATGCATCCCGATTTACATGAGCCGCCCTAATAAAATATTTATCATTGTATGCAGTTCAGTTAAAATTAGCAAATGCATTTAAGAACCGAGCCACTCATAACATAGGACTGCCACTGTTAAGTGATTTGATCATAAGTGGGTGAGATGTCACACATGTGCATGCTACTAGTAGAAGAGATCCCGTTGTACCTACTTTCCCATAGCAGATTGACTCATACCATCCACATGCAGCCTAGGCGAGTATAGATTCTATATGCCATGTAACTCGTTCAATAGGTGCTTTGACGGGATGAAGGGGCGTGCATTAAAATATTTAGCGGAAGTTCCACGACTCAGTTCGACCACACTGAATGAACTTACAATTTTGATGCTTGGAGTTGCAAACTGAACATAAGGGGGCACTACACAGTTGCTATCATGGTTTTGTGACTTATAAGTAGGGGTAAAAACATCATTTACAATTATCAATTTGCTAGTCTAATTATAGTTAGTTTTTCATGTTAAAAAAACTAATTGCACGGTATTTCTCAACTAAGGTGGTAAAAAAGTAAGGGTCCATTTAGGAATAGTCAAATAGATGTATATTTGGCGTGTAACAAATAGGAAGGTTACCATAAATAAGAATCGTGGTGCAGACAGGGTACTACCACCACTGGGACTTAAGTAGAGAGACGGTTCTATAAGGGGCTCTGTAGGGCCATTTTGATGGACCATTTTAGGGCATGTATCAAAAAAGGAAGCATATTATAGGCTCAAATGCACCACACCACAGGAAGCAGTGGGGATTGAACTCATTCTATTGAAAACTTCCTTGGGCTATTGTGATATTTATTTGCCACATCCAACCCGCTCATAAGGTCATAAAGACGTGGATAAAGGGAAAACAAATATTAGCTTGATCCAAAACTTCAATGGCTCCCCAAACGTTTTCAATGGCAGGGTTTCAATCCCCACTACTTCCTATGGTGTGGTTCATCAGAGCCTTCAGTCTACCTCCTTTGAAGTCAAACCCTAAAATGATCCATAAAAACAAAAGTATTAAATGAATAAAACACATACATCATAGTGGGCCTTACGGAGCCTGATAGGACCATCCGTCTCTAAGTCCTCATGGGGTGGTACCCAATCTGCATTTTAAAAAAAAAAAAAAAAAAAGACCATGTACCAGCCATGAACCAGCTGCCTGCCTAGTTTTGTGAAAAAGCTGGTGGGCTCCACCAGGATGTATGCATTTTATCTATGCTATCCATTCATTTTGCAAACGTGTTGTAGGGCATGAACTCTGGGGCATGAACCCAAAAATCAGGGAGATCCAAAGCTCAAGTGAACCACGCTATAGGGAACAGTGAGAATTGTTGAAAAACTCTTTGAGGGCGACTGAAGTTCTAGATTAAGCTAATATTTGCGTTTGCCCTTCATTCAGAAATATGTGACTCTAAATATGAACAGGTTAGATAGCAAGTAAACATTACCATGGCCGTCAATAGGTTTTCAAGGGTGAGCATTCACTCTTCGCTGTTACCTATAGTGTGGTCCACTTGTACTTTGGATTTGTCTCTTTTTGAGCTCTAAAATGGGCTGGCAAAATAGACCAAAGGTGTGGAGAAAACAAATACTTATTATGACCTGCTAGCTGCTAGCTGGCCAGTGCAAGGGTCACCAACCGCATGCGGCTACGGTAGATCGGGGATCCACCAAGGTTGGTGGATCTCTAACTGCACCGTGATGTATTTCCCTTTAACCCACGCTGTTTATCTGTTTTGAAAGATCATTTTAATAAATGACCGAGTAAATGAAGCAGATCCAAATTTCAGATTGACCACACCATAAGAAACAGTTGTTAGTGTATACCCACCATTAAAACATTTTTGGAGGCCATCAGAAGTTTTATTTCCCTTCCAACTTGTTGATAAGGTTACAAACACTTGGATAAAAGTACCACACAAATATCAAATATCAGCTTGATCGAAAAGTTGTGCCCACAAGAAACTTTCAATGGTCAGTACCATTGTTTCTTTTTGTATGGCTCACTTGAGATTTGGATATGCTTCATGTTTAGAATCATGCTCTAAAATGAGCTACCAAAATGGATGGACGGCATGGATGTAAGACACATACATCACAGTTGGCCCCACAGGGATCATTGTAGGTGATATTTGTCTGCCTCGGTCAAAAAGTCGGTGTATTCTAAAGAATTTACGACGAAGTACGAGGATTGGCTGGTGAGGACGCCGCTTCGGTGCCACTTATTACAAATGGGGGAGTTCCCGATGGCTAAAATCTTTGAATCTCGAGGATTTTAGTGGGAAACACGATACATCTGGGGCACATCAATCAAAGGAACAAATCTAAGTGATCCCCTATGAAAGAACATTTCCATTCCTTTGTATATCATGATTGTGGTGGACTTTTGGTACCTATCCTTTCTTTCTGTAGTTTCATGTCTTTTCTCTTTTGTAAGGGGCACATGGCTACCACCTTCATAACGATAGGATCAAACAGGTGTTAACCCTTACCTTCATCATCATGTTGACTTTTAACGCATGTCAAACAAATACTATTTTATTTATTTATTTATTTTATTTTATTTTACGAGTATAATGATAAGAGGTAGAGACAAGCCATGATCACGCAAGAACGGTGCACATGACCATTCATCATTAGTGGGTCTGGAAGCCTATCATCAAAGTCTAAAAAGTACACTTCATCGCACTCAAATGGGTGGAGAGAGAAAGGCAGGTGGCATCTTTTCACAGGAGACAAAACTGTCATGTAGCAGGTTAGGTGATGTTACCCAAGATGCCATGCCGCGACTCGACATAATCGTTCTAAGATATGGACCATCATATCCTGTGCCATCATCAAACCCTAGAGATGAAGGCATGTAAACTAGAACATTAAAACCTCGACTTAAAAACTCGAATTAGTTTCTCAAAATTCGATTGAGTTTCTCACACGAGTTGTTTTAAGTTTTCCACTAATGTTTAAGTTATTAATATTTAAAAAGTGCATGTATACATTAATATTTAAAAAGTGTGTTCTATGAGGTCGAGCTCTGTGCCCCACCATGATGGGTGATGGACATCTACGCCATGCATTTGGTAGCCCTCTCTAGATTGTGGGATGGGCAAAAAATCAACTGGAGGCCATATCATTTTAAATTATAGAAACTCACACTTAAAACATCCAAAAGCACTTGATGGGACCCATATGAATTTTAGAATGGTCTAAAAACTGGTGTGACCCCCATACTAGTGGGACACACACAATCGATGAGCTATATCTCAAAACTGAATCTTATTTTGCCCTATGTACAATGAGAAAGGTTTTAACGGGCTAGCATCCATTCTCATCTGATGTATGTGGTGTAGCACACCTATGTCATGGATTGGCTTAATTTTTTGGCTCATGGCTGACCATAGAAGGGTGCATCTGATTAATGGGATGGATTTTCCTCACACATTATGTTGGGAACCGTAGAGTTCGACCTCATAGAAAGCTTACCACAAGCCAACTAATATTACCCATATATATATATATATATATATATATATATATATATATATATATATATATATATATATATATATATATACATATATCTGTGTGTGTGGGGGGACTATGAGGTGGGGGGACTACGAGGTCGACCTCATGGTACCATTTCCCACATATATAAATATCAAAGCCATCTTGTAAGCAGTTTTTTGTTTTCTATTTGAATTTCTGTTTTAATATATCTATTGGTGTTTGTATTTCTGTTTGCTTATGGCTCTGCCAGTTTTATATTCTGCAAATCTCTTTTGCCATAAATTTATTTTCTGATTTTATATTGACTAATTAAAATTAAAAAGAGGTCTGAGGCTCCCTTGTCGTAATACCCTTTTGCCGTCTGCCAGTTGAGCGTTAGGCCTTGAAGGGATTTATATTATTGACAAGCCACACTTATTAATTTTAACTTCGCCAATATGGACTCAGGAAGGAGATTTGTGTCAGAAAGATCTGCTCAATATAAAAAATTAGACAGATCTAATAGTTCTACTATCAAAAAATCTGTCAAACCTTCCAAAAGTGTTATTTCCAAAGTTACTAAATGGTTTACTACGCAAAGTAATTTGGATTCTGCAAAATCATCTAATTCTTTTAAAACAATATAATCGACAAGTATTGCCAAAGCAGCTGATGCAGAAACCATGTCCATAAAAAATCTTGAAGAAATTCGATACTTTGATATCGAACAAGCTCTTCAAAATTGGAATCTACCAAAAGTTCCATTGAATGAGATTTATTTAGAGGGTTTTTTTCTAAAATGATGAATCTCTTGAATCAGATTTCATCATCAAAATTGTAGAACAAACTCTATCTATATCTCACCAAAATGATGATTTGAATTTGGTCTCTATACGAGAACTTCTTCAATCTTCCTCCAAATATAACTACATCCATCTCAGATTTGTCCAAGTTGTTGTAAAACCACTAACCAGATTGGGTTTACAGACTTCTACTCTAGTGACTCTGGAAGATCGCAGATTCCTAGATTTCAAAGACTCCTTAATTGGAATGGTTGAAGCTAATCTGTCCAATGGTCCAGCCTATTTCATATGTATTCCAAATTATTCTGTTGCATTGACAAATGTCCATTTGTCTAAATTCCTTCGATTAGGAGTTTATAATCAAGGATTCAATATTCTTCCAGGAAGTGAAAATATTGCAATTACTTATCGTATATATTACAAATTAATGAAAACTACTTCACCTAGAACTGCATATGAAGACCGGATGAGAGGTCTCACTACATTGTTCAAGGCAAATCTTACCCACAATATAGTCATTCCAAAAAGAATTAAATGGGATGAAGTCAATCTCTGCAAATGGCATCTTGAAGATGTGCAAGAGAAACTTCCAAAAGAGTCTTCAGAACCTGAGCTCATTCAACAAAATGATGACAGCTCTGTTGACATCATCTTTGCCAAATATTCCCAAACAGAACCAAGTTCTTCCCGAACAATACCAAATCTGAAACAAAGTCTTCCAAAAACTATTCCTATTGATGTTTATAGCCCTCGTTACCAAAAGCAAGAAGATGATTATAATCCTTCTGAAAGCAATTTTCATCCTCAAGTAAACATGATTTCAGCTGATTGTCAAAATCTTACTAAAACTTTTGCTATAGATACTGAGTATCTAAAGCAAGATTTCCAAAAACATCCCTTAACTAAATGGTACTTCAAAAATATTCTTGCAAAGATTAAAACAGATCTTAAAGAAAAATGGAATCTGCACATGAACCAAAAATCAGATAACTATCCCCTTTTTCACTTGGTTTAAAACCCATAGTGAAATCCAGCCAACCAATTCCAAAGAAATCCTTATGCTACAAAATCTCACTAGAAAATGGGAATCTTAAGCCGAAACTCAAATAAGCCAAATATTTCCTCCATTTTAATCTATAAAAATTTCAGGTACTATTGCTTCCCCAATCAAACTTGCTGAAAAAATGAATGCAGACAGACTTGTCACTCCAAATGACCTTGCTCCTCTAGTTGAACAAAACAACTATACCAATACTTTCCTTCATACTCTCGGAGAGCAAATTCATTTACAAAAAATGTCATTAGCTCCATCATCTTCTTCTTCTCCCTCTACTTCCGAACAAAGAAAGACTTTTGCTTTCTTTTTGCCTAAAGAACAGGCTAAACCAACCTTTCCCAATCTAAATACTATTCGGTCTGATTTCATAGCTGAATTAGCCAAAGAACTTGGTAAGGCAAAAAACCCTACTGTCAATATTCTTTCCAAAGATACATCGCACGATTCAGATATTGAAACGGGCTTTCAAAATCTCCATCTTCCTTCAGAATCTGACTTCGACGATGATCCATACTCAAACTCTGAATCTGACATAGAAAAGGTAAAAGCTCAATTTCTTGACCTACAACAACCCCCTCAAATCCAATGCATAGTCAAACCAACCAAACAATATTATCGTCGACCTACTCCTGTTGATCTTCAAATTGAAGAACAACAAGCTTTCTCTCGCCTTCATTTTGATGAAAATCATCTTTATGAATGGAATCTTGATGATATGACAGAATACCAAATTCTTCAACTTTGCAATCATATGTTGATCTACCAAAATGCTTGTTTAATTTACCATCACACCATAGTCAATATAGTAATAGCTATTACCCAGGGATTTACGAGTCAACTATATGGCTGGTGGACTGATTATCTTTCCCCAAATCAGCGTGATGAAATACTCATTGCTGTCAAACTTGATGCTAGAGGAACTCCTATCCTTGATGATCAAGGCAGACAGATTGGTGACCAAGTCACTATTCTCCTTGTTAACATTATCCAACATTTTGTGAGACCAACAGACGACATCTCTGAGAAGAATAAAGTGCAATTAATGAATCTTTGATGTCGCACTCTTACCGACTTCCGTTGGTATAAAGATGTTTTTCTTTCCAAACTCTACAAAATTAATTCTTGTAATGATGTTATCTAGAAAGAAAATTTTATCTTAGGGCTTCCTCCTGTTTTTGTTGAAAAGGTTAAAACCAAATTAAAGGACTCAAATTTCAGTATTTTAAACTACAACCGATATACTTTTGGTGAATTAATACAAGTTATTTTCCAAGTCGGTTTAAGTATTTGTACCGAAATGAAACTCCAAAAACATCTAAAAAGAGAACAATCAACTGGTAGAAAAGAATTAGGAAATTTCTGCTATCAATTTGGTTATGATCCGATTGTTTCTCCCTCCAAAAGAAAACATCCAAAATTTAAGGCTTCTCCACAAAAATTTATGAAAAGAAGACCCCACTATACTTCCCAAAAAACCTTTTCTAAACCCAAACCTTGCTCTACGAAGAAGAAAGCTTCTTCTGTTAAATGCTATAAGTGTGGTCTTCCAGGTCATTATGCAAATCGATGTTTTAAATCCACCCCTAAAAGACGTGTTAGGGAAATTGCAATTGAACATCAATCTTCTTCTGAACACACCTCCAAAGACAATGAAAAATGTAAATGTATCTTTTCCTCTGAAGAAGAATCTGATCATTCTTCTACCTCTAAAGCTTCTACCTCTAAATCATCAAAACCAAATGTCATGGTAATCTCCGCCAGAGAACAATTAATACTTGAACTCATAAATCAAGTTCAAGATCCTGAAGAAAAGGCCAAATATTTAACCAAAGCTCTTGAGCATGCTTTGCATCAAGAACCTCCAAAAGACACTTCTAAAGAAAAGGATAAACTTTTTTCTTTTCAAAAACCAGTTGTCATAACTTCTATGCAAGATGTATACCAACGTCTTAAATAGACATCTCCAACTCAGGTTACGTTATAAGATCTCTATAAGGAAGAAAATCTCCTTAAAAGAGAAGTAGCTACTCTCAAACGCTAAGTAGAACTATTGCAATTAACTAATCCTGATTTTAATGTAGTTGAGCATATTGATGAATACCTCACTCCCAATATTGTCAATTCTCTGACTACCTATCAATTCCAAAAATGGTATACGCCCATTACTCTTGCAACCCCAAGTTTCCCAAAGGAAGTTATTGCCCTAATTGATTCAGGGGCTGACTTAAACTGTCTTCGAGAAGGATTAATCCCTACTCATCTATGTGAGAAAACTAATAGCACTATTTATACTGCTAATAGTCAAGAGTCTCACATCGAGTATAAATTGCCAAATGTTCATGTTTGTAAAAATGGCGAGTGTATACCACTCTCTTTTATCATTGTCAAATATTTACAACATGATGCCATTCTTGGCACTCCCTTTATCCTTAAAATCCAACCCTTTACCACAACCAGTAAAGGCATCCAAACCAAAATTAATTCAGTCAACTTATTTTTTGAATTTATTAAACCACCTCAAACTGGTTTAATTTCTAAAGTAGTTAATTGTGTTTCTTACAAAGAAACTCAAATTAGCTTCCTGGGAAATGAAATTTCTCATCTCCAACTCCAAAAATAGCTTCAACAACCAAATTTTCAATACTAATTAAAGAAATTCCAAAATATTCTAGAAACTCTTTGCTCTGAAGTCCCAAATGCTTTTTGGCACAGAAAAACTCATTTAGTCTCTATACCTTACATAGCGGACTTTAACGAGAGCCAAATTCCTACCAAAGCTTGTCCATCTCAAATGGACTCTCGACTTCTTCAACTCTGTGATGAAGAAATCAAATCTCTTCTCCAAAAGAGACTCATATGCCCTTCAAAATCTCAATAGAGTTGTGCAGCTTTCTATGTCAACAATGCTGCTGAGCTCGAACGAGGTGTTCAAATGCTTGTCATAAATTACAAGCCTCTTAATCATATTTTGAAAACTATCTAATATCCAATTCCAAATAAAAAAGATTTATTAAATAGATTGCACAAAGCCAATTTACTTTCTAAATTTGACCTAAAATCTAGATTCTGACAAATTCAGATTCATCCAAAAGATCGATATAAAACGGCTTTCACAACATTTTGAATGGACTGTAATGCCTTTCGGTCTAAAAAATGCCCCCTCTGAATTCCAAAAAATTATGAATGATATCTTTCATCCCTATAAAGAATTCATTTTTTCTTATATAGATGATATCCTCGTCTATTCTCAAAATCTGAATCAGCATTGGAAACACCTAGAAATATTCAAATCCGTCATTGAAAGAAATGGTCTTGTTCTTTCATTGAGAAAAATGAAGCTCTTTTAAACTGAAATTCAATTTTTAAGGTTCAAAATTTGCCAAAATACCATAAAACCAATCCAAAGAGTCATTGATTTTGCAGATAAATTTCCTGACAAAATTAATGATAAAAAGCAACTCCAAAGATTTCTCAGATGTTTAAACTACATTTTCGATTTTTATCAAGATTTACCCAAAGATAGAGCTCTTTTGCAAAATCTTTTAACCAAAAATCCAAAATCTCTCTAGTCTGATAAACATTCCAAAGCTTTCCAAAATATTAAGGCCAAAGTACGACATCTTCCTTGTCTTAATCTGTCTAATCTTGAATTCCAAAAAATTATCCAAATAGGTGCCTCTGATTATGGCTATGGAGGCATTCTTCTGCAAAAAACTCCAAAAGATCAAGAATAGCTTGTTCGTTTTACATATGGTACTTGGAATCCTACCCAGCAAAACTATTTTACTATCAAAAAAAGAAATTTTGTTTATGGTTTCTTGTATCCAAAAATTCCAAAGTGATATTTTGAATCAAAAATTCCTTTTACGTGTAGATTGCCAAGCGGCCAAAGAAGTTTTAAAGAAAGATGTAAAAAATCTAGCTTCTAAATAGATTTTTGCACGTTGGCAAGCTATATTATCCATTTTTTATTTTGATATCCGATTTATTCCTGGAAAAAAGAATTCTTTACCTGATTTTTTATCTCGCGAATTCTTACAGGGAAAATCCAAAAGAGTGTCAAAACATGCCACCAAAAGACTCCCAAAATCAAAAGGCCAAAAACAAAGGAAAAGAAAAGATGGAGATCGAAATCTCTAATACCTTCTTTCCACTTCTCCAAAATCCTGAAAAGAAATAGCCAAATCCTCCAAATCACCCAAAATTACCATATCAGCCAACCCAACCAAATATGGAAGACTACCAGCCAAAAGGAAAGCATAGGGTTTTAGCCCTCGATCCTGAACTCTCTAAATTGCCTGAAGACCTTATTCCAAAAATCTCTCTCTTAGAACCATTTGCATCCAAAACATCCAACCCTTTCTAGAAAATTCTATGAAGCCATTCTAGTCCAAACTCATGTGCGATATTTGAACACCGCACTAACAAAAACCAGACAAAATATTCCTTTTCCAAAATGAAAATTGTGAATATCATTTGCCAAAATGAATGGGGAAAATCCATTTCCCAATTCCAAAATGTCCAAAGTCCAAATGGCCAATCCCATCCTTTTTCATAGTGGGATTACATGGTAGCATGGAAATATGCTCTCTTATTCCAAAACTTTGACAAAGGCCATTCATGGTTTTTAAATTTTTCCAGACCATATACCAAAGAAATTCCTCATTGGTTTTACACCCAATGGTGAGTTATATTTGGTGGTCAGTCATCCATCTTACCAAATGACCTGCTTTCTCATTATGCCAAACTAGAAAAAATCCAAAATCCTGAATTTCCAGGACATTTTCTCATGATATACTTTGCCCAAAATGGACTTCCTTGGATTCTCCGATGGAAGTATGACATACTGCCTTCTGAATACCAAAATGCCAAAGTACTTTTCCAATCCACTTATATCAAATGGTGGAATAAATTTGATTGCTCCATTGTTCTCGAAGCAATAAAAAAGCAATCTGCTACCAAAAGAAGTTTGTCAAAAACATTCAAAGAAGTGGTCTCTATTCCCAAACTCGACGACACTTCTAAATTGAAGTAGGAATTAGCAGAGCTCAAATTTGCTTTTATTTCTCTCCAAGACTAAGTTTCTAGTCGACATGGATCTATATATGTCGAATCAGAAGGATCTTCTACGGCCGCTCCTGATCCATAGGTTTATCCTGACGACCAAGAAGTATTCTTCTAAAAAATCTACTCTTCTAAAATACAGCCAAATGCAGCCTAAATGAAGCCAAAAATGTAGCTAAAAATGAAGCCAAAATGTAGCCAAATTCAAGCCAAAATCAGATCAAATTCGCGCCAAACTCACGCCAGTGATAAAAGCCCCAAGTACCGACAGTCTCCGCTTAAGCCGCCAAAGCACCTCCAAAGCCAAAGATCACATCATCCGATAACTCCAAAAAGACTACTGTAGAAGAAAAATCCAAAACACTGTAGCAACTTCACTATTGATTTTTACTGTAGCAAACAGTAAAAACCACATAGTAAAACTGCACAGTTGCCAAACTAGGTACTATTCGCCCATAATTTGTACCCACTATTTTATTTGTATAGTTTTATAATAGTATTTGTAATCTCTATATACAGAGATGTTTTCTATATTTGTAGACAGAGTTCGAATAGCGAATTCAAGTTTAGTCCTTGAGAGTGCTTGATTAGCAAGCAATAGTGAGTTTTCTTTCTTCTTTTTTGTTTTCGCTCCTACTATTCTTGATACTGTTTGTAAGCCGATCTTGGTGTAAATTGGTATCAGAGCCATCTTGTAAGCAATTTTCTGTTTTCTATTTGAATTTCTATTTTAATATATCTATTGGTGTTTGTATTTCTATTTGTTTATTTCCCACACACACACACACACACACACATATATATATGTGTGTGTGTGTGTGTGTGTGTGTGTGGGAAATGGTACTATGAGGTCGACCTCATGGGAACTTCCCATGAGGTCGAGCTGTACGAGCCCCACTGTGATGTGTGTCAAACATCGACACCGTGCATTTAATGGGTTCCCTTTAGGTTACAAGATATCCCAAAAACTAGCTGTATATGGAACTCAAGTGGGCCATACCATCTAAAACCATGTGAATATAAGCCTAAAACATATCAAGTACTTGGTGGGGCCACCTGAGTTTTGGATGCGGCTGAAACTTGGTCTGACCCCTCATCCAAGTGGGACACACGCAATGCATGATTTGGATTTGCGAACCACATCTTGGTGGGCCCAATAAATGATTATGAATGTTTTAATAGGAGGGTAATCCTTCTCAACTTTTGTATGTGGTGTGGCCTACCCAAGTCATCGATTAACTTGATTTTTAAGCACGTGGCCTACCATGGAATGGTGCATTTGACTAATGGGATAGATGTTAGACACATTACGGTGGGGCCCACATAGCTCGACCTCCTAGTATCATTTCCCACATATATATATATATATATATATATATATATATATATATATATGCGTGTGTGTGTAATTAATCACAAAACGTAGACCCAAAAAACTCCGATGAATTTCTCAAACACACACGACCTTCATTTAAGTAATCCAGTAATATATACATGTATTTATATGTGTGTAATATACATGGAAAACTTAAAGAAACTCATTTGAGTTTGTTACAATAAAAATGGGTCAGCCAATAAAAGGATAGGTCAGAGGGGCTGAGCGAGCTTGATCAAATGATCGATCTGGTTTAAGACCACTTTCAATCAAGGAACCAGCTCGGATTCGAATCCATGACCACCACCAATGATAAGTCAGAGAGCTTAAGGTTAACTAGGCCTCGCCCGCCATTCATAAAGCCATCAGGTCGGCACGGCCTCAGGATGACATGGCCCTGTAAGTGATGAAAGAACATCAAACTCAAGTCGGCACAACCCCAAGTCGGCACGGCATTGTCCTCAAAAGTTTGGAACTTATAACGACATCACCTATTAGGGATCCCAGCCAAATATCTAGTTGTATGTCCCAATATAGAGTCCTTCCGATATCTTAGCTAGGGATATCGGGATATCCCCGTGATAAGAACGGAATCCGAATCCTACTATAACACATCCTTGTCAAATGGGGAGATCTCCTTTATGCTACTGCCCCTCCTTACCTATAAAATGAATCCTCTCTAATGGTAAAAGGCATGTAGAATCTCTCACCCAAAAACCCCTTGATACTACCAAACCCAGATTCCTAGCTTGACTTTGGCATTAGAGGGTCCTCTGCTCTAGTCAGGGTCTCCTTTGCCTTCTTCCTGTGCTGGTACTCGAAGTTTTAAAAAGGGTGGACTAAATTTTTGTATAAACAGTTTGGCGCCGTCTGTGGGAACGATGTCAAAGCCATTCTCTTTATCTACAACAACTCAAAAATGGTAAAAGGGAAAAAGAAAGCCCCAGCTTCCACCATTGCACCTGATCTCGAACCACTAGAGCAATCTGTCAGCCATTAGGATTCCTCTTCCTAACTCTAAGCTGATTCTGTGCTTGTGGGGCCGATGCAGCAATCGCAGAATCGAGGAGGATGACTTTATCCCTTAAGCAACAAGTTGAGATGTTAAATAACAACCTAAATTCGTTAAAACAAATGTTGGAGCAATTACAGCCCCATCTTATCCAAGGGACTAGGTAAGCATTAGGACGAGCTACTACAGAGATCCTTGAACCGTCTGAGGCGCCCGCCAGCTCCCGAGGAAGTAGGCAAGTCGGAATCTCGAGGCCACCACCCTCCCACATCTTGGACACCTCCTCATTGGCTGCTTCCAACTTACAACATGAACTAGAGAAAAAGAGGGGCAACAAAGCTCCCGAGTTAGCATCCAAGGTGATGGCCGGAAGTGAAGATCCCTGAGAAGCCTAACTCAATGACCTGTGCAGCCAGATCGGTGATATAGGGTAGGCTTGTAGCACGAACGCTGTGACTTCGGCGGAAGCAATACTGGAGGAAACAAAACCACTACTTACTGCTGACATCATGCATGCCCAACTTACACTAAGGTTCCGAATGCCCCAGATCACACTATACTCTGGAACCACCGACCCGACCGAACACTTGGAGTCCTTTAGGGCTTGGATGGAACTCCAAGACACCTCAACCGCAGTCATGTGCCAATCGTTTTTCTTAACCCTAACAAGAGCGGCCTAGAAGTGGTTCTGACAACTGAAGCCTCAATCGATCAACTCTTTCACGTAGCTTAGTAAAGCATTCATTATCAACTTCATTGGAGGAAAGGAGAGGCTCAAACCGGCTTACCATCTTCTCAATATTACCCAGAGGGAAGACGAGCTGCTAAAAGATTATATCAAGCGCTTCAACCTTAAAACAATGCAAGTGCAGGGACATTTGGAAGAAATCACCCTGACCGTCATGATGGGAGGCCTGAGGGAAGGATGATTCCTCTTATTGCTCAGTAAAAACCCTCCAACAATAATGGCCGACCTCCTCAATCGCGCCCAGAAATACTCCAATGCTGAAGAGCTTTTCAGCTTGTGGAAGGCCGCTTGGAACAAAGGAAGCTTGGCCAGAGAGAAATTACTTAAGGAGGAACAGTCCACAACCAATAATAACAAAAGAATGAAAGATGACAAGCCGACTGAGGGTTACCACCCAAACAAGCGACCCAAGAGTAGGTTCAGCTAGTACACCCCCTCAACACATCACCTGAACAAGTCCCCATGGAAGTCCGAGACAAACGAATCCTCAAATGTCCTAACAAGATGAAATCTGATGCCGACAAGTGAGATAAGAGGAAGTACTACCACTTCCACTGTGACCACGGCCATTCAACCGGTGATTGCTTCAACTTAAAAGAAGAGATTGATGCCTTCATCCGTAATGGGCGATTGCAGGAATATGTCAACAAGAGGGAAGAACAAATAGACCAAAAGGATGATAAGCTCATCAACAATGAACCCATCGACAAAATCCAAATTATCTTTGGTAAGCCTGCTGGAGGAGGAGACTCGAATCGAGCTTGAAAAGCTCACACCGAAGTATCAGTCACTGTAGCTCAGAGCATCAAATCAACATCACCAACCGACCTTCGAAAGAATAGAAAATAACATCCCGTGATTTAACCTTCACTGAAGAAGACGCCCAAGGTGTCCATCATCCCCAACATGACGCACTAGTGGTGACCATGAATATAGCCAACCGCAAAGTGTTTCGGATATTGGTGGACATCGACAGTTCGGTGGACATCCTCTTCACTGAAGCCTTCAACAAAATGGGGGTTGGAAGGTCTCGACTCCGAACTGTCAAGACGCCTCTGCTCAAGTTTGCGGGAGATTAAGTCATCTCAGAAGGATCTATTCAGCTCTTAGTAATGGCAGGGGAAGGACAGAACCAAACAACAACTATGATCAAGTTCTTAGTGGTCGACTGCCCCTCCATCTATTATGTCATTCTCGGACATCTCTCCCTCAATCCTCTTCGAGCAATAGTGTCGATATACCACCTCGCGATGAAATTCCTTACTGAGCATGGTACCAAACTAGTTAAGGGAGACTAACAAGAAGCTCAACAATGATATTCTGTGGTGTTAAGGACACAACATCAATCAATGACCGTCACCTCCCTCGATCCCTGGGAAGATTCGGTCGAAAGAGGAACCCCAGTCGAGGACCTCATAACCATATCTCTTGCCGACTTCGACCCGACTCAAATAGTCCAGGTCAGTTCATCGCTAGCGCCATCTCTATAAGATGAGCTCATGAGCCTCCTTAGACAATATGCCGACGTATTCGCTTGGTCCTATCAAGACATAACTGACATTGACCCAAAGATCATGGTCCACAAACTAAATGTAGACCCTGATCACCAACTAGTAAGGAAGAAGTGGTGAGTGTTCGAAGTGGAACGATATACCATCATCGGAGAGGAGGTCAACAAACTCCTCGATCTAGGCTTCATCAAAGAAATCCATTATCCGGACTGGATTGACAACGTCTTCTTAGTGAAAAAGTCCAATGGGAAGTGGTGGGTTTGTGTTGACAACACTGACCTGAACAATGCCTGCCCCAAGGGCACCTTCCCTCTTCCACAGATCAATCAACTGGTTAACAGCACGGCCGGACATGAACTTCTGAGTTTTATGGATGCCTACTCAGGCTACAACTAGATCACTATACACCCTCACGACAAGTAGAAGACGACCTTTATCACCGACAAAAGGCTTTACTACTACAAGGTCCCCCTTTGGGCTGAAGATTGTCGTAGCCACATACCAGCGACTCGTTAACAAAATATTTTCCCAGCAGATCGAACACTCCATGGAAGTCTACGTCGACGACATGCTCATTAAAAGTATCAAGTCTGTAAACCATATTACCGACCTTGAAGAAATGCTCACAATATTGTAGAGATACTGAAAGGGCCTAGCTATATGCCCTAGAGGGGGGTGAATAGGGCAATGCCAAATAAAATTTAAAACAGCGGAATAATAAAAGATATAAATAACAATACTGAAAGAATACTCTCAAAACATATGAAATATGAGAATGATATTAAATCAGATATAAGGACAACCTTACACCAAAAACCAATGGCTTATGGTAGGACAACCTTATTTCTAGAACGATCTAGAAAACACAAATGATATGGAAAATAAATCAAGAATAACTTAAAGAAATAAATCCTAAGTTATTACACCATTCAACCACACTTGCTTGAAATGAAAATTACAACATTCATCCACAAAAGCAATTCACAATACTGAAGGAATAAATGAATAAAGAAATCAAGCACATCCACAACACAACGATATATAGTGGTTCGCCTGTGTGTTCACCAACTATTAGCCAACAGCCACACAAAATGCTACTCCACTCCTAATATCCTCACACAGGGAATATTAGCATGCACTATCAAAATAGGTTTTCACAGGTTCACCCAAAACCTTCACAATTGTGTCTTTTATCTCGGGCTTACACAATCCAAAAACCCCACAATCTGAATTTTCTGGCTCTCCTCAGATAACCAAAACAATGAGATTTTTCTGGCAAATCTCAAACAAAACTAGAGAAAGTAAATTACAAAGTAAAATACCTGGATCTCCTTTTGAAGTAGCCCAGTAGAACCAATCGGAGTAGATGAATGATATGTTGTTCAATGTCTAATACTCACATAAAGAATGGTTCTATGTCTAATTGATTTTAGATTAAATCAAGAAGAGTAAGGTCTATTTGATTTTGATCCCAGAAAAAGGAATATCACAAATTCCTCTTTTCTAAATAAGATTGGAATATGGATCAAAATCACAATAGAAAAATGCTAACAAAAGGAATATTAAATATGCACAATAGCTTAAAAAATAATCACAACTTATCTCAGAGTATAGCCTTAAATCGATTGAATTGAATGAAATGGAATGAATAAACTCTGAAAGTTGTGCATTATTTATAGCCTGAAAAATCCCATCTTCGACTGGTCTTAGGATCCTAGGACTAGTCGTAGCATCAAAGATTTTGAAAGATTTCCGCGGGATTAGATTAGCTGTTCTCACGACTGGTCTTAGGTAGCCTACGACTGGTCGTGGGACTCGAGATAAGTTGATGGAGTTCGAGTCGTAGGACTACGACCGGTCGAAGGATGAGTCGTAGGACTTCCCAGGACAGGTCTGTATTCTCAGATGATCTTGAAGTAGAAGCTTGAGTTGAGTTGATAGTCTTTCTCGAGCTTGGTACATTCTTGACTTGTCTTGATGAAGTCTTCTAATCTTGAACTTGTTAGAAGCAAACTTGAAGTCTTCTATTCTTGTAGACTTCATTCATGACATGTCTTGCAAACATTCTTCATTTATGATCTTGTCTTGAAAACATTCTTCATTCATGATCTTGTCTTGAAGCAATGTGTAGTCACAAACAAGAAACACAAGACGTACAAGACATATAGGTTTTGATACTACAAAATTTGACAACCAAAGGGATATGAAATCATAGCACTAACAATCTCCCCCTTTGTCAAATTTGTGACAAAACACATTTATAAATATAAGAGTAAAATGAAGAAAGAATCATGAGCCATCAGAGTGAAAAAAAATACTCTACTCCCCCTAAGTGAGTAGAAACAATCAACCATATTCAAGTACTCACTCTCTCCCTTTCTCCCATTCTCCCCCTTTCCATACTACTCCCCCTTTTTGTCACAAAATGACAAGGGAAGGCCAAAGAAGAGAAGAGAACACCATATGAAGAGTCAAGATTTAATTATCAAATTAGTACAACACTTCAATGTCATCAATCCAAAACATACAACCAAAGTCATCAATCGTAATACAGAATCCATAAAAATAAAAAGGATAATCCACCTAATCAGATCCAGATGAAGGAGCAGGGATGGTTGGATCAATCTGATGTAAACCCCTATTAATGCGACGAAGATATTTTCACATATATTTAAATTGCATATCATGGGCTACACTCAGGTTATCAACCTTCTCCTCCAATGCACTTAGACGTGCATCATAACCAGAAGATGGATCGTAATCAGAATCATTTTGGGAGTCAGTTTCAATGTCTTCAAATATATCATCCATATTTATATCAGCTTGTGGAGGAAGATTAGCAGCTTCCCCTTCATTTCCTGCTTCAGTACCTTCACCACCACCTCATAGAATTGACCAGGAAGTAAATCCAACTTCATCTTATTTAAATTAGTATTATTGAATAAAAGATGATGAATTGGTGCCTCATTCTCAGGTAAAGCAACGAGCATATTTGTGGCTAAACAAGTCATAAGATAACCAAATGGAATATCACTATGACCCGGATGAAGACGAAACTGAATGATAAAATGACATATCAAAGAAGGTAAACAGACAACAATGCCGGACACAACAGAGTGCAATACCCGAACCATAAAGGCAGTTAACTTGGTTTTATTGCCTGATCGAGGATACACATTTGAAGTGAAGATCCGATGCAAAACTCTGTATCTGGGTAATAAAAATTTTGAGGGGAGCACATTTCCTTTGTGCGTCTAATGCACTTCCATATTACATAAATCTCTTGTCAACATTTGTTTTTCCGATTCTAATGGTTTATCATATAATGTATGAATCGGAATACCTTCATCTTTGACAGGTATATCCATAATACCTGATATCAAATGTCGATCTATTAAAAATTTCCCTTCTCTAGTAGCAATTGAGAACGTTAAATTATCAAGGAAAAAATCAGAGATACATGCAACCATAGATTGTGCAATGGACTGGTATGCAGGCCAACCCCAAAACAAAATGTTAGTCCAGCCAACATATTCAAGAAGAGGTGTAATCTCAAATTGTTCAATGTGACTGAGACTTATAGGACGCTCAACGATAACTTTACGGTTACGTAAATCCCGTACATCATTTGGATCATCTTCGGGTGACCGAAGGTGCCGTCTTGTTATAGATGTAGATCTAGATGAAGATGGACCACGGGATGTTTTCTTTTTCCCTCTAACATCCATTTTCAACAAGATTTACCAAGGAGCAAGCACAAAGAACACAAGAGGTGGTGGGTTTCTCTAAATCAGATTTTTAGATAGGAAACCCTAAACAATCAACAAAAGACGAGATCAAGCTTATGGAATTTACAAATCAAAGCATAGAAACTATAAATCTTCAAGAAAAATGAAGAAAAATGACTTATCTTGAAGAAAATCATGAGATCTCAAGACAGGTCGAACCACGACTCAGCGAAGGAAGAAGAGGAAATGAAGAACAAAGTGATTTTCTCCAAATTATATGATGCTCACGATCTCTACGACCGGTCGAGTGCAGTCCATGACCGGTCGAGTCAGGACCGGTTGTGTATGGCAAGGGCCGGTCGAGCATCGACAAAAATAAATATTTTTATGCAAAAATTGAAATTTATACACATATAGTACACTATGATACATGCAGACAAGTATATTCAATTTAAAATGCACATACCAAGATCAAATTTCATTTTAGTAAACCTGCTTTTGTCGAAGCAGCTTTAGTAAATATATCAAAAGTTGGACATTGGTTGGAATATATTCCAAAGAGATAGCTTTTTCTTCAACTAATTCACGAATGTAATGATACCTAATGTCAATATGCTTAGTACGCGAATGCTGAATTGGATTTTTGGAAATATTGATAGCACTGGAATTATCACAATGTAAGATCATTAAATCTTGATTAATTCCATAATCGCTTAACATGCGTTTCATCCATACGAGTTGTGTACATGCATATCCTGTTGCGATATACTCAAATTTCAAGAAGTGGAAAGCGATATTGAAACTTTGCTTCTTGCTAAACCAAGAAACCAAACAATTTCCAATGTAAAAACAACCACCACTGGTTGATTTTCTGTCATCGATATTACCAAATTTCAATCAAGATCAAAATACCCACTAATTTAACATTAGTATCAAAAGGATACCAAAGACCCAAATTAGTTGTACTTGCGACATATCTAATAATCCGTTTGACAACAATAAGATGTGAATCTTTAGGATTAGACGATATCTCGCACAAATACCAACGCTAAAAGCGATATCGTCTACTAGCGCTTAGATATAATAAACTACCAATCATACTTCGATATAGCTTAGGATCTACATCTTTACATGTAGAGTCTTTTGAGAGTCTCAAGGTTGTACTCATAGGAGTATCAAATTTTTTACCATTTTCAAATCCAAACCTTTTAACTAAGTTTGTAGCATACTTGGTTTGAGAAATGAAGATTCCATCAGGTTGTTGTTTTACTTGTAACCCTAGGAAGTAATTTATTTCACCAACCATGCTCATTTCGAATCTTGATTTCATCAACTCTGCAAACTCAATAAACATGTTAGAACAAGTTGATCCATAAATAATATCGTCTACATAGATCTGAACCATTAAAATCTCATTATTATGTTTCTTAACAAATAGTGTCTTATCGACACTTCCCACTTGAAAACTATGACTAAGTAAGAATTTAGTCAATTTTTCATACCATGCCCTGGGCGCTTGTTTCAGACCATAGAGAGCCTTTTTAAGATAAAATACATGATCAGAAAGCTTGGGGTCTTCAAACGTTGAGGGTTGTTCTACATAAACTTCTATATGTAAATCGCCATTTAAGAAGGCACTCTTTACATCCATCTGATAAATTTTAAACTTTCTAAAGCAAGCGATGGAAATAAAAAGTCTGATAGATTCAAGGCGAGCGACTGGAGCAAAGGTTTCATCGTAATCGATGCCTTCAACTGATCTAGTGTACCCTTGTACAACCAAATAGTCTTGTTTCGTATAATATTTTCAAGTTCATCGGACTTGTTTTTAAAGATCCATTTTGTTCCAATAATGTGTTTATCTTTAGGTCTAGGAATAAGATACCAGACATCATTACGAACAAATTGATTAAGTTCATCCTGCATAGCTACTATCCAATTTTCGTCAGAAAGAGCTTCTTTTACATTAACCGGTTCTATTTGGGATGTAAAACAAACATAATTGCATATGTTTTCAAGTTGTTTGCGTGTACGAACTCCAGTGAGAGGGTTTTCAAGGATTTGATTAGTTGGATGATCTTTGACAGTCCTAGGTTCAGATTGAGATGAAGAGGTATCTTGATTTTCGATTATAAGAATTTCATCATTATCTGAACTCAGAGCAAGTGTATTCAAATGATCATTAATGACCACATTGATGGACTCTTGAATCACACCTGTTCTTTTATTTAGAACCCTATAGGCTCGACTGTTTAAGGAGTATCCAAGGAAAATACCTCCATCACTCTTCGTATCAAATTTTCCCAAATTTTCACGATCTCGTAAAATGTAACACTTCCCAAGTATTTGACAGTAGGTTTCTTTTCGAACCATAACTCATAAGTAGTCTTATTTTCAGATTTACTAGTATAAACACGATTAATAATGTAGCAGGCAGTATTAATTACTTCGGCCCAAAGATTTTTGGAGAGCTTCATGCTATTTAACATGACATTAGCCATATCCTGAAGCACTCTATTTTTTCTCTCAACTATACCATTTTGTTGAGGAGTTTTGAAGCATGAGAGAATTCATGTGATATTCCTTGATCGCTACAGAATTTCTCAAAACTGCTATTTTCAAATTCAGAACCATGATCGCTACGGATCTTATAAACTTGAGAACCTTTTTCATTTTGGATTCGTTTAATGATCTTCTTTACTTCATCTAGGATTTCAGATTTATCTTTTAAGAACGATACCCAAGTGAATCTAGTAAAGTCATCTATAATAACCAAGATGTATTTTTTCCCACCTCGACTCTCCGTTCTAGTTGGTCCAATGAGATCCATGTGGAGAAGCTCGAGAGGTCTAGATGTGGTATTGGAGTTCACTTTCTTGTGAGAGCTCCTAATCTGTTTGCCCAACTGGCATTCACCACATATTTTGTCTACTTTTTGTAATTTGGGTAGACCTCTTATAAGTTCTCTTTTGCTCAATCTAAATAAGTTCCGGTAGTGTACATGTCCAAGGCGTTTATGCCATAATTCGATCTCATCATCAAGATGGACCATGTAACACGATTGAGTAGATAAGCTTGCATTACTAACGATGTAGCGGTTTTCGGATGTTCTGCGACCGCTTAATATAACGAACCTTCTTTATTAACAATCTCACAACCTTGATTAGAAAACTTTACATTATGATTGTTGTCGCATATCTGAGATATACTCGAGGGTTGTGTTTCAAGCCCTCAACATATAATACATTTTTAAATAAGGGAAGGTTATAAAGCTGAACCGTACCTTGGCTAATGATTTTGCAATTGCTTCCATCACCAAAAGTGACTGACCCATTAGTCCTGTCTTCAAGATCGGTGAATAAAGCTTTGTCGCCTGTCATATGTCTGGAGCAACCACTGTCAAGGTACCACTTTGAATGGCTTGTAGCTTTGAAAGCAGTGTGGGTAACCAAGCAGTCAACTTTAGGAACCCATTTTAGTACTGTTTTAGGTTTAGGAGTGTAGTGGACTTTTTCTATCTATTGTTTATTGAATGACCTATAGAGTTAAATTTTAATAGCTCCTTGAGAAGATCAATAATCTTTTCAACCAAAGGATTTTGGTTTTGAAGATTGAAGTTGGCATGGCTATTTTTAGATTTTTGAAAGGTCCTTGAATTTTTTGAAAAACCTTGATAAGTATACTTTACTTTTGAGTTCGAAGACTCTCCTTTCACAAACTTAGGAGCAGTATTCTTTTGTTTAGGAGAAGTATTCTTATCATAGCCCAACCCGGATCTATCGCCACATTTTCTGGATCCGAATAACAATTTTTCTAATTTAGGATCACCTTGGGCATATCTCCAAGTGTCTTTTAAACTTAAAAGAGAAGCTACTTCATTTTTGAGTTTCTCATTCTCGGTTTTCAAATCATCAACTTGGGAGGTTTTGATTTTTAAATCACATTTGGTCTTTTAAAAAAAATCAGAAATATAAGATTTTTCTAAGACAAGAGACTCATAATCTTCTTTAAGTTTAGAAAATTTTTCCTTTTGTAATTTAAGCTTGACAGCAATTTTACATCTCTCCTTATAAAGGGCATTGTATGCATTCTGAAGATCATCTTCATTGTCACAATCACTATTCAGATTCTCTTCACTAGTTACTTCATCATAATCTGAAAAAGTGACTTTGGCTAGAGTCATAAGGGCTTTAACATCATCTCCCGACTCGTTTTCGTGAAATCTTCTGATTTCAAGAGGATTCAATCGATGATTCATCCCAAGTAGCCAACATACTCTTTCTTTTTAATTTGTCCTTTTTAGGACATTTGTTAGCCAAGTGCCCATACTCTTGACAGTTGTAACATTGACTATCTTTCAAAGATTTTCGAGCTCTAGGTTTAGATTATCTCTTATTGTTTGATTTTTGAAAATCTCCTTTTTTCTTATTTTTCAAAATTTTATAAAACCTTTTTACAAAAAGTGCCATATCATCTTCGAAATTTTCAAAGTCTGAAGTGCTCTCTTGTGGAATATTTTTAGATGACTTGAGAGCAATTGATTTTCCTTTTGGAGCTTTAAAGTTCATTTCGTAGGTCTATAAAGAACTAACTAGTTCCTCAACCCTCATGTTATCCGTATCACGAAGTTCTTGAATCGCGATTACTTTTGAATTGAACCGTTCATGAAGTGAGCGTAGTATCTTTGCACATACTTTACTTTCTGGGATTCTATCACCAAGACCCCACATTGAGTTTACAATGTCATTCAATCTAGTGTAGAAGTCCATAAACATTTCATTCTCCTCCATATGAATTTCTTCAAATTTAGTTGTGAGGAGTTGGACTTTAGATTTCTTGACAATTGATGTACCCTCGTGTGTCATTTCTAAAAGATCCCATGCTTGTTTAGCATTTTCACACGAGATGATTCTTTTGAATTCATCTGGTGACAATGCACAAGTAATTGCATTTAGTGCTTTTGCATTAGCACTACTCTCACTTTTTTGAAGTGTGGTCCAAAGAGCATAAAGAGCATAAGATATTACTTTCATTGATTTTGAACCATCTTCATCAGTTACTTCAGTGATAGGTAGTTTTCATCCGTTCACTGTGGCTAGCCACACACTTTCATCCATGGATTTGAGAAAGATTCTCATCCTTGTTTTCCAATAAGCATAGTTTGTGCCATTAAAGGGTGGTGGCCTAGTGACAGATAGGCTATCAAAATTTGACATCTTAATATAGCTTAGATCGTTAGCTCAAGAAATAAATCCAATAAATAATCAATAAGCACGAGCTATTAGGCTCTGATACCACTTGAAAGGGCCTAGCTATATGCCCTAGAGGGGGGTGAATAGGGCAATGCTAAATAAAACTTAAAATAGCGGAATAATAAAAGATATAAATAACAATGCTGAAATAATACTCTCAAAACATATGAAATATGAGAATGATACTAAATCAGTTCTAAGGACAACCTTACACCAAAACCAATGGCTTATGGTAGATAACCTTATTTCTAGAACGATCTAGAAAAACATTTGTTAAGCAATGCCCTTGCTCTCTGTGATTCTTAACATTGACTATCTTTCAAGATTTTAGAAGACTCTGAGTTTTGAATTATCTTATTGTGCTCCTTTTTCTTATTTTCAAAATTCCTTTTACAAAAAAGTGCCATATCATCTTGAAATTTTCATAAATGATATGGAAAATAAATCAAGAATAACTTAAAGAAATAAATCCTAAGTTATTACACCATTCAACCACACTTGCTTGAAATGAAAATTACAACATTCATCCACAAAAGCAATTCACAATCCGAAGGAATAAATGAATAAAGAAATCAAGCACATCCACAACACAATAATATATAGTGGTTCGCTTTGTGTGTTCACCAACCGTTAGCCAATGACCACACGAATGCTACTCCACTCCTAATATCCTCACACGGGGATATTAGCATGCACTATCAAAATAGGTTTTCACATGAGTTCACCCAAAACCTTCACAATTGTGTCTTTTATCTCGGGCTTACACAATCCAAAACCCCACAACTCTTGAGTTTTGATATATAGTGGTTCCGCCTTGTGTGTTCGCTCTCCTCGGATAACAAAACAATGAGATTTTTCTGGCAAATCTCAAACAAAACCAGAGAAAGTAAAATACAAAGTAAAATACCTGGATCTCCTTTTGAAGTAGCCCAGTAGAACCAATCGGAGTAGATGAATGATACGTCGTTCAATATCCAATACTCACATAAAGAATGGTTCTATGTTTAATTGATTTTAGATTAAATCAAGAAGAGCAAGTTCTATTTGATTTTGATCCCAGAAGAAGGAATATCACAAATTCCTCTTTTCTAAATAAGATTGGAATATGGATCAAAATCACAATAGAAAAATGCTAACAAAAGGAATATTAAATATGCACAATAGCTTAAAAAATAATCACAACTTATCTCAGAGTATAGCCTTAAATCGCTTGAATTGAATGGAATGGAATCAATAAACTCTGAAATTCATGCATTATTTATAGCCTAAAAAATCCCATCTTCGACTGGTCTTAGGATCCTAGGACTAGTCGTAGCATCAAAGATTTTGAAAGATTTCCACGGGATTAGATTAGTTGTTCTCACGACTGGTCTTAGGTAGCCTACGATTGGTTGTGGGACTCGAGATAGGTTGATGGAGTTCGAGTCGTAGGACTACGACCGGTCGAAGGATGAGTCGTAGGACTTCCCAGGACAGGTCTGTATTCTCAGATGATCTTGAAGTAGAAGCTTGAGTCGAGTTGATGGTCTTTCTCGAGCTTGGTACATTCTTGACTTGTCTTGATGAAGTCTTCTAATCTTGAACTTGTTAGAAGTAAACTTGAAGTCTTCTATTCTTATAGACTTCATTCATGACATGTCTTGCAAACATTCTTCATTTATGATCTTGTCTTGAAAACATTCTTCATTCATGATCTTGTCTTGAAGCAGTGTGTAGTCACAAACAAGAAACACAAGAAGTACAAGACATATAGGTTTTGATACTACAAAATTTGACAACCAAAGGGATATGAAATCATAGCACTAACAGATACCAAATGAAGTCAAATCCAAGCAAATGTGCCTATGGAGTCAGCTCGGGAAAATTTCTTGGATTACTGGTTAGCCAAAGACCGATAGAAGCAAACCTTGACAAAATTCAAGCTCTGCTTGACATGACCTCACCCAGAATGATGAAGGAAATTTAATGCCTCACTGGAAGAATTGTTGCGCTCAACCATTTTGTCTCCAGAGCCACTAATAAATGCCTTCCATTTTTTAAATAGTTGAAAGGTAAACAAATGATTGAGTGGACGGAAGAGTGCGAGCTTAGCTTCTAAAAACTTAAACAATATATGGGTTCCCTGACCCTACTCTCAAAACCTGAGCAAGGAGAGCCGCTCTTGCAATATTTGGAGGTCTGTACAGCTGCAGTCAGCTCGACCCTCATCCAAGAGCAAGGAGGAAAATAACTACCAGTGTATTATGTCAGCAAAGCATTGGTCCTAGCAGAGACTAGTTATCCAGGCATGAGAAACTCGCCCTCGCTCTGATCATCTCATCCCGCTATCTGCGACCATACTTCCAGGCTCATACCATTGTGGTTCTGACTAACCAACCCCTCCGTCAGATACTTAAAAAACCTAAAATCTCTGGGTTTAAATGGTTGGTCCAGCTCATTGAATTCGACATTAAATATCGGCCTTGAATCGTCATCAAAGGATAAGTAGTCATCAACTTCGTTGTTGAACTCACTCACGGGGCCGACCTAGGGACTAGTCCCGACACCTAGCCCAGCCAACCCAAAAATCAAATAGTTGAATCAAACCTGTCAAGATGGAAGTTGCACGTTGACGGTTCATCCAACTCTAAAGGTAGTGGGACCAAGATAGTCCTTGAGGCTCCTGACTAGACCTACGTACAATATGCCTTATAATTTGAATTCCAAACATTGAACAACGTGGCAGAATACAAAGCTTTGTTAGTGAGCTCATGCTGGTAGCATTAATGGAAACTTAGAACCTAAAAGTACACAATGATTCTCAGCTCATGGTTAACCAAATCGCAAGTGAATACCAGGCCAAAGAAGAAAGAATGATGGTCTACCTGTAAAAAGCTTGAGAACTCATCAACAAATTCTGGAAATGAAACATTAGCCTAATCCCCAGATTAGAAAACTACAAAGTAGACATGTTGGAAAAACTGGCTACGATGACCAAGGATGATATCCCTAAATCAACCCCGATCGAGTTCTTTATTGAGCTAAGCATCGGCAAATCCGATCCGAGTACAATCCTTCTAATAGATTCAAAGACGACCTGGATGGACCCAATAGTCGACGACTACCTTCAAGAAGGCAAGCTACCTAAAGACCGACTGTAAGCATGCTGACTCTATTCTAGATCGGCTCACTATTTCATGATCGGATACATCTTATACAAAAAGGTATTCTCTCTCCCATACCTCCGACTTGACGAAGCCGAGTATGTGATGAGAGAAATTATGAAGGTATCAGTGGCAACCACTTCGGCAGCCACACTCCCTCTCACAAAGTCATCTGACTGGGATATTTTTGGCCGACCGTCCAAGCAGACGCCAAGTAATACACTTGAAAATGAGACAAATGTCAGCGATTTACAGCTGTACCCCATCAATCGCCTGAGCAGCTGGCCCCCATGACCGGACCATGGCCCTTAGCATAATGGGGGATCAACATCATCGACCCTCTACGAATTGGCAGGAGATAGACCAAGTTCGCGGTTGTCGCAGTCGACTACTTCACTAAATGGGACGAGGTTGAGCCCCTGGCTAAGACCATCGAGCAGAAATTACCAACTTCATTTAAAAGAGCATTATATGTCAATATAAAATTCGCCATAACGACTGATTCTGAGGTATGTGTGGGAACCTTGATATCTGAAACGTCTATTCGTCACCCTGACACCCCCATGCTAATGGACAAGTCGAGGCGATCAACAAAATCATCAAAAACCACCTTCAAACCAAGCTTGAGAAGGCTTAAGGGGCCTGGAAGGGCGAGCTTCCCCATGTCCTCTGGGCATATCGAACCACTACTCGGACTTCCATGGGAGAAACCCCATTTTCCCAATTGAGATCGAACTCCCAACTGCCCGAACTCACTCCTACAACGAACACAAGAATGCTGAGTAGATGACACTAGGCCTCGACTTGGTCGAAGAAGGGAACAAGCCCAACTCACAGTTGCAGCTCAACAACAGCAGGTCACTCGCTTCTACAACTCGAGAGTGAAAATAAGAAGGTTATGAGCTAGAGACCTAGTCCTAAGCAAAACATTCCATAACATCAATGAGCCTGGCTTGGGGACCCTATGACCAAAATTGGAAGGGCCCTACAAGGTGACAACGAGCCGACCAGGAATAATCCCTAAACCATAAACCATACACCCTAAACCATAAACCCGAACCCTAAACTTAATCCTTAAATATAATCCCTACACCTACACCCTAAAATCTAAACCGTAAATGTCATGCCCCAAACTCAGAAAACGAGCTCACGAAATTTTTTATCGCCGAATCCGGTGACGACAGCCTCTGTAGTACCCCATTCTTGGTTCACAATGCCCATATGCCAGGTTCCGATTCTGGGATCCTGCTAGGATGATTTTCAGTGTGATTTTTTTTTATATAAATAAAGGAGCATAACCACATGTGTATAAGGTAACATTATCATCATATATCTACTAATATAAAAAACTTGAGTACAATACATGAAGGGGAAATACAAGATAAATGCCAAAAGCTCTAGAAGCTCTGCCGCATGCTCCTGCCTCAGCTCGACTGCATCCTGTCGTCACCTGCACGCATCTATCATGCATAAGCTTATAGAAAGCTTAGAAGGTGGTGTATGTGTGTGCACAAGATAAGTGTGAAGCACACAAATATCAGCGTAAGGCCACACCCCATCCTAACCAACCACGACATAGTGGGAGACGTGGCCTACTGGTATATGGCCCTCATGCGCTCATATATATCCACTTGGTCTAGACATCGTGGCGTCCTCTGCTACCAAGAAAGTTTAGGGAATTTCACCCAGGGACATCGACATGCGGATGATGCATATGGGCATGTATCATGAAGTATACAAGATGGCTCTTGGCCTGTATAGGTGAATGAATGGTATGCAATAATCACCTACACATGGTGGGTCTCACACATACAATGGGCCTCACGCATATAATGATCCTCACACATATGATGGGCCTCACGCATATAATGGTCCTCACAAATATGATGGGCCTCTTACATCACAATTGGGCCTAATATAATCATAATGAGCCTTATACAATCACAATGAGCCTCGTACAATCACAACGGGCCTCGTACCATCATAATGGATCTCATATAATCATAATGAGTCTCATACAATCACAATGAGCCTCATACAATCACAATGGGCCTCGTACCATCACAATGGATCTCATACAATCATAATGAGTCTTATACAATCACAATGGGCCTCATACGATCACAATAGGCCTCATACAATCACAACAGGCCTCGTACCATCACAATGGATCTCATACCATCATAATGAGTCTCATACAATCACAATGAACCTCATATAATCACAATGGCCTCATAGAATCACAACGGGCCTCACATGGTCATAATGGGCCCCATATAACAATTTACCTTGCAATGACCTTATACAATCATAATGCTATACTAACACATACTCAGTGCGTATACTAACATAGTTATAATCAATAATCGGCCTATATATGACAGGGTCTATAGAAGGACAACAGATCTAATCCATGAAATGAGGATCAGTCCTCAACAATGGATACACCAAATCTAATACCACAGGTTCTTTTACCTATGACTAGAGGTGATGATGCATCCTCCTCGTAACAAGGATAGGTCTAGATGGCCTACACATGGGCCTAAGAGTGGGCTTCTAGGTTTGGGTACTTCTACTAGCATCAATGGGGACCCGAAGAATTGGGATAACTCAATAAGGCGAGATAGATCATACTAATAATAATAGGGGTCCATCAATTTGGGTTAGGCGACTAAGGGGAAATGAGAATGAGCCTAATATAATCACAATGGACCTTATACCATCTTAATGGTTTGTATCATGATGTTTTACTAGCACGTACTCATAGTCAGCATCGATAATCAGCCTATACATAAGGCGAGGTCGATAAATGGACAACAGACCCATAACATGAGGGTCAATCCTCAACTATGGATATATCAAATTTGATAGGACGGATCCTTTCTTCTACGGTGATGATTAACTCTCCTCATATCAAGATCGGGCCTAGGTGGCCTACCTAAAATCCTAAGGATCCAAAACGGGCTTCCTTCACCATACTATCATATGGCGTGCTAGATACCCTTAGGGGGCCCAAATAAGTCCTAAATGGATTTCAAGATTAAAAACAACCCTACTAGCAACCAATTTGAGCTGGGGGGAGGGGGGGACATTTTGGGTTAGCCCAATAAGAATAGATGGATAACGCAATTATCAATGAGGCCTAATGATTAAGGTCAACCCACTTAGAGAAGGATGAGAATGGGCTTAATAAAGGCCTAACGGAAGGTCACAATGTGGACATTTAACCATCATTGCCCATCAATGTGGACATTTAACCAACATTGCTCCCAAGGAGTGGCCCAGATAGAGCCAAACATATAGTGGAGCCCATGGCCTCACATAAGGGCCTCACATACAACATAATGGGCCTCACACAAGAGCCCAAATATACATCACGAATGGCCTCACTAATGGGCCACATATGCATCACATTGGGCCTCATTCATGGGCCGCATATACATCATAATGGGCCTCAAATACATCACATTGGGCCTCATCAATGAGCCATAAATGCATCACATCGGGCCTCATCATATGAGCCTCATATACATCATATTGGGCCTCACCAAATGGGCCACATATACATCATAATGGGCCTCACTCATGGGCCACTCATGGGCTACGTATACATCACATTGGGGTGGGCCCTATACATTCCAAATGGGCCCCACCAGATGGAAAGCTTGGATCAAACACGTTCCTCACATGGGGCCATGTGGATGGACAACGCGAATAAACAACATATCATAAGGTGGGCCGCATAAGAGGACGACATAGATGAAACACGTACATCATGGTGAGCCTTACTCATGGCCAGACGATGTGGATGAAACACATCCATCAAGGTGGACCCAACAGATGGACAACGTGGACATAAAATACATACATCATGGTATGCCTCATGTAGCACCGTCTAGTGATGGACGGTGCAGATACAAAATACATACATCAAGGTTAGTCCCATCCACACGTGCAGCACTGTGGAGTGGGCCCCACTTTACTGCCAAATGGATGAGCGTTGGGATTAACATATATCACATGGTGGGACCCACTAAAGTTGCTGACGTCAAAACAGTAGCTATTCAGCTGCGTGGAACCCACCGTCCAGATGGATGGTTGATCTAACGCACCTCATGATCTGACCCTCAGAATTGCTGATGTCTATACAGGTGGACGGTTTAGATGTGACATATGCCTCGCGGTGGGGCACAGACTTGCAAATGTCACTACAGTAATGTCCATTAGATGGACGGCTTAGATATACTTGAATTAAGGTGGGTCCACACATGGGGCCCACCAGATACACACACACATATATGTATATTATACTATATGTTATTATATATTGTTATAATATAGGTCCAGCATCCAGGCCCTAGACGGGCGGCCTGGATATGAAACACATGCCTCGCGTGGTGCCACGCCATCCAGGTGGACGGTGTAGATAAAACACATATATTAAGGAGGGTCCCGCGTGTTGGATGAAGCACGCCATCATGGTGGGCCCCACATTGCATCAAGCTGATATTTGATTTTTTCCTTTCATTCAGGGCCTGCTGGCTGGCTGGGCTTGCCAACAACAACTGTTGGGCCATAGCAAACTGGGACCCACTCCTGCAATGGCCCCATCAAACGGACGATGTGGATACTACATAAATTAAGGTGGGGTCCATGTTAGCATGGCCCACCTGTTGGACAAAACTAATATTTGTGACTTCCTCTCCATCCAGGCCCACCCGAAAATGGGCAGCAAGGTGGCCCCTTTGCGGACAACGGGTGCGTCCCAATAGATGTGCACAGCGTGGATAATATACATACATCATATGTGGGCCATACAATCAGGGGAGAGAGAGAGAGACGTGCGCTGGAGGGTTCCTCCACTATGAGCCCTCCCATTCATACACAACACACATCAAGTGGGTCCCAATGCATGTAGGCCCACCAATTAAAATCAATGGTGGAGATCCATCGGCCACAGTTATGGTCTAAAGTGAGATCCATACCATCGATCGGTAACCACACTTGGGCCATCATCAAAATATAAATCTACTCCTACAAAACACCCACCGATTCTGCTTCATCTAGGCTTCTTAGACTCCTTAGCTCCTAGGCTTTCCCTTTGATGGTAGATGATGAAGTTTGAAGATGAGAGATGAGGGGGTAGAAAATGGGTCACACCTAGGTTCTTTCTCCTTAGAATTTTTCTCTCATGGAAGTTTGGGAAATGATAGAGAGAATGAGAGAGGAGAGTGTGTTGTAAGAAGAGATAACATGGAGGGTATGGGCTTGGTTGACTTTTGGGTGAGAGAGGGATAGGTGTCATGCCTTGTTGGTAAGAGAGGGATGGGCTAGGTATAAGTTATGATGGGATGTGCACTTGATTGATTGATGCGGTGTTTGGGTAGAGATTCTCTCGGGATTCGTAATGCACGACGTTTTCCTCGAAATATGTGTGGGTCCACAACTCTTGGCCTGGGTATCGCATCGGTCTGCAAGTCACGGTGTTGGAACCATGGCAATGGTGCGATCATTAAGGTACAAGTCTCAAGTTGAGTCGACTCAGATATATGGGATGCGACTTAGGGTCTCGTGCAAATGCCGATTAAAAGTCGCGGGTCACCGGAATTCGACACAGATGATCGCGAGAGTCTAAGAAACGGTACAAACTAGGATACGAGCCTTACAGCTCTCCCTCGTAATAAACATTTTATCCTTGAAATTTATTATCACGCAGATCAAAACAAGAAGGAGGAGAAAACATGGCATCTCATAACATATATCAAAGATAGAATACAAAGCACAATCAATCTACAAAAAGATGGGTATAATGCTCTCTAATATCAGCATCGCGCTCCCAAGATGCCTCATTAGCACTATGGTGACCCCTACTGAATCTCAGATCCTGGATTAGAAATGATTGAAAGTGGGATACCTTGCAGCCTCAGAATCTCAACAGTAGGGAGTTATATCAGAAAGTTTCTAAGTCATTCGAACTCGGGGACCTAATTATTCTAATTCCTCAATAATCATACAACAAAAGGTTATCAGTAGATATGTGATGTTATCCTCATGTATTCCCAAGTTATGCTCTGATACCAACTTCTGTCACCCCTCAAACTTAGAAAACGGGCTCATAGAATTCTCTATCATCGAATCCGGTACCGACAACCTCCATAATACCCCATTCTTGGCTCCCAACGCCCATACGCTAGGTTCCGATCTTGGGATCCTATAAGGAGGATTTTCAGTGTGATTTTTTTTAATAAATAAAGGAGCATAATATACCCAAATGACAAAGGCAACATCATCATTACATATCCACTAATATTAAAAACTTGAGTACAATACATGAAGGGGAAATATAAGATAAATGCCAAAAGCTCCAAAAGCTGTCGCATGCTCCTTCCTCAGTTCGACTGCATCTTGTCATCACCTGCACGCATCTATCTTGCATAAGCTTATAGAAAACTTAGAGGGTGGTGTATGTGTGTGCGTAAGATAAGTGTCAAACACATAAATATCATCGTAAGAAGAATACTGGCAAGGCTATAAGTCCTTAAATATCAGAGTATGCAGTGCAGATCGACTATATCATGCCCCAAACTCGAAAACTAGGCTCACAAAATTTTTGATTGCCAAATCCGGTGCTGAAAGCCTCCGTAGTACCCCATTCTCGGCTCCCGGCACCCATATACCAAGTTCTAATCCTGAGATTCTACGAGGAAGATTTTAAATATGAATTTAATTTGTAATAAGCATAACTATAAGCATAACCTACGAACTATAACAAGAATACCATCACAAAAATTCATTATGATCAAAACTTGAGTACAACGTGCATAAAGGGAAATAAAATGATAATAATGACATAACTCCAGAAGCTCTACGACATGCTCCTGCTCCAGTTCACCTACGACCTAGCGTCACCTGCATGCAACGGCCGCGCATAATCTTATAGAAAGCTTAGAGGGTGGTGAAAGTGTGTGCGCACGGTAGAAATGCAAGTATGCAATATCAGAGTAATGCAGAAATGTTGGTAAGTCCATGAATGTCATCAGCCGTACCATGCCTATGAGATGCAAGGCATGAATGCTATCGGCCATACCAAGGCCATGCGATATGAGGCATGAATGTTATCGGTCATACCAAGGCTATGCGATGCAAGGCCTACAGGGCCAATGTCATATCCGAGGTGCAACTCAAGCATACCAAATCTCATCTGAATTCTCATATTAATACAGTTTCTCTCTGAAATATATGTATCACCTGGGTTTAGTACACTATACACCAGATCGCCGCTCACTGGTCGCGCAACCATGCAAGTGGAAGAGACCTCACTATCTGCATACCAATATCGGCTCGACACATTGATAACGGACCCATTTATGAGCTGGTCAAACTTAGTCTAGTTATGTCCCCTATCTTCGAGCGGATAAGACCACACCCCCTTCCAACTGACCACGACATAGTGAGAGACGCGGCCTACTGGTATACGCCCCTCATGCGCTCATGTATCCACTCGGTCTCGACGTTGGAGTCATCCTCTGGTACCATCGAGTTCAAGAATTTTCACCCAGGGACATCTGTGGCGCCCCAATGCTAGTAACAATATTTTTTATGTCTAATCCAGCCATCCACGCTATGTTTGTAGAGGCTATGACCCTGATGTCGCTAGGGTGTACAGAAATCATATCATGCAAATGCGAGATGCATGAATCATACTATCCAGTTATGTAGCAATCTTGCACATACCGTACGCTATGTGAATAACTCCTCCTATCAGGGAGTCCCATAATAATCTATCTAATGGCATATGCTATGATCAATCACTCCTCATATCATGCATATATATGATGCGCATGGGCACAGATCATGAAGCTATATTAAATATGTTATATGATGATGATGTACTCTCCTCATATCAAGGATGGGCCTAGATGGCCTACTCATATTAAGAATGGGCCTAACAATCATGGGGGCCTAATGGTTTAGGTTAGCCCACCAAGGGATGATGAGAATGGGCCTATGATGAGCCTTAGGGAGGGTTACAATGTGGACATTTAACCATCATTGCTCTTACAATATGGATATTCAACCATCATTGCTCCCAAGGTATGACTCATTATAATACCAACTAGGAAGATGAATAAGTATTATAAACATCATGGTGGAATCACACATCACAATGGGCCTCATATACATCACATTGGGCCTCACATACATCACATTAGGCCTCATACAAGGGCTTCACATGCATCACATTGGGCCTCATACAAGGGCCTCATATACATCACATTGGGCCTCACTCATGAGCCTCATATACATCACATTAGGCCTCACTCATAGGCCTCAAATACATCATAATGGGCCACGTCCCGTGGGCCTCAAATACATCTCAATGGGCCACATACCTAAGCCTCAAATACATCACAAAGGGCCTCATCAAATGGGTCATAAATACATCACATTGGGCCTCATCATATGGGCCACATATACATCATAATGGGCCATAAATACATCACATTGAGCCTCAAACAGGGGCCACATATACATCATATTAGGATTCATACAAGGACCGTATGTGCATCAAGGTGGTCCACACAGATAGACAGAGTAAATATAACACATGCCTCATGATCAGGGCCCACCATCCAGAGAGCTGGACGGTGCAGATATAGAATACACATATGAAGGTGGGCCCCACCTGTCCAACAAACAGATGGGGTGGATAAGACCCATGCATCACGGTGTGTCCCATGCAGCACCATCCAGATGGACGGTACAAATACAGAATACAAACATCTAAGGCGTCCCACGTCTAGCTGGACGATGGAGATCTCACACGTGTAGGGTGGGTCCCACTGTCCAGCGATGGACGGACGGTTAGGATATAACGCATACCTCAAGATTAGAACCATAGACTTGCTGATGTCATATACAACAGCTGTATAGTTGGTGGAGGTACTCCAGCCAATCCTCTTCCACCGTTTAATGATTGGATGATGTGGATAAACAGACATCAAGGTGAGCCCATATGTGTGGGACCCACCAGTATTGAATGAAGCTGATATTGGTGTTTTCACTTCATCCTGGGTTGCTGGACGTTCAGCAGTCAGACGGCCCTGGATATTCAATGCATGCATCATGGTGGGGCTCCACACATGGCCACCCCACATGGATCAAGTTGATGTATGCTATTTCCCTTCATCCAGGGTCTGCCCAAAATGGGTAGCAGCAAGGTGGGCCTCATGATCGGACGGTGTGGTTCTAATCCATTCATCAAGGTGGGCCGCAAATAGGGAAAGAGAGAGAGAGAGAGAGAAAGAGAGAGAGAGAGAGATCAACGTGATGGAGGGAGGGGCTCCGACACTATAAGCTCTCCTACACATGATACGAAACATACATCAAATGGGTCCCATTACATGTGGGCCCACCAATCAAAATCAACGGTGGAAATCCCTTTTCCACAAAAAATGCAAGGTCCAGATGACCTTTCCTCAATGGAAAATAAACATCATGATGGGGTCCATGGAGAATGGCCCCATCATGGGATGAGCATATGAATCATGGTGGGCCATCGGATACACTTAGGGTCCAAAGTGAGATTCATACCATCAATCGGTAGGCCCCACTTAGCCCATCATCAAAATCACTACTCTAGTCCTATAACCGCCCACCGATTACACTTCTTCTTAGATCTTTGGAATGCTTAGCTCCTAGGCTTCTTCTTTGATGGTGGAAGATGAGAATTGAAGGGTTGGATTGGGAGGTTTTGGGGTAGAAAGTAGGCCACACACTTGGCTACTTTCTCTCCTTAGGGTTGCTTGGAAAAATGGTAGAGAATGGAGTGAAATGAGAGAGGAGTGGTGTTGTATAAGAAGGATGGGATGAGAGGGATGGGTGGTGTAAGAGAGGGATGGGTGTGTATAAGAGAGAGTTAACTTTTAGGGGGTGAGGTAGCATGGGGTATGGATTGCTTGTCTTTATTGGTAAGAAAGGGATGAGAGAGGCATGAGTTGTGTACTTGATTAGTACTTGATTGATTAATGTGAAAGGTGGCAGAGATTCTCTCGAAATTAGTGACACGCGATGTTTCCTCGAGATATACCGAGCCCACAACTCTTAGCCTGGATATCGTATTGGAGTGTGAGACATGGCGTTAGAATCGCGACGACGATGCAGTCACTAGAGTACAAGTTTGGAGTTGAGTCGACATAAATCTATAGGATGTGACTTAGGGTCGCGCATAAACGCTAATTACAGGTCGCGGGTTGCTGAAATTTGACAGGGAGGATCGCGAGAGTCTAAGGAACAGTACAAACTAGGATAAGGGCCTTACAGGCTATGTAATGCGTAGTCATAGTGAGCCAAATATTAAATATCGAGGATGCAATACAATATGAAATTCAGAAGAGCCACAAATACCATCAGCCTCATTTAGGCCATATAAATGAAGAAACATAGCAACCCAAATGCCATATGTTACAAATGTAATGAAATATGCAGATCCCAGCCAGTCCATAATACCATCAACCTTATTCAGGCTATGTAAAACAGAAGCATAGTAAACCAAATGCTATGTACTGAGGATGCAATGTAATATGCAGTGCGAATGAAATGACCAAGCTGGAGTGTGAAGTCGGGATGATAGTACGTAGTATCATATGCTATGGGGTCCATCGCAAGGGACTTCTATCCAAACTAGTCCCATACCTAATTTGGATAGCCAGAATCAATGTGGTAAACTCTTGATCTCAGGTTGGTCGCGTGCCCTAATCGAAATCTTGGCCATTGCAAAGGTACACATAACAAATTAGTTGTGCACCACCAGCCCAAGTGGATAGCGAATAAATGAATGAATGAGTAAAATACTGAGTATGCAACTCTTGCTCAATAAGTCCACATATCAGTACCGTACATCTCTGGGATTATCACCGGGGTCTAGTACACTACGCCAGCTTGCCACCCCATAAAGCACACAACTGGGTAAGTGGAAGAGACCTCACTATTCGACTACCATATCGGCCAGACTCATCGATAACAGCTGCTCAAACTTAGCCTAACATTGCCTACTCTCTCAGGCGGGTAAGGCCACATCCCCTCCCAACCGACCACGACATAGTGTGAGACGCGACCTACTGGTATACGACCCTCATGCGCTCATATATATCCACTCAGTTTAGACATTGTGGCATCCTCTGGTACTAAGAGGGTTTAGGGAATTTCACCTAGGGACATCTACAGCACCCCATGTAGAACCAAACATTTCCATTATCCCATCTGTCCATTTATGACATGCCTATGGAGGCCACGACCCTGATGTCGCTAGGGTGTACGATGGTCATATCACAAAATACGAGATGCATGAGTCATACCATCCAGTCATCCATCAAACCTGCGCATACCGCACACTTATGTGAGGCAACTCCGTTTCTTAGGGCATTCCATAAACAATCAGCCCAATAGCACATGCTATGCTCAATCACTTCTCATAATAAGCATGCAGATGATGCATATGGGCATGTATCATGAAGTATACCAAGCATGATTATAATCACATACATCATAGTGGGCCGGTATAAGATGGCCCATGGCTCTTATAGGTGAATGAGTGGTGTGCAATAAGCACTTACATATGGTGGGTCTCACACATATATTGGGCCTCACACATATAATGGTCCTCACACAATTGATGAGCCCCACGCATATAATGGTCCTCACACATATGATGGGCCTGTTACATCACAATTGGCCTCATATAATCATAATGAGCCTTATATAATTACAATGAGCCTCATACAATTACAACGAGTCTCGTACCATCACAATGGATCTCATACAATCGTAATGAGTCTTATATAATCACAATGAGCCACACATAATCACAACGGGCCTTGTACCATCACAATGGATCTCATACAATCATAATGAGTCTTATACAATCACAATAGGCCTCATACGATCACAATGGGCCTCATATGATCACAATGGGCCTCGTACCATCACAATGGATCTCATACTATCATAATGAGTCTCATACAATCACAATGGGCCTCATATAATCACAATGGCCTCATAAAATCACAACGGGCCTCACATGGTCACAGTGTGCCTCATATAACAATTAACCTTGCAATGACCTTATACAATCATAATATTATACTAACACATACTCAGAGCGTATGCTAACATAGTTGTAATCAATAATCGACCAATATATGGTGGGGTCCATAGAAGGACAACAGATCTAATCCATAACATGATGATCAGTCCTTAATAGCGGATACAAGAAATTTAATACCATAAATTCTTCTACATATGGTCAGAGGTGATGATGTATCCCCGTCGTAATAAGGATGGGTCTAGATGGCCTACCCATGGGCCTAAGAGTGGGCTTTCAAGTTTGGGTACTTCTACTAGCATCAATGGGGACCCAAAGAATTGGGATGGCCCAATAAGGTGAGTGGATCATACTAATAATAATAGGGGCCCGTCAATTTGGGTTAGCCCACTAAAGGGAAATGAGAATGAGCCTAATACAATCACAATTGGCCTCATACCATCTCGATGGTTTGTATTATGATGTTATACTAGCATGTACTCATAGTCGGCATCGATAATCGGTATATACACAAGGCGAGGTCCATAGATGGACAACAAACCCATAATATGAGGGTTAATCATCAATTGTGGATATATCAAATCTAATAGTACGGATCCTTCCATCTATGGTGATGATGAACTCTTCTCATATCAAGGTTGGGCATATGTGGCCTACCTATAATCCTTAGGATCCGGAACGGGCTTCATACACCATACTATCATATGGCTCGCTAGATGCCCTAGAGGGGACCAAATAAGTCATAGATGGATTATGAGATGAAAAATAACCCTACTAGCAACCAATGGGAGGGGGGTAACATTTTGGGTTAGCCTAATAAGAATAGATGGATCATGTAATTATCAATGGGGCCTAATGATTAGGGTCAACCGACTTAGAGAATGATGAGAATGGGCTAAACAAAGGCCTAACGGAAGGTCACAATGAGGACATTTAACCATCATTGCCCATCAATGTGGACATTTAACCAACATTGCTCCCAAGGAGTGGCTTACATAGAGCCTAACATATAATGGGGCCCATGGCTTCATATAAGGGCCTCACATACAACATAATGGGCCTCACACAAGAGCCCAAATATACATCATAAAGGGTCTCACTCATGGGCCACATATACATCATAATGGGCCTCAAATACATCACAATGGGCCTCAAATACGTCACAATGGGCCTCACTCATGGGCCTCAAATACATCTCATTTGGGCCTCAAACATGAGCCTCAAATACATCACATCGGGCCTCATCATGGGCCATAAATGCATCACATTAAGCCTCATCATATGAGCCTCATATACATCATATTGGGCCTCACCAAATGGGCGACAGATACATCACAATGGGCCTCACTCATGGGCCACATATACTTCACATTGGGGTGGGCCCTACACATTTCAAATGGGCCCCATTAGATGGACAGCTTGGATCAAACACATTCATCACGTGGGGGCCACGTGGATGGATGACGCGAATAAACAACATATTACAAGGTGGGCCTTATAAGAGGACAGGATAGATGAAACACATACATCATAGTGGGCCCTGCAATTACACAACAGGTGGGCCCATCGTTCATGGTCGGATGGTATGGATGAAACACATCCATCAATGTGGGCCTGACAGATGGATGGCATGGACATAAAATACATACATCATGGTATGCCCCATGCATCACCGTCCAGTGATGGACGGTGCGGATATCGAATCCATACTTCAAGGTGGGTCCCATCCCACACATGCAGCACTATGGGGTGGGCCCTACACTACTGCCAAATGGACGGACGGTTGGGATATAACATATATCACATGATGGGACCCACAGAAGTTACTGACGTCAAAACCACAGCTATTCAGACATCACTACAGTAACGTCCAACAGATGGACAACTTAGATATACATGAATTGAGGTGGGTCCACACGTGGGGCCTACTAGATATATATATATATTATGCTATATATTATTATATATTATTATAATATAGGTCCAACGTCCAAGCCCTGGACGGGCGGCTTGGATATAAAACATGTGCATCGCGTGGTGCCACGTCGTCTAGGTGGACGGTGTAGATAAAACACATATATTAAGGAGGGTCCCATGTGTTGGATGCAGCACGCCATTAAGGTGGGCCCCACATTGCATCAAGCTGATATTTTAATTTTTCCTTTCTTCCATGGCCTCTCTTGGCCGGGCTGGGCTTCTAGAAGAATGTGCCATCTTGGGCCACAGACGGGACCCACTCTTATAGTGGCCCTACCACAAGGACAGCGTGGATACTACATAAATTAAGGTGGGGTCCACGTTAGCGTGGCCCACCCGTTGGACCAAACTAATATTTGTGATTTCCTCTCCGTCTAGGCCCACCTGAGTATGGGTAGCAAAGTGGCCCCTTTGCGGACAGCGGGTGCATCCCAATACATGTGGATGGGGTGGATAATATACATACATCATAGGTGGGCCATACAATCAGGGGAGAGAGAGATAGACGTGCGATGGTGTAACCTCTCAGAACAATCTGTACAAAGACCCAACTATCATCTCAGGCAGAAATCACTAAGGATCGAATCCTTTAAAAATTAGACGAAAATTAATTAAGTGTCAAACTAAATAATCAGTGAAATTAGCTTTAACCACTTTCTATACGAACTACAAGACCTAAAACTATTAGGATCGTCGACTCAACATTATCTTAAGACCTAGGAGCATTCTCAAAACCCAGTTGCTCTCGGGAGCACATTGAAACTCCATATCGGACATGGACCGCGTGTCGAAAGTCCGATTACTGTGAAACTATACGGTTATGACCGCCTTACTGGGCTTGACAACCATCGCAGGAAGCAAGTCCAAATAGTATCCAAAAACATACAACCTGAGCCCGGAGCAAAGTGTGTGAGAAACGTGAATATCTTTAGAAAATGAACTCAGATTTAAGTGAATTGGGCCGTTCACTTGCAGGACAAATTTAAGGTTTCTAACCATTAGATTCAGACTCAACTACACCCTTGGATTAGGAAAATTTCCCTACACATGTCAGTGTACATGTGGCCTTGATTGAGTGACGATAGCCGTTGAACTGAAACTGGTCATCCACGGTCGATCCACAAATTCGATTGGACCAAAATCTTAACTTGACATAGAGCCATTGTCAGAGAACTTTCTTCGAACTGTATGCATGTAATGGACCTCTAGATGAACTCCATTGGCCCAAAACAGATGCTTTTTGGCTATAACCTAAGTATACCATGGTCCTGGGGCGATTTGAACCAGTTTCGGGCCTATATAAGACCCTTAACCCACCTCTCTCTCATTCCATACGAATTTTCCTAACCCTAGGTGAGAGAAGAGAGAAAAAAAGAGAAAAGAGTGAGGAGAAGAGAGAGAGAGAGAGAGAGTGAGAGCTAGTTGCTGGGATTCATTCCCACCACTCCACATGCCGAATCAACTCTCCCGTGTCGCTACACCGTCGAATTTGAATTTATTTTTGGGTAAGAAATCTAATCCCTAATCTTTTTTAGGAATCTAAATAGAGGAAACGGTGAAATAGCTAACCTATTTCATGATTTAGGAAGCCATTTTGTTGTACATGGAGACGTAGTGTACGAACCGTGTTTGTAACGAGCGAACCGACGAAAGGTGTGGACTATAAATTTTTAGGTTATGTTTTTCAAGGCTTTCAATGTTAGTTAATGAATTATGGCTGACTTGATTGCTGTCACATGTACTTAGATGCAATGTTTTCCCTGGACTTCACATATATATGAATTATGTGAATATAATGCATTCCATGTGTTTGTTGAAATGTTTGAATGAATATGGAATTATGATTTGTGCTTGCCATGATTTTTGATTGAGAATACATGATTGTTGTATGTGTGACAACTCCTTTGTAAAAGGATTTACCATAATATATGTTATAACTAAACTATTACGTGTATGTTGATATGTGTAGTATGAGTGTTTGATAAAATGTTTGAATGAGAAATTGCTTTTTGAAATGTATTTAATAAGGATGTTGAGATAGGATTCTCAACTACCCTATCCATAGTTACAGTTTCCTTCATGTAATCTATCTCGATACTACGTGATTTATGGATGAAATGCCTATGTACGATGACATGTGCACTATGTGTTTGTTAAAATGCTCAAATGAAATTTATATTTGAATTGATTATCACATGTTGTTTTGACTGTCACATATGAATGCCTATTATAAATATGATTGGGACTAATCGTAGTCCAGGTAATCGGTAATGGTTTACGATCCGTGGCCGAACTAGTTTCTCTACAACGGATACATTTAGTGAATCTGAGTGGTACGGTGATTATCGACAGTGGTTAAGCCACAAGGAGTATGTATGCGCTCCATGTCAATTAATTCAACGTGCACTCGTACTAGTCGAGCTTGTCAAGTAACTCAATTGGCCTAATTTATGTTCACCATGTATGGACGCCACTGCTTGAATCTAAGGTACCACTTACCAGTGAAAAGCCCATTTAACCTTGGTACCACGATCTGCTAAGACTCATGAGTAGGGCATGGTGGTATGGGACACTGTAGTCGAGATGTCAACCTAGGCTGGGTTGACGAGCCTCCCCGTAGTGTCCATTGAGCAACCCAAACTCGTGAACCGAATACAGTGGTATAGGACACTATATTCGAGTTGTCGGCCTACTCTAAAGTGACGAGCCTTTTCTGTAGTGACCCTGAGTATAAACTAGGCTTACGCTGAGGTGACGAGCCTCTCCGTGGCTACTTGAACTTGCTTATCCACTGCTTTTTAATCGGGGGTGATGTTGCCCTATAACTTACCTATTGTATGCGATTAACTAGAATTGACGACCCTATATGGATCATTATTTGGGTAAATGATATAAAGAGAGGTACTTTAGCTTCCCGAATCTATTATATAAATAAGCCTAATTAAATATTGGCTAACACGACCATGCACCGCATTGCATGTGCTTTGGCAAGGAAGTGCACGTGTCCGAAGTGGTGTATGTGCGATCGTGAGATGATGTCGTTGGGGGAGTGCAAATGAGGGCATGCATCATTATAGTATACCATCCTTACATTAATAAGAGTACTTAGGATATAATTATTGTATTGCCCTATCATTACTGCTTGACTGAATTGATAACATGTTAACCTTTACCTTATAGCTCTACTGAGTTGATCACTCACTCCCACTCTGGGATGGTGTTATAAAATACCAACTAGACCTTGTTTTAGTTTTAGATGACGGCGATGCTTATGAGGCGGAGCCCGACTTTTATGATGACGAGGAGTTCTCCTATATGCAACTCTCTGGTGGGTCTATGTAGACCTAGAGTTGCGTCGCAGGGATTATAAGGATACGAACTAGTTGAACATTACACTTTATCATTTTGTAAAATTTGAAATTATACATGTAATTATTTAACCTGTGACATGTTCATACTCTGGGGACTTACAACCATTGAAGTGTTTTATATATCTATCACAGTCTTTTGCTTGCGTAGTCTAATTGTCTTTGGAGTATGATATGCTGATTAGTGTAATCCCATTCATGTTATAATGCACTAACATAGACAACATTTAATCATCATTTTCTATGTTGCATTAGTAATGCGATGGATCTTGGGAGTTGAGCCTTTACTCGACCCTTGATTGTCGAGGTGTTACAAGTTGGTATCAGAGCATGATTTGGATTAAACTGGACCTGGGTTATGGACAGAAGACACACACTATCGTACTTTGACTTAGGAGAGAGCGATAAAAATGTAGAAACGAATGTAGGATTCCAAGTTTCACCGACGGGTGAAACTGACCGTTGAAATATGACCCGGATGCATCTGTGATCATGTGAGATGATCCCGGTTCTTTTCTAGACCATCAATCGACGAGTTTAGATGATAATCTAGCCTATTCCACACTCAAATGACTAGAACACGTGAATATGCGTGAGATGGACTCCGAAAATGCCTCAAACTGACTTAGGGGCCTAAATAGTACAAATCAGGGGGAACAAAAGTTGACCCCGCACATTTCCGGCACCCGGGGGGGGGATGCCATCGCCCTAGGTCCAGTGGACCGTGATTGCATCACGCCTACCGCGAGGCTTCGCGGTCCAGCTATAGCGGGCCGAGGCGGGCCAGCCATGTATACGCGTGTGGGGCCCACGAAAATTGTGTGCGGCCCCTATTTCTTCCCTTTTTGCTCATTTCACTCCCCACCTAGTTTCTACACCCTTCCAGACCCCTCCAAGCTCTCAAAAATCTGATTTTCCTCTCTCAAGTCTCCCTCTATTCTCAAATCTTCTTCTTTCTCATCACTACATACTCACTTCCCACCATTCCTTTCAAACTCATCTCCTATCTCCCTCATTTCCTCCCATTTGAGCACACAAACCGTCCTTTGCGTCTCAAAAATCTCAAAGTCCACTAATCCATCCTATCCCTCCATCTTGTTTCACTCTTATGGCTCTTTTTAAGCTTGTGGCTGTTATCTTCTCTCTCTCCACAAAGAAGAGGGCTTTCACAGATGAAGCTGGGCCCAATCACCCAACCCATCCAAGGAAGAAATCGGGCACCGAAGCAAGTACAAGTGCCTCACGAGAGCAGAGGATGAAGCAGGATCTCGATCTCCAAATTTCACTCGAAAGGGCCCTACTATTGAGCATCGCACATGGTAGGTTCCAGGGTCCTAGAGTTCTCTGTGAACCACACATGGATGAAAAGCTATTTGGGTTATATCCAGCGATGGACCTCCTGTTGGACGCCAGATGGGGTCCCATATTTGAGGGCAAGTCACGTGCGTGTGAGAGCATTGTTCGAGCCTTCTACGCCCACATACGGGACCCATTGCTGGAACCTCTACAATTCACTATTCCCATGGGAAGGCGGGGAGCCACAGTTGACGGTGGTGTGATAGCTCAGATTATGGGGATGGAGTGTGGTGAGGTTCATGCTAGCTAGAAGAATCTCAGGAGTGTACATGAAAGAGATCGCCGTACACGATTTCCTGGTGGCCGATTAATCCTCTGGAATCGAGGTAACTGCCTCCCATCCACCAAGATGACTCATGACTTACACCTACTCCACCACATATTCACGCACAATGTGTATCCTAGGTGGAACAATCGCTCCAGATGCACGTGTTTGATGGTGGACTTCCTATATAGAGCTGGACAGAGAGACAAGTTGTGCCTGCCTACATTTGTCCTACTCCAGATAGTTCAGACGTATGCTCTCCTAGGACTGACATTTCACTCCCATTCGGTCAACTTATATGCAAGCTTGCTCGTGAGTTCGGCTATTGACTTGATACGGAGCGTGCCGATCCACTATATTAATGACGCTACGCTCAACAACATGGGATTTGGCCCTCGACAATGTTAAGCCCGACTCGATGAGAGTGGGGATGAGACGGGAAGTGAAGAGGAAGAAAGTGATGAAGAAGAGAATAAAAATGAAATAGAGGAAGGAAACAAGGAAGAAGGAGAGTAGGAAGAGGAAGAAGAGGAGGCCCAAGACTCTGATGAGGGCTCTCCACCTGCTACACATGAGCACCATCATGATCGGGCTGCTTTAGAAGCCCATTTGGCTCAAATTGAGGAGGGCCAAGTCGCCCTGCGACAGGAGGTCAGAGAGACCCGGGCCAAGCTTGAAGAGAGTCAGGCCTACGTGAAGTAAAAATTTAAGAAGGTGTCTCGCACCTTGAAGGCTCTCCTGTGCTGTTTTGACAAGGAAACAAATGTGTTTGATTTGGGGGATTTATTCAATGATAACAAAGAAAGAACAAGAGAGAACATTGATCACATTTATTCTGAGTTCATTTACATCCTCTGATTCCCTTGATTCTGAAAATAAAGTACAATCAATCAAAGTAGACAGGATAATCTTATGGAAATTTCAGCAGCATTCCGACGCCTGTTTCAGTCATCTCCTAGGACTTAGGAGGAATTGCTGATCTGATCAACTAGTCTTCAATGAGATAGAAATTTCGACAGCATAACGGCGTTATTTCAGTCATCTCTCAATACTTAGGAGGAATTACTGATTCGATCAACCAGTCTTTAAGAAAAATAGGGATTCCGGCAGCATTCTGGCGCTATTTCCATCATCTCCTGAGACTTAAGAGGAATACGTCTTTCTATCGATGACTCTTCCTTCTCTCTTGAATAGGAGGAACTTGAAGATTTGAAGACCCTGGCCATTTCAGTGATGATGACCCATTCTTTGTTATAGGCTATGAGGTAGTCGTGCTGCTTGGTCCCCCCACGCAAACCCTATCGTTTGCGCGGGTTCGCGCAAACCCTATTGCTTGCGCAGGTCCATGCAACCTGTAGGATCCCAAAGCTCCTACCTTCGATCTTCTTCTTTACTCTTCTTTCGCTTCGAAATCTTCGAACCCCTTTTGAGAGAGAGCGGGGTATTTATAGGCATTTTGCAGGTGTAAAACTTCGTCTTGGGCGATGTGGGACAAAATAACTCACAGTCATTTCTATGTCACTGTTACATGCTTTGCGTGGACACGCGCAAATGATATACTTTGCGCGATCCCGCGCAAACGTTATACTTTGTGCGGTCTCGCGCAAACCCTCTCAAAGACACTTTTCTTTCTTCTTTTTAGTATTTTTCTTTCCAATCTTCTTCTGCTTCAATCCTTTCATCACTTTTTTTCATGCCTTAACAGATATCCCTGGAGCTGCAACTTTACCAAAATACCTAAACTACCCCTTGAGCTGGAACTTTACTAAAATACCTAAACTACCCCTTGAGCTAGAACTTTACTGAAATATTTAAACTACCCCTTGAGCTGGAACTTTACTGAAATACCTAAACTACCCCTTGAGCTGGAACTTTACTGAAATACTTAAACTACCCTTTGAGCAGAAACTTTACTGAAATACCTAAACTACCCTTTGAGCAGATTAGCACCATGGGATTCTTTGACCACTGCAATGAGATATTTTTTATGCCTCAACAGATGCCCCCTCGATCCTTCTTTGATTGATCCTTGAAATCAAATGGAGGATCGATCTTCCTCCTCCTGAAGAATCTTGAATGAACTATAACTGAAGAATGATTGGATAATCATGCTTGCATGGAAGATCGGATGATCATCTTTGACCAAAAAATCAAATGATTGCGTTTGATCAGAAGACTGGAATGCTCGCGCTTGAACGGAAGATTTGAATACTCATATTTGACTAGAAGATTTGAATGCTCCTATTTGACCAGAAGATTTGAATGCTCGTGCTTGAACGGAAGACTTGATTGATTGTGCTTGAACAGAAGATTTGATTGATTGTGCTTGAATAGAAGATTTGATTGATTGTGCTCGAACAGAAGATTTGATTGATGACGCTCGAACAGAAGATTTGATTAATGGCGCTCGAACAGAAGATTTGATTGATGGCACTCGAACAGAAGATTTGATTAATGGCGCTCGAACAGAAGATTTGATTGATGGCGCTTGAATAGAAGATTTGATTGATGGTGCTCGAACAAAAGACTGGAATGCCCCCAGCCAGTAGTGTCGAGCGGATGCTTTACTTAGAGAAGATGAAGTTCTCTTTTCATTGAAACACATCTCTGCAACAGCTGTGACGACTTTGTCTTTGAGCAACTTGATTAGAGAACTATCTTTCAATACTGCCGCTGCTGCAACAGTCTCTTTGATAAACTCCAGCGACTTTTTTCCTTTAACTCTGCAACAATCACTTTAATCAACTCCGTTGCTCCTACCACAGCAACCCTTTTTTATTATTTCTTTATTCATGATTTGCATAATCCGATCTTTTGAATGATAGTCTTTCTGATGAAGATTCCATTTGCTCTTTATGTTCATCAGATCTGGTACTTGGAGACTTGCAATATCATTGTTAGAACAATGAGGAGTTACGGCGTCAGACTATATAATTGGGCTTTTATATAGAATCAACTTTTAAATGTCCATACTGAATCATGCTTCATAATTCCCAATATATGAATTCCTCCACATTGCATAAGAGATTATCAGAAAGACCAAGGTGTAGATTACTTTAAAGACCAAGGCATAGATAACTTTGAATACCAAGTCATAGATAACTTTGAAGACCAAAGCATAGATAACTTTTAAGACCAAGGCATAGATTCTGCTCCCTTTCCCGGTCAATCTTCACATAAAGATTTCTTTAGAAGATGATATATTTGAAGTGAAACTTGCAGATATTCCTGAAGGATGGATGATTTTGCTGCTCCTTTAACGAATCCAAAAAATATATCTAAATCTTTAGATTATCCGAGAGAGAGAAGGATGATTCTTCGCTAATTCATTCTTTGCTGCCTTTGAAAATCTTACGTAATAATATTTCTTTATATCAAGAAGGTAAGAGATAAAAAGACTTTACGACTCTTGTCAGCAGAACAAATATATATTGTAATAGAAGACTAATGATTGACTTTGAAGATTTGAACTCTTGAGTAGATAATTGCCAATATCTTAAAGGCATTTTTTATTGCTGTAATTTGAACCTGATTCAAGAGAAATGAATTTTTTGCACATATTGTTTACTCAACATTCAAAATTTCCATCAGGCAATCGCATATTTGAACATATTTAATATGTATCTGCAGCATTTTGAATGCTGCACATAATTGATGCTATTGAGCATATTTGATGCTTTTGAGCAATGGTGCTAGTGTACTTTGACTGACCATACTTTGACTGGACAGACCTGACTTGACTGAACTTGACGACCAGATTTGACTGAACTGGACTGGACTGACACTTACACACACAGTTTAAGCTCTTAAGTAGTTGGAGCAATCACGGCCGTGAATTTAATGGGATTTACGCACAGGGTGGCCACAGTAACTCTCTAGAGTTCGCGGGGCTTTACTAGGCCACCTTTAACCAAACCTTAGGGCCGCTAGTCCATCAATAAGAGGTCATCTTGCTTCAGAGACCTTCATGAGTTACTACCAGAAAGAAGCCCAGGATATGGATTTTCAATGGGTACCAAATCCAGGGTCATCAGTCCATCAATGAGAGGTCATCTTGCTTCAGAGACCTTCATGAGTTACTACTAAAATTAAACCAGGGATCTGGGGAGTCATCCTGCTTCAGAGACTCACTTTTTCTTCGCCTACAAGGTCGGACCCATTCTCGGGAGGGCATTTTTCTCCATTCCCCAAGATGCTGTCGGAAGCTATACAGACGGCATGGGTCTTATGTGACTGCTTCGTCAACTGCCTTAAATATTATTAGAGATAGGCCTTATGTGACTGCTTCGTCAACTGCCTTAAATGTTATTAGAGATAGGCCTTATGTGACTGCTTCGTCAACTACCTTAAATGTTATTAGAGATAGGCCTTATGTGACTGCTTCGTCGACTGCCTTAAATGATCATGGATCTTATGTGTAGCCGGTTGTATAGACTTCGCTAGGCTGCTGAATTGATATTTCGTTGCCGCTGATAATGTTTAACGGAAATTTTCTTCGGCATTGGCGATAATTGTCAACGCTTTAACAACAATCTTCAACACTTGATAGAAATCATTAATGCTTGGTAGCGATTATTAACACTTGATAGCGAGCTTCGCGTTTGACAATGACTTGATATGCTTGAAAGCCTTTTTTACTCACTTATCTTTCATTAACGCTTTTTATTTGGCAATCATCATTGACGCTTCACGTTTGACAATGACTTGATATGCTTGAAAGCCTGTCTTATGCTTAAAAGTCTGTATCATTTTGGTGACGACTTGATATGCTTGAAAGCACTAGTTTTGGCTATAATCATCGACGATTTTCATTTGGTGATGACTTAATATGCTTGAAAGCCTGCATTTTATTCAAATACGCAAAAGAAATACATTCTATAGTGAGAAATATCTTTCAAAATTTTTACTCACCTTTTTACTCACTTGTTTTGCCCCCTTTTGATTAAGAAGCATTGCTCTGGGAATCTTCGTAATCAAAATTACGATATCGCGACCTTCAACAAATATACTGATGGCGTATTACTTCATACTATTTGTTCAAGATTAGCATTGCTTTCAGTCTTAAGCTGATCAGGCCCATGTACTTCTTTTATTTCATACGTTTTCCTGATAGAGATTTCACCTTTATCGATCATCTTTTGTAACTTGTTCTTCAAACCGAAACAATTCTCTATTCGATATCCGAGGGAACGATGATAGTGACAATAATCACCTTCTCCTATTTTCTTCATTTCCCTTGGACGTTTCAGCCGCAACAATCTAATTTTTTCAGCTACTAACAATTTGTTTAACATGGGGAGTATATCATCTTCTACAAACGAATACTTCTTACGATTCTTAGGCTGTACAAATTCTTTCTTCATTTTCCTGGTCGTATGCTCAGTCATATTTCTTATATCTGAACTTCCTGGCTCATTCTTTGCTTTTCTTTCTTCCTGAGTCATATAAATTGAATTTCTTCCAAGGTTTGAAACCAAATGGCTTATATAAAAGTCAGACACTTTAGCATTAATCCTTTCTAAACTGCAAGCTTCTTCAATCAAATCTTAAAATGTCTATATATTTGAATTCGCGAGACTTAACACAATATTTAATTTCATGCATTCCATGCATAACTTAACTTGTTCTTTTTCCTCTTTTACCAATCGCAAGCGTGACGCTCCCTGAATCCTCCATCGATTAATGAATTCTCTGACCAATTCATCCTCTCTTTGGCAAATGGAAGCTAATCCATAACAAACTTCTTTAGAGGATAACTCAATTAACTCTGAATTATAACGAGAGTTTCTGAGTGGATTTATCATTGCCTGCCATTCCCTTTTTGCAACAGCCTTCCCTTTATCTTTCCAGTTATTTGTCGGATCTCTTGCAGATGTCATGTTCACAATCACTTTCTTGTCCTGTCTTTCATTCTTGTTTGTCACTATTTCACCTTGTTTTATCAATCGCTTAAGTATATTTTTTAATGTAAAACAATCTTCTGTACGATGCCTTAAACAACGATGATAATGATAATATTTTTCTTCTTTAGTCATTTCGACTTCTTCTGGATTTTCGGAGAAGGTAAGCTGATAGTTCCAGCGGCAAGTAATTGTTCCATCATTGGCAACATATCTTCTTTATTGAATACATATTCCTTGTAGGAGTCATATAGTCGTGACCGCTTACCTTTAACTTGATCTGAATCCTCTCTCTTCTTTATTTCTCCTTTATTGTAAAAAATATTCTTTTTCTTTTCTTGATCAATAGCATTTACCATTAATCTATTCAGTTTTCTTCTTTCTGTCTTAATCCGAAAGACTAACATATTTGTAACCATCACTTCCAATGCATGTGCTTTTGTTACAAGATCTCGGAAAGTCTTTATATCAGCACTCATGAGCCCGAAAGCAATTCTTGGTTCCATAGAATTCAAGCACATGTTCACTTTTTCTTTCTCTTCTGGTAACTGTCTGCATGAAGTCTCCAAGGTCTTCCATCTATCAATGAATTTCTCCACAGGTTCATTTTCTCTTTGTCTAACAGAGGCCAATTTTGTAATACTGATGTCGCGTTCTGTCGAGAAGAAATTGGATATAAACGCGTCTTGCATTTGTTCCCACATTTTTATTGACTCAGGCATCAAGCTAGAATACCATCGAAATGCTTTGCCTGTTAAAGAAGATCCAAATAAACGCAAACAATATTGAGGTATCATAGAGAAATTTCCCATGCTGGTGATGAAGTGTAAGAGATGTTCTTCTAGAGACCCATTTCCTTTAAATTTCTAAAAATTTGGTTGTTTGAAATTGGTTGGGAATGGAACATCTTCTATTTCTCTTGGATATGGCGTCTGGTACTTGAAGCGGCCAGTATTTGCGCACTCTTTTTCTAATCTGACAATTTCTTCGACGACTTGTCTTACATCATCCTGCGTTATAGTCCTTGCGACTGGAACAGCTCTTGATCCTGCCCCCTGTGGATGAGAGTGTTAGGACGGCTTTCATGTCTATTTACTGTACTCGTTGCTGGTGGAGCCACAATTTGGACCATATTATGCGCAAGGGTTGCTAGTGCTTCCCTGAGATTTCTGCATTCATCTATTAGTGTTCTTTGCACTTCAGCCATCTTGTTAATATGATTTTCAATGGATGGTAGGTTTTCCTGATTCATTTCGGCCATATGCACTGTGGCTTCTTTACTTTTTGATGAAGCCGTAACTGAAGTAGAGCAAGAGGGTGGAATATTGTCTGACTCCTGCATATTCCCTGCGCTACCGATTGATTAGGGCGACACGAGCATCGGTGAACTTTTCTGAGGCAACACTAACATGGGCGAACCCATCACTATTGCTTTACCCTTTTGCTCTTTCGTCCACTTGACCCTTGGGGCGGTTAGAGTCGGAAAGTCGCACGTTATTAATTGTGAGACTGCTTGTTAGGGATAAATTGCTAGAGGAGCGGTTTCAGAATTCTTCTTCATTGCATTACGCGTTATCGGCTTTCTGACTCTTGGCGAAAGTGGGTGTACTCTAGAGCTTTTTGCATTCTGTGTTCTTATTTTACGAGACATTACGACAATCCAGCCTTTATCTCCTTTCGGCGGTTGAGGTGAAGCGGATACGACATCAGATGTTGTTCGAGTCAGGTTATTTTTTCCCACAGAAAGTTGAGTCATGCACTCTGGAGGTTGATTCGGTGCATATTCTATCATGAACCCGGTCGGAGTGAAACGGAAGCCCACTGTCCTTTCAAAAATTGTCATCGGTCATAACTTGTAGTTTGATTAAGAAACCTTCGATCATGAAACACGATTGTAGTTAGTGATTGAAGAATTTAAATAATCTATTTTAAAGATGAAGGGGAGGATGTTCCAGCTAAGAGTCGCCATTTTGGCGTCTTTACAGACGCCAAAAAGTGATAAATGTTCTCTGAATATTTTCAAAGTTACCATCGAGTAATAAATCCCCAGCAGAGTCGCCATTTTGTTTCGACAAGGAAACAAATATGTTTGATTTGGGGGATTTATTAAATGATAACAAAGAAAGAACCAGAGAGAACATTGATCACATTTATTCTGAGTTCATATACATCCTCTGATTCCCTTGATTCTAAAAATAAAGTACAATCAATCAAAGTAGACAGGATAGTCTTATGGAAATTTCAGCAGCATTCCGACGCCTATTTCAGTCATCTCCTAGGACTTAGGAGGAATTGCTGATCTGATCAACCAGTCTTCAATGAGATAGAAATTTCGACAGCATAACGGCGTTATTTCAGTCATCTCCCAATACTTAGGAGGAATTACTGATTCGATCAACCAGTCTTTAAGAAAAATAGGAATTCCGACAGCATTCTGGCGCTATTTCCATCATCTCCTGAGACTTAAGAGGAATACGCCTTTCTATCGATGACTCTTCCTTCTCTCTTGAATAGGAAGAACTTGAAGATTTGAAGACCCTGGCTATTTCAGCAGTATGATAGCCCATTGCTGTTATAGACTGTAGGGCAGTCGGTTTGCACGGTCCCGCGCAAACCCTATCGTTTGCGCAGGTCCGTGCAAACCGTATCACTTGCGTGGGTCCGTGCCACCTGCAGGAGCCCAATGCTCCTACCTTCGATCTTCTTCTTCACTCTTCTTTCACTCCGAAATCTTCGAACCCCTTTTGAGAGAGGGAGCGGGGTATTTATAGGTATTTTACAGGTGTAAAACTCCGTCTTGGGCGATGTGGGACAAAATAACTCGCAGTCAATTCTGTGTCACTGTTACATGCTTTGCGCGGACACGCGCAAACGATATACTTTGCGCGATCCCGCGCAAATGATATACTTTGCGCGATCCCGCGCAAACGTTATACTTTGTGTGGTCCCGCGTAAACCCTCTCAAAGACATTTTTCTTTCTTCTTTCTTGTACTTTGCTTTCCAATCTTCTTCTGCTTCAATCCTTTCATCACTTTTTTTCATGCCTTAACAGATATCCCTGGAGCTGGAACTTTACCAAAATACCTAAACTACCCCTTGAGCTGGAACTTTATTGAAATACCTAAACTACCCCTTGAGCTAGAACTTTACTGAAATACCTAAACTACCCCTTGAGCTGGAACTTTACTGAAATACCTAAACTACCCTTTGAGCATAAACTTTACTGAAATACCTAAACTACCCTTTGAGCAGATTAGCACCATGGGATTCTTTGACCACTACAATGAGATATTTTTTATGCCTCAACATGTGCTGTATGCAAGACAAGGGTGCTCCTCCACCATCACCAGATTCGGACGACTAGTCATATGTATAGTCATCTTTTAGTTTGCTTTGTTGCTAGTTTTCTTTTGTACTAGCCTTGGTAGGCTTAGTTGGTTATTAGTGTGTTTTAATATTTAAAGCTTGTTTAGATTAGCTAACATGCATCTTCTGTCATGATCCATGTAAGACTACATCTCATGTATTGTGACAATTTTGGTTAAATGAAATGCATGAAGCTCCTTTTATTATGGAATGTGTAGAATGCTTGACAAGTTGAGTATTGCTATGCTAATCTTACACATGTTGCACCCTATGTTGTGTATAGGGAATGCCTCTGAAAGCTAATCGAAACACTACACACGGACCCTAGCTTGGGCCCTGACAGTGAAACAATGCCAGATTCACAGCCGACCACTATCTCCACTAATGGGCCAACACCTTTTGCACCACCGGTTCCTGAGCAGAACATGCATCTACCTCAACGCCATACATGCCTCAGGCGACTTCTCCTCCTGAAAGGTTGGAGCATATGATGCTCCTTATGCAGCAGCAGTAGCAGTAGCAGATTTGGACCACCATCGCTAGGGCCCTTGCCCAGAACATGAATGTGGTTCTGCTTACACCACCTGTGCACCCTACTGGACAAATGAATGCCAGTGGCTTATTTGAGTAATTCCAGAGCTTCCGACTTCCCACTTTTGCGGGTACTCATAAACCCGAGGAGGCCTAATATTGGCTTGACCGTATCTCTAAGATGCTGAAGCCGCTGCACTGCACTGAGGCAGAGTAGGTTGAGTTGGTCACGTATATATTTGAGAAGGAAGCCAATCTCTGATGGGACAACATCCTTCGGACCGTTCCCAAGGGATATATGTGGACATGAGGTGATTTTGAGACCCGCCTCCACGGAAAGTATTTCCCCCTCACCTACCGTAATAAGGAGGGTGAATTCCTTCACCTCCGTCAGGGAGGAATGACCGTGGCCGAGTATGAGAACAAGTTCATGGAGCTGGCCAGATACGCTCCTTTGATCCTATCGAACGAGCCGATGAAGATGCGGCGATTCTTCGATGGTCTGCGGCCTGATATCCGCAGGAATATGTGTTGTGCTAGCATACCCAACTATGCTGAGCTAGTGAGCATGTCTCTGCGAGTTGAGCAAGATGGGGACAGGCTATCCCGCACATGTGTACCCATGGGTCCTAGGCCTCAACCAAATTTGTCGAGCAGGCTGTTCCTCGGCAAGAGGCCACATGCAGCTTCGCCTCCGTGGTTTACGGCTCCACCGACCCAGTTGAGGCGAGCAGACTTGTGGTGCACCTACTGCAAGAGGTCGGGCCATGCAAATACTTACTGCTTCACTAAGATGAGGGATAACAGCTTCTCGCTGCCTCAGAAGATCAATCGCTAGCTTCCTCAAGCTATCTCATCTCTACCTCTACGTTCAATACCACCAGTACGGCCTTTCTATAAGCCTAATGTACCTCGTAGTAGGCCACCTCAACTACCTATGGTACCGCAGCTGTAACGCCCTGAAAATCGGGGGTCGAGCATAAACTCAACTCCTGAGTTCCAACGCATCACTTATGCAACATAATGAATGATGATTGAATATTGTCTGGATTAGTGCATTGAACATGAGTGAGAATAAGCCAGAACAGCAAATCATACTCCCGAGACAGTTAAATTACAAGAGGAAGACTGTGATAGATATATAGAATATATAAACTATGGTGAGTCTCCAGAGTATGATAACATTACCAGGTTAAATAATTACAAATACAATTCCGAATATACCAAATGTGTAAGGTCCTCTAGTCAACATCCCTGTAACCCCGTCGATCAAGACACGACTCACATGAAGTCGTCAAAATACAGCATATACAAGAAGGCATCCTCGTCGTCACAAAAGTCCGGCTCCACCTCATAAGCATGGCCATCACCTGCAGCTACAACAGGGTCCAGTTGGTCTGTCCAACACCGTCCCGTAACGTGGGAGTGAGTGATCAACTCAGTGGAACAATAAAGCATAGGTTAAAATGTTATCAAATCAGTCAAGCAGTAATGATAAAGCAGTACAATCAACCATCTTAAGTACTCTTGTTAATGCAAGTATGAAATGCAATCGTGATGCATGCCCTTGCCAACATACTCCCTCGTGCGACACCATCTTACGTCCGTGGCATGCTTTCACCCTCAGTGCTCCACATCTTCCAGGCACGTGCAATGCGATGATGAGCATGATTACCGAGTTATTATTAATACCTTTCAAACAGCAGTATTGGGAAACTAGGGTACCTTCCTTGTATCATTCCCAAACAAAGATCCATTCTAGGGTCGTCAATCCTAGATAACCTCATACGATGCATAGCTTTAGGTCGTTGTAAGGGCTGCTAGGGTTGTTACACGGAATCGTTGCACCACTCCCCCATCACCTTATCAATACAGGCCTATTTTATACTCTGTTTACTATGGGAAGGCTCGTCACCTCTCCACAGATTCAGAGTATGCTCGAGGTCACTACAATGGGTACGGTCAGGGTTGGTAGCGCTGTTACACAGAATCATTGCACCACTCCCCCATCACCTATCAAAGCAGTGTAGGCTGACAGCTTGAATATAGTGTCCCATACCACCATAATCGGCTCATGAGTCTGGTTGCTCAATGGTCACTACGGGGAGGCTCGTGGCCCCAGCGTAGGCCGACAGCTCGACCACGGTGTCCCATACCACCATGCCCGGCTCCTGAGTCTTAGCGGATCGTGGTATCATGATTAACAGGATTCCACTGGTAAGTTTGGTACCTTAGGTTCAAGTGAAGGCATCCAAGCATGGTGAACATACATAAGACAAATTGGTTTACTTGGCCGACTCAACTAGCTCGAGCGCACTATCAATTGAATGACATGAAGTGCATAAACACTTCGCGTGGCCTAACCACTTCCGCCAACCGAAGTACGACTCGAGTTCGTCAAACACACCCTACGTGGCGAATGAATCTCAGCCACGAATTCCATTCTATTACCGATTGCCTGGACTAACTCACAGTCCCAACTTTATTTCATTTTAACAGGTAAGCATATGAGACAGTCAAAGCAGTAACAAATCAAGATTTCAAATCATACAATCAAATATCCAATATTGTCCGCTTAGGGCTGTCAGGGCTGTTGCACGGAATCGTTACGCCACTCCCCCATCACCCTTCACGGATTTTACGGAATACAACTTAAACATGTGAAGTAGTCAGAGCAGAATTAAATAAACAAGTAATTTAAACATATTAACAAGCAGGTTATAAAACACAATGCAAACAGGAAATTCAAACACATACGTTTCATAAACCAGTAAGTGATTAAACTAAACACTTACATGAAGGAAATCATACACATCACCAAGGTAGTTGAGAATCCTATCTCAACACCCTTATACATTACAATTTACTAACTACTACACATTCAGACTTTTCAACAAACACTTTAGACTACATACATCAACATACATGACGTATGTTAATCACATAGGTATTAGGCCAAATCCTTTCACTAGGGAGCTGCCCCATTTATAACACGCGTGCACCCACGATGGATAGTCATGGCAAGCAGGAATCCAAGTTCCATATTCATTCAGTCATTTCCACAAACACTTGGGCTACACATTTTAACATATATAGTGTATATTGGCCGTGGCGTGATTTAGGGCAAATCCTTTCGTTAAAGGGGTATCGCCTATACAACAATCATATATCCATGACAATTAGTCATGGCAAGCATGAATGTGAATTCTATACTCATTTGGTCATTCTCACAAACACTTAGAATATATTCTTTTAACATACATAACGTATACTAGCAAAAACATGTATTAGGGCGAATCCTTTCGCCGAGTGAGTATTATACATATATATAGCATGTTCATGCAGTAATTAATTATGGTTAACATACTTTAAAAATTTGTACGTATACGGTATTTTCTACAATTATACAGATTACACAATATACCATAATTTGTATACGCAATCGAAATGCAAAACGAACATCGGTTTGTGCATATACAATCACACTCAGATCTTGAATCTATAATTATCTGACATTAAAAGCATTGAAAACCATAACCTATACATCTAAAGTCTGTACCTTTTGCCATAGAAGCGTAACGGAGTCGATAGAATCTCTAAGCCTTTGTCAACGTCGATATGACGACCTAAATCACGAGTTACGTTAGCTATTTCACTACTTGAATCAATCCAAACCCTAAAACAGGTTAGGGTTAGGGTTTTATTATCTAGAAACGAAGCTGGAATCGCCGGAAGAGCGATTAGAAGGAGGTAGTTAAGCTCGTATAGTGGCAGGGTAGAGTATCAAGGAGATCCTCCCACTTTTCTCACACTTTCTCTCTCTTTTCTCTCTTCTCTCTCCTAGGTTTTCTCAAATTCGTATGGTGAGAATGAGAGAGGGTTTAAGGTCCTTATATAAGCCCAAAACTCTCCAAAATAGACCCAGGGTCAATGTATACTTAGGTTATATCCAAAGGGCATCTGTTCCAGCTCAACGGAGCACTTCTGGAGCCCCCCCTTGAGCCAAAGGTCGGACTTAAGCTCACAAACATTGGATCTAGGTCGAGTTATGTTTTCAGTCCAATCGAGTTCCTAGATCACACGTGGCGGACCAGTTTCAGTTCAACGGTCATCGCAACTCGATCAGGGTTACAAGTACACTACCATGTGTATGAAATTTCTCCTGATCCAAGGGTGTATTTGGGTCAAATTCTGACGGTCTGATTGCTTATATCAGGCCCACAAGTGGCAAGTCTCAGATTACTTAAATTTAGATATTTATTTCTAAAAAATCCACGTTTCTCACACACTTCACTCCGGGCTCAAGCGAATAGCCCCAGGACACTATCTGGATTTGATTTCTGAGATGGTTGTCAAGCCCAACAAGGCAGTCCTAATTCTATAACCTCGTATTATTCGAACTTTTGACGTGCAGTCCAGATCTGATACGAAGTTTCAATGTGCTCCTGAGAGTAGCTGGGTAATGAGATTGATCCTAGGTTTTCGGGTAACCTAACGTCAATGATTCTACAAGTTTTGGGTCTTGCAGATCGTATTTAAAGTGATTAGTGCGGATTTCGTAGCTAATCCATTTAGCACTTAGTTGATTTTATCTAATTCCTAAAGGATTTGAGGTTTGAGAGGTACATAAGGGGTTGAGATCTACCCCTTGCCTAAGGACATCGGATTCCAAGTTGGCAAAAATCTGGGATGTTACAATCTACCCCCCTTAAAAAAAAAATTCGTCCCCAAAATTATCTAAAGGCAATAAGTAAGGATGCTATTATTTCATTTGCCTAAGACTTATTAATTTCAAGTTTATATGCGCGGTAGGGTGTATATTGTGCATGCTAGTCTAGTACATTTTAGGCACTACCCCCCTTAAAAATTTATTTCGTTATCCCTTGCTTTTATCTTGATGGTTTACTATAATGGATTTTTGTCCCTATCTAGAGTCTTGACTTCGATTCCCAACTAGTTAGAGTAAGATAGCTGTTTTCAATGTTTGACCAACACGGAGAGACGGTTATAGTGGGCTTGATCCCGATACATCGATCATCTACCTGGCCAGGGTAGAAAGCTTATTGTATCCCTTCCTAGTCCTGGTGGCTCCTAGTCTTCTGCTCGGTCAAGCAGTGAGTCCATTGGTGGTCGCCTAGGATTGAGAATTGGGTCAAGCCGCGAATACTTCACAATTGTATATTTCAGTAACTCCGTAGTCCGATCACTCTAAAAGTTTAAGGAATGCCCATCACTGTAAGGTTCAAATTTCTTATTTATCAGGGTGTCCTTTGGGTCTTGGCCTAAGAGAGTCCTCGTTCTAATCTATGTCCGAGGTAAGGGTGAAATAATATCTTAATAACTCATCCTAAAAAGGATTCTCATAGTAGAATTTGTTAAGGCTTCTATGAAGTTTGTATTTAACGAGCGGATTTGTAAATACATTGACCTCAGCTATTGTAGTTCAGCTCATATCCTTTGTTAGGCCTGTTCTCTAATATGAATGGGTTTAACACTCGAACCCTAATTGCTTTCCTTCAATGACTTCATTATTGACATTCTAAGGAAGATCCAAATCCTATTTAGTGACCTATCCCTATGCACAGCCTGGATAAACTTCCTTCGATCCTGGGCCAGTGGGGTAGGGGCCCACCATGCTTCCGCTGCGCCACTTTGATCAAGTGGATGTATAAACCGACCTAACTACTGTGGGTTCATACGTTCTAGCCCCCTTAAAAACAAATTCGGGGGTCTAATGAAAGAATGATGTCTCACTCTAACCTAATTAAGTCAACTAAATAAGTCTTTCTTTCAACTATCTTTCAATTATCTTAGTATAGTCAGTTGTTTATATTCTTTAATAAAACCAGTAGCCTAGTCTTAATGTACATACCTAGAAATAATCCAATAGTTGTAATTTGAAGTTTACACTCATACGCGAGATGATTTCATACCATTTCTAATACAAGAAGATGTTTTATCATTTAGGGGCAAAAGTTATCTGATCAAAATCAAGTTGCCCGAACTTGAATGTAATCAAGCTTGAGCATTACACACATGCTCGTACTATCTAAGGAGGTCATAGGGTTCGCGTTATTAGTTTATGGGATTTCCTATACTGTCAACTTCTTTGAAATCTAAAAGTACCAACTTTAAGTCCAAAATTCTAAGGGCCTATTTGGGTATTAAGTTGTATTAAATGGATTGTGCTGCTAATCCCGCCTCGGGATTAGAAGTGGTATGTTTGGTAGGAGGGTGGGTGGGATTAAAATTAAGGTTGTAGACTATGAAAAATGAGCCTTGTGTTGGAAAGCGTAAGATGGGATTTCCAAATCCCATGATGATGAATTTCTAAGTGTACTTAGAAAGGAAATTCCGGGATTTACTTTTAATTGCATACACTCCAAACATGGTATTGGAAACCATGGGATACACCCAATCTATGGACCATACCTTACACATGCATTTATTGTTACGTTTACAATTTTATCCACCTTACTCACCTAATGCAGTTGGCCGAACGGGACCTCAATGTTCTAAACAAAAATTGTGGGTCTTGTGCTCAAATGAAAGGAATTGAAGAAGATAGAAGAGGGATTTGTTGGGTTTCGAAATCTTGAGCCTACATAGGATGTAGCCTTACGTGAACCATGACATAAGATGCATGTGAGCTAATACAATTAAGGCATCAAATACTAGAACATACTACCAATGACTACACCACTAGGCCTATCAACATGAAAACATAAAGATCCTAACGCAGCAACAAACAAACCACGAAACAACGGCATGGATAACTAGGTGAAAATCTAGAAAAATGGTCGTACTAAGCTTGAATAGAGCCATGGAAAAGTGAAGAAAAGGGAGGAAAGGGCTGGGGTCTTTAGGTCTCCACGGATTTGACCCTCAACAGAGGTTGTAAAGGCCCAACAGAGGTTTACACGAGTTTGAGCCACAAATGGGGGGTGTAAAAGCTCAAATGAGAGAGAATGATGAGGGTAGGAGGGTAGGTATCGTTGTAAATGATGGAAGTATGTGTGTTTTGACAGAAAATGATGAAATAGGTGAATGGAGGAAAGGTTTGAGAGAGAAAATAAAAACTTTTAGAGAAAAGGAGAGCTTAGAGGGGTAGTTTGTGAAGGAGGTACTAATTTGGGAGGGTTTTAGTCAACGACACACACACCAGGGGGTCACCCTAGGCCCCAAACACGATCAGCCCGACCGGCTCGCCCGAGCCAGCCCGTTAACCGGCAAAGCCTCGCTACCCTCTAGACTAACCGGCGATGCCTCGCCGTTTGGGTAAGGTCCTCGTGACCCCTAGGCCCCAAAAAGGTATGGGTCCCACTGTAACGCCCTGAAAATCGGGGTCGAGCATAAACTCAACTCCCGAGTTCCAACGCATCACTTATACAACAAAATGAATGATGATTGAATGTTGACTGTATTAGTGTAGAGAACATGAGTGAGATTAAGCTAAAACAATATATCATACTCCAGAGACAGTTAATCGTAAGTGGAAGACTGTGATAGATAGAAAAATATATAAACTATAGTAAGTCTCCAGAGTGTGATAAGGTTACCAGGTTAATGAATTACAAGTACAATTTCAGAAATATACCAAAGGTGTAGTGTCATCTAGACATCATCCCAGAAAGTCCCATCGATCAGGACATAGCTCACATGAAGCCGCCAGAAAATAACCAATACAAGCAAGCTTCATAGTCAATGCAAAGGTCCGGCTCCGCCTCGCAGCATCGCCATCTGCAATCAGACAAAGTCTGCTTGGTGTATACAACACCATCCTGTAATGTGGGAGTGACTGATCAACTCAGTGGAATAATAAAGCATAGGTTAACACGTTATCAAAACAGTCAAGTAGTAATGATAAAGCAGTACAATCAAACACTCCTAACTAATCTTATTAATGCAAGTATGAATGCAGTCATGATGGATGCCCTCACCGACATACTCCACCGTGCTACACCATCTTACGTTCGCGGCATGCTTGCATTCCTCAATGCTCCACATCTTTCAGGCACATGCAATACATGATGAGTATGATTACCGAGTTGTTATTAGTCCATTTCAAACAGCAGTATTGGGAAACTAAGGTACCTCCCTTGTATCATTCCTAAACATGATCCATTCTATGGTCGTCAGTCCTAGTTAATCTCATACGATAATGGGTTTCTAGGTCGCTGCAGAGGCTGCCAGGGCTGTTACACGGAATCGTTGCACCACTCCCCCATCACCTCTTTAACGATTCATCACTATACAAATACAGGCTTAGTTCATACTCTATACACTGTGGTAAAGCTCGTTGCCTCACCGCAAATTCAGAGTATGCTCGAGGTCACTACAAAGGGCTGCTAGGGCTGTTACACGGAATCGTTGCACCACTCCCCCATCACCTTATCAATGTAGGCCGACAGTATGAATATAGTGTCCCATACAACCATAATTGACTCACGAGTCTGGTTGCTCACTGGTCACTACGGGGAGGCACGTGGCCCCAACGTAGGCCGACAGCTCGACACGGTGTCCCATACCACCATGCCCGACTCATGAGTCTTAGCGGATCGAGGTACCATGATTAACGGGATTTCACTGGTAAGTTTGGCACCCTAGGTTCAAGCAGTAGCGTCTAAACATGGTGAACATACATTAGACAGATTGGGTTACTTGACGAGCTCGGCTAGCTCGAGCACATAATAAGTTAAACGATATGAAGTGCAAAAGCACTTCGTGTGGCCAACCACTATCGCTAACCGAAGTATGACTCGGGTTCGTCGAACACATCAATCGTGGCAAATGAATCTCAACCATGAATTCGATCACATTACCGACTGCGTAGACTATACAATAGCCCCAATCACATGCAATTGCAGTATGTAAAGCAGTAATGGATCAAGATTCAAATCATACAATCAAAGTCTAGTATTATCCGTTTAGGGCTGCCAGGACTGTTGCACGGAATCGTTACACCACTCCCCCATCACCTAGGATGGATCATACAACGTAAACATGAAGTTAAACCTATGTATTACACAGATAAAATCATACAATCAGTTGAGCATGTTATGAAGCATGTTATAAAGCATGTTATAAACAGGAATACAAACACACATATTTCATAAGTAAGCGGTTAAAGCAAATAACCGCATGGAGGAAACCATGCACGTCTCTAAGATAGTTGAGAATCCCATCTCAACACCTACCTAAGGCACCATCATTCAAACACTTACTCTCACAAGCATTTTCACAAACACTTAGAATACACTATTATAACATACATAGTGCATATTAGCAAAACTTGTATTAGGGTGAGTCATTTCGCCAATCAAGTATTTTACGCATAAATAATATATTCATACAGCAAATAATCATGGCAAACACATCTCCAAAATTTATACATATATGGTACTTTCTAGAATACACTATTTCTACATACATAGTGTATATTAGCAAATCATGTATTATGGCGAATCCTTTTGCCAACCAAGTATTTTATTCATATATATTATATTCATACAAAAAATAATCATGGTAAACACATTTCTAAAATTTATATGTATACGGTATTTTCTACGAATACCTAGAATATGTAAAATTCCATATTCATCATGTTTAATCGAAACGGAAAACAGATAGCACTTTGTACATGTGCAATTGCATGCAGATCATGAATCTATCATTATCTGACATTGAAAGCATTGAAAACCATAACCTATACACCTAAAGTCTGGACCTTTTGTCGTAGAATTATAACGGAGTCGATAGGTTTGCTAAGCTTCCGTATTCGGCAGTTTGACAACCTATAAAATGAAATAGGTTAGCTATTTCATAACCTACAACTATTAACACCCTAAATTAGATTAGGATTAGGGTTTCTTACCTAGAAATGGAGCTGAAATCGCCGAGAAAGTGATTAGAATGGAGTGGTGGAGCATGGATAGCAGCAGGGAAGAAGGGCAGGGAGACTCTCCACATCTCCCACACTTTCTCTCTCTTTTCTCTCTCTGAATTCTCAAATTCGTATGGCTATGGGAGAGAGGGTTCTAAGGTCCTTATATAGCTTAAAAACTATCAAATTAGACTTAATGTCAAGGTATACTTCTGGCGGCCCCTTTTTTGTGTGCGGTCGGACTTAAGTTCACTAATGCTGGATCTATGTTTAGTCAAGTTTTCGTTTCAGTCGAATTCCAGATCACGCATGGCGGACTAGTTTCAGTTCAACGGTCAGTGGATCTAGATCGGAGATTCCGAGTACATTGATATGTTTATGAAAATTTTCCTGATCCGAGGGTATATTTGGGTCAAATTTTGACGGTCTGGTTGCCTAAAACTGATCCGCAAGCGACAAGTCTCAGATTACTATTTGAGATATTTATTTTTAAAGAAAATTAAGTATTCTCACACTCACACACTCCGGACTCAAGCGAACAGCCATGGAACACTGTCTGGATTTGATTTCCAAGATGGTTGTTAAGCCCAGCGAGGCGGTCCTAAGTCTTAACTTCATATTACTCGAACTTCTGATGTGTAGTCCAGATCTGATACGGTGTTTCGAGATGCTCCCGAGAGCAGCCGGGTAATGAGATTGTCCTAGATTTTAGGGTAACCTATCGTCAATGATTTTACAAGTTTTGAGTCTTGCAAATCGTATTTAAAGTGGATCAAGTGGATTTCGTAGCTAATCTAGTTTAACACTTAGTTAACTTTATCAAATTTCTAAAGGATTTAGTCCTGTAAGATTTCTATCTGAGGTGGTACCTAGGCCTTTGTAGTTTGTACATAAGGTGATCCAAGCTATAATACTTAGCTAGTTTAAGATAGTATCTAGGGAGAAAGTACTTAGAAAAATTAAAAGATTAAGGTGGTGAAGGGTGGGATTTGTGAAGGAAATGGGTTTAAAAGCTGCTTTAGACTTTGGGATTGAGTTCTGACAGGTTAATAAGGTGTTAGGATCGACCCATTGCCTAAGGACGTCTAATTCTAGATTGGCAAAAATCCAGGATGTTACAATCTATCCCCCTTAAAACAAAATTTCATCCCCGAAATTGCTTAAGGGTAATAAGGAAAGATTTAATTATTTTTTTTGCCTAAGTTTTATTGCATAGGGTATATACTATCCTGGTTCATTTTAGTCTACCCCCCTTAAAACTTATTTCTTTATCCATTTCCCATATCCTGATGGTTTTCTACAATTTATTTCTTTACCTATTTGTAGTCTTGATTTCGATTCCCAACAATTTAGAGTAAGATAGTTGTTTTCAATGTTTGACCAACACGGAGAGACGGTTATAGTGGGCTTCATCCCGATACATCGATCATCTACCTGACCAGGGTAGAAGGTTCATCGTATCCCTTCCTAGTCTTGGTAGATCCTGGTCTTCTGCTTGGTCAAGCAGTAAGTCCATTGGTAGTCGCCCAGGATTGAGAATTGGGTCAAGTCGCGAATGCTTCGCAGGTGTATATTTCAGTAACTCCGTAGTCCGATCACCCTAAAAACATAGGGAATGTCCATTATTGAAAGGCTCAAATGTCCTATTTCTAAGGTTGCCCTTTAGGTCTTAGTTTAAGAGAGTCCTTGTTATTATCTATGTCCAAGGAAATGGTGAATCAAATCTTACTAGATCATCCTAAAAAAGGTTTCTCATAGTAAAACTTGCTAGGGCTTTTATTATATTCGTATTCAACGAGCATAGTTTCGATCCTGGGCCAATGGGGTAGGGTCCCCCATGCTTTCGCTGCGTCACCCAGGTCAAAGAGGTGCATTGATTTGACCTAGCTACATCTATCGGTCTCTGGCATTCTCTAATGTAACCTGTGGTCTAGTCTTAATTTAGGAGTAGTGGTAATCCACAGGTTTAGTCCAAAGTCTATGCTTATACACTAGATGATTTTATACCCTTTCTATTACAAGAAATTGTTTATCGTTTAAGGTCAAACGTTGTCTAATTGGAATTGAGTTGCCCGTACTTGAATTTAACTATGCCTGAGTATTTCACCCATGTTCATACTAGTTAAGAAGGTCCTAAGGTTCACATTATTACTTGTTGGATTTCCTATACGGTCAGGTCCGTCAAAATTTAGGAATACCACTCTAGGTCCAAAACTCTAAGGGTCTATTTGTCAAACAACCATTTACTCTAAAAGCTTAAGCTGCCAGAGTGTGGTGGGTTAATGTATATCAAGGGACATTATCGCTTCAACACTATTTGGCCGGTGGTCTTAAGTTGTAGTAAATGGGACTGTATTACTAATCCTAACTCGGGATTTGGAATGGCATGTTTGGTAGGAGGGTGGGAGGGGATTAATTTTATAGGCTTTGGAAAATGAGTCTTGTGTTGGAAAGTGTGAGATGGGATTTCCAAATCCCATGATGAGGAATTTCTAAGTGTAATAGGAAAACCCGGGATATACTTTTCATTACATACATTCCAAACATGGTATTGGAAAACATGGGATACACCAATCTAGGGACCATACCCTACACATACATTTATTACTACTTATACAATGTTATCCACCTAACTCACCTAATGCAATTGGCCGAACGGGCCCTAAATGTCCTCAAACATCTAAAACATTCTACCAACTACTACACCTATAAACATGAAAATATAACCACCCTAAGACAATAGCCCATGCAAACTACAAGACAACATATGGATAGCTAGACATCTGAGAAGATGGCCGTACCAAGCTCGGATAGAGCCATGGAAAATGAGGATAAGGGGAAACGGGGGCTGGAGTTTTTGGTTCTCCATGAACTTGAGCCTCAACAGGGATTGTAAAGGCCCAAAGGACAGGGTTTGAAGAAGGAAAGGGAAGAAAATGGATGGGTTAGAGAACTTACACGAATTTGAACTTCAGATGGGTGTAGGATCTCAAATGAGAGAAAACGGAAAGGGTGGAGAGTAGGTGTTGCTGTGAACGATGGATATGGGTGAGTTGTGCCCGAAATGAGGGATTGGGCGATTGGGAGAGAGGTTTGAGAGAGAAAACAACAACCGTAAAGAGAAAAGGTGGCTTAGAGGGGCGTTTGAGAGAGAGGGGGGCAAAATGACATGAAATAGGGGTCCCCCCGCAAATTCGCACGCACCATACGAGCCTAGGGGTCGAGCCGACCATGACCAGCACTGGCCCAACCCAACTGGCCCAACCTGACCCCGGTGACCGCGGTTCCGCCGCGATCCCTCTTCGGTAGGGCAGTGTTCATCACCCTCCCAAGGTGCCAAATGCACCCTGGGTCCACTTAGTAGCCCCCGACTCCGTTTCGAGTCATTACGGGTCAAATTGGATTTATCTTGCAATCTATAATGAGTTATCTAACGTAAAATATATGATTTTGTGGTAGAACGAGCTAACGAAGTCAACCAAACCAGCTATGCAGGGTTGCACAGCCCGAAATTGCAAAAAAAACCTTGTATCGATGGTCGTTTCCCTGTTTCAATCTCATTGTTACTATAAATAGTAGTTTTAGTTTGATTGCTCTTCATCCGTTGGGCTTTAGGAGTTGCGCCCAACGCGAAAAGAGCTTAGAATAATTAGGAGAATGGTTTGGTGAAGCCAAATAGGACACTTACTATTATTGGCCGAAAACCTTGCGCACTAGTAGACACCACGACCATATAGTAAGTCGCGAATTCTAGGAGTTTTAGTTGTAGTTTGTTTTTTGATTTCTTTCCCATTACTTGGTATCCCTATTTAAAGGGTTGTGAACTCATTTTTTTTTTGTCATTCATTAATCAATTTTGAATTTATTAGAATTTATTTCTATTTTTTGCTTTCTTTTCTCGTAGATTTGAGAAGTCTCTGTGAAGTGTCCAGAGAAGCTCTGAGGATTCGGAGTAGTTATCCTCATTACGTTTATCCTATATTCTACCAATTTTCAATGGTTGGGATGAGGTGTATTGTGATCTAGACCCATCCTTTGACGGTCTAGAAGTGTTCTGGGATCATTTCATGCAATCATCGAGGCCTACGGGTCCAATCTCTACAGTTGATCTCATCCAAATGTGCTATTTGGCAAAATTGGAGAACCTAAGTCTGTTTCTACATCCTGTCGCTCCCTCCTAAGTCAGAGTGCGTCAGTGTGCATCGTGTGACCATAACCCAGGTCCGGTTTAATCCAAATCATGCTCTGATACCATCTTGTAACGCCCTGAAAATCGGGGGTCGAGCATAAACTCAACTCCCGAGTTCCAACGCATCACTTATGCAACAAAATGAATGATGATTAAATGTTGTTTGTATTAGTGTAGAGAACATGGCTGAGATTAAGCCAAAACAACATATCATACTCCAGATACAGTTAAATCGTAAGCGGAAGACTATGATAGATAGAAAAATATATAAACTATAGTAAGTCTCTAGAGTGTGATAAGGTTACTAGGTTAATGAATTACAAGTACAATTTTAAAAATATACCAAAGGTGTAGTGTCATCTAGACATCATCCAAGAAAGTCCCGTCGATCAGGACACGACTCACATGAAGCCGCCAGAAAACAACCAATACAAGCAAGCTTCATAGTCAATGCAAGGGTCCGGCTCTGCCTCGCAGCATCGCCATCTGTAATCAGACAAAGTCTGCTTGGTGTGTACAACACCGTCCCGTAACATGGGAGTGAGTGATCAACTCAGTGGAACAATAAAGCATAGGTTAACATGTTATCAAAACAGTCAAGTAGTAATGATAAAGCAGTATAATCAAACACTCCTAACTAATCTTATTAATGCAAGTATGAATGCAGTCATGATGGATGCCCTCACCGACATACTCCATCGTGCTACACCATCTTACGTTCGCGGCATGCTTGCATTCCTCAATGCTCCACATCTTCCAGGCACATGCAATGCATGATGAGCATGATTACCGAGTTGTTATTAGTCCATTTCAAACAGCAGTATTGGGAAACTAAGGTACCTCCCTTGTATCATTCCCAAATATGATCCATTCTAGGGTCGTCAGTCCTAGTTAATCTCATACGATAATGTGTTTCTACATCGCTGCAGAGGCTGTCAGGGCTGTTACACAGAATCGTTGTATCACTCCCCCATCACCTCTTTAACGATTCATCACTATACAGATACAGGCCTAGTTCATACTCTATACACTGCGACAAAACTCGTCGCCTCACCGCAAATTCAGAGTATGCTCGAGGTCACTACAAAGGTCTGCTAGGGCTGTTACATGGAATCGTTGCACCACTCCCCCATCACCTTATCAATGTAGGCCGACAGCACGAATATAGTGTCCCATACCACCATAATCAGCTCACGAGTCTGGTTGCTCACTGGTCACTACGGGGAGGAACATGGCCCCAATGTAGGCCGACAGCTCGACCACGGTGTCCCATACCACCATGCCTGGCTCATGAGTCTTAGCGGATCGAGGTACCATGGTTAACGGGATTTCACTGGTAAGTTTGGTACCCTAGGTTCAAGCAGTAGCGTCCAAACATGGTGAACATACATTAGACAGATCGGGTTACTTGACAAGCTCGGCTAGCTCGAGCGCATAATAAGTTGAACGATATGAAGCGCAAAAGCACTTCGTGTGGCCAACCACTATCGCTAACCGAAGTACGAATCGGGTTCTTCGAACACATCACACGTGGCAAATGAATCTCAACCACGAATTCGATCCCATTACCGACTGCGTAGACTATACAATAGCCCCAATCACATGCAATTGCAGTAGGTAAAGCAGTAATGGATCAAGATTCAAATCATACAATTAAAGTCTAGTATTATCCGTTTAGGGTTGCCAGGACTGTTGCACGGAATCGTTACACCACTCCCCCATCACCTAGGATGGATCATACAACGTAAACATGAAGTTAAACCTCTGCATTACACAGATAAAATCATACAATCAGTTGAGCATGTTATGAAGCATGTTATAAAGCATGTTATAAACAGGAATACAAACACACATATTTCATAAGTAAGCGGTTAAAGTAAATAACCGCATGGAGGAAATCATGCATGTCTCTAAGATAGTTGAGAATCCCATCTCAACACCTACCTAAGGCACCATCATTCAAACACTTACTCTCACAAGCATTTTCACAAACACTTAGAATACACTATTATAACATACATAGTGCATATTAGCAAAACTTGTATTAGGGTGAGTCATTTCGCCAATCAAGTATTTTACGCATAAATAATATATTCATATAGCAAATAATCATGGCAAACACATCTCCAAAATTTATACATATATGGTACTTTCTAGAATACACTATTTCTACATACATATTGTATATTAGCAAATCATGTATTATGGCGAATCCTTTTGCCAACCAAGTATTTTATTCATATATATTATATTCATACAAAAAATAATCATGGTAAACACATTTCCAAAATTTATATGTATACGGTATTTTCTACGAATACCTAGAATATGTAAAATTCCATATTCATCATGTTTAATCGAAACGGAAAACAGATAGCACTTTGTACATGTGCAATTGCATGCAGATCATGAATCTATCATTATCTGACATTGAAAGCATTGCAAACCATAACCTATACACCTAAAGCCTGCACCTTTTGTCGTAGAATTGTAACGGAGTTGATAGGTTTGCTAAGCTTATGTATTCGGCAGTTTGACAACCTATAAAATGAAATAGGTTAGATATTTCATAACCTACAACTATTAACACCCTATATTAGATTAGGATTAGGGTTTCTTACCTAGAAACGGAGCTGAAATCGCCGGGAAAGTGATTAGAATGGAGTGGTGGAGCATGGATAGCAGCAGGGAAGAAGGGCAGGGAGACTCTCCCACATCTCCCACAGTTTCTCTCTCTTTTCTCTCTCTGAATTCTCAAATTCATATGGCTGTGAGAGAGAGGGTTCTAAGGTCCTTATATAGCCTAAAAACTCACCAAATTAGACTTAAGGTCAAGGTATACTTGGGTTTTGTCCAAAGGGCATATGTTTCAGCTCAACGGAGGACTTCTGGCGGCCCCTTTTTTGTGTGCGGTCAGACTTAAGTTCACTAATGCTGGATCTATGTTTAGCCAAGTTTTCGTTTCAGTTGAATTCCAGATCACGCGTGGCGGACTAGTTTCAGTTCAACGGTCAGTGGATCTAGATCAGAGATTCCGAGTACATGGATATGTTTATGAAATTTTTCCTGATCCGAGGGTATATTTAGGTCAGATTTTGACGGTCTGGTTGCCTAAAACTGATCCGCAAGTGACAAGTCTCAGATTACTATTTGAGATATTTATTTTTAAAGAAAATCAAGTATTCTCACACTTACATGCTCCGGACTCAAGCGAACAGCCGTGGGTCACTGTCTGGATTTGATTTTTGAGATGGTTGTCAAACCCAGTGAGGCGGTCCTAAATCTTTAACTTTGTATTACTCGGACTTCCGATGTACGGTCCAGATCTGATATGGAGTTTCGAGATGCTCCCGAGAGCAGCCGGGTAATGAGATTGATCCTAGATTTTAGGGTAACCTAGAGTCAATGATTCTACAAGTTTTGGGTCTTGGAGATCATATTTAAAGTGGATCAAGTGGATTTCGTAGCTAATCTAGTTTAGCACTTAGTTAACTTTGTCAAATTTCTAAAGGATTTAGTCCTATAAGATTTCTATCTGAGGTGGTACCTAGGCCTTTGTAGTTTGTACATAAGGTGATCCAAGCTATAATACTTAGCTAGTTTAAGATAGTATCTAGGGTGAAAGTACTTAGAAAAATTAAAAGATCAAGGTGGTGAAGGGTGGGATTTGTGAAGGAAATGGGTTCAAAAGCTGCTTTAGACTTTGGGATTGAGTTCTGACAGGTTAATAAGGTGTTAGGATCGACCCATTGCCTAAGGACGTCTAATTCCAGATTGGCAAAAATCCAGGATGTTACACCCACCCAGGGTCCCTCTGGATTTACATCGGTAGGCCCACGACCCCGTTTTGTGTCGTTTCGGACAGTTTTGGGACGTTTTTGATACATCGTTGTCCGTACCGATTTCTAACAGCTGGGATGGGGTGAATTATGATTTAAACCCATTGTTTGACGGTCTTGAAGTGTTTTGGGGTGGACTCGTACGATCACGAATGAGTACGGACTCAATCTCGACGATCGTTTTCAATAAACTTGGCCAAATGATGAAATTAGGGAAACCTAAGACTGTTTCTACATTTTCTCGCACCCACCTAAGTTGAAACGCGTCAGCGTACATCGTGTGACCATAACCCAGGGGCAGTTTAATCCAAATCATGCTCTGATACCATCTTGTAATGCCTTGAAAATCGAGGGTCGAGCATAAACTCAACTCTCGAGTTCGAACACATCACTTATGCAACATAATAAATGATGATTGAATATTGTCTGGATTAGTGCATTGAACATGAGTGAGATTAAGCCAGAACAGCACATCATACTCCAGAGACAGTTAAATTGCAAGCGGAAGACTGTGATAGATATATAGAATATATAAACTATGGTGAGTCTCTAGAGTAAGATAACATACCAGGTTAAATAATAACATTACCAGGTTAAATAATTATAAATACAATTCCGAATATACCAAATGTATAAGGTCCTCTAGTCAACATCCCTATAACCCCATCGAACAAGACACGACTCACATGAAGCCTCCAGAATATAGCACATAAAAGAAGGCATCCTTGTCGTCATAAAAGTCCAGCTCCGCCTCATAAGCATGGTCATCACTTGCAGCTACAATAAGGTCTGGTTAGTATGTACAACACCGTCCCGTAACGTGGGAATGAGTGATCAACTCAGTGGAACAATAAAGCATAGGTTAACACGTTATCAAATCAGTCAAGTAGTAATGATAAAGTAGTACAATCAACCATCTTAAGTACTCTTGTTAATACAAGTATGAAATGTAGTCGTGATGCATGCCCTCACCAACATACTCCCTCGTGTGACACCATCTTACGTCAGTGGCATGCTTTCACCCTCAGTGCTCCACATCTTCCAGGCACATGCAATGCGATGATGAGCATGATTATCGAGTTATTATTAATACCATTCAAACAGTAATATTGGAAAACTAGGGTACCTTCCTTGTATCATTCCCAAACAAAGATCTATTCTAGGGTCATCAATCCTAGATAATCTCATACGATGTATAGTTCTAGGTCGCTGTAAGGGCTGCCAAGGCTGTTACATGGAATCGTTGCACCACTCCCCCTTCACCTGATCAATACAGGCCTAGTTTATACTCTGTTTACTATGGGAAGGCTTGTCGCCTCTCTGCAGATTCAGAGTATGCTCGAGGTCACTACACCGGGTATGGTCAGGGCTGTTACATGGATTCGTTGCACCACTCCCCCATCACCCATCAAAGCAGTGTAGGCCGATAGCTTGAATCCTATACCACCATAATCGCCTACGAGTTAGTTGCTCAATGGTCACTACAGTGGAGACTTGGCCCCAACATGGGAAGGCTTGTCGCACTGTCCCATACCACCATGCTCGGCTCATGAGTCTTAACGGATGTGGTTCCATGAGGTCACTACACCCTAGGTTCATGGCATCCAAACATGGTGAACATACATAAGGCGGATCGAGTTACTTGGCTGACTCGACTAGCTCGAGCACACTATCAATTGAACGACATGAAGTGCATAAACACTTCGCGTGGCCTAACCACTGCTGCCAACTGAAGTACAACTCGGGTTCGTCAAACACACCCTACGTGGCGAATGAATCTCAGCCACGAATTCCATTCTATTACCGATTGCCTGGACTAACTCATAGTCCCAACTTCATTTCATTTTAACAGGTAAGCATATGAGACAGTCAAAGCAGTAACAAATCAAGATTTCAAATCATACAATCAAATATCCAATATTGTCCACTTAGGGCTCCCAAGGCTGTTGTACGAAATCGTTACGCCAATCCCCCATCACCCTTCATAGATTTTGCGGAACACAACTTAAACATGTGAAGTAGTCAGAGCAGAATTAAATAAACAAGTAATTCAAACATATTAACGAGCAGGTTATAAAACACAATGCAACAGGAAATCCAAACACATACGTTTCATAAACCAGTAAGTGATTAAACTAAACACTTACATGAAGGAAATCATACACATCACCAAGGTAGTTAAGAATCTTATCTCAACACCCTTATACATTACAATTTACTAACTACTACACATTCAGACTTTTCACCAAACACTTTAGACTACATACATCAACATACATGACGTATGTTGATCACATAGGTATTAGGCCAAATCCTTTCACTAGGGAGCTGCCCCATTTATAACATGCGTGCACCCACGACAGATAGTCATGGCAAGCAGGAATCCAAATTCCACATTCATTCAGTCATTTCCACAAACACTTGGGCTACACATTTTAACATATATAATGTATATTGGCCGTGGCGTGATTTAGGGCAAATCATTTCGTCAAAGGGGTATCGCCTATACAAAAATCATATATCTATGACAATTAGTCATGGCGAGCACGAATGTGAATTCTATACTCATTCGGTCATTCTCACAAACACTTAGAATACACTCTTTTAACATACATAACGTATACTAGCAAAAATATGTATTGGGGCGAATCCTTTCGTCGAGTGAGTATTATACATATATATAGCATGTTCATATAGTAATTAATCATGGCTAACATACTTTCAAAATTTGTACGTATACGGTATTTTCTACAATTATATAGAATACACAATATATCATAATTTGTATACGCAATCGAAATGTAAAACGAACATCAGTTTGTGCATTTACAATCACACTCAGGTCATAAATCTATCATTATCTGATATTAAAAGCGTTGAAAACCATAACCTATACATCTAAAGTCCGCACCTTTTTGCCGTAGAAGCGTAACGGAGTCGATAGAATCTCTAAGCCTTTGTCAACATCGATATGACGACCTAAATCAAGAGTTACGTTAGCTATTTCACTACTTGAATCAATCCAAACCCTAAAACAGGTTAGGGTTGGGTTTTCTTATCTAGAAAAGAAGTTGGAATCGCGGACGTGTTCAGAAAGATATCTAGATTACCTCCTCAACACTAAATCGATTATACCATCGACCTAGTGCCTGGTGCGTATCTCTACCGACGTATAGCATGCCTCCATGTGAGATGGAGGAACTGAGGAGACAGATCGATGATCTGTTGGATGCAGGCTTCATACGACCGAGCGTATCTCCTTGGGGAGCACTCATGTTGTTCGTGAAGAAGAAGGACAGATCACTGCGATTGTGTATTGATTATCATTGGTTGAACCAATTGTCAGTGAAGAACAAGTATGCTTTGCCGAGGATAGATAATCTGTTCGATCAATTAAAAGGGGCACGGTATTTTTCAAAGAACGACTTACAGTCAGGGTATCACCAGTTGCGTGTCAGGGTTGAAGATGTGCAAAAGACAATGTTCAGAACAAGCTTTGAGCACTACGAGTTCCTTGTGATGTCATTTGGACTTACAAACGCACCAGCCATGTTCATGGACCTAATGAACCGGGTGTTTCATCCGTATCTGTACCGATTCATCATCGTATTCATAGATGACATCCTGATATACTCTAAGAGTCGGAAGGATAACGAGGAACACCTGTGAGTAGTCTTTGATACGCTCAGGAAGAACCAGTTGTTTGCCCAGTACAAGAAGTATGACTTCTAGAGAGAAGAAGTTAAGTTCCTGGGAGATGTGGTGTCTAAGAAAGGAATAGTTGTGGACCTTGCTAAGGTGACCGCAGTTCAGGACTGGGAGCAGCCCGGTTCAGTTACTGAAGTGAGAAGTTTCCTTGGCCCGGCAGGTTACTACCGTCAATTCATTAGGGACTTTTCTAAGATAGCCAGACCGTTGTCTCAGCTCACTCGGAAAGATCTCAAGTTTGCCTGGAATGATAAGGCAGAAGTAGCCTTTCAGGAACTGAAGGGCAACTTGACGTCCGTACCCCTGCTAGTATTGCCAGAGTAGGGGGTCAGATATACCATTTACACCGACGCCTCTCATGTTGGTTTGGGTTGTGTTCTTATGCAAAAGGACAAAGTGATTACCTATGCATTGCGACAGTTGAGGAAACACGAGGAGAACTACCCTACGCATGACCTAGAGTTGGCAGCCGTCATCTTTGCATTAAAGCTGTGGAGACATTACCTCTATGGAGAGGAGTTCGAGCTCTTTTGCGACCACAAGAGCCTCATATACATATTCATATAGAGAGACTTGAATATGAGGCAGCGACGATGAATGGAAACCTTGAAAGACTTCAAGTTTGAGGTCTCCTACCATCCCGGCAAGGCCAACCTTGTGGCAGACACGTTAAGCAGCAAGAAGACGATAGCATTTGAGCGCCGCTGATGATAGGGGAATCGAATATGGTAGAATTTGTACGAGATTTTGAGCAGAGGCTTACAGTAAAAAAGCTGTTCGAGAGCATCGCACATATTCGTGCACAACCACTTATTGATGACCGAATCATTGTGCTCAGAAGGAAGATGAAGGTTTGGTACAGTTGAGAAAGCGAGCTAGTGACGATGAAGACTCAGAATGGAGAGTCGGTACGGATGGGGGTTGACGTTATCGTGGCTTCCTATGCATCCCAAATCCTCATGACTTAAGAAGGGAAGTTCTCGAAGTTGCTCACAATTCGAAGATGGCGACGCATCCTGGTAGTACAAAAATGTATCGAGACATGAAGCATTCGTACTGGTGGGATAACCTGAAGGCCCACATAGCAGATTATGTGTCCCGTTGTCTCACATGCCAGTAAGTCAAGACAGAACATCGCCGACCTTCTGGTTTACTTCAGCCCATGCCTATAGCTGAATGGAAATAAGATTTCATTTCAAGGTTGCCGAAGACGAGGAAGGGGCATGACTCCATTTGAGTGATTGTGGACCGATTAACGAAATCGGCTAATTTCCTCCCGATTAGAGTCTCAAACTCAGCAGACGATTTAACCAGGTTATATATCTAAGAGATAGTACGTCTGTATGGAGTGCCTATGGAGATTGTGTCGAATTGAGACACGCGATTCATGTCTATCTTTGGACCCGTATCCAAGAAGCAATGGGTGTGAAACTGAAGTTCAGTACCGCGTTCTGAAATTGCGGTTGAGACCGCACTAGTTGAAGAAGGAACATGCCAATATGTCCTAGAGGGGGGTGAATAGGACTTATGAAAAATTTTATGATTTATTTATAATATTATTATACTAATCCTAACAATGGGCACATATTAGGATTACTCAAAAATAACTCTACTGGCTTCCAAGCCCGGTAGAGGATCCAATCACAAACTGTTTAAGAAGAAAACACTATACAAATAAGTTAATGATGGATATAACAATGTAAGTGTGTGAGGTGTAATCTTAGATATTCACATATGCAAAATATTAAAGCAAATTAGACAATCAGAAGAATAATAATCTCAAACACAGTCATTTTTATAGTGGTTCGACGACATGTCTACTCCACTCCCGATAATCGTACTCAACCCTTGAGTGGACCGGATTTCACTAAGGAGGTTTCACTGTGATTCACCTCAAACCTAAGTTTTTAAATCAGGTTCACCTTCAACATTTACAACCTACACTGAGGCTAACTGCTTATGCTCTCACGAGCAAGGGTCAACACAACGCACCGACTTTTAGGCACACTAGCCAAGGATCTTTCATAAGACCCTACCAGAAGTTTCTACATGGTTCACCTCAAACTCGAGGTTTCACAGCGGTTGACCTTAAACCTAAGGTATTGCTGGTTCACCTTCAACTAGATGTTTATACTCTCCACAGAGCAAGGGTCCACACAACGCACCCACTTTTAAGCACACTAGCCAAGGATCTTCCACAAGACCCTATTAGAGGTTTCTACACGGTTCACCTCAAACCCGAGGTTTCACAGCAGTTGACCTCAAACCTAAGATTTTGTTGGTTCACCTTCAACTAGATGTTTATGATCTCCATAGATCAAGGGTCCACACAATGCACCCACCACGTACACTCCCGCCGGAGGCCTCCTTGAGGACTTCAAAGGGTGAGAACCACTTAAGACCCAATCCTACAAAGGAATGATCGCAAGTGTCCTATTGGACTCTAGATACTTACAGATAAGTTGATGAGTCCCGATAAGCATAATGCCGAAGATCTCCTCCTCCTTGTTGATGAAGAGTCTTCTGCTCCCTTGATCCTTGATCCGCAACAGAAAAAGATGAACCGATATATGGTGACGGGTTAGGTCAAGGTTATGATAGAATCCTACTCTCTAAAGGTTTTCCTCTAAGGAAGATAGAGTAGTTCCAATCATGTGGGCATTCAAGGCATCCCAACTTAATGATTTTCCATTAAGGTAGTAGCTGGAGGATCCTTGAATGCAGAAGTTCATTCCCCAATCCATTTCATTGAATATCAATGGTGAGGATGGATTAGAGGATGAACTTCCCTAAGAGAAAGGGCTTTGGCTATATGATCTAAGGTTAAACACTCAAAAGATATCTCTACTTTCTCTCCTAGCAACAATAGACAAGTCCTCTATATATAGGAAAAAGGTTCCAACGGATATAAAACAGTCACATTTATGACTGAGTTCAATATCATCGATCAGGTTCGATATCATCAAGCGTATACTCTTGATAGTATCGATGGTTTGCTCGATAACTCGAACTCAAAGTCATACGCTTTTGAAACCTTTTGCCAGCTGGTCGGTGAATCCAAATAATTGTTGATGTCATCAGATTTCGAACTCCGATTTCATCGATGATAGGTTCGATCCATCGACACTTGAAAAACGAGAGAAACTTGACATGAAATATTTCAGGTTTTCATGAATGATCGGGGAGCCATCGAGATTATGGGAATTTGAATGTCGATGATATCAATATCAGCGTCGAGGCATCGATAAATCCAGCAAATTTATCATTAAGCTTGCTGGACAGTTTATGTCCTTGTTCGATGTAATCAACCTGGTACTGATGTCATCGATATTTGAATATCGATTCAATCGAAGGGCCCCTGATCATAGTTAAACAACCCTGAAATATTTTACTAGAGAAGTTGGCGCCTAAAATCAATATCATCGAAGGCCTACCGATATCATCGAGGTTTGAATTTCGATGGTATCAAAAAGGCTTCGATATATCAATGCTTATATGATATTCTTTAAGGAAAACAGGGGCACCGAAAATCTGTCTGTCGATAGAATCGAGTCGATTTCAATAGACTCGAGATTTGAATATCGATGATATTGATAGGTGTATTGATACATCAATAATTCGCCAAGATTTGTTGTGAGGTTGTTGGACATATTTGATCCTCTTTTCGATGATATCGATGGAGCATCGAGGACTCGACAGCGCAGGTCGATCATATCGAGATGTGTATCAGTAGAATCGACAAGGCAAGAAAACTTAGTGAATTTTCCTATTTTAAAAACATTTTCTTACCTTAAACCCTAAGATGTTCTAGTTTGTTTTTAAGGGTTTTAGCTTACCTAGTGATTTGGGACAAGGGATGTGAGGCTCAGATTTACCTATGACGAGCTTGCACACATCCGGTTGAGGCAGAAGCTTGAATTGATCTTCCTATCAGGCTTTGTAGACAAACTGACTCAACACTCACTCTCATTGACAAACCAGGGCACTTTCAATCTCCTCCTTTGTCAATTACGTGAAAAAATCCCAAAACACCCTAGAACATTCTAGACAAACACATCCTAAATTGTGTGTACATGCTTTTTACACAATTTTACAATTTCTAGCCCATGTACACAACCAGTAGCTGTTCTCTACAAACTCCCCCTCACTTGATGCAGCTGCTCTCCCTAACACCTGCAACAACATCTAAGTAGATATATAATTTCCATTCGAGGTTTGGGGTGTTTGGATTGTTCTCCCCCTTTTTATTAGTCATTGACAAAGATATAACAGTTGATATTAACTGAAGCTTGAAATATTTGGGAGAACCACTTATCCAGTAGATTATGCATATAAAGTTAGATGTATAATGGTCAAACGGTTGCTGAATCAGACATCATTTGCAGTGAATGTATATGCATAGCAGATCAGATATATGCAGTGTTATAGCAGATAGAATAATCAGCAAGAGACATCACATGCATTCCATAACAGTCACAAGTTAAAGCAGGGGATCTTAAACATAATCATGGCAGTAAAGATAAGAATTATATTCAGCCATGTACAAAAATATCCAAATATCCATCATACAAAACGTGCACCACCACAGACAGGAGTGGATTAACAGTATATCCACCTGAACCAAGCCCAAAAAAAAAAATGTTCAGTCCAACCATGGACATATACAATGACCCAAAAAAAAAAAGTTAAATTCTCCAGATTAGTTAGTTGTCACATACACTCATGACGGCATAGAACATTCAAAAAGATACTAATGTTCATACGTAGAGATAAGAGTGGGATGTATGTGATAGCAAGTAGTGATCATCATCATGGAGCAGAGTGGGATGGTGTCGTGTCATCCCGGCGGCAAGTTATCACATCCACCAACTGTTGGATGGTTTGCTACATAGTTAGCACCATCCGTTCCAGGACAATAAATCTCTCATTCATTGACTCCCTGAGCTGAGAGACATCATACTGAATGGCACCAAGCATGTCTGGATGGAGCTTAAACCTCTTTGCATGTCCAGATGTTGATATTAATGGAGCAAGTTAAGGTCCAGAAGCATCTTCTCCAGTCACCTCGGTCCCTCCCATAGGAGCGTCACCAGCCCTACCTTCTCCCTCAACTTGAATTCCTTCCTTCAGGGGCTCCTCAGGGTATTTGTGAAACCTCAGATCCATCCTTCGGATGTTTCTTTTATTGAAGGTTTGGAGAAGAAGTTCAGGATCATTTGTAGTTAGGAACCCTATAGCATTACAAATTGTATTGATGATCCAGGGATATGGTAGGAGAATTTCTCTAGCCCTATGAAAAGCGTACACCAACTGATACACAATAAAGGTAGGCAGACAGATCTTGACCCCAGCGGCGATCGAATAGGTTATCATAGTCATGAAGCCAGTGAGGTCAGCTCTATTAGAGCATCTAGAGTAAATATTCGAAGCAAGAATACCATGTAGGACTCGATAACGTGGTTCCATGAACTTGACTTTCAGAGCATTCCCTTGATGCCACTGGACATCACGATTGTGACAGAAGAATTTGGAGACCTCAGACCACACTTCAGAACTTTCCATGTCCATATCATGGATTCCTACAGGTGATAAAATAAGATTGAATATTCATGCAACAGACCCTGGAGTGATTAACACATCATCACCATCTACAGTTATGGAGATGGATGGAGGATCAAATGTCGGAGAATGACAGGCAGCAAAGAAATGGTAAGTTCGTTCAAGCTGATATGATCCACCAAAGTCGAGAATTGGTAAGCAATCTATGGTGGTAAATAGAGGTTCCAGATTATATGGAATCAAGCAGCTTCTGTCGACTTTCCTTTCGGGAATAACCTTTCTCCCTGCAAATTTTGCTAAGACCGGATTAACTTGCACAGGTAGAGGAGCCTGCGCCTTAGACTGAGACTCGCCACGTCTTGAGCATTGCCTTGTGGAGGTCCCACGGTCCTGGCCCCTTGTCCTTACTCTTGAAGCAAACACTTTTTGTTAGGCAGATCTCGAAGACACCCCCTATTTGGGTGCTTTTCCTTTGTCTTTACCCATCCGAACAAAAGATATTTTGAAAACTTGGGGAAGGAAGACAAAAACGTACCTGACCAAAAAGGCAAGATTTGGAAAGGAAGAGATGAAAGGATAATACCAGTTTTTTAATACCTTCTGGCACCCACCAAAGAACTTTCAGCTGAGAGTTTGAGCCAAAAAGAAAAAAAAAACTTTTTCTTGAACAAAATAAAATTCTTTTCACTCGACTGCCTTTTATCGAGCGCCAGACTTCGATTTTATCGAACTTTCTTTCGATTATATCGATAATCCTCATTCAATGTTATCGACAAGAGCTTCAATAGTAGTCTCGATCATGTGACTTTCCGCATTCTGAAGAGATGTCGATGATATTGACCCATGATCGATTAATTGGGAATGACATATCGAAGATGAATAATTTTCATTTTCAGCTTTCGAACAACCCTTCAAGTATACTTTTAGTATTTCTATGGATCAATAGTATACTTAACAAAACCATGTACAATTTCTGTACACATCAAATTTATAACATCAAAATTATAAACATTTGAATGTTTATATACAAAAAGTTTGAGGTGACGAACCTCAGATGTAACATTGAGAGCTCAGCAAAGAGAATCCTCATTTTAGTACATGTTCAGATCTTTGATACACGATTTGAACTAATTCTTCCTTATCCATTTCACTTTGTTAATCAATTTGGATGGTGGTGCAAGAGCATTGCTTATATCCATATCCTTAAGAGGACTTTTAAAGTTCTATATTTCTCTGGTTAATAATTTGTTAACATGATCCTGATTAGAGCTAGGTTGATTCCTCCTCGGTGTTATGCATTCAAACTTATAATGACCTGAATCACCACAAAAATGACATCCTGGAGTTGTTCTGGTTTTGCTTCCATAAGCAGCAGATTTTTCAGTTCTAGGTGCTGCAATTTCAGCCTTTGGCTTAAAATTTTCATTTCCTAGGCCGCTTTTATCCTTTCCAGGTCTTCCCATTCCTAACAGTTTTTCTAGCTTTTCGCCACTTTGAGAAAACTTGTAGTTTATCTTGGCCACCTTTTTGGATTCTTCTAGATAAAAAAGGATTGTATGATTTTCATTTTGAAGAAGCACAATTTTATCTTTTAAGATCTTGACCTGTTTGTTCAATTTTTCAGACTTGTTTTCAAGAAAGGTATTAATTCGTTCAAGCTTATCATTATCCATATGATATTATTACAGATCATTTATTAATTGTGTGTTGATTTCCAATGTTTTATCTAAATTTTTTTGTAGTAACTTACTTTTGTTTTTTGCTATTCCAAGTCTTTTAAGGATATTTATGCTATGAATGTAAAGTTGATTATAAGCATTTTGTAGTTTATCCTTTTCTTCTTCTTCTTTAGTTTCCTCATTGTCAGATGGAAATGATTTAGTGGCTTACTATTCTTTCTCATTCTCAGATTCCATGGGAATGATTGAAGTAGTGGAGACCATGAGAATTTTCAATGATTTCTGTTCTCCATCGCTTTCTGAGTCACTAGATTCTGAATTTGACTCTTCAGTATCATCCCACGTGGCAGCCATTGCCTTGCCCATAGTTTTTCTGTTTGGGCATTGGATTGATAGGTGTCCATACTCCTGACAGGCATAGCATTGTGGTTCTTTGATTCTTCTACCAAATTTGCTTGTAAAAAGTTTGTTGTTCACCTTTCTTCCTCTCGAAGGCCGGCCATAATTTTTCTGAAAGAACTTCCTGAATCATTGTGCCAGTAAAGCCACTTCCTCATCTTCATCTTCCTTTTTGCTCTCACTATCCTCATGTAATGTTTTCTTAGAAGTTTTTAGGACGGTTATTTTAGATTTTTGGGTTTGTTTGAAGTGTAGTTCAAAAGTTTTTAGAGAACCTACCAGTTCTTCTACTTTCATTTCGTCTATGATCCTACACTCTTCAATTGTTGTTACTTTGGGATTAAACCGTTCTGGCAATGATCCAAGTATTTTCCTACAGATTTTAGGAATAGGAACTTTTTCTCCCAATCCACCCATGGAGTTACAGATGATATTCAATTTTGAGAAAAACTCCATAAAGGTCTCATGCTCTTCCATTCTGAGACTTTCGAACTATTAAATCAGGAGTTGTAGTTTAGATCTCTTCACAGTGCTTGTGCCATCATGGGTCATTTTCAATAAGTCACATGCTTCCTTGGATGTCCCACATACTTATTTGGTTGAAGATGTCTTGGGACACGGCACAATAGATGGCGTTCATAGCTTTTGCTTCAGCAGTCTATTTTTCCTTGTCGAACGCCGTCCACTTTTCTTTGGGTTTGGGCTTTGTGATGGTTGTGCCACTGTCAAGTATGATTTGTTCAGTTGGTGGCACGTATCCGCTTTCAACTATATCCCAAACATCATGATCTAAAGATCTCAGAAAGTAATGCATTATAGCCTTCCAGTATGTATAGTTCAAGCCGTCAAATATTGGAGGTCTAGTGACCGATGAGCTCTCTCCTTTGGCCATATTCCCAACTTCAGTCAAGATCACTCTCTAGGCGGTGAAGCCCTTAAAGAGAGACCCGCTTGGATACCAATTGAAATTGTGGTTGAGACCGCACTAGTCGAAGAAGGAATATGCCAATATGTCCTAGAGGGGGGTGAATAGGACTTTTAAAAGTTTTTATGATTTATTTAAAATCCTATTACACTAATCCTAAAAATGGGCACATATTAGGATTACTCAAAAATAACTCTACTAGCTTCTAAGCTCGGTAGAGGATCCAATCACAAACTGTTTAAGAAGTAAATACTATGCAAATAAGTTTATGATGGATATGACTATGTAAGTGTGTGAGGTGTGATCTCAGATATTTAGATATGCAAAATATTAAAGAAAATCACGCAATCAGAAGAATAACAATCTTAAACATAGTCATTTTTATAGTGGTTCGATGACATGTCTACTCCACTCCCGATAATCGCACTCAACCCTTGAGTGGACTGGATTTCACGAAGGAGGTTTCGCCGCGGTTCACCTCAAACATAAGGTTTTAAATCAAATTCACCTTCAACCTTTACAACCTATACTAAGGCTGACTATTTATGCTCTCACGAGCAAGGGTCAACCAACGCACCCAATTTTAGGCACACTGGCCAATGATCTTCCATAAGACCCTACCAGAGGTTTCTACATGGTTCACCTCAAACCGGAGGTTTCATAGGGGTTGACCTCAAACCTAAGGTTTTGCTGGTTCACCTTCAACTAGATGTTTATATCTCCACAGAGCAAGGGTCCACACAACACACCCACTTTTAGGTACACTGGCCAAGGATCTTTCATAAGAGCCTACCGGAGGTTTCTACACGGTTCACCTCAAACCTGAGGTTTCACAGCGGTTGACCTCAAACCTAAGATTTTGCTGGTTCACCTTCAACTAGATGTTTATGCTCTCCACAGAGTAAGGGTCCACACAACGCACCCACCACGTACACTCCCGTTGGAGGCCTCCTTAAGGACTTCAAAAGGTGAGAACCACTTAAGACCCAATCCTACAAAGGAATGATCATAAGTGCCCTCTTAGACTCTAGATACTTACAAATAAGTTGATGAGTCCCGATAAGCACAATGCTGAAGATCTTCTCCTCCCTGTTGACGAAGAGTCTTCTTCTCCCTTGATCCACAATATAAAAAGATGTACCGATATATGGTGATGGGTTGGATCACCATATAGAATGGAATCCTACTCTCTAAAGGTTTTCCTATAAGGAAGATAGAGTAGTTCCAATCATCTCGGCAATCAAGGCATCCTAGCTTAATGATTTTCCATTAAGGTAGAGCTGGAGGATCCTTGAATGCGGAAGTTCATTCCCCAATCCACTCCATTAAATATCAATGGTGAGGGTGGATTGGAGGATGAACTTCCCTAAGAGAAAGGGCTTTAGGTATATGATCTAAGGTTAAACACTCAAAAGCTCTCTCTCTACTTTCTCTCCCAGCAACAATAGACAAGTCCTCTATATATAGGCAAAAGGTTCCAACGGATATAAAACGGTCACATTTATGACTGAGTTTGATATCATCGAGCAGGTTCGATATCATAGGTGTATACTCTCGATAGTGTCGATGGTCTGCTCGATGACGAACTCAAAGTCATACGCTTTTGAAACCTTATACTAGCTGGTCGATGAATTAAAACAATTGTCGATGTCATCGGATTTCGAACTCCGATTCCATCGATGATAGGTTTGATCCAACGACACTTGAAAAATGAGAGAAACTTGACATGAAATATTTTAGGTTTTCATGAATGATCGGGGAACCATCGAGATCGTGGGAATTTGAATGTTGATGATATCGATATCCGCGTCGAGGCATCGATAAATCGGGTGGATTTTTCATTAAGCTTGTTGGATAGTTTATGTCCTTGTTCGATGCAATCGACCTGGTACCGATGTCATCGATATTTGAATATCGATTCAATCGAAGGGCCCCCGATCATAGTTAAACAACCCTGAAATATTTTGTTGGAGAACTTGGCGCCCAAGATCGATATCATCGAGGTTTGAATTTTGATGGTATCGAGGAGGCTTCGATATAACGATGCTTATATGATATTCTTTAAGGAAAACAGAGGCGCCGAAAATCTGCCTGTTGATAGAATCGAGTCGATTTCGATAGACTCGAGATTTGAATATCGATGATATCGATAAGTGTATCAATACATCAATAATTCATCCAAATTTGTTGTGAGGTTGCTGGACATATTTGCTCCTCTTTTCGATGATATTGATGGAGCATCGAGGGCTCGATATCGCAGGACGATCATATCGAGATGTGTATCGATAAAATCGACAAGGTAAGAAAACTTAGAGAATTTTTCTATTTTGAAAACATTTTCTTACCTTAAACCCTAAGACCCTAAGATGTTCTAGTTTATTTTTAAGGGTTTTAGCTTACCTGGTGATTTTGGACAAGGGATGTGAGGTTCAGATTTACCTGTGGCGAGCTTGCACACATCCAGTTAAGGCAAACGCTTGAATTGATCTTCCTATCAGGCTCTATAGACGAACTGACTCAACACTCACTCTCATTGACAAACCAGGGTACTTTCACGTTCCACCCACATACGGATGGGTAGACAGAACGGGTCAATCAGGTGTTATAGGATATGTTGTGGGCATGTGTGCTCGATTTTAAAGACAGTTGGGATGACTGTCTTCCTTATGCAGAGTTCGCTTATAATAACAGCTTTCAAGCGAACATTGTCATGGCTCCCTACGAAGCACTATATAGGCGCCCATGTCGAGCACCATATTGTTAGGCAGAAGTTGGTGAGAAGAGTCTGATTTACCCAGATTTAGTATAGGTGACCATGAAGAAGATCGACATTATCAGGCGTTGACTTCTTTCCGCACAGAGCAGACAGAAGAGTTACACCGATACGAGGTGGCGACCACTAGAGTTTGAGGTTGAGGACCATGTGTTTCTTAAGGTTTCTCCCATGAAGGAAGTCCTTTAATTTGACAAGAAGGGGAAACTCACGCCATGATTTATTGGTCCATTCCAAATTTTAGATCGAGTGGGTGTAGTAGCGTACCGCCTTGCTTTGCCCATGCCACTCGCAGGTGTGCACAACGTATTTCACATATCGATGTTGAAGAAATACGTTCCTGATCCATCCCACATTATCAAATGGGAATAGGTGCAGTTTAGTGAAGATACTACGTATGTACTGCGATCGACAAGTATCCTAGACAGGAAGGAACAAGTGTTGCACAGTAAAGTTATCCCACTTGTGAAAGTATTGTGGACACACCACACTAAGGAAGAGGCTACCTGGGAAACAAAAGCCTAAGTTTGTAAGAACTACCCTCATATTTTTGAGGAGTACGAAAAGGTACTAATTTCGAGGATGAATTTTTTCTTGAAAGAGGTTAGATTGTAACGTCTCGAAAAAATCTGTACAAAGACCCGAGTACCACCTTAGGAAGAAATCACTAAGGACCGAATCCTTTAGAAATTAGATTAAAATTAATTAAGTGCTAAACTAAATAATCAGTGGAATTAGCTTGAACCACTTTCTATACGAACTGCAAGATCTAAAACCATTAGGATCACCGACTCAACATTACCTTAAGACCTATGAGCAATCTCAAAACCCAGTTGCTCTCGGGAGCACATTGAAACACCGTATCAGACATGGACCACACGTCGAAAGTCCGATTACCACGAAACTATATGGTTATGACTGCTTTACCGGGCTTGACAACCATCGCGGGAATCAAGTCCAAATAGCATCCAGAAACACCCAACTTGAGCCCGGAGTGAAGTGTGTGTGAAACGCGAATATCTTTATAAAATGAACTCGATTTAAGTGAATTAGGTCATTCGCTTGAAGGCCAAATTTAAGGTTTCTGACTGTTAGATTCTGACCCAAATACACCCTTGGATCAAAGAAATTTTCCTACACATGTCAGTGTACTTGTGGCCCTGATCGAGCGACGATAGCCGTTGAATTGAAACTGATCCTCCACAGTCGATCCACAAATTCGATCAGACCAAAATCTTAACCTAACATAGATCCATTGTAGGGAACTTTCTCCGGACTGTATGCAGGTAATGGACCTCTAGATGAGCTTCGTTGGCCCAAAACAGATGTTTTTTTAGCTATAACCTAAGTATATCATGTCCCTAGGGCCATTTGAACCAGTTCTAGGCCTATATAAGACCCTTAACCCACCCCTCTCTCATTCCATACGAATTTTCCTAACCCTAGGAGAGAGAAGAGAGAAGAGAGGAGAAAAGAGTGAGGGGAAGAGAGAGAGAGAGAGAGAGTTGCTGGGATTCATTCCCACCACTCCATGTGTCGAATCAACTCTCCCGTGTAGCTACACCGTGGAATCCGAATCTATTTTTAGGTAAGGAATCCAAACTCTAATATGTTTTAGAAATCCAAATAGAGGAATCGGTGAAATAGTTAACCTATTTCATGATTTAGGTAGCCATTTTGTTGTACATGGAGATGTAATGTACGAACCGTGTTCATAACGAGCAAACTGATGAAAGGTGCAGACTATAAATGTTTAGGTTATGATTTTTAAGGCTTTCAATGTTAGTTAATTATTTATGACTGACTTGACTGCTGTCACATGTACTTAGATGTAATGTTTTCCGTATATTTCACATATATATGAACTATGTGAATATAATGCATTCCATGTGTTTGTTGAAATGTTTGAATGAATATAGAATTATGATTTGTGCTTGCCATGATTTTTGATTGAGAATACATGATTGTTTTACGTGTGAGAACTCCTTTGTGAAAGGATTTGCCATAATATATGTTATAACTAAATTATTATGTGTATGTTGATATGTGTAGTCTAAGTGTTTGATAAAATGTTTGAATGAGAAATTGCTTGTTAAAATGTATTTAATAAGGACGTTGAGATAGGATTTTCAACTACCGTATCCATAGTTACAGTTTCCTTCATGTAACCTATCTCGATACTACGTGATTTATGGATGAAATGCCTATGTACGATGACATGTGCACTATGTGTTTATTAAAATGTTCAAATGAGATTTATATTTGAATTGGTTGTCACATATTGTTTTGACTGTCACATATGAATGCCTATTGTATTTGAATATGATTGGGACTAATACGTAGTCCAGGGAATCGGTAATAATTTATGATCCGTGGCCGAACTAGTTTCGTCACAACGAATATGTTCGGCGAATCCGAGTCATACGGTGATTATCGATAGTGGTTAGGCCATGAGGAGTGCGTATGCACTCCATGTCGATTAATTCAATGTGCACTTGTACCAATCGAGCTTATCAAGTAACTCGATTAGCCTGATGTATGTTCACCATGTATGGACGTCATTGCTTGAATCTAAGGTACCACTTACTAGTGAAAAGCCCATTTAACCTTGGTACCATGATCCGCTAAGACTCATGAGCCGAGCATGGTGGTATGGGACAACATGGTCGATCTGTCAGCATATGCTGGGGTGATGAGCCTCCCTGTAATGTCCATTGAATAACCCAAACTCATGAGTCGAATACGGTGGTATAAGACACTGTATTCGAGTTGTCAGCCTACGCTAAGGTGATGAGCCTTTTCTGTAGTGACCCCGAGTATAAAGTAGGCCTCTGAGGTGACGAGCCTCTCCGTAGTGACCTGAACTTGCCTATCCACTGCTTTTCAGTTGGGGGTGATGTTGCCCTATAACTTACCTATCGTATGCGATTAACTAAGATTGACGACCCTAGATGGATCATTGTTTGGGTAAATGATATAAATGGAGGTACCTTAGCTTCTCGAATCTATTGTATGAATAAGCCTAATTAAATATTGGCTAACACGACTATGCACCGCATTGCATATGCTTTGGCAAGGAAGTGTACGTGTCCAGAGTGGTGCATGGGCGATCATGAGATGATGTCACTGAGGGAGTGCAAACGAGGGCATGCATCATTATCGCATACCATCCTTACATTAACATGAGTACTTAGGATATCATTGTTGTATTACCTTATCATTACTGCTTGATTGAATTGATAACATGTTAACATTTGTCATATAGCTCCACTGAGTTGATCACTCACTCTCACTCTGGGATGGTGTTTTAAAACACTAATCAGACCCTATTTTAGTTTCAAATGATCGTGAGGCTTATGAGGCGGAGCCCGACTTTTATAGTGACGAGGAGTTCTCCTACATGCAACTCTCTGATAGGTCCATATAGACCTAGAGTTGCGTCGCAGGGATTACAGGGATATGGACTAGTTGAACATTACACTTTATCATTTTGTAAATTTTGGAATTTTACATGTAATTATTTAACCTAGTGACATGTTCATAGTAATTATTTAACCTAGTGACATGTTCATACTCTGGAGACTTACAGCCACTGATGTGCTTTATATATCTATCACAGTCTTCCGCTTGCGTAGTCTAATTGTCTCTAGAGTATGTGATGCGAAGGATCTCGGGAGTTAAGCCTTTGCTTGACCCTCGATTTTCAGGGCATTACAGGTGGAGGGCTCCGCCACTATGAGCCCTCCCATTCATACATAACACACGTTAAGTGGGTCCCAATGCATGTGGGCCCACCAATCAAAATCAACAGTAGAGATTCCCTTTTCACCAAAAATGTAAGGTCTAAATGACCTTTTCACACTTAGAAAAATAAACATCATGATAGGGTCCATGGAGAATGGCCCTATCATGGGTGAACATATGAATCCTGGTGGGCCATCGGCCACACCTAGGGTACAAAGTGAGATCCATACCATCGATCGGTAGGCCCCACTTGGCCCATCATCAACAGATAAATCTACTCTTACAAAACACCCACCGATTTCACTTATTCTATGCTCCTTAGACTCCTTAGCTTCTAGGCTTTCTATTTGATGGTGGATGATGAAGTTTGAAGGGCTAGGATGAGAAATGAGAGGGTAGGAAGTGGGCCACACCTAGGTTCTTTCTTCTTAGAATTTTTCTCTCATGGATGCTTGGGAAATGGTAGAGAGAATGAGAGAGGAGAGGTTGTTGTAAGAAGAAATGGTATGGAAGGTATGGACTTAGTTGCTTTTGGTGAGAGAGGGATGGGTGCCATGCCTTGTTGGTAAGAGAGGGATGGGCTAGGTATGGGTTGTGATGGGATATGTATTTGATTAATTGATGTGATATTTGGGTAGAGATTCTCTTGGGATTCGTAATGCGTGGCAATTTTCTCAAAATATGTGCGGGCCCACAACTTTTGGCCTGGTTATCCATCGGTGCGCAAGTCATGACGTTGAAACCACAGAGATGGCACGGTCGCTAGGGTACAAGTCTCGGGTTGAGTCGACTCAGATATACGGGATGTGACTTATGGTCGCGCGCAAATGACAACTACAAGTCACGGGTCACCGAAATTCAACGCGGAAGATCGCGGGTGTCTAAGAAATGGGACAGACTAGGATACAGGCATTACAGTAAACCTAAACCTTACCCCTTAAACCCTAAACCTAAACCTTAATCCCTAAAAACTAAACCTAATCCCTAAACCCTAAACCTTAAACACTAAACAACTAATATATATATATATATATGTATATATTAGACAATTAATGGTTTATTTTTATGAATTATGGATTACATTCCTTATTGCTTAGCTTATTATTGTGCATTAAACAGTTAGCCAAATGTGATTTATTTTTTGTGAATTAGAAAATTAGTTGCCCATTTAAGGATTTCTATATGGCTAGACATATATATATATATATATATATATATATATACATATATATATATATATATATATATACGCATACATACATACATACATACATACATACATACATATAGCACATTTTTTGTGACATATAAATCACTCAAATTATCCCATTTTGGACAGTTTAAGGTTAGATAGATAGTATGCTTTCATATAACCTATTTAAATGCTCATGCATCTTTAATGCTCCATCTTCATATTTCTCTATGGATATGTTTCTTCCTTTTTATTTCTCATGTCAAATATTTTTACATTTCTTAGATATTTGGCATAAGATTAAAATGAAAAATGAACTTATTTGGAGAGACATGGAGAGATGCTGCCAAAATTTTAGTATGGGCGTTCAAATTAAGTATTACAATATATATAACCTTAAATGGGTGACTAATTTAGGGTTTAGTATATACTTTCAAGGCATTATAGTGCTAGTCTAATTTAGTATCTTTCAATTAGTATATGACTAGTGAGAGAATTCCCAATATTGTCAGTGGTTTATCAGTCACTTCATCAATGATATTGGATGAAGGGTTAGGTCCATAAGATGGAAAGGAGCCCATTGATATTAGTACCTCCCAGAGTTCGGTTAAAGGAAAAAAAATTGATTGTGTGGAAAGATTTTAAAGAAGTAATACTAAAGATCAAGATAATGAAGATACAATACAAGTACTATAAGACTCAATATGCTAAACAAGTAGATGAGTTGACCACAGTTTTGAAGAAATACCTATTGAAGTGTCATCTAAAAGTGATAATCTAGTATACACTTTCATTTACCCAATCTTTAATGGATCCATCGCAAGGTACCTTGTCCACCTATAAGTATAACAGGGATCATGTGAACGAGTTAACTGCCAAATCTATTATTACAAATGAAAAACCATTTCAGATGTTAAAGAGTCCATCTTTTGTCAAAAATTTCAGAGGCCTTAACCCCATATACGAGAAAGTCTCTTGTACAATAGTAAAGAGAATGTGCAAGAAAATGTATGCAAGCGAGAAGGTCAAGTTGAAAGGACAGTTGGCATCGGTTTTTCGAATCATCCTGACATTAGATTTGTGGATGGCATCCAATCAATGAAATGGATATATGTCACTAACTTCCTACTATATTTATGCCAAATGGAGGCTCTACAAAAGACTTATAAACTTTTGCTATCTTGTGCCTTTGCACAATGATTTGATGATTTCATACTACATTTATGGATGCCCTATAGAGAGGGGCATTAAAAAAATCTCATTGATAACTCTAGGCAATGTCTCTACAAACGATAACATGATAATGAATTTGCGGAACCAATTTAAAGCAACCGGTGACTTATGTTTCAATGAGAAAATATTTCATGTTACGTGTTGTGCTCACATCCTAAACTTGATTGCACAAGATGGTCTTAAAACAATTGATCCAATGATCAGGAACATAAGAGAGAGTATGAAGTATATATGGCGGTCACTTTCACGATTAAATACATGGAATGAGATCGTGAAACAGTTGAAATTTTCATCTTAGATAATTATGAAGCAGGATGTCATGACACATTGGAATTCAACTTACGAAATGTTAGATTCAGTGATAGCTTTCAGAGATGCATTCTCTCACTATGTGGAGCATGTTAGTGTGTATCAGTAGTTGCATTTTGATGATGATTGGACAAGAGCTGAAGAAGTTCACAAGTTCCTTTCAGTTTTTTTATAACACAACGAAAATCTTTTAAGGAAGTAAGTATCCAATAACAAGCATATTTATACCTAGATCACGAGGCTAGATATGGTCGTAGCAGCTCCTCACTTGTGTCCCTTAATAGATTTTAGGGTTTATCACCTAAGGACAACCATAAATAATCAAGTGTCATCACCCAAACACGAATGTGGTGATGTCATGACATCAATTCCATTTATAATACATTAGGCTCATAGCCTTCACAAGTGCTCAATGGTCACTAAGGGGAGGCTCATCACCCAAATTTGTACCAATATAGTGGGCTAATCACTCCATTTTTTTTACCAATATGGCAGACACGTCACCCCAACATATGTCGCCATCTCAGACATGGTGTCCTATACTACCATGCCCGACTCATGATTCTTTGTAAGATCGTATCGTTAACGATTATAAGTAGAATTATTCAATGAGAATGTGGGTATCCTAAATTCAATCGGTTCTTGTCATACATGGTGAACATATACGATCAGTAAGCCGTTAGACTAATTTGATTGACCCGAGAGAACTGCGGTGCAACCGACATCGTGAGCAAGCATCCCGCATAGTCATGCTACTGTTAGTCATCCGTGTTTAACCTGAGTCAATTGAACAAGCCTAGGGTGCTCGACCTAACTTGGGCCAGCCCTTAGTTTAACGATTTACTGACTAACCCAACATCTTAAGCAGTTCTAAATATCAATAAACGACTAACTATCCGTCAGACAATCATAATGAAATTTAGCATGAACCCTAAATCTAACAAATTATTCATTCAAGCATTTTATCAAACATTTAAGCATTAATGAGTAAGAATTAGCATGATATGCAATTAAAATCAAAATATATACATGTTATCATGCATCAACTCATTCATAATTAGGAATCATTAACTGAGACCCTCAAGGGTCGATAAATGGCAATGTAGAAATAATGGTCCGCAGCATGGAGGATATCACGTGACCTAATCACACTTAGGGTTAGAGTTTTTGTTAAAAATCATCAATTCCAAATGTAAAGCAAGGAAATAGTGTTAGTAGCAAGTAAAATTGTAACATCCCAAGATTTCACTGCCAGAGTTCATACTCGTGCCCGAGAAAATCGGGTGTTAATAATGTATAAACTTGGACGTTTTTGAAAATCATACCCTATTTTATTTTTTCCATTTGGATTGTGTCCAGATACGTTTAGGAAGGTAACGTTCACAAGAATAAAATCAAGTGTATTGATTAAGTTTCATCAAAGTAAAAAGAATAGTCAATGCCTTCTCAAGGGAAGTTTAGTACATTCATTGAGTTCGCTGTGGAAGTATAAAACTAAGTAAATAATATGTCTTCATATTCTTTTTTTGATGTCTTCTATAGGGAGTTAATCCACTAAGTCTTCAAATATGTACATCATCTGCAGGATCTATACATTTAGGAGAGGGTCAATGCCCTACTCATAGTGATGGTAATCCTTTAAGATTAGCAGTAATTAAAGCGATTCATAAAAGTGATGTGAATGTTCTGATATGTCAAGTAATCCACATTACAAGAGGTATTAATGTGCAATCAATCTATATGAGATGCATGCCTAGCAAAGTATATGTGGTGTATCAAACTTAGCGATCGCCACAATATGGAATATGATTAAAGCTGTCCGACTCGACCTGCATCTCATACTACAGATATTTGTCGGCGTGTCCCACGCTTAACATGGCTTTACGCTGTTAACCTGAGACAGCCATAACACATGACCAGGAGAATACACCCCCAAAGATTGGAGTGACTATTTGCGACAACCAACCCCCCCCCCCCCCCCCCCCATCAGAAAGGAATTGATGTGCTGCGTATATAGAACTGCTCATGCACACCAATTAGGGTAACATCACCCGAGAACATGGAATTATGTGCCACCCCAAGGCCGCTACCGAAAGCTCATTACGTCCATGATAATTAACCGATCGCTAGAGGAGGGATTCCCAACATAGTACTTGCATCAAGAAAGAATTCCTTAACTTATGGAAGATTAAGAATATCAAGATACCTACTAAGCCCTTATGGTAAAGGAGACGAGTGACAGTAATCAGCTCGAATAAGATGCGAGTGACAAAGGTCAACTCAAGTATGAGGAGAGCAGTTAAGGCTAACTCGTGATGAATAAGAGCAAGAGCAAGGCCTGTATCCATAACATCCTATGAATCCAGGAAAGCCTCTTACAAGGGATACCATGTAAAAATCTCAAAAGGCCAAGGATTGGTGATAACAGATTTAAAATGAAAATAGAAGAAAAATAATAGAATCTAAGATCAAATAAAAGGCATGTAAAGGACAAGTGTAAAGGCAAGATAAAGTGCATCAACTCATAACAGGCGCGATAAAATATCCTGAAGGCATAAAAGATGAAATAAATATAACAACTTAAATTCATGTAAGCTTAAAGGATAAAACCCTCCCCTTTAGTGCATCTACTTTGAAAGTGGTGAAAGTGGTTACATGATGTAGTGTTGAATCTTTATCTTGGGCTGATGTTCTATTATCGTGACTGTATGAAATTAAGAAGCTAAACTTCAACTTGTGTGGACTCGAACCTAAACTCAAACCTTCTCGGTCGACTCACTTAGTCACCTCGGTTCAACTCTCCTTTCCTTCCTTTTTCTTTCTTCTTTCTCTCTCTCTCTCTCTCTCTCTCTCTCTCTCTTCTTTCTTTCTTTCTTTCTTATTTTCTGTCTTGTGGATGATAGGTCCCCTTTTATAGGTTGTCTGAACCGACAATCCTCCCTATGTATTCTTTGTTTACGCAGTGAGAGAGACGGCGTACATCTTTACGCATCTCGATTTCGCATAAGGAAACGAACTGCATTATGAAGGAAGTGGACAGTCAGCGTCTTCATGTAGATATTTTTGATCTATTTTTGTGGAAAAGTTTGGAGTGTTACAAAAATAGGTATAAGTTACGAAATTAAAGGGTTGAATGCAAGTATTACCTCCGGTCACAAATGGCAGTGCATTCAGCGAAGAATTCAGTAAGTCCAAGGGTTTGATTGATGAGATACTAACCCCTAAGCACTGAGATCATTCCCTCTCTTTAATACCCACTCTCTTCCTCTTTCTCTCTTCTTTTCGCTTGGTAGAACAATTCATATGGCATAAAGGAGCTACCCAAAGTTGAAGTGGTGTAATTGGCCCCAAGGGCCAAGATTTTAGTGTATTGACCCTATAGGAGGGTTTTTCTAACTATTGGGGTCCACTAGAGGGTGGATGGGCCAATCTAATATATTGGATCAGTGTCCCACCAGCCGATCTATGTTTGGACACAACCATCCACTAATCAGACATGTCGATCAACCGGGAAGGCCCTAACTCAGATCGATGATCACCAAGTGCCGATCATGTTTATAACTATACGGATGTGAGCAAGGTAATAATCTCGATCGATGCCCTAAATTTGGTCATCATCTAATGATCCGAAAGTCACAACTTTAGAAAAGACCGGATATAAACAATTAACTTAAGTTCTTTATTAAATTTTAAAATATTCACACATCTCATGCACTACGCTTGCGAGTCCAATTTGAGCGATGTGAGACGTGACCTCGGCTCAATGTCCCACGATGGACATTTAGCTCACTAAGACGACCATTTTTCTATAGTCTCGGGTTTAGTGGCCCACTAACAAGTGGTCTAGATCTTATTCAGATAATCAGGATATTTTTGGAATGAATTGGGTAGCGAGATTTCTTGTTTGTGATTATTAGGGTTTGGATTAGCTAAGTTCATAGTGTGGCCTATCGCAATTAATAAAAATGACTATTCGATCCTAATCACCCTAAACCATTGGTTCTTAGACTAGAAGAGTAACTTGATCAGTTTGGTTTATTAATCAAGATATAACCCTTAGTTGTCTTGGCTTTCAGTAAGTCTTTATTTAGTTACAATTGTTTTAATTAGTTAGTGATAGGTTGGCAAGATTTGGGCAATAGATGAATAAATCACAAGGCTAAACTTGAGGTTTAAGTGATTGGACGAATTCATTATCTTCCTAGGTTAATTATTTAGATTTGTGTGGATCTTTACTGGTAATAACTACATATAGGCTAACATTGAGTGTTAATGGTCATTAAGTGACAACACAAGCTAATTATAATGAAAAGTTTTCAAAGTATTTCAAAATCTAAAATATTAAAAATCTGGGACGTTATAATCTACCCTCATGAAAAATAATTTCGTCCCCAAAATTACCTAATGCCAATAAGTAAATATATTCTCATTTTGTTAGCCTAAGTTTTCGTTGATTTCACATTCATATACCTGGTAGGGTGTATACTAACTACATTAGCTTGGTTTATTGCTGTCTACTACCCTTTAAAAAAAAAAATCATCATCGAGATTTCCTTAAAAAAATTTTCAAAGGATTAGAATTCATGACGATAGTTCCCCACTAACTAGAGTAAAAATTTCTATTTTCAGTGTTTGGCTAATATGGAGAGACGATTGTAAAGAGGTTGAATTTGATACATGACTCGTCGTGTCGCTTATTAGTGCACTCATTTTTGCACCTTGGTTTGTTAATCATCTGAGTCATTGTGTTCCTTGTTAGTGCACTCATTTTTGCACCTTCGTTTGTCAATCACGTGAGTCGTTGTGTCATATACTCGGTTGAGCCTTTGAAAAGTGATGCTCGAAGACACAAGCAAAGCTGGAGCATCAAGAGCTACAACAAGTAAATGAAGTGCCTTGGTAACCCTAACCCTTGACCCAAAATAAACCATGGACCTCTAGATGATCTTGACTAAATAAGAATATATAATTAATCATCCCTTAGCCTTAGAAGACCAAGAAAAATATGATAAACAAGACTAGAAGAGATGATAATCTGTTGTGTTAAAGATAGTCCAAAACAACAGATTCTAGGACATGTTCAATGGCATCGAGCTGCCATCGAACAGTCTTTGATGACATCAAAGACCTGGCGGATGACATCGATCCAGAGTCAGGGATGTCCAACAACTAAACTGGAATTTCATCTGAAATTCTTGATGGCAGTGAAGTTTCCTCGATGGCATCGATTAAGGGTCAAATATGTCCAGGAAGGTTTTTGGATATTTTCCTCTAACTTTCTTGATGGCATCGAAGCCCTTTCAATGACATCAATGACATGATGTTTGATGACATCCAAGGTCATTCAATGACATCGAAGATGGTCCAAAATTGTCCAACAAGAAAACATGACATTTTGTCTGGAATATTTGATGACATTGGGGAACCTTTCGATGACATCGAAGGGCCTTCGATAGCATTGATAGAGCCATTATTTTCCCATTTTTACCATTGGATCTCGAACTGTTTATAAAGGGCTTTCAGTTCTTGGCTTTTTTATGGATTTTTAAAGCAACTAGAGGTAAGGTGATCTTATATGCATATCCCTTATCCTATACCTTCGTTCCTATGAGTTTCAAGCAATCTCCCTTGATATTTCAACTCTAATGAGGATTTCAACCTCACCATTGGAGATATGATTGAACTCCTCTATTTCCTAGATATTGAACTTAAGCATCTTGGTATATCATTGTCCAAGTCTTCTAGGAAACCCATCTAGTTGAATCCTGTAGTATAATCAACTACCCATAAGTTGTAGGAGATTCAACCCACTCCTATCACCTTGGAAAACTAAGAGGAAGCATCATAAGCAAGGTGATTGATCGTGTAGCTGAAGCCTTGGCGATGCAACAACAGCATGATCGAGGGAGCATCGAGGAGTTGATTGAAGTACGAGAGAGCGGAGATCAAGCAACCCAAGATGGAGCAACAAAATGGATTCAATCCGACAAGTAAGTGTCATGTGTAAAAGTCTGAGTTTGTACTCCTTCCTTGTGTAGGTTGTAGTACAAGAGTTTATGCTCAAACTCACATAGGTTCTTGCATGGGACATTAACTCTTACATAGGGCCTAAATCTGTGGTTCTTGTTTAGGACTAAGGTTGTTGATTAGTCAAAGGAAAAATCAACTGAAGTCCTTTCGTAGGCCTCTAACGGGAGAATAGGTGTAGGGTTCTTGTGTAAGACCTTGGTGAAAAGGCTGAGCTCTAAGTCCTAGAGGGGGGGGGGGGGGTAAAGACTCGTATCCTAGACCGTACCATTCTGTAGGCTTCCGTGGTCCTCCCGGTCAAATTTTGGTAACCCTTGACTTGTATCCGATGTTTGCCCGCGATCATAAGCTGATTCTTGCATACCAAAGTTGGCTCGACCTGAAACTTTTACCTTAGCGACCGTGCCGTTGCCGCGGTTCTAACACCGCAACTCGCACACCGATCTGATACGTGGGCAAGGAGATGTGGGCCCACGTTCATTTCGAAGAAATGCCGCGCGTTGCGAATTTCAAGAGAATCTCTACAATATGTCACATTAAATCAAGTCAAGTAGACCACCATACCTCAATGCCACCTCACCCTATCCTAAGTACAAATGACCACTCCCTCTTTTCCCACAAGTCAACACTCTCTCTCCCTACCCATCCGTCTTTTTCTAAATTTCAAATAAAACCTTACCTCTCCATCCACTTCCTTACAACACCCATCCCATATTAATCCATCATTCCTCTCTCCCTCTCTTTCTCTAAGCAATTCCCAAATCCCATGAGAGCTTCCAACGTCTAAGCTCCCTCCCAAAACTAAGTGTGGCCCACCTTCTCATCTCCCATCTCAACCCCTCATTCTCCATCAACCTCGATTAAAATGGAATGCAAGGAGCATAGGAGTTCAAGTAGCTAAAGAAGAAGGCCGATAGGTGGGTGATCCACCGTTGATTTCCATTTAAGAGCCCACTTATGATGGGACCCACTTTGTTTAGGTGTTGTGATCAAAGAGGGGCCCATAGTGGCCGGGTCCCTCCAATCCATCATTCTCTCTCTCTCTCTCATTATCTCTCTTTCATTGTTGATGGCCCACTCGATGATTTGTATATTGTTTCCATGCTGTCCATTTAGTGGACCACACTACAACCCACTGGTGGAGCCCACCTTGTTGTCCAAACTTGGATGAAGGAAAATACAAATATCAGTTGATCCAAACCTTGGTGGGCCGCCATGTGGACCCACCTTAATGTATTCATGTGTATCCATCACCATCCATTTACCAGGACGGTGGGACCCCACAACAGATATACCATGTATACAAACTGTCAGCCCAACGTCAAGACCTTGGACGCTGGAGCTTCCTAAAATTAAAATAATATAAAAAAAAAGGAAAAAGAAAAGAGAGATAAGATATAATATTATATTCAATTTATATATATATATATATACACACACATGTATGTGGTGGGCCCCATGTGGAACCCACCTGCTGCACGGTGATATGATATAATATTATAATATATAATAATAGATATTACATAAATATGTTATGGTGGGCCACTTCCACGTGGAACCCACCTTTAATATGAAAATCTACACCGTCCAGATTCATCTGGATGGTGGGTCTGGGCTACCACCTGTTATGCATGTAAGGCATATAATATATAATATTATATAATATATTATATTAAAAATGATATTTTGGTGGGCCACACCCACGTGGGACCCACCTTTATTGATGGTCGAATGGCCAGTGTAATACATCAGCTAAATAGCTGCTGTATTGACATGGGCTGTGTGGCTAGCGTGGCATGATCCACACCGTCCCCACCTTAGGACAGTGGGACCCTTGACGTACAGCTGTTGTACATGCAATAGTGGACAGTGGGCCATGCATAATGAGTGTGGAATTTATCCACACCGTCCAATAAATCTGGACGGGTGGGACCCCACCTATGATCTATGTATCGAATCCAAACCATCAACCATCTGGCCGGATGATTTGTGTGGATCCTCCACACGTGGGATTTGGGACCCATCTCCCATGCCATGCACAGCCCCACCATGATGCATGTGCTGTATTTGCAACGTCCAATCCAATTTGAAAGAATATTTTTAAGGCTTGAGACTAAGAATAAGACAGATCTAGTATCATGTGGACCACACTGCAAAAACCGTGGAATTGAACGTCTACCAACGCAACCCCTTTGGGTTACAAAAATTTTGGACCAATATGATATTTATTTTCCTTTAAGATCAGGTCTTTATGGCCTTATGAATAGACTGATGGGAAATAAATGCTATGGTGGGCCCACTAGGATTTTAACAGTGCGAACCCTTATCACCACTCTTAGGTATGGTATGGTCCAGATGATCCTTTGGATATAATTTTTTTGAATAATGCTCTAATATAATCTCTAACAATAAAATGAATTGTGTTGACTGGCCCATTTGATTCGACCCAATTAATTCGGCCCATTTATACCGGCCCATTTAAATCGGCCCATTTGACTCGGCCCAATGACTCGGCCCATTTGTATCGATCCATTTGATTGGCCCAATTGACTTGGCCCATTTGATTCGGCCCATTGACTCGGCCCAATTGATTTGGCCCGTTTGATTCAGCCCGATGTTATATACATTGGCCCATGAGTGACGCCTAATGTGATGCGTATATGCCTCATAAGCGAGGCCCATGATGATGTGTATTAGACTCTTGTATGAGACTGTGGACCCATTATACGATTGATCCTTTGAGCATCATTCCTTAGGAGAAATGTTGGTTAAAAGTCCACATTGATGGGCAATGATGGTTGGAAGCCCACATTGTGACCTTCCCTTAGGCCTTGTTAGGCCCTTCCTCATCATTCTCTCATGGGTTAACCCTAATCAGTGGGCCCCATGCACCATAGATGGATGGTTTCGCGCTATCGGGTCTGATATAACCACGGCCGAGGGCCGATCTTCATATTGTGGTTCGATCGGCTGTTCACATATGGACCTCGCCATGCTTATAGGCCAATTATTGGTGCTGAGTATCGAGGCCGATTCCGACTATCAAGGCCGATTCCGATTATTATTAAGGCCGATTCCGATTATTGAGGCTGATTCCGATTGTCGAGGCCGATTCTGACTATCGAGGCTGATTCTGATTATTATCAAGGCCGATTTCGATTATTGATGCTGATTTCGATTGTCGAGGCCGATTCTGACTATCGAGGCCGATTCTGATTGTTGAGACCGATTCCAATTGTTATCAAGGCTGATTCCTATTATTGAGGCTGATTCCGATTGTTGAGGCCGATTCCGACTATCGAAGCTGATTCCGACTATCGAGGTCGATTCCAATTATTGAGGCCGATTCCAATTGTCGAGGCCGATTCTGACTATCGAGGCCGATTCCGATTATTGAGGCCGATTCCGATTGTCGAGGCTCATTGTCGAGGCCGGGTATTGAGGCCGATTGTCGAGGCTCATTGTCGAGGCCGGGTATTGAGGCCGATTGTCGAGGCCCATTGTGATGTATATGCGGCCCATATTCGAGGCCCATTCTAACAAGCATTCAGCCTCGGCTTGATGCATTTGAGGCTTATGTAATGTATGTGAGGCCTATGTGATGAGGCCTATTATGGTGCATTTGAGGGTCAGGCGATGGAGCCCGTTGTGTTGTATGTTAGGCTCATGTGAGAGGCCCATCGTGATGTACATTAAACTCTTGAGTGAGGCCCATGGTGTTGTATATTAGGCCCCTGTTTGAGGTCATGGGTCCACTATATGTTAGGCTCTATGCAGGCCATTCCTTGGAGGCAATGTTGGTTAAATGTCGACATTATCGAGGCCGATTGTCGATGTCGGTTATTGATACCGATTATGAGTATGTGACAACATAGTATCAGGAGACATATTCATATGCATCATCTGCATGTTTGTTATGAGATGTGGTTGACCATTACATATGTCATTGGGCAGGTTGTTATGAGACTCCCTGATAGGTGGAGATTGTCTCACATGAGCACACGGTATGCGCAAGATTGATGCATGACTGGATTGTATGGCTCATACATCTGACATTGTGTTGTGATTACTGTACGCCCTAGCGACATTGGGGTCGTAGCCTCCACAGGCATATCGTGGATGGCCAGATGGGACACCAGAAATATGTTATTAACATCAGGCTACCATAGATGACCTTAGGTGAAAATCCCTAAACCCTCTTAGTACTAGAGGACGCCCCAACATCGAGACCGAGTGGATATGTATGAGCGCATGAGGGCCATATACCAGTAGGCTACGTCTCCCACTATGTCGTGGTCGGTTGGGAGGGGTGTGGCCTTACCCGCCTGAGAGAGTAAGCATAGCTAGGCTGAGTTTGACTAGCTCATGAATGGGTCTTCTATCAACGTACCGGGTAGATATTTGATGACTATTTGCCAGGCAGATAGTGAGGTCTTTTCCACTTACCAGTTGTGTGCTTCATGGGGCGGTAAACTGGTGTAGAGTGTACTAGACCCCGATGATGATCTCAGAGATGAACAGTATTGATATATGGACTTATTGGGCTGGAGTTGTATTTTCATTCATTCATTCATTCACTATCCACTCGGGCTGGTGGTGCGCAACTATTTGTTATGTGTGCCTTTGCAATGGTCAGGATTTCAGTTGGGACACGCGATTAACTTGAGATCAGGAGTTTACCATATTGAGTCTGACTATCCAAATTTAGGTATGGGACTGGTTTGGATAGAAGTCCCTTGTGATGGACCCCATAGCCTACGATACTACATACTATCATCCCGACTTCACACTCCAACATGGTCATTCCATTCGCACCGCATATTGCATTACATCCGTGGCATATGGTATTTTGGGTTACTGTGTTTCTACATTATATGGTCTAGATACGGCATCTGATATTTGATTCTTTATGACTCCTCATTTGCATGGCTGATCTGTATTGCGTACTCTGATATTGTTTGACTTATAGACTTGTCAGTATTTCCACTTACTCTAATATCATATGATTCATGATCTTACTTGTATTTTCTGATATTGTATGATTGTGACGTTATATTTGTATGCTTGACACTTATCTTACGTACACATTTTCACCACCCTCTGAGCTCTCTATAAGCTTATGCATGATAGATGCATGCAGGTAATGTTAGGTTGCAGCAGCGTGGAGCTTAGAGCATGTAGCTAACTTCTGGAGTTTTGATTTTAACATATGTATTTCACTTTCAGCATTATATTCAAATGTTTATATTAGTGGATATGTGATGAAGATGTTGCCTTTGTGATTTGGTTAAACTTATGGTTATGCTTCTTACAAGATAAATGCACATTAGAAAATCCTCCTTATAGGATCTCATGATCGAAACTTGACATATGGGCGCTGGGAGCCGAGAATGGGGTACCACAGAGGCTGTCGGCACCAGATTCGACAATCGGGATTCCTGTGAATCTGATTTTCGGGTTTGGGGCATGATAGGGGTGAATAGTACTATGCCAAATAAAAATAAATGTGAAATACAAAGACAGATAACACAATTAAATAGTAACCTCAAATACACTAGTCTTGAGAGGTTGATACAAACTGAGTTCTAAGGACAACCTTTCACTAAAAACCAAGGTTTATGGTAGGACAACCTGATGTCTAGAACGTTAGTAAGTATCAAAAACTCAAACTGAGAATGAGGCAAATGAAATAAACTAAATTATTACAACATTCACCACAAGCGCATAAAGAAAATTACAACAATCGTCACTACACATACATCACAACCATCATCCAAACTCCGAGAATTATAATGGTTCGTGTGTGTACACCAACTATTCGCAAACAACCACACACCTACTCCACTCCCAATTCCACACCCACAGGATATTGGCTTTCACTAAGAAATAAGGTTTTCCAAGGTTCACCTTAAAACCTTCACAATTGTGTTTTTCAAACGGGCTTACACAGTTACAAAACCCCACAATGAGATTTTCCTGGCTGAATCTCACAAACCAAAAATACAGAAAATGAAATTGTACTTATCTGAAGATTCTTCTTCCGATGTACCCTTGTAGAACTAATTCGATGTAAACGTAGATGTTTAATGTCCAATCTCACAAATGAAAGGGTTCCAAGTCTAAATGATTTTTAAATTAAATCAACCTAGGGCTAGCTTTATTTGATTTTGATCTTAAAAGGGTAAATCAAAATTCCCTTTTTAATAGAATAAAATCGAAAAAGAGATTGCAAAATCAAATACAGAAAGCTATAAAAGAATAAAAATGGAATAAGTAATAGCTTCACAATTGCAGAGACTTATCTCTCAGAGTGATGGCTTGATTAGGATTGGATTTGATTAATAATTCTAAGAAATGTCCTCTATTTATAGGCAGAAATTTTATTCCATCGACTGGTCTAAGGTTCGGTTTGACTCATCGAAGCACCAACCAATTTTAAAAATTTCTGGCGCGATAGGATAAACTTATTACTCGACTAGTCGAGTGGGACCAGAAAAGCTTGCTACACTTTGAGTCAAGCACTACACAACTAGTCAAGCACTGATCACTCAACTGGTCGAGCAGTGTGCATGACTGGTCGAGAGTCCAACAGAAAATCTGAAAAATCTTCAACAAAACTTGGACTGGTCGAAAAAATCCCTGGACTGGTCGAGCCAGTGCCTGGACTAGTCGAACAAAGGCTAGGACTAGTCAAAGAAAAGCCTATAAACTTATATAATGACCCAAATTTAATATTCAATTAACATGACCTAACCTATGGTCAATCTAGGGTCATTCATACCTTAAATGTGAGTTTGAAACATCTAAACATCAATTGCTTCGGTAACTCGATTATCTTGAAGTATTGGAAGCTTGACCTTGTAGTCTTGAACTTGAGCATGAGCTAGAGCTTGTGTTCTTGAGACATAAGGTGGTGATCATGAACTTTAACTTGAGCTTTGAATTTTTGTTCTTGTACTTGAGCTTATGTTCAATCTTTGGCAATGTTCTTCAACTTGAAAATGTAGAAGAGTTGATGATGGTGATATACTTTTCATCTTATCATAATAAGATACTGACTCCAAGTGGTCTGGCACAATAAAATTTAACAATACCAGGTGTTAGAATTATAACATAGCACTTACAATCTCCCCTTTTATCAAATTTGTGACAAAACCGACTAAAGAATCATGCACTAGTTTATACACATCGCAAGGCAACGTTACTACTACTCCCCCTCAATCCATTATTCCCCCTCAATTCAAGCAAGGTGATTTGTAGAGTACCTGTACATATCCAAACAAATATATGCACTAAAAAATGCATTTCTATACACATTCCATACACATATGTCTCTACAACCCACATCCAACAATCATCATATACCACTCATTTACCATTCCAATCACATTTTATTTTTGTCTGCATGACCAGTAGAGTACACACTCGACCAATCGTGGCACGACCGGTTGAGTATGTACTCGACCAGTCGAGATGCGAGGTTGGTTTGCTTTTAATGTGAAAAGCAAAATCACTTATTCTTCACTTTCTTCATCTTCTCCAACAGCCCCTTCTCCGACTAGTCGAACCCACCACCGAATACAACTTTGTTTGTGCATCATTTTCATTTTTCTTTTGGATTTACGTTCCTTGCATCTCTATTTACTTGATTCTAAAGTTTATTTCAAGTTTTCTAGTGTTTTCCTCGCTTTTTTTTTTTTAGTGGATAAAATCTGATTTGTGTGAAACCCTTAAATCCTTCTTGCATTCTATTTTTGTTTCTTGCAATGGAAGGTAGATCTAAGAAGAAAACAACTCGTGGTCCTTCTTCCTGTTCCACACCTATTGCAGTGCTTACTCTTTGACCACGCGAAGAGGACCCGAAATATGTGCAGGACATCCGTCTCCGCAACATCATTATTGAACAGACCGTCAATTCCAACCATTTGGTTCATTTCAATATCATTCCCCTCCTTGTGGCTGTAGGATGGGATAACACACTGAATTGGGGCGGACCCACATATCGGTCTATTGTACAAGCCATGTATGCATGTATTAGTGATGTTTCTATTGAAAATTTAACCTTTACTATTATGTTTAGAGAAGGTCCATTTCAAGTAGATCGTCACTCGATCTCTAGCTTGATGGATATACCAGCTAATGATGAAAGGATTCCAATATTCACATTGGCTGAGAGATTAATGAATCTGAAAAAATGTCTTTTAACCAAAAATTTATGCAATAGATGTTACCCAGATACAAAGTATTTCATCGTATCTTTATTTCTAATGTTTACCCTGGATCTGGTAACAAGGCTGAATTAACTCCTTTCATGGTGCGCATTCTTCATTTTGTTGTTTCTAGTATTCAAGTATGTCTTCCTTCATTAATTTGTTATATTTCTAATTTCGTTTAGACCCGGGGCATAACAATATTCCTTTAGCTTATTTGATGACCACCCTTACTACTCATTGTCGTGTGGTCTTACCATATGAAGAAGCTCCTATTTCCCATCTTCCATTCAACAACTCAAATATCAACAAGATGAAATTAGAGTTGGCTCCTAGTCAAGTTGACAGGGATGCTTGGAGGATCTAGAGAAGAAGTTGATCCTGATTTTTAGCTATCTGATTTTGATGAGCGGTTGAGAACCTTATAAGAGAAGGTGGAAGGTCTATATGTATCCCATGAAAGTCAATCTAAATTTATGCGCAAATACCTTTGTCCCATTAACAAGGGATTGCATCAAATTGACCCCTCTATTCATTCACCGTCTTCTTCTAGTTCTGACTAGTGTTTTTATTTATGATGAGCATGTATTAAAATCTTAAACTTTACTTTTTCTTGGATGATCCTTGGACATGTTTTTATTTGCTACTCTATGGATATGTTTATACCTGATGATGATATATACTGGTTGATGCATGGACATGATGTTATTCTACTAATATTAACTCTCTTAACTCATACTCTTCTCTTACATTTTTACTTCAATCATCTATTAATTTTAGTTACTTTCCTTTGTCATATTGTGACAAAAAGGGGGAGAAATGTGATTAGAATGGTATATGAGTGGTATATGATGATTGTTGGATGTGGGTTGTAGAGACATATGTGTATGGAAATGCAAAAAAAAATAAAAAAAATTGTGCATATTTTTGTTTAGATATGTACAGGTACTATACAAATCACCTTGCTTGAATTGAGGGGGAGTAATGGATTGAGGGGGAGTAGCAGTAACATTGCCTTGCGATGTGTATAAACTGGTGCATGATTCTTTAGTCGGTTTTGTCACAAATTTGGCAAAGGGGGAGATTGTAAGTGCTATGTGTAATTCTAGCACCCGGTATTGTCAAACTTTGTTGTGTCAAACCACTTGGAGTCGGTATCTTGTTTTGGGTGGGAGATTTTACGTACTAGTTCAATGGGTGAGGTTCTTATTTATAGTGTTGAACAAAACATGGAGGTATGTTAATCCATGTACGATTCAACCATTATGCGAGAAGTGGAGGGGTGGTGATGTTGTCGGTTATCCTATGATCATGTGCAAAGTAGTTAATACCACCGTGTGTTACTAGAGTGGTCTCGACTTTGCTAGTAGGACTCTCCATGTCAGGCAAAGATGATCCAAGCCGAGCATATCTAAGCCAGGCCTGGTGATATAGAGCAAGTTGTAGACACTTTCATGTCCAAGATGGACCAGAGAAGGCCCGATCAGAGGCAGAAGCCATCAAGACCGTCAGAACCTTAAAACAGGCATATCTCGCAAACTAGAATGAGTTACTCGACGTACGATATATGATTTTGGGGTAGGACAGCTACTTTAGCCAACCAAGCTAGCTATGTTGGGTTACGCATGCCAAATTTATGAGATTCCATCATATCGACGACCGAATTCCATGTTTAGTTCCATTTTTACTATAAATAGTAAGTTTTAGTGTGATTATAATTCTTCATCCGTTAGGCTTTAGGAGTTGTGTCCAACATGAAAAGTGCTTAGAATAATTAGGAGAATAATGTGGTTAAGCCACATAGGAAACTCTCTATAAAAAGTAAATGTACTATTTATAGTAAGTTACGAATTTCTAGGAGTTTTAGTTATAGTTTTCTTTTGATTTCTCTCTCATTGCTTGGTATCCCTATTTAAAGGGTTTTGAACTCATTTATTTCATTAATCAATCAGTTAAATTATGAATTTCTTTAGAATTTTATTTCTATTTTCTTACTTTCTATCCTCGTGGATTCGAGAACTCTCTGTGAGGAGTCCAAAGAAGCTCCGTGGATTCGGAGTAGTTATCCTCTTGAGGAAGATGGTGCTTAACCTCATCACGTTCATCCTTACGTCACCCTGGCTCTATTGAGTTGGCTGAGGATGACTTAGGTTGGGGCCGTTAGAATGTGACTTAGTCACATAACCGAGGGTGGTTCGAGCTGATCCATCCGAGACTATCTCCGCCCAAGTTATGGCTCGGGCCTGACTTATTTGCTGACCCTAATTATTCCTTAATGGTCCTTTGGTTGAATCATCTCACCTACTTCTCAACAAGTGTGCGCATTTGATGCTTTGAGATCTCATTCTGCTGAGGACTATGTTTGTAAGCTTCATGCTATTTCCTTTCAGCAAAACGTCTCCAAAACAGTCATCACTATAGGAAATTTCTCTTTTACCGACGACATAATTCATCATTATTTTACTTTTTTTGTCGGTAATGATTATTACCAATGATATCTGTCATCAGAAAGATCATCGCGATAAGACCATGGCTAAAAGCTTTTCCCAACGAAATATGATTTCGTCGGCAATGATAAAACAAATACCAACGACTAAAATTATCAGCAAAACATGTTACTTTGGGTAGGAAAAAATAATATATTTCGTCAGTAAACACAACTTATACCGACGAATATCTTCGTCGGTAAAACTGTGGATTAACGACATTACCGATGAGTACGTTCGTCGGTAAAATAATAATACCAACGAGTATGTTCGTCGGCATAAGCCCTCTATTACCGACGAAATAATTCGTCGTTATATCTCATATAGATCGTTGGTATAAATTTTTGTATTAATTTTTACCTACGAAATATTTCATCAGTATAAGTTTTCAACTTACTATTACCAACGAAATATTTCGTCGATAATAGTTTGTTTCTTCCTTGTTTCATTTATTTTCAAAATTCAGGAAAAAATTCCTGATATACACTTGTTACAATACATTTTCATCATATTCACATCCACATCCATCCAAACACAAACTACATCCATCCAAACACAAACCACATCCATCCATACACAAGCAATCCTATCCACATCCACATACAACCCACATTCATCCACGCACAAATACATATAAGTTCCAAAGCATTCAAATAAATATGATTACAGATTCGGCAGATAAGACAAAATTAGACATTGTTATGATGAATGATTTGTTCAGTCAACTCATGCAAACTATTTTTAAGGACGACTGCAACATAAGCAACTCAAGCAAAGATACATACGCCCAGTCGTGTTAGCTCTCCATGATTTGCAAGTCTCTTAACTCCTGACCCCGTAAAGCTCCCTTGATAGAGCCTGCAGCAGCCAACCTCTTAAGAGCTTCACGGGCAATATCGTCTTGTATAATAGCATCCGCAGCATTAATAAGATCTATAAACTCCTTCGCGAATTTCACTATTCCTTGGACAGCGTCAGTAAGGTTTTCCTACTTGCCTACTAAACTAAGAATCTCAGTCACATCTGTGCCTGCATTTCATGCCCAAGATCCCTGTTGTTGGTCATTGTCAAAAGACACTGAAGTGCTCTTTTCAAATCATTGTTTTTCATTGCCAGGTCAAACTCCAACTTGAGAAACAACAAAAAAATGGCTCGTTGAATTCTAACTCGAAACTAAACCTAATCATGAAAATTGCTAGTGCATACCCATTTTAAACTTTTGGTTCTTCATGAAAATTCAAATTTTGATTTGCAATTCCCTCTAAAGTCTAACAAATAACCTTTTAGATCCCAAGTTCTCAAATCATTTCTATAATCTATACCTCCCAAATACCAATCTCAAAAACATCTTTTGAGTGAACTTCTAATCAGAGGAAAATGTCATTTTCTTGGAAAGTATTCTCCACCTAAATACTTTCCAAGCTCCCAAACAGGTTAATATAATTACAGAATCCTTTAAATGGGGAAGAACTCTTACAGTTAAAACACTCTGCAATTTCCAGACCAAGAATAAATTAGTAGTAAAGACGATTAGTCTAAAGGCAATAAATTAGTAAACAAAACATGTGAAAGAATTAAATACATCAGCAGTAACTCATAGTATCCATCTTTAAATATCAAAATTAGGGAAATCAACATGTACTTTCTCATAGTGCTATCTGAAATGGCCAAGCTAGGACTGTGCTAAATTAAAATAAAATCAGTGGAATAAAGATAAACAGATAACCTTACAATTATAAATCAATTCACAATGCTGAAATCAAATCAATCTTAATAAATAAGTATTGAGAGGCTGATACAAATTTAGTTCTAAGGACAACCTTACACCATAATAAACAAGGGCTTATGGTAGGACAACCTTATTTCTAGAAATAACTAAATCTAAATAGAAATAACTAAATAGCCAGGAATTGAAATAAATTACAAAAATAAAGATCTAACTTATTACAACAATCCCCACACTTGCTTGAAATGTAAATTGTTACAACATTCACATCCACACGTACATTCCACACAATTGAATGATAAATGATATGAAAACTAAGCAGGCATTCAATCCACAAGACAAAGAGTTATAGTGGTTCGCCTATGTGTACAACAATTGTCTTTCAACAGCCACACAGAATGCTACTCCACTCCTAATATCCTCACACAGGGGATATTAGCGTTTACTATAAAATAGGTATTCATAGGTTCACCCAAAACCTTTACAATTGTGTCTTTCTGACTTGGGCTTACACAATTCAAAAACCCACACTTCTGAGTTTTCTGGCCTCCTCAGATAACCACACAAATTGAGATTTTTCTGGTGAATCCCAAACAAAAACCAAAATAGAATGGAATTTACAAAATTATAAAATACTTAGATTTCTCCTTTTCGTAGCAGCCCGGTAGAACCAATCGGAGTAGATGTTCGAATATAGAAGTTCAATGTCCACTACTCACTTTAATATGGTTCTAAGTTCTAATTGATTTTAAATTTAAACCAGTTGGGCATAGCTATATTTGATTTTAATTCCAAGAAGAAGGAATAAGGCAATTCCTCTTTTCAAATGAGATTGGAATAAAGGAACAAAATTAAATTAAATAAGCTAGCAAAAAGAGAAAGCAATTATGCACAAAATAGCTTAAAAACAAATACAAACTTATCTCAGAGTGGAGGCTTGGATTCACTTAATATTCAATGAAAAACTCTGAAATTTGTGTGCTATTTATAGCTGCAGAAATTCGTCTTCGACTAGTCCTAGGGTTACCACGACTGGTCCAAGAATAAACTGATTTTTGAACTTTTTAGCGTGATTGGAGTAAACCATTGTACAATCGGTCGTAGGCAGTCCACGACTGGTCGAGACCCCTCTACGACTGGTCATAGGACACTTGATTTAGTCGCTAGATTTTGAGTCAAAGTTTTACGACTGGTCGAAGGTCGATTCGAGACCATCCCATGACCGGTCGAGCAGACTCTAGGAGTTTGAGTCAAAGTTTTGCGACTGGTCGAAGGTCGAGTCGAGACCATCCCACAACCGGTCAAGTAGACTCTAGGAGTTTGAGTCAAAGTTTTACGACTGGTCGAAGGTCGAGTCGAGACCATCCCACGACCGGTCAAGAAGACTCCAGGGCTGGTCGAAGCCGAACCAGAAAATTCGATAAAGTACAACAATTTTAGGACTGGTCCTGAAACTTCTTAGACTGGTCGAACCAGTGCTAGAACTGGTCGAACAAGGTCTAGGACTGGTCTTATAATAGACCAAAACCATGTAATAATATTCAAATGAATTATGTATCCAAAGTGACCTACCCTAAGGTCAATCTAATGGTCTATCAAACCTGGAACATTAAGTATAGACATTAAACACTTCATTTGCTTACACTTTGATCATTATGAAGCTTGAGTTCTTCTTAATGTAGCTTGACTACTTCACAAGCTTTGAAATCAATGTCACTTTGAGTTACACTTGAGTCCCGTAATTATATTTGAATCTTGAACTTCCACTTGCACTTTGAACTTGAGTCTTAACCCTGAGCTCTTCTTTAATATCTTCTACATTGTAGCACTTTGAACTATCATGAAGCTTGAAGAATTCTTTGAACTAGTCTTCAAGTGTTGACGTGGTGTTTCGAACTTTTCTTCAAGTGTTGACGTGGTGTCTCAAACAGTTTTATCAAGATATAAACACAAGACATACGAAGAAGTTTTGACACATAAAATTTGACAATCAAAGTGGATTTAAATCATAGCACTTACAATCTCCCCCTTTGTCAAATTTGTGACAAAATACCTCTCATACTACAATAAGATAAGCATCACATTTTATAATAACAAATCATGCACCAGTTGTCATAAAATAAGCATAATTCAACTCCCCCTGAGTTAGTACATCTCAACTCCCCCTGAGTAGACAATCCATAGAATTCACAAATTCTCCCCCTTTTTGTCAAAAATATGACAAAGAAACAAAGATAGGATATGAAAGACAGTAATAGAGATAGCTACTCAGAAAGATAGAATGATAAAAAGTACAGAGTTAAGAACAATACAAAAGAAGTGATCAATTGGAGTCAGAGTACATATCAAAAAAGTTATCAAGTGAAGTTTAAAATAGGCATCCACACAACCAAAGAAGATAAAGTAGTAAAGTTATTACACACCAAAAAGTTGACATTCTCAATCTGATCTAGAAGATGGAACAGGTATGTTAGGCTCACTTTGATGAAGGCTCTTCTGTAAGCGCCTAAAATATTTGTGCGTATTTTTAAATTGTTGATTGTGGCCAACATTCATCTGTTCTACCTTTTCCTCTAATGCACTCAGACGAGCATTAAAATCAGATGGTTCAAAGTCTGGATAATTTCTAGAGTCAGAATCAATTTCATTAAAAATATCATCCATGTCAATATCATCTGGCGACAACTCATCACCTTCAACACCAATCTCATCTTCAGTAGCAGCTCCACCCGCACCATCATCAACTTAACCAGGGGCCAATCTCAACTTCATTTTATTCAAGTTGGAATTGTTAAATATGAGATGTTGGATAGGAGCCTCACCGACGGGCATAGCGACTAACATGTGAGTGGCCAATACATTCAACAAATATCCAAATGGAATATCACTATGACTAGGATGACTACGGATTTGAATGATAGAGGAGCAAATCAAGGAAGGCAAACAGATATTTGCACCAGTAATGATTGAGTACAAAATACGAACCATAAACAGAGTCAACTCAGTCTTGTTTTCAGAGCGAGGATACAGATTAGAAGTGAAGATACGATGCAAAACTCTGTATTTGGGTAACAAGTATCTGGTTTTGAGGGCATTTCCATTTGGAGTCCATGGAGCATTCATGTTACACAATGCTATAGTATAAGTACGTTTTTCAGATTTTGACACTTTCTCAGCAAGTGCACTAGGATGAATACCATCATCATTTACTGATATATTCATAAGGCCTGAAATTAAATGATGATCAACAGTAAAAGGCCCTTCTCTAGTAGTAATAGTAAAAGTCAGTTGCTCAGAGGAAAAGTCAGATATGCATGCAACCATGGCCTGTGCTATAGACTGATATGCCAGCCTGCTCCAGCGTAAAATGTTTTCCCATCTTACAGATTAAAGAAGAGGAAGGAGACCGAAAGGAGCGATATGGTCTAAACTGACAGCTTTTTCAACAATGACATTGCGCATACGCAAATCACGCAGAAATGGTGGATCATCTTCAGGATCTCTAAGATGGCGTCTAGTGATAACATTCGATCTAGAAGAGGAAGCACCTCTAGGATTTTTCTTTTTACCTCTAGAGTCCATTTACTTGAAGAAATACAAGAAATATTAAGAAAATAGAGATGGGTTTCTTTAGATTCAGCAAATAAGAAGAAAAAACCCAAAAACCTAAAGAACGAGTTGAAATAGACAACTACAATCAAGAAATTTAAGAGAAAAGACTAAGAATCTTCAAGGAATCAAGAGGAAACACTCTAGCTTGAGTGAATTGAATAGTGGGGTTCGACTAGTCAAAGCTCGACTCGTTAGAGAAGAGGAATGAAATGAAGAAGAAATAGTTTTTCCCTAAAATAAAAGCAATCAGTACGCTACACGACTGGTCATGTTATATCCTCAACCGGTCATGCCACGACTGGTCGAGCACGTCCTCGACTGGTCGTGTACAGAAAAAATAAATAAACATGCATTTTTTAAAAAGTTTTGAAATATAAACCAATAAAGTATTTACACTATGATACAGAGATGCATGCTTAATCATTTTAAATTGCACATACCGAGATTAAATTTTAACTTATTAAACCTGCTTTTGTCGAGCGGTTTAATGAAAATGTCATTAAGTTTAGTCTCGGTTGGAATATATTCTAAAGATATTTCCTTTTCTTCCACTAATTCCCGGATATAATGAAATCTAATGTCAATGTGCTTAGTACGTGAATGTTGGATTGTGTTTTTTTAAATGTTTATTGCACTGGAATTATCACAATATAAAACCATAGAGTCTTGTGCTATTCCATAATCACTCAACATACGTTTCATCCAAATTATCTGCATACAAGCATTACCAACTGCAATGTATTTAGCCTCAGCAGTTGAAAGTGATATGAAACTTTGCTTCTTGCTAAACCAAGAAACCAAACAATTTCTAATGTAAAAACAACCACCACTGGTTGATTTTCTGTCATCGATATTACACCTTGTCAAGATCTCGAGTACCCACCAATTGAACACTAGTATCATAATGATACCAAAGACCCAGATTAACTGAACTTGAGACATATCGAATAATTCGCTTAACAGCAGTTAAGTGAGATTCTTTAGGATTAGACTGATCTAGCGCAAATTCCAACACTTAAAGCAATATCAGGTTTACTTGCAGTTAAGTAAAGTAAGCTACCTATCATGCTACGATACAATTTAGGATCTACATCTTTACCTGTAGAGTCTTTTGAGAGTCTTAGAGTTGTACTCATAGGAGTATCAAAATTCTTACCATTCTCAAATCCGAACTTCTTTATCAAGTTCAAGGAATATTTAGATTGTGAAATAAAAGTTTTGTCAGATTGCTGTTTTACTTGCAATCATAAGAAATAATTTAATTACCCAACCATGCTCATTTCGAATTTGGATTTCGTCAAATCTGCAAACTTAACAGTCATGTTAGTACAAGTTGATCCGTAAATAATATCATCAACATAGATTTGAACCATTAAAATATCATCATTATGTTTCTTAACAAAGAGCCTTATCGACACTACCCATTTGAAAATTATGACTTAGTAAAAACTTAGTCAATTTTTCATACCATGCTATGGGAGCTTGTTTCAGACTATAGAGAGCCTTTTTAAGGTGGTATAGATGATTAATAAGCTTAGGTTCTTCAAACCCAGTTGGTTGTTCAACATATACCTCTTCATGTAAGTCGTCATTCAAAAAGGACTCTTCACATCCATTTGAAAAATTCTAAACTTTCTAAAACATGCAATAGATATGAAAAGTCTAATTGATTCAAGGCGAGCAACTGGGGCAAAAGTTTCATCATAATCAATCCCTTCAATTTGGGTGTACCCTTGCACAACCAGTCTTGCCTTATTTCGAATGATATTTCCCAATTCATCAGACTTATTTTTAAAATCCATTTTGTTCTAATAATGTGTTTATCTTTAGGTCTAGGAACAAGATACCAGACATCGTTTCAGACAAACTGATTAAGTTCTTCCTACATCGCTAATATCCAGTTTTCATCAGAAAGTGCTTCTTTTACGTCAACCGGTTCTATCTGGGATGTAAAGCATACGTAGTTACATGTCTTCTAATTGTCTACGAGTGCGCACACCAATGAGAGGGTTTCCAAGAATTTGATCAGTTGGATGATCTTTGACAGTCCTTAATTCAGAATTAGTTTCACTTGATGAAGTATCTGGTTTTTCAAATATAAGAGCTTCATCATTATCTGAACTAGGGGCAGGTGTATTCAAGTGATCGTCAATTACAACATTTATTGACTCTTGAATCACACCGGTCCTGTTGTTCAGAACACGATATGCACGACTGTTTAAAGAGTATCCTAAAAAGATCCCTTAATCACTTTTAGTGTCAAACTTTCCCAAATTCTCCCTGTCACTTAAAATATAGCACTTGCTGCCAAAAACTCGAAAGTGTTTGATAGTAGGCTTTTTCTCAAACCATATTTCATAAGCCATTTTATTATTAGATTTGCAAATATAAACACGGTTAATAATGTAGCAGGCGATATTTACTGCTTTAGCCCATAAATTTCTAGGGAGCTTCATGCTATTTAACATAACATTTCCCATTTCTTGGAGCACTCTATTTTTCCTTTCCACAATACCATTTTGTTGTGGAGTTTTGGGTGTAGAGAATTCATGTGATATTCCCTGATCACTACAAAGTTTCTCAAAACCTCTATTTTCAAACTCAGATCCATGATCACTTCGGATCTAACTAACTTGAGAACATTTTTCAGTTTGGATCCGTTTGATAATCTTTTTCACTTCATCAAGGGTTTCTGATTTGTCTCTTAAAAATGAAACCCAAGTGTACCTTGTATAATCATCTACGATGACCAAAATATATTTTTTTCCACCTCGACTTTCCGTTCTGGTTGGTCCTATAAGATCCATGTGAAGAATCTCGAGTGGTCTAGATGTGGTATTGAAGTTCCCTTTTTGTGAGAGCTCCTTGTTTGTTTACCATATTGGCATTCACTACATATTTTGTATACTTTTTGCACTTTAGGTAGACCTCTAATTAGTTCTCATTTGCTCAATTTGTATAAATTTTGGTAGTGTACATGTCCAAGGCGTTTATGCCATAATTCTGTCTCATCAGTATGGACCATGTAACACATTTGATTAAATGAGCTACCATTGTTTACTATATAGTAGTTTTCAGAAGTTCTGCGACCAGTTAATATTACAGAAACCTTTTTATTTAAAATTTCACAACCTTGATTGGAAAATTTTACACTATGATTGTTATCACAAATTTGAGATATGCTCAACAGGTTGTGTTTTAAACCCTCAACATATAAAACATCTTTAAATAAAGGGAGGTTATAAAGTTGGACCGTACCTTTGCCAATAATCTTAGAATTACTACCATCACTAAATGTGACTGACCCTTCAGTCATATATTTTAGATCGGTGAATAAAGCCTTGTCACCTGTCATATGCCTGGAACATCCACTGTCTAGGTACCATTTTGAATGGCTTGTTGCTTTGAAAGCAGTGTGGACAACCAAGCAGGCAAATTTAGGAACCCATTTCAGAACTATTTTGGGTTTAGGAACATAGTTAGTCTTTTTCTGTTTATAGTTGGGGGAATGACCTACTGAGTTAGATTTTAAGAGCTCCTTAAGTAAATCAACTATTTTTTTAGCAAGTGAATTTCTGATCTGATTTTTGAAATAGCTGCTTTTAGGTTTTTGAAAGGTTTTTGTGTTTTTAGAAAAACCTTGATAAGTACCTTTTTCCTTTTGAGTTAGAAGCCTCTCCTTTCAAAAAGTTGGGAGGAGTATTCTTCTGTTTAGGAGATGCATTTTTATCATAGCCCAACCCGGATCGATCGTCACATTTTCTTGATTCGGATAATAATTTTTCTAACTTTGGATCACCTTGGGCATATCTCCATGTATCCTTTAAACTCAGAAGAGAAGATACTTCATTTTTAAGTTTCTCATTTTTAGATTTCAAATCATCAATCAGGGAGGTTTTGAATTCCAAATCACATTTTGATTTTTTAAAACAATCTAAAATTTATGATTTTTCTAAAACAAGAGTTTCAAAACATTCTTTGAGTTTAGAAAACTTTTCTTTTTGAAGTTTAAGTTTGACAGCAATTTTACAACTTTCCTTATATAAGGCATTATAAGCATCTTGGAGATCTTCTTCATTTTCATAATCACTATTTAAATTTTCTTGACTTGTTGAATCATCGTGATCAGAAAAAGTAAACTTGGCTAGAGTCATGAGGGCCTTAACTTCACTGCCCGACTCGGTTTCAGAATTTTCTGATTTAGAAGAGGCTTCAGAATCAGATGATTTATCCCAAGTAGCCAACATACCCTTCCTTTTGGGTCTGTCCTTTTTAGGGCATTTGTTTGCTAGATGCCCATACTCTTGGTAGTTGTAACACTGACTATCTTTTAAAGACTTCCAAATTTTGGACTTAGGTTTAGATCATTTCTTTTCGTTTGTCTTTTGAAAATCGACCCTTTTCTTACTTTTGAAAATCTTGTATAACTTTTTCGCTAAAAGAGCCATATCATCTTTAGAATTTTCTAAATCTGAATTTTCTTGAGAAATATCTTTAGATGATTTCAAAGCGATAGATTTGCCTTTATGAGCTTTAAAATTCAATTCATAGGTTTGTAATGAACCAACTAGTTCTTCTACCCTCATATTATCCGTATCACGAAGTTCCTGGATCGCGGTTACTTTAGAGTTGAACCGTTCAAGAAGTGAGCGTAGTATCTTTGCACACACTTTACTTTCTGGGATTTTATTGCCAAGACCCCACATTGAGTTTACAATGTCATTTAATCTAGTGTAAAAGTCCATAAACATTTCATTTTCCTCCATATGAATTTCTTCAAATTTGGCTGTGAGGAGTTGGACTTTAGATTTTTTGACAATTGATGTACCCTCGTATGTCATTTCTAATATATCCCAAGCTTGTTTTACAGAATCACAGGATATAATTCTCTTGAATTCATTCGGTGATAGTGCATAAGTAATTACATTTAGTGCTTTAGCATTTGCACTACTCTCACTTTTCTGAAGTGTGGTCCAAGAAAAATAAGCAGTTATTTTTGTGATTTTTGAACCATCAACACCAGTCACTTCAGTGGTAGGAGGGGTCCATTCATTCACTGTGACTAGCCACACATTTTCATCCATGGATTTGAGGAAGATCCTCATCCTGGCTTTCCGATAGGCATAATTGATGCCATCAAAAGGTGGAGGCCTAGTGATTGAAAGGCTATCAAAATTTGAGATCTTTTTCTATAGCTTAGATCGTTAGCTCAGGAAATAAATCCAAATAAAAAGTAATAAGAATAAGCTATTAGGCACTTGAAATGGCTAAGCTATATGTCCTAGATGGGGGGTGAATAGGACTATGCCAAATTAAAATAAAATTAACGGAATAAAGATAAACAGATAGCCTTACAATTATAAATCAATTCACAATGCTGAAATCAAATCAATCTCAATAAATAAGTATTGAGAGGTTGATAGAAATTCAATTCTAAGACAACCTTACACCATAATAAACAAGGGCTTATGGTAGGACAACCTTATTTCTAGAATGTCTTTTGAATCAAAAACTCAATCTGAATAGAAATAACTAAATAACAAGGAATTGAAATGTAAATTGCTACACAATTCACATCCACACGTACATTCCACATAATTGAATGATAAATGATATGAAAACTAAGCAACCATTCAATCCACAAGACAAAGAGTTATAGTGGTTCGCCTGTGTGTACACCAACTGTCTTTCAACAGCCACACAGAATGCTACTCCACTCCTAATATCCTCACACAGGGGATATTAGCGTTTACTATCAAATAGGTTTTCACAGGTTCACCCAAAACCTTTACAGTTGTGTCTTTTTTACTTGGGCTTACACAATTCAAAAACCCACACTTCTGAGTTTTCTGGCTCTCCTCAGATAACCACACAAATTGAGATTTTTCTGGCGAATCCCAAACAAAAACCAAAATAGAATGAAATTTACAAATTGTAAAATACCTGGATTTCTCCTTTTCGTAGCAGCTCGATAAAACCAATCGGAGTAGATGTTCGAATATAGAAGTTCAATGTCCACTACTCACTTTAATATGGTTCTAAGTTCTAATTGATTTTAGATTTAAACTAGTTAGGCGTAGCTATATTTGATTTTGATTTCAAGAAGAAGGAATAAGGCAATTCCTCTTTTCAAATGAGATTGAAATATAGGAACAAAATCAAATTAAATAAGGTAGCAAAAAGAGAAAGCAATTATGCACAAAATAGCTTTAAAACAAACACAAACTTATCTCAGAGTGGAGGCTTGGATTCACTTAATATTCAATGAAAAACTCTGAAATTCGTGTGCTATTTATAGCTGCAAAAATTCATCTTCAACTGATCCTAGGGTTACCACGACTGGTCCAAGAATAAACTGATTTTTGAATTTTTGAGCGTGATCGGAGTAAACCGTTGTACGACCCGTCATAGGCAGTCCATGACTGGTTGAAGGCAGTCCATGACTGGTCGAGACCCCTCTACGACTGGTCGTGCGACACTTGATTTAGTCACTGGAGTTTAAGTCAAAGTTTTGCGACTGGTCGAAGGTCAAGTTAAGACCACCCCACGACCGGTCGAGCAGACTCCGGGACTGGTCGAAGCCGAACAAAAAAATCTGATAAAGTACAACAATTTTAGGACTGGTCCTGGAACTTCTTAGACTAGTCAAACTAGTGCTAGGACTGGTCGAACAAGGTCTAGGATTGGTCTTAGAATAGACCAAAACCATGTAATAATATTCAAATGAATTATGTATCCAAAGTGACCTACCTTAAGGTCAATCTAATGGTCTATCAAACCTAGAACATTAAGTATGGACATTAAACACTTCATTTGCTTAGCCTTTGATCATTATGAAGCTTGAGTTCTTCTTGATGTAGCTTGACTACTTCACAAGCTTTGAAATCAATGTCACTTTGAGTTACACTTGAGTCCCGTACTTATATTTGAATCTTGAACTTCCACTTGCACTTTGAACTTGAGTCTTGACCCTGAGCTTTTCTTTAATATCTTCTACATTGTAGCACTTTGAACGATCATGAAGCTTAAAGAATTCTTTGAACTAGTCTTCAAGTGTTGATGTGGTGTTTCGAACTTATCTTCAAGTGTTGACGTGGTGTCTTGAACAGTTTTATCAAGATATAAACACAAGACATACGAAGAAGTTTTGACACACAAAATTTGACAATCAAAGAGGAATCAAATCATAGCACTTACACTATCCTTAAATTGAAAACCATCTCAACACTAAATCTCACCATTTGCAATAGTTCATCTTTATTAACACCATCACCAAAAGGACAAGTGTAAATGGAAGTACTTGAGTTTCTAAAACCAACTTGTATTAAAAGGTGCAAAAATACCCCAAAAAATTCTAAGATGAAACTTACTTTTATTCTTTACCAATCGACTTTATTGAATGACTAAGCATCAAGGGTAAGCTTTTTATATGCCCTCTCAATCACTTTAAGAAGATCTAATATATGGTATTCCAAAGTTTGTTAGTGTCCTTGAAGTAGCACATTAAATCAAACTAAATCTATATACAAAAATGGAAAAGTTGAACTTCTTTTGGCTAATCCAATGGGCATGGTCTTGAGCTTGCAAATCCATCTGCAAGTTCCTGGTATACATAAGGGATATTGGTTTCATTTATTTTTGGCCTGCTTTACTTCTTATGGTAGGAACACATTCATTTCCTGCCATGTTTGAAATTTTAAGGTGGTTCTGTTTAGTGCTTAAAGATTCAAATAAAACCGAAAAACTGTGTTGATTCTAAGTTCTACTTTACAACTCAAGCAAGTCATGAAACTTTGTGTAAAAACCATTACTAATAAATTATAAAAGAAATGCCCAGAACCTGAATTTAAATCTTAAATCTTTAGTACATATGTTAAACTTGATTTAGTTCTAAGTGCTTACCTGTAGAGGAGAGAGTTAAGTTTATGGAGAATAAGTGATGGAAAAAAGAAGACTGTGAGTCATCCTCTTAAGTATTTTGATAACATAATTGGTTTTCAAGGGGATGTCAGAGAGGATTTCCAAAGAAATTATAATAATTAAACCACTACTCACCCAAACTAACGAGAAACAACATAAAGTTGAAACCAAAACTTGTGCTTTCAACTTTTAAACTTTGCTGCATTCTGGAAACAAAATTGCAGAGGTAACCATTGGATTGTCATCAACGGAAAAAGTTGTCACATTGATTGGCTTGGGTTCTTTCCAGAAGCCTTGAAATAGTTAATCTTTTGGCACTATGATCTGGCCAAAACTGACTAATTCAGACAAGAACTGAGTAAACATGCCCAGGTTGTAAACATTGGGTTCTTTACAATTACTTGGGAAGGTGGTAAACATATTTTTCATAAATAAGTATATGATGCGTAAGATATTAACTTTATATGCTTAAGAATTAGAGCTCAGATGTATTAGCACTGATCAGAGCAAGAAGACATTAACTTTATATGATTTTGGTTAGATTTTAAGCAACAGTGCATATTCAGAATATCACAAGATCTACATTAGATAATGAGCTACAACTAAATCAGGAATATTGCATTAATAATAGGGTAAATGACTAGGAATTCCTTTACATCATTTCTAAAAGGGGATATAATATGCTTTTTTTTTCAATTTAGCTTTGTTTATCTTTCACCAAGGAAGAGATGATGTCATCCCAGCATGAGGTGACCCCTATCATCTCAAGAAATGCGTTGGTGACAGCACATTTCACAGAGGGTTCATCACTCTAGAGGTTTACCCAAATACGCAGGTTGAAGGATGCATTCAAGAATGAAAACAATCTTGTTCACAAGCAGTACTTGATTCCAGCAAGCTTATGCTAACACAATAGGGTATCTGTAAGAATCATGAAAACTGACACAATATGAGCCCTTTAAACCTTGGTCACTTGCATGAGTACTCGATCAAGTTCTAGGCGACTCAAACTACGGCCACCATCAAAGTCAAATTGTATCTTCTCTTGATGAGAATTGGTTTGTCATGCCCCAAACTCGGAAACCGGGTTCACAAAATTCTCGATCGCCGAATCCGACACTGACAGCCTCCATAGTACCCCATTCTCGGCTCCTAGCACCCATTTACCAAGTTCCGATCCTGGGATCTTACAAGGGGGATTTTCAACATCAGTTTGATTCGTAATGAGCATACTCAAAGGCATAACCCACAAACAACAACCAAAAACTCCATCACATTTCCACTATGATAAAAAACTAAAATATAATGATGATAGAAAAAAGAACTCCAAGATGATCTTCTATGTGCTCCTGCCTCAGCACTGCTGCAATCCAACGTCACCTACACGCAACGGTCATACATAAGCTTACGAAAAGCTCAGAGGGTGGTGAAAGTATGTGCACAATGTAGTAATACAATTATGCAATATCAGAGTAATGCAAAATATGCTGATAAATACATTAATACTATTGGCAGTACCAAGGCCATTCGATGCAAGGCATGAATGATGTTGGCCATACCAAGGCTATGCGATGCGAGATGCAACTCAAGTATATGAATTCTCATCTGGGTCCACATATCAATACAGCTCAACTCTGGAATATCACCAGGGTCTAGTGCACTCCAAATCAGAATGCCACCCCATTGCGTGCAACAAGGTGAACGGAAGAGACCTCACTATCCGTCTGCCAATATCGGGTTCGGCTTATTAATAGCGGACACATTCCTCGAGCGGTTAAACTTAGCCTAGCTTTGTCCCCTCCTCTCATGCGGGTAAGGCCAGACCCCCTTCCAACTGACCATAACATAGTGGAAAGCGCGACATTCTGGTAATCGACACTCAGCGCTTATGGGTCCACTCGGTCTAGACTTTGGAGCAACCTCCTGGTACCATAAGGGTTTAGGGAATTTCAACTAGGGATATTTATAACACCCCATGTAGAACAAGATTTTTGGTGTCCAATCCTACCAACCACGATATGCCTATCGAGGCTAAGGCCCTGATGTCACTGGGCATATAGTATACATGTCATACAATACAAGATGCCTGAATAACGCAATCCAGTCATACAACAACCATGCGTGTACCATGAGCTCGTATGGGTAACTCCCCTTACCAGGGAGTCTTATAATAATCTACCTAATGACATGTGCTATGATCAATCACTTATCTCATCACATGCATGCAGGTGATTCATATAGGCATGTATCATGATGACATGTTGTCACATACTTATAATCGATATCGATAACCAACACCAATAATTGACATATATAATTAGCATCGACCTTGATAATCGAAACCCATGATCAGCATTGACAATCGGCACCGACAATCAACATCGATAATCGACATCGACAATTAGTATATAAACAAGGCGGGGTCTATAGATGAACAGCTGTTCAACCATAATATAAAGATCAGCACTCGGTCGTGGTTATATCAAATCTGATAGTATGGAGTCATCTGTCTATGGCGAATGGGGCCCACTGGTTTAGGTGAACCTAATAAGGGAATGATGAGAATGGGCCTAATAAGGCTTAAGGGAAGGTCACAATGTGGACGTTCAACCATCATTGCACATCAATGTGGACTTTTAACCAACATTGCTCCCAAGGAGTGGTCCACATAGAGCCACACGTATAGTGGACCCATGGTCTCACATGAAGGATTCATACACAACGCAACGGACCCCACATACATCGCATTGGGCCTCATTCGTGGGCCTCACATATAACACAATGGCCATGTCCTATGGGCATCGAATACATCACATTGGCCTCACCCATGGGCCTCGAATACATTACATTGGCCTCACCCATGGGCCTCGACGATGGGCCTCATAAATAACGAGTGGGTCACATCATATGGGACACCATAAATAGCAGCGGGAATAATGATTTTCACTGTTTAAAACTCACAGGGCCCACAATAATGTTCATTTCCCATCCAATCTGTTCATAAGGTCGCAAAAACCTAAATTAAGATGAAAAACAAATTTCATATTAATCCAAGACTTCTGTGGCCTCAAAAGTTTCTGTAGAAATTTAATCCCACTAATTTTTGTAGTGCGGTCCACTTGACAAACAGTAAGATATAACATATACATCACGGCGTGGCCCACTATCCAGCCATCTGGACAGTGTGGGCCACAACGTGTACATCAAGGCGTGGCCCATAAAACCGACTACCATAATTATAGCAGCTATTAGCTAGTGCAAGGGTACTCTAGCCAATCTAGCTCAGGCAGATGAGTCCCATGTGGGGCCCACCACACATACCTCAAGGTGACCCACATAGTAAAACAAATGGATGGACAGTTTAGATATAACGCATACCTTGCGATCAGACCACCGTCCAGAGTTTTGGACGGTGTGGATTTAAGGCACATACATCATGTTGGAGCCCACTGCATCGTCTAGACATAGATGGACAGCGTGTATAAAACACAAACATCATGGCTGGGATCTACCGTCCATGGGGTGGACGATGGATGCAGCGTATCACCAAGGTGGTCCCACTATCAGGATAGATGGATAGTGGGGGTACAACACGCACCATGGTGGGGTCATACATGGCACCGTCTAGATGGATGGTGTAGAAGAAACAAATACATCTACGGTGGGTCCCATGCAATGTGGTGATGTGATACAGCAAGTATACAGCTGTTGTACACATACATCAGCCAATCCAGTTCAAGCAGGTGGGTCCCACGTGGTGTGGCCCCCACACATACAATATATATATATATGTATATATTTATATTATATATATATATATATTATATTATATATATATATATATTATATTATATATATATATTATAATATAATACATATAAGCAGGACAAAAACGTCCAGCGTCCAGATGGATGACTGGACACAACACATATATCATGTGGCCCGCCATCACAGCCCTGCTGGACGGATGGCCAAGAATGAATCACATACATCTGGTGGGCTCCACCCTCACACGTATCACACGTGTGGGGTAGGTCCCACGTAAATGGATGGATGGTTAGATAAAACACATATCTTATGGTGGGGCTCACGACTTTGGGCGGTGTCAATACAGCAGCCGCCTTGCTACTGTAGGTTGGATGGACGTCATGGATACGATCATGCATCAAGGTTGGCCACCAGCCATCACACGAAGAGAGAGAGAGAGAGAGAGAGAGAGAGAGAGAGAGAGAGATTGGCAGTGATAGAGGGGCCCCACCACTATGGGCCCCTCTTTGATATAAAATATACATCAAGGTGGGTCCCACCATATGTGGGCCCTTGAAATATAACAACAAAAATGAAAAATGTAGATCTAAGATCACCCACCGTCTACTTCTTCTTGGCTTCAATTTCAATGGAAGATGATGACAAATGAAGGGTTAAGATGGGAGATGAGAGGGTTAGTAAGTGGGCCACACTAGAGCTTCTCCATGAGAGCTTGGGAAGTTCATACATTGGGGCTTGGGTTGCTTGGAAATGGGTTTGAGAAATGAGAGAGAGAGAGAGAGAGAGAGAGAGAGAGAGAGAGAGAGAGATGGGTGATGGAGTGATGGATGGGAGAGAGGGATGGGTTGTGTAATAGTTTGTTGACTTTTAGGGTAGCTTGTGTAAGAGAGGTATGGTTTGTGATGGGTTGAGTGATGTATTAAGTGATGGGTTGAGTGATGTAGTACTTGACTTGTACTTGACCTCTGATGGGATTGATTGATTGATTGAGGTGACATTTTGGGTAAAGATTCTCTTGGAATTACAAATGTGCGGCGTTTTCCTTGAACAGAACGCTGGCCCACATCTCTGCGCGTGAGACACGACATCGGAACTACGGCGATGGTGTTGTCCCTAGGGTACAAGCTTCGGGTTGAATCAACTCAGATTGACAGGGTGCGACTCAGGGTCGCACGCAAATATTGAATACAGGTGGAAGGTTGTCGGAATTCGATCAGGAGGATCGTAAGGATCTTTAAAATGGTACGGACTAAGATACGGATCTTATAGCTCTCCCCTCCAAATAAAAATTATCTTCGAAATTTACACAATCATCACAACTAGACATAACTCATGAGGAAGAAAAAATATAACATCATCATATAAAATCGGAGACAACATACAAAATACAACACATAATCAATCATCATAGAGATGGGGATAACGCTCTTGAATCTCAGCCTCGGCTCCCAAGAAGCCTCCTCAACAGAATGATGACCCCACTGAACCTTCACCAACGAAATGACCATAGTCCGGAGGACCTACTCCCAATCAAGGATATGAACTGGCTACTCAATGTAGGAAGCATCCTCCCGAACCTCTAATGGCTGCCAATCAATAACAGGAATGATGTCTGACCGACACTTCCTCAACATAGAGACATGGAAAATACAGTGGATGCCAGACAACTGAGATGGCAAGGCAAGATGATAGGCCACAGTGCCAATACGCCTAGTGATATCAAAAGGTCCTATGAATCTCAGGGCAAGCTTACCCTTCGCCCCAAATCAAACTACGCCCTTCATGGGTGAGACCTTGAGATACACATAGTCCCCTATAGAAAACTCCAAGGGACGACGTCGGTAATCAACAAAACTCTTCTGTCGGCTCTAAGCTGTGCGCATCCTCTGCCTGATGATATCGATAGCCTCTGACGTCTGATGCAAAAGCTCAGGACCTAAGAGACGTCGCTCTCCGACCTTAGTCCAACAACTCGGTGATCTGTACGGTCTGTTATATAGTGCCTCAAAAGGAGTCATGCCAATAGTTACCTAATAGTTGTTGTTGTATGCGAACTAAGCCAATCGCAGATGCTCATCCCAGTTACCCTCGAAATCAATCGCGCAGGCCCGAAGCATATCCTCAAGGATCTGGTTGACCCACTCAGTCTGGCCATCGGTCTGCGAATGGTATGCGGTGCTGAGCTACAAAACACTCCCCATCGCTCTCTGAAAGTTCCCCCAAAACTAAGATGTGAACCTTAGTTCTCGGTCAGAAACAATCGAGACTAGAATACCATGCAGTCTCACAGTCTCCTCGATGAATAACAACGCAAGCCGATCCATAGACCAAATCGCATGCATCATAAGAAAGTGTACGACTTCGTCAGACAATCCACAACAACCCAAATGGCGTCATGACCACACTGAGTCCTTAGTAAGCCCATAATAAAATATGTTGACACGTGCTCCAACTTCCACATTGGGACGCTCAACGGCTGCAATGGACTAGGAGGTCTCTGATGATCGGCCTTGACACGCTAGCATGTGTCACACTCGGTGACAAAACTGGTGATCTGGCGCTTCATCCCCACCCAAAAATACTGTCACCTCATGTCACAGTACATCTTCGTTAAACCAAGGTGGATAGAAAACCATGATCAATGTGCCTCGGTCATAAGGTATCTACGAAACTCAAGAACATCTGGGACACATAATCGGCCTATGAAGCGAAGTCCACCATCAGAACCAATTTACCAATCTAACTAACTCTCAGATGTCGCCTCAGCCATATAACTCTACAACGACTCATCAGCTTGCTAAGCCTCGATCACCCTTGCGACAAGAGAGGGTTGAATCAACAGGCTCGATAACTGCATGATAGAAGATTGCAAACCGAACTCAAAATCATACTCTTTTATATCGCCTCATGGCTGACATCTGAGGGCATCCGCTACCACATTCACCTTGCCCAGGTGGTACTGAAGATCGAAATCATAGTCCTTTAGAAGCTCCATCCAGCACCTCTGTCTCATGTTCAACTCAAACTGCAAGAAGAAGTACTTCAAGCTCTTGTGGTTAGAAAAGAGATCGAACTTAACCCCATAGAGATAGTGCCTCCACACCTTCAGTGCGAAGACAACTGTTGCCAACTCCAAATCATACGTGGGGTAGTTCTGCTCATGGACCTTGAGCTGGCGAGACGAGAAGGCAATTAGTTTCCCTTGCTGCATCAGGACAACACCCAAACTAATATGCAAGGCATCGGTAAAAACTACGAATCCATCATTCCCAGAGGGAAGAGTGAGGACAGGTGTGGACGTTAGATGGTCCTTTAGCTCTACGAATGCTTGCTCATATGCGTCGTTCCAAACAAAATATCCGCCCTTCCGGGTCAACCTGTTCAACGGAGCTGCAATACAGGAGAAGCCCTCAATGAAACACAGATAGTAGCCCGTCAAAACAAGAAAACTATGAATGTTGGACGCGCTCGTGGGCTGGTCCCACTGACGCACTGCCTCAACCTTCTAGGGGTCCACTGCTACACTTTCCCTCGTCACCACGTGACATCACCACGTGACCAAGGAACTTCACCTCCTCCTGTCAAAACTCACACTTCTCTAGCTTCGCATATAGCTGGTGAGCACGAAGGGTCTGCAATGCAATCTCTAGATGCTGCTCGTGCTCCTCATGGGTCCTCGAATAAATCAGAATGTCATTGACGAAGACTATAACAAACTGATCGAGATACGGACGGATGACCTCATTCATCAACTGTATGAAGACTGCAGGTGCATTGGTTAGTCCAAAGGACATGACATGAAACTCAAAATGACCATAATGCATCCTGAAAGTCGTCTTCAGGATGTCCTCCTCTCGGACCCGAATCTGATGATAACCGGACATAGGTCAATCTTTGAAAAGAACTGCGTACCCTGCAGCTGATTAAATAAATCGTCAATCCTTGGGATCGGATACTTGTTCTTGATCGTGACCCGGTTGAGCTCGCTGTAATCTATGTAAAGCCTCAACGAGCTATCCTTCTTCTTCACAAAGAGTACGACGTTCCCCACAGTAAACTACTTGGACGGATAAAGCCTAACTCGCGCAACTTGTCCAACTGCTTCTGTGATTCCCACAACTCTAACGGTGTCATACGATATGGGGCCTTCGAAATAAGCGCGGTATCGGGCACGAGATCGATCTGAAACTCAGTGTGTCGGCGAGGCAAAAATCCCAGAATCTCCTGAAACACATCGGGAAAATCGTAAAGCACAGGAAACTGGTCGATGCTCACCACTATGGGCTCCTCTATGGTACACAACATCATACAAGATAATGGCTCTCCTCTGGGCTCGATAATGAACTGGAACTGCAGCAAGCCGGGTATATAGAACGTGACTGTCCTCACGGAGCAATCCAATATGGCATAGTACTCGGCAAGCCAATCTATCCCCAAAATAACATTGAACTCAGACATTGGCAATGCAAACAGATCGACAAGCAAAAAGATATCCCTAACCAGAATGGGGCAAGAAGAGCAAAATCGGTCCAACATTGTAGTCTTCCCCAAGGGAGTCGATACTGACAAGCCCTCACGAGTAGACTCCAACAACAAACCAGTCGATCAACAGAAACTCTCAGCCACAAAGAAATGCAATGCATCAGAATCAAACAACACACGTGCAATGTATGCAGAGACTAAAAGTATACCCTCGACGATCCCTCTGGATGACTATGGGTCCTGCTGAGCCGCATAGAATATAACCTGAGCCGGCTGGAGAGGTGCCTATCCCCTCTGAGTATGCTGCTGCTGTCGCTGAGGCAGTCAAAACTGTTGCCTCTCCTGTTGCGACATCAGAGGTTGGTGCTGATGCTACTGCTGAGGGGGCCTCGATGGTGAGGGCTGCTGTCGCTGCTGCAGTAGGGGTCTCTGCTACTACTGCGAAGGAGGTTGTTGTGAACCTCTCGGTTGCTTCTGCTGCTGGGGGCAGGGACACTCCTAAATATGGTGCCCCGTCGCACCGTACCCAAAATAGGTGCCGGTGAACTGCCTCAGAGGTGGTGCTGGAAGTGCTGCTGGCACTCGAAAAGTTGGACGACCTGTGTGTCTCTGTTGTGGTCGACGCTGTTGGGAGTCACTGGAAGGAGCCTGCCTCTTCTGGTCTCTCCTCTGACCATAATCACTCTGAGAACCAGCCCACTTAGCCTAAAAAATCTGGGCCATCAGCACGACCCCCTTGAGTGGGAGCTCCTGCCCAATAACACGGCCTCGAAGACCATAACGCAAGTCGTCCTTGAAGCAGCGGGCTATCCGCTCCTCATCATTTATCAAGTACGGTGCAAATATGGACAGCGCTACAAAATGAGCCGCATATTAAGCCACTGTCATATCTCCCTGCACTAAGGCCTCGAACTCCAATGTTCGCTGTCATCGGATGTGATCAAGAAAATACTATCGGTCAAACCGACCTACAAAATCCTCCTAAGTCCACTCAAAATTAGCTCCTACTGCTCGAGGGACTGATGCCCACCAGTGCTTAGCCTCTCATAGGAAAAGAAATACAGCTAACCAGCCTTGCTGCTAGGTCGTACATCCCATCTATCAAATATCTTCTCCACATCGGAGCGCCATCTCTCGGCTACTGTTGGGTCTGGCTCATCCTGGAAACGCGAGGGATCGAGCTGCCTGAACTCTAGAAGAAGGATGCTCGCACGATCCTGCTTTTCCTGAGCTGGTGAAATAACAGGGTGCCTACCCTGCCCCTGAAGGGCGGCCATCACAACCTGTAATATCTGTAGTAATTGGGAGGCACTCACGGGTACGGTCAGATCCGCACAGGTCTCAGGTGGAGGAACGACATCCTTTTGCTAGGGAGGGTGGTAGGAATCTCTGGTGGTGGAGTGGGGATCGTAGGTGGTAGAGCGGGAGTCTCAGGTGGTGGAGCGGGAGTCGCTCAGGTCATTCTCCTAGGTGGCATGTCTTAAAGGAAAGAGCAAAGGTGCCTATCAATCTTAAAAACTTTTGAAGGCATGCACGTCAAAGATCTATAATAGAAGATCACTAAGCTTTCCACTATGTCATAGACATGTAAAGTTGTGCTTAGTTATTCCTAAGTTATGCTCTGATACCAACTTCTGTCACGCCCTAAACTCAGAAATCGGGCTCACGAAATTCCTGATCGCTGAATCTAGTGCCGATAACCTCCATAGTACCCCATTCTCGACTCCTAGCACCCATTTACCAGGTTCCGATCCTAGGATCTTACAAGGAGGATTTTCAACATCAGTTTGATTCCTAATGAGCATAATCAAAGGTATAACCAACAAACAACAACCAAAAACTCCATCACATTTCCACCATGATAAAAAACTTATAAGTATAATGCGCATAAAGGAAAATACAACGATGATAGAAAAAAAAACTCCAAGATGATCTGCTATGCGCTCCTTCCTCAGCGCTATTGCGATCCAATGTCACCTGCACGTAATGGTCATGCATAAGCTTACGGAAAGCTTAGAGGGTGGTGAAAGTGTGTGCGCAATGTAGTAATACAATTATGCAATATCATAGTAATACGAAATATACTGATGTAACGCCCTGAAAATCGGGGGTCGAGCATAAACTTAACTCCCGAGTTCCAGAACATCACTTATGCAACAAAATGAATGATGATTGAATGTTGACTGTATTCGTGCATTGAACATGAGTGAGATTAAGCCAAAACAAACATATCATACTCCGAGACAGTTAATTTTGCAAGCGAGAAGACTATGATAGATAGATAAAATATATAAACTATGATGAGTCTCCGTAGTGTGATAACATTACCAGGTTAAATAAATACAAGTACGGTTCTAAAATATACCAAATGTGTAAGTTTAATGTCTTCTATGCCCGGTACCACGGCCCGACAATACGATCTGTGGGTCTTGAGAGACCCGTCGAGGGTTACATGATAGGAGAACTCCTCCTCATCACCATAGAAGTAGTCCGGCTCTGCTTCATAAGCATCGCCATCATCTGAAATTCAACAAATCTGCTTTGTGTGTACAACACCGTCCCCGTAACGTGAGTGAGTAGCTAACTCGGTGGAACAATAAAGCATAGGTTAACATGTTATCGATGCAGTCAAGCAGTAATGATAAAGCATAAATCAAACACTCCTAGTTACTCTGATTAATGCAAGTATGAATGCAGGTATGATGGATGCCCTCACCGACATACTCCCTCATGCGACACCATCTCACGTTCGCGGCATGCTTACATCCCACATGCTGCTACATCTTCCAGGCACATGCAATGTATGATGAGCATGATTACCGAGTTTTTAATTAGTCCATTTCAAACAAATAGTTGGGAAACTAAGGTACCTCCCTTGTATCATTCCCAAACATGATCCATTCTAGGGTCGTCATCTAGTTAATATCGAGACGATGGTGTGTTTTTAGGTCACTGCAAAGTACGCCAAATTCACATTTGCACAAAGGTTGCACCACTCCCCATCACCCCTTAAATGATTCATCACTATACGTAAACAGGTTCATACTCTATATATCGCGAATAACCTTAAGGCGCAACTTTCGCGACTTGAGAATATGCTCGCGGTCACTACAAAGGGCTCGCTGTACGTTGCTCGCATACGTTGCACCGCTCCCCATCACCTTATCAATGTAGGCCGACGGATGAATATAGTGTCCCATACCACCATAATCGGCTCACGAGTTTGGTTGCTCACTGGTCACTACGGGGGCACGTGGCCCCAGCGTGGCGACGGCTCGACCACGGTGTCCCATACCACCATGCCCGGCTCATGAGTCTTAGCGGATCGAGGTACCATGGTTAAAAGGGTTTTCACGGTAAGTTTGGTACCCTGGTTCAAGCAATGGCGACCAAACATGGTGAACATACATTAGACAAATCGGGTTACATGACGAGCTCAGCTAGCTTGAGCGCACAACAAGTTAAACGACATGAAGTGCATAAGCACTTCGCGTGGCCAACCACTATCGCCAACCGAAGTACAACTCGAGTTCATCGAACACATCTCACGTGGCAAATGAATCACAGCCACGAATTCAATTCTGGTACCGATTGTCTGGACTATAAACATAGCCCCAAACACAATCAATTTCAAATAGTAAAGCTGTAATGGATCAAGGTTCAGATCATACAATCAAAGTTTGATAATATCCGTTTAGGGCTGCCAGGGCTGTTACACGCATTCGTTGCTCCACTCCCCCATCACCCATAACGGATCGTACAACGTAAACATGAATTTAACATATGCATTACATAAATAAAATCATAAAAGCAGTTGAGCATGTTATAAAGCACAACACAAGCATGAGTTTGTACATATTCAATTCCTAATCACATAGCTATTCAAGAAAATCATACACATAGTTAAAGGAGTTGAGAATCATATCTCAACACCCTTAAACATTACAATTTACTAACTACTACTCATTCAGACATTTCAACAAATACTTTAAAATACAGGAATCAACATACATGACATATGTTGATCATAGAGGTATAAGGCCAAATCCTTTCACTAGGGAGTTACCCCAATCATAACACGCATACTCCCATGACGGATAGTCATGGCAAGCAGGAAACCAAGTTCCATATTCATTTAGTCATTTCCACAAACACTTGGGCCACACATTTTAGCATATATAGTGTATATTGGCCGTGGCGTGATTTAGGGCAAATCCTTTTGTCAAAGGGGTATTGCCAATACAACAATCAATTATCCATGACAATTAGTCATGGCGAGCATGAATGAGAATTCTATACTCATTCAAATTTTCACAACACTTAGAATACACTATTACAACATACATGGTGTATGTTAGCAAAACATGTATTAGGGCTATCCTTTAGCCAAGTGAGTATTTTATCCATGTATAATATATTACTACAGCAAATAATCATGATAAATACATCTCCAAAATTTATACGTATACAGTATTTTCTAGAATACGCATTTTCAACATACATAGTGTATACAAACAAACATGTATTACGGCGATTCTTTTCGCCAAATAAGTAATTTATCCATATGTCATATAATCATACGACACATAATCATGGCAAACACATTTCCAAAATATACATGTATACGGCACTCCTTACAATACAGTATTTCTACATACATAATGTATATTAGTAAAACATGTATTTCGGTGAATCCTTTCGCCAAATAAGTCTTTTATCCATATATCATATATCCATACGACAAATAAACATGTCAAATACATTTCCATAAAAAATACGTATACGGTATTTTATACGAATACCTAGAGTATGTGAAATTCTAAATTCTACAATTCTAATCAAAACAGAAAACGGAAAGCACTTTGTACATATGCAATTGCATGCAGATCATGAATCTATCATTATCTGACATTGAAAGCGTTGATAACCGCAACCTATACACCTAAAGTCCTCACCTTTTGTCGTAGAATCGTAACGGAGTCGATAGGTTCGCTAAGCTTCCGTATACGGGAGTTTGGCAACTTAGAGAATGAAATAGGTTAGCTATTTCCTAACCTACAATCTGTCTAATCCCCAAACAGGTTAGGGTTAGGGTTTATTACCTAGAAATGACGCCGGAATCGCAGGAAAGCGGCAAGAATGAGGTGGTTAAGCACCGATAGCGCGAGAGGAGCAATGAAGGGAGTTTCTCCCGGATCTCCCACACTTTCTCTCTTTTCTCTCTCTCAAATCCAAATTCGTATGGCTACCATGAGAGAGGGTTTAAGGTCCTTATATAGTCTCAAAACTCACCGAAATAGACTCGAGAACAAAGTATACATAGGTTATGTCCAAAGCGGACCTGTTTCAGCTCAACGGAGGACTTCTGGCGGGCCTCCTTGAGCCAAAGGTTGGACTTAAGCTCACTAACGCTGGATCTACGTTCTATTAAGTTTTCATTTCGGTCAGGATTCCAGATCACGCGTGGCGGACCAGTTTCAGTTCAACGGTCAGCGGATCTCGATCCGAAATTCCAAGTACATGTAAATGTTCCTGAAAATTTTCTTAATCCGAGGGTGTAATTTGGTCTGATTCTGATGGTCAGGTTGCTTAATACTGACGCGTAAACGAATGATGCCAGATCACTATTCCTGATATTTATTTTGGAATAGGAATAGTGTTTTTCACACACCCTCGCTCCGAATCGAAACGAATGGCCGTGGGACATCGGATGGACCTGATTTTTGAGATGAGTGTCAAGCCCAGTGAGGCGGTCCTAGTTCCTTAGCTTCGTGTTAATCGGACTCCCGATGTGTGGTCCAGATCAGATACGAAATTTCAACGTGCTCCCGAGAGCAGCCGGGTAATGAGATTGATCCTAGATTTTAGGATAACCTAGCGTCAATGATTCTACAAGTTTTGGGTCTTGCAGATCGTATTTAAAGCGATTCGAACAGATTTTGTAGCTAATCTAGTTTAGCACTTAGTTACTTTGTCTCATTTCTAAAGGATTTAGTCCTATAAAATTTCTGTCTGAGGTGGTACTTAGTCCATTGTAGTTTGTATATAAAGTGATCCAAGTTATGCTACTTAGCTAGTTTAAGATAGTGTCTAGGGCGAAGGTGCTTTGAAAAATTGAAAGTACAAGGTAGTGAAGGGTGAGATTTGTGAAGAAAATGGTTTAAGGAGCGATTTGAGGCTTTAATTGAGCGTTTAAGAAGTTAAACCTGTGTTAGGATTGACCCATTGCCTAAGGACGTCTAATCTCAGGTTGGCAAAAATCCGGGGCGTTACAACTGATGAATACATGAATACTAATAATCGTACCAAGGTCATGCGATGCAAGGTATAAATGATGTTGGCCATACCAAGGCCATGCGATGTAAGATGTAACTCAAGCATACAAATCCTCATCTGGGCCCACATATCAATACAGCTCAACTTTGGAATATCACTGGGGTCTAGTGCACTCCAAACTAGATTGTCACCCTATCGCGTGCAACAAGGTGAGTGGAAGAGACCTCGCTATCCGCTTGCCAATAACGGGTTCAGCTCGTCGATAACAAACCCATTCCTCGAGCTGGTCAAACTCAGCTTAGCTTTGCCCCCTCCTCTCGAGTGGGTAAGGCCGCACCCCCTTCCAACCGACTACGACACAGTGAAAAGAACGACCTTCTGGTAATCAGCACTAGGCGCTTATGCATCCACTCGGTCTAGACGTTAGAGTAACCTCTTGGTACCATAAGGGTTTAGGGAATTTCACTCAGGGATATCTATAGCACCCCATGTAGAACAAGATTTTTGGTGTCCAATCCTGCCAACCACAATATACCTGTGGAGGCTAAGGCCCTGATGTCACTAGGGCGTATAGTATACATGTCACACAATGCAAGATGTATAAATCATATAATCTAGTCATACAACAATCATGCGCATACCACACACTCATATGGGCAACTCCCCTTACCATGGAGTCCCATAACAATCTACCCAATGACATGTGTTATGATCAATCACTTATCTCATCACAAGCATGCAGATGATTCGTATGAGCATGTATCATGATGTTATGTTGTCACATACTCATAATCGGTATCGATAACCAGCACCGATAATCAACATATATAATCGGCATCGGCCTCGATAATCGGCACCCATGATCAGCATCGACAATCGGCACCGACAATCAACATCAATAATCAGCATCGACAATCAGCATATAAACAAGGTAGGGTCCATAGATGAACAGTCGATCAACCATAATATAAAGATCGGCACTTAGCTGTGGTTATATCAAATCTGATAGTATGGAGTCATCCGTCTATAGAGAATGGGGCCCACTGGTTTGGGTGAACCTACTAAGGAAATGATGAGAATGGGCCTAACAAGGCCTAAGGGAAGGTCATAATGTGGACGTTCAACCATCATTGCCCATTAATGTGGACTTTTAACCAACATTGCTCCTAAGGAGTGGCCCACATAGAGTCACATGTATAATGGGCCCATGGCCTCACAGAGGGATTCATATACAACGCAACGGGCCCCACATACATCGCATTGGGCCTCATTCATGGGCCTCACATATAACACAATGGCCACGTCCTATGGGACTCGAATACATCACATTGGCATCGCCTATGGGCCTCGACGCTGGGGCTCATATATAACGAGTGGGCCACATCATATGGGCCACAACATAAATAGCAGTGGGAATAATGATTTTCACTATTTTAAACTCATAGCGCCCACCATAATGTTCATTTTCCATCCAATCTGTTCATAAGGTCGCAAAGACCTGAATTGAGATGAAAAACAAATTTCATATTAATCCAAGACTTCTGTGGCCCCAAATGTTTCTATAGGAATTTAATCCCACTAATTTTTGCAGTGTGGTCCACCTGACAGACAGTAGGATATAACATATACATATAGAACCTACTGCCTTAATTACAGCAACTATTAGCTGGTGCGAGGGTACTCCAACCAATCCAGCTCAGGCAAATGAGTCCCACGTGGGGCCCACCACACATACCTTAAGGTGGCCCACAGTAAAAAAAAAATGGATGGGTGGTTTAGATATAATGCATACCTCGTGATCAGCCCATAGTCCAGAGTTATGGACGATGTGGATTTGAGGCACATACATCATGTTGGAGCCCACTGCACCATCCAAACATAGATAGATGGGATGTATAAAACATAAACATCATGACTGGGATCCACCGTCCATGGGCTGGACGGTGGATGCAGCGCATCACCAAGGTGGTCCCACCGTCAGGACAGATGGACGGTGGGGTTGCAACATGCACCATGGTGGGGCCATACATGGCACCGTCCAGATGGACAGTGGAGAAGAAACACATACATCTATGGTGGGTCCCACGCAATGTTGTGATGTGATATAGCAACTATACAGCTGCTGTACACATACATCGGCCAATCCGTTTCAAGCAGGTGGGTCCCACGTGGTGTGGCCCCCACACATACAATATATATTTATGTATTGTATATATTATATTATATATAAAATATAATATATATAATAATATATATTATATTATATTATATTGTATTATATAATACATATAAGCAGGACAGAAACATCCAGCGTCCAGATGGACGAATGGACATAACACATACATCATGTGGCCTGCTGTCCCAGCCCTGCTGGACGAACGACCGAGAATAATCACATACATCCGGTGGGCCCCACCCTCACACATATCACACGTGTGGGGTAGGTCCCACACAAATGGATGGATGGTTAGATAAAACACATATCTCATGGTGGGGCTCACGACTTTGGGCGGTGTTAATACAGCAGCCGCCTTGCTGTTGTAGGTTGGATGGACGACATGGGATACAATCATGCATCAAGGTGGCCCACCAGCCATCACACGAAGAGTGAGAGAGAGAGGGAGAGATATCGACGGAGATGGAGGGGCCCTGCCACTATGGGCCCCTCTTTGATACAAAATATACATCAAGGTGGGTCCCACCATATGTGGGCCCTTAAATCACAACAACAAAAATGAAAAATGTAGATCTAAGATCACCCACTGTCCACTTCTTCTTGGCTTCGATTTCAATGGAAGATGATGACGAATGAAGGGTTAAGATGGGAGATCAGAGGGTTAAGAAGTGGGCCACACTAGAGCTTCTCCATGAGAGCTTGGGAAGTTTATACGTTGGAGCTTGGGTTACTTTGAAATGCGTTTAAGAAATGAGAGAGAGTGGGTTGTAAGGAGAGAGAGAGAGAGAGAGAGAGAGAGAGAGAGAGAGAGAGATGGGTGATGGAGTGATGGATGGGAGAGAGGGATGAGTTGTGTAAGAGTTTGTTGACTTTTGGGGTAGCTTGTGTAAGAGAGGTATGGGTTGTGATGGGTGGAGTGATGTGTTAAGTGGTGGGTTGAGTGATGTAGTACTTGACTTGTACTTGACCCTTGATGGGATTGATTGATTGATTGATTGGTGACATTTTGGGTAGAGATTTTCTTAGAATTGCAAATGCGCGGCATTTTCCTCAAACTGAACGCGGGCCCACATCTCCTGGCCTGGGTATCGCCTCGATGCGGGAGACGCGCCATCGGAACCATGGCAACGGCGCGGTCGCTATGGTATAAGCCTCGGGTTGAGTCAATTCAGATTGACAGGGTGCGACTCGAGGTCACGCACAAATGCTGAATACAGGTCGAAGGTTGCCAGAATTCGATTGAGAGGATCGCAGGGTTCTTCGGAATGGTACAGACTAGATACAGGTCTTACATGGTTGATGACTATAGTGCATGAAGAAATGAAGGGGTCGTGTTGGGTTCAAAGTAGGGTGAGGCTTTTGGAAGGGAGTGCAGAGTGGAGGGAGTTCCCAAATTTCGCGTGTTGCCTCTACATCTCTCATGATCAAACCTCACACTATCTTTATATGTTCAAACACAAATTGAAACCCCAAACACCCATTAGATGCAAACCTCCACCAAAATAAATAAATAAAATTAAAACACAACAACACAACCTTCACTTATTCAATCACATAAATCGAACACCTGCAACCACCCATCACACAAATCACATTAAAAGGGAAAAGAAAAACATTAAACTATCTATTCATTTCCTACTAAACAAACAAAAATGCTAAAATTAATACAATACAAAAACAATTTTAAAAAAAGGCCCAAAAGATAAAATAAAACTCAATCTCCAGCAAAAAAAAAAAAAGAAGAAGTAAAAACCAATTCAAACAAAAACAACCAAACCCAAATACACAAAACCTTCATTTATTCAATCACATAAATCAAACCCCCACAAGAACTAGAATATGGTAGAGCCATCTCTCCATAGTACACTACACTGCCATTTAAAAGATGGTGGTGATTCTCACACCATACCGCCATTTAAATGAGGTGGAATCACACCGTGTAATTTTTTTTCCTTTTTTATTTTTTGGAATTGCTTCTACACAAACTATATAGAATAATTGAATAAAAGAATACTTATTTCATACACAAACTATAGAATTCCTTCTACCCAAACAAGATTTCTCTTAGGCATTTCATCAAATATCTAACAAGCATCATGTAATCGTACATGCCTTTCTTAAAATAACAGCTTAATCTAAATCCTTTATTCTTGGTGACACAACCCATACTACATAAGGCCATAAACAAAAATTAATGCTTTCCGAAAAATTAAAGCCAATAGGAAAAAAAAAAACATTTGATGTGATAAAAAATCAAAGGAAAGAAAATTTTTCCTGAAAATCAACCATTCCCATGAAAAATAAAAGGAAAAAAAAAAAAAACATGAAAAAAAGGAGCTTTGCAATGGACTGAAAATATCCTCAATCAAAAAATCCTAGCCAGCAAACGATTTTCCTGTAAATGTACAATTTAAATGGAAATATGACCAACATGCTCAACATATAATATGCAATAGGAGGTTGAATAAAGACCTTATGGCCTTTAGTTCGATGGAGTAGCCCTTCAGTTCATTCCTAACCCATACTATGGCCTACACGATGAATCAACCAGATCTATGAAGACCATACCTGTACAAATGTTGGCTTGAATAAAAACCTTGAGCTTTCATTTTTTCTATGAGGCTGGCATTTTAATCCAAAATTAGAATATTTTTCCACTCCATTAACATCAATTTCAAGAATCATGTGCTTAAATCAAAACCCTAATCTTTATCTCAACCTCGTTCGTCAATGCACTCAATGAATTCAGACCCCCTGTGTGTGGAGATGGGTTACCGGGTTGCTGCAGTTAAGTGTAGCTAGCAATCCAATCAAGAGGAAGAGAGATTGACAGGAGAAGGGAGGGAGGGAGGGAGGGAGGGAGAGAGAGAGAGAGAGAGAGAGAGAGAGAGAGAGAGAGAGAGAGAGAGAGATACCTTTTAGGGTTGAGAACTTGTTGTAGCTCGTGAGAATGGCAGCGAGATTGGGAGAGGAGAGGGAGAGTGAAAATGAGGGCAAGCGAGAGAAGGAATAAGAGAGGGAAAGTGAAAATGAGGGCAGGTATGAGAGGGAAGAGGAGAGAGAGAGGGAAAATGAGGGCGAGTGCGAGGGATTTTGGGGGCCCGTTAATGTATGGACGGTCCTGTCATGGGCTTATGGGACCCACTGTGGTGTATGTAATTTATCTAATCCGTCCATTCATTTTAAATTTCAATAATAATTCATCATCCAAAAAATGAGGAAGATCAAAGGCCAAGTGGACCACACCAAATAAAAGGACAGGGACTTGATATCCACTCTTTCCTACAATGTGGTCCACTTGAGCCTTGGATATGCCTCGTTTTTTGAGATCATGCACTAAAATTAGCCTTAAAATGGATGGACATCTTAGATAAAGCATTTATATTTCGTTGGGTCTCATGGAGGGTCTTACGATGGACCCCACTATGATGTCTGTGTTGTATCCACAACGTCCATCCATCTGGAGATATCATTTCAAGCCATGAACCAAAGAATGAGGCAGATTCAGAGCTTTAGTGGACCCCACCACGAAAAATAGTGGGAAGATTGATGCTCACCGTTGAAACCTTCCTAAGGCCCACCATGATGTTTTGTGGTCCACACGCTGGGATGCTAGGTAGGGCCCATCATAATTTATGTGAGCAATCCACACCGTTCATTCGTTTTAAGATATCATTTTAGGACATGAGACAAAAAAAAATGAGGTGGATCTAAAACTCAAGTGGGGCATATGAGAGGTGAGAAATCCACACCATCGATTTTTTTAATTTTAGAATGGTTTATAACCATTCGGCTTAAAACCATTCCTAAACCAAAAATGGGCCCACCCATGCTCTATCAGCCCCATCCACTCCGTACATATGTTTTTAAATACACTTATTAGCTACACCAAAAACAAAAATTACAACTCAACATCAATGATCAACCACACAAAGTGAAATAATATGTCCACCATTCATTTTATCCGACAATGTATCTATTTCGTCGAAAAAAAGCTCCTTTACCGATGATTTTTTTCATTGGTAAAAAGTTCCTTTATCGATGATATTGTGTAACGTCGGTAAAAATAGCCACCAAGGGATCTTTTGTCGACGAACTATTTGGTTCGTCCAGAAAAATTACATTTACCGACGAAATAATTTTCAGGAAAATAGTTTTCATCGACGATACATAATGTTGTCGGGAAAAGTTTCCAGGCCGTTGTTGTAAATGGTGGTGGGAACATATTTGGTCGTGGCGGGAATCTTTTGCTGACGAAATATGATTTCATCGGGGAAAGTCATGTTTACCGACGAAATTGATTTCGTCAGAAATAAGTTCGTCGGTAAAAGGCCAATTTCTTGTAGTGCATTAGTCTGGCCGAGCTGACCTTGAGGGTGATTTGGTCGAACCATTCCTAGTCATGACCAGGCCGGGCTAACCTTGAAGGTGGTCGGATCATATTTTCCCATAACAATGTTTATAAAACCAAGGTATAAATAGGGGGAAATATGCAATATTTCACACTCAACAGTACACTACAGGCCCAATATGATCCAGTATCACAAAAGGTCCAACAAATCTTAGTGCTAGTTTTCCCTTTTTTTCGAATCTCATCACTCCTTTCATTGGCGATAATTTTAAGAACACATGGTCACTCACTTCAAATTCTAGTTCCACCTAATGTTATTAGCATAGCTCTTCTGCCTACTCTGCACTGCATGCATTTGGTTCTTAATAATACCACCTTCTCTGACGCTACCTACAATAGTTTTAGACTTAAAAGAGTGCCTTCCTCAACTTATGCCCAACAACTTGGTGATTCAGGCCTTCCATACAATGCTTCATGGGGAGTCATTCCAATACTCGAACTCAATAAGAGGAAAATATCCATCCCAGCTTCCTTTAAAATCTAGCACACAGGTGTGAAGCATATCTTCCAGAATATGGTTAACTCCTGTCAACCCATCTGTCTCAGGGTGAAAAGTTGTACTTTCATCTAATATGACTCTCATGGCTTTCTGAAAAGCCTGCCAGAACTGCGACATAAACCTGATATCTCGATCAGATATCACGGATATGGGTACTCCATACAACTTCACTACCTCATCGATAAATAATTTGGCTAACTCGTCTAGTGGAGATGTAGAACTACGCCAAAATAGTGGAAAAAAGGATGGTTGAAAACCATCTCAAATCTCAATTAATGACATTTTGACCCGTCGCATGGGCCGTCATATTTTGCTGCGTCGGATTATTAAAAGGACGGTTATAGACCGTCTTAAAAAAAGGACGGTTATGGACCGTCTTTGATTTTAGATGATTAGCAGAAAAAGGTTCAAAAGCTGAAAATTTAATCCATAACCATTGCTTGCAGCAAAAAGTAGCACTAGATCTGAGTGATAGGCAGAAGTTAGATATAACTATGGTTTCAACATCTAGGGATACGGCCAATGTCTGTAGCCATTTTATTTATTTATTTTTAAAGAAAAGAATTAGTAATGGTCCCTTACCATTGCCAGTATATGTCCTCATAGATCAACTCATCTAAAAATTCTAGATTCGATAATAGCTTTCAATAATTCAACAATAAAAGAAAACCAATGAATAGATGACGATAAGATCAACAACACATGCTAAGATCAACCCCAATGCAACTAGAAATGAGAAAAAATGACCATAAACACTATCGCCTATCCTTGTCAAGGATTCAGAAAGGATTTTCTTTGACATCGAACTGGCCAACTCAAGACACTTTCCCAAGTACAACAACAACAATGACAACAATAATGATGAAACAAGACAAATATCTGCAAATTACACTAAGTATTCTTAAACAGACAATCTGTGTTTGAAGTTCCTGCATGCTATCAGCTAGTCCCTTTTTATTCACACCAAACAAAGTAAGAGATACATGGTATATAATATTACATGAGCACCAACTTCAGAAAGAAACAAAGTACAAAATCCTCCAACAACAATTCATACATGTCATATCCATTAAAATTGGTAAACAGAATCCCTCCACTCCAAATCCCTCCATTGTCTTCTACCATTTGTTTGAGCAGAGAAAATAAAAGATGGATGGATGGGGATTGCACCTATTAGTCTGTTGTCCAGCTCTGCTCCACTATCTCACACACTCTTCGGTTGTACTCCCACTTGTTCTTGCGAAACATGGAGCAGCCTCAGAATTCACAAGGGAGTTTGGATTAGGATCGCAGAGGAACTAAAAAGAGCACATGATAGGATGGATTAAATGAGTATTATAAAAATAAAAGAATGGAAAACCCAATACCTTAAAGCCTAAACAGATTCATACATTATGTCACCTGCATGTACTAAAGTGGTAATCAAGATTAATTCCAAAGATTGTGCACTGTTAGAAAATATTAGCATAAATGTTGTGTCATTGAGATGTGGAATTGAATTGTACATAATAAACCTATATACAACTATATACAGAGTTGTATACATAAAAAAATCACCTCTACAGATATAAACTCACCCTTAAAGCATCACTATAACTACCCATTTTTGGATATTTAGAACCTAGATGACATACTAATGTTTTTGGCATTAAGCTCATTCATTACACATGATCTCGATTTCCATCAGACTTCTTCAATCTAACATTCTGTAAATCTACAATTGCTCAGGTGCATTGTTCGGAGTTGACACACCTGACCCAAAGACCTAGGTATTTCTCTTGATAACTTGTTCTCACTTAAATCGATGCAGAAAAGCTATGGAAGTAAAAGAGAACTTGTACTACTAGAGAAGTTGCCCTTCAATGTAGAAAAGATAAAGAAACTAGTAGAGGTATTGTCTACACACATGCTACACATTCAGTTGATGCCAGATGCCAACTAACTGGAAATGGTGAAAAACTCTACGTGCATTGCCAGGAACAAGTGCTAGGGAAAGATCATTTAATACATACATACAATAAGCACGCCAAAACTAGATCAGTTACCATCAGACAATGACTCTAGTGACTACAAAAATCGAGATTGGACCTACAAACCTAGTCAAAGACTATTCGCAAAAGCATGCATGCATGGTCAAAAATTGAAGAAAGAATAAACAGCTCGATACCTTAGATTGAGAAGGATTTGTCTATTGTTGATGATGATGATGTGGGGCAACTTAAGAATCTCCCATAAACTGTAGAAAGCCAACCTACAATCTGCAACAATTTTTTTTTTTTCTTCACTCCCATTGCTAACAAAAGCACATCCTATAATTTGACGAATGAGCCCACTAGCTCACACAATATCATTACCAAGTTTAACAGTTTGAAAATCCAAACTTATTACTTAGCATGGAATTCATGCCTTCAATTTCCTAAGATTGGAAAACCGAAGAGGCATGCATTTTTCTTGATGCCAAATCAAGAATAATGGTCCAATTCAACCTAGTTTAAACAATAGCCAGGGCATCAAGAGGAACAAACATTTCAAGCAATGGAAAAGGAAATTACCTGGAAATGCCTCAAGTCGATACCACCTGGAAATGTCTCTCGTTTAACCACTTGGAATATCTCTGGCCTTCCACATTCTTACAAACCTATAACAATTCATGGCAGACCTGTCAAAAAGATTCATACATAGAAAACAAGGTAAGAGAGCCCGACTCATCCAGATGCAAGCATACGTGCCAATATGGCACACGAGTGTGAGATCCAAATTTTGAACGAAGCTAGTATTTGTTTTTTCAGTTGATTCCAGTGTGGAATGACCTTGTAACAAGCGAGCTATCTGTTTGCATGGTTTAAAATGAATATATATATATATATATATATATATATATATATATATATATATATATATATATATATATATATATATATATATATATATATATATATATAATGACTGCCTTGTATAGGACAAACAAAAAGCTCGATCAAACATATTTAATCACATGATCCAAAAGCAATAGTTGTGGGGCCACATGGTATGTATCTCACATTCAACCCATTCAACACGCCACCATTATTACGCGACAAAACTAAAAATATGGAAAATCCAATCATAAGGTGGGCAAATCCATAGAAAGTAATCTACACCCTTCAAAATATCGCAATTAAAGTGTAGCCCATCTGATGATCTGATTGACCTGATATTTTAACCACCATGGTGTAGTGCATACATTTGACAGATTGAATATTATATTCATACTACGTGGACCACTCCAGTCTCAAGTTTCATTACTTAATAAAGGAAAAAAAATGAGAGCATTTTTGTAATTTCATCCCTCAAAAGCACCTCATAGAGATATTATTTTGTAAAATATAAATTCCTCAGGAATTTTGTAGTAAATATTTTTTAAAAAATTGGTAATTCTTTTCAGTAAATGCTCCAATGGATTTGTAATTGGGTTCTCAAGTAATGGACTTGGAATTTACCAAATCCAAATCTATTTCAAATCAACCAATTTATCTAGTTCATGGATTTTTTGTTCTTTTCTTTTCTCTAGGTACATGTAGCATGCATGTGACTACAATTAAGCCATTAGAATGGTGGACCCCACCATGTACGTTCCATTGCCAGTAAATCAGGCCAGTTCAATTATCTGGTCAGTTAAAAAGGATTTACTATTAGTCGATATTTGATATGTGGTCCACCTAGTGATGAAGCCTGCCTAGTTTTTCAGGCCACAAAACATGTAAGGTGGTTCCATCTGATGAACCACCCTGCATTGGCATGTGTAGGGATGGTAGGGCCTAGATACTAAATGGGTTATAGCATTAACTAAGGCCCAACAAGGCAGCTGGACCCCTTGCTTCTGATGGAAATCATGGTTTTTAGAGTGGAGTAGACCACCTAAGACTGGTCCACCTACAAGCAAAGCATGAGAACAACCTGCGGAGGGAATCTTGGAACAAAGGTCAAGATGAACAGATATGTAATGTTGGATCTTCTTGCTAGTTGCACACAAAAATAAATAAAAGAGTGGAAGGATCTTTCTTTGATAGCACCTATTGTGGGATAAGAAGCACAGCAACATATGAGGTTCATGTACCAATCAATGTGAATCATTGATTGGTACATGAACCCATTTCACAGATACTTGATATGTCCTTGCATCAATCTGAACCTTCATTCAATCATTTCTGATAGATCTGGAAAAAAAGACAAGAAAAGCTTGGGAAGTTGATAACAAATTTGTGGCTTAAATCGGTTGGATAAGTGCAATTATTCGGAAGAAGATGAATTAGATGTCTACTGTGAAACCGCTACATTTAACTGGTTGAAATATTGTGTTCCGCATAGATGGATGATTTCCCTCTCTCCTTCTTGGTCCCCACATTTCTCTCCAACACCAACCATCAAACCGGGGGCATGCATGTCCACATTGTATTTTTCATTGCCTTACCAATCAAACAAAAGGCATTGAAACAGATATATCAACAAAAACTAAGGATTAAAAAACCAGATCTGCATATCATACCATTCACCGAGAGATTTAGGGCATCCACATATAAACCAATCCCAAACCCAAAAATAAAAAATACAAAATATATGAAAAAAAAAAATCATATCCAGATCTACAAATGAGGAAATAAAAATAAAAATAAAAATAAACAGTCAATATCATTTAAGAAAAACCATTAAAAAAACTACAAATATAAATTTATCAAAGAGAGGATACTAAATTATCTCTTTTTCATTAAAGCATTTAAACATACATCTTAAATGCATGTTAATGGGGATTTTTTTTAATCCCTAAACTCGCCTCTAGTCGCAAGCTCCAAACCCACCTCCAGCCGTAAATCCAAAACCCTGGCCACTGCATCTCCAGCCCACCATCTCCAATCTCTGGAAACCCCTTACTTGATAAGGGTTGTGCATTTGTTAGAAACCATGCCTAATCTCTGAAAACCCACAAATAAAAAATCCCAAAACAAAAATGCAAACAGAAAATGGATAAATACACACAAATCAAAAAGTTAGAAGGTTGGCTTCATCACCAGTTGTTGTCTCGCTAGATCTAGGTTACAAAGGGCTACAATGGCATCCCAGAGTGCTTCACTAGAGAGAGAGAGAGAGAGAGAGAGAGAGAGAGAGAGAGAGAGAGAGAGAGAGAGAGAGGAAGATCGTCAGAGGAGACAAACCGATTTTGATCGAGAGGGAGAGGAAAAAGGAAATCGAGAGGGAGAGGAAAATCGAGAAGAGGGAAAATGAAAGGGGAAACAGGGAAATATATTGGCTTCTCACCGGAAGAAAATTGTGTAATGAGTAAACTCTGTGGGGCCCACCATCATTCATGCATTTTCTCAAATCTATCCATCCATTTTATCATATAATTTTAGGGCATTAAACAAAAAATTAATCATATCCAAAGCTCAAAGTGGACCACACCAGTTGAAACAATGTGATTGAAGTCTACCGTTGAAAAGTTCTTGGGGGCCTACAGAAGTTTTAGATCAAGATGATATTTGTGTTTTCCATTCATCCATGTCTTTGTGATCTTATGAACAGTTTCTATGACAAATAAACATCACTGGGGGCCTTAGAAATATTTCAACTGTGGAAATCAATACTTACATTGTTTCCTTTGGTATGGTCAACTTAAGATTTTGATATACTTTATTTTTGGGCTCAACCCCTAAAATGATCTGGAAAAACAGATGGATAGCGTGGATGAACCATATGAGTTCACAATGGACCCAACAAAGTTTACTCAATACGATAAGAGCATACTGAGACACAATCCGATTTCCTTCTCACCCTGCCACTAGCCAATGGCTAGTGGTCGGTGCTATGTGGGCCCCACCATGATGTATGTGTTTCATCTATGCCGTCCATCCATTCTTACTGATCATTTTATGGTATGAGCCTAAAAACGAGCTTCATCCAAATCTCAAGTGGGCCACAAAGTGTTTATTAAATGCCCACCATTAAAAACTTCTTGGGGGCCATGAAAGTTTTGGATCAAGCTGATATATATTTTTTCACTTCATCCAATTTTGTATGACCTAATCTATAGGTTAGATGTCAAATAACCATTATGGTGGGCCCTATGAGGTTTTTAATGGTGGACATTCAATCAATTTTTTTCCATGGTGTGGTCCACCTGAGATTTAGATCTACCTCATTTTTGGGATCAAGACTTAAAATTATCTTTTAAAATGGATAAATGGCGTGAATAAAACACATACATCATGGTGGGGTCCACATAGCACCGAACACTAGCCACCTGACTAGTGGCAATGTAACTAGCCAAACGTCTGGATTGGAAGCAGATTGCGTACTGAGTAACTCACCGTGATTTATTTATTTTATCCACTCCGTCCATCCATTTTAGCATATAATTTTATTGCATGAGCTCAAAAATGAAGCCTATAAAATTTGAAGTGGATCACCACATCATAGGAAACAATATGAATTGAACGTCTACCATTGAAATCAGATGTACACAACTTTATGAATCAGTTGGATAGTAAATATACATCATGGTGGTCCCTGGGAAAGTTAAAATAGTGAGTATGATTATCACTGTTGCTTCTTATGGTGTGTTCCACTTGAGCCTTGTATTTGTTCAACTTTTGGTCTCATTTCATAAAATGTAATGGAAAATTGGATGGCAAGGAAAGTTAATCACCACTTTCAAATGGTATGGTCCACTTGGTAATTGGATCTGTTTCATTTTTTGGGATACAGCCCAATATTGATTTGAAAGAACTAATAAATGGCCTGGATACTTTATACATACATCAAGGTGGCCCCCACAGTAACTCCACATTAAAGCATGCTCCACTTTATGTGAGGGTGTCGTGGAAGTGGAAGGGTAAAACGGTTTAGAACTGTCTCTAATGTAGATGGTCTCTGACTGTCTCAGATGACCAATATAAGACAGTTAAGGACCGTCTGTAATACAGACGATCTCTGACTGTCTTAGATGACCACTAAAGGACCGTCTCTAATGTAGACGGTCTGTGACCGTCTCAGATAACCACTATAAGATGGCTAAGGACTGTTTCTAATGTCGACTGTCTCTGACCATCTCAGATGATTGCCTATAAGACAGTTGAGGACCGTCTCTAATGTGAACGGTCTTTGACCGTCTCAAATGACTGCCTATAAGACTGCTAAGGACCGTCTTTTCTTTGTAGTTACCGACGGACTCAGACTGTTTTAAATGAATTGTGGATGTTCAACATTTATAAGATGATTTTTCTTCATATGAAAGACGGTTAAGAGCCGTCTGAAATTTTAGAGACGGTTCATAGCCGTCTTTAAACCAAGGAATTTTGTAGATGGTCCACAACCGTCTCAAAATTTGTCTTATTTTTTCCTTTTTCAAGTAGTCACGATTATGATAGAAATGCACATAATAAGTGAATCAGCCAACAATTACCCAAACGGTGTCATAACCTTTACTTGTTTGAGGTAATCCCATAATAAAATCCATTATAATATACTCCTAGTTCCAATTTGAAATTTCCAAGGAATGCAATTCTCCCACTGGTCTTTGATGCTCTACCTTTACCTAATGGCACATGAGACATTGAGATACATACTCTACAATTTCTCTCTTCATATTCGACTACCAATATGGTTTTTGCATATCCTGGTGCATCTTGTTTCCTATAGGGTACACTGTACATTTAGTCTTATGACCCTCATCCATGAACTCATTCTTTAATTCTACAACGTTTGGAATACATAAACATCCTTGGAATCTCAAACCTTCATCTATACCGATATGCCATTCTAACTTTTCTTCCTTCAATGCTTAATCCACTAGCTCTTGGATCCATGGATCTTACTGCTGAGCTTCTAAAATCTTTCTCACAAAAGTTGGTTGTACCACTGCACTAGCTAAAGAACCATGGATCAACTGTGGTTTCTCCTTAATATTATAATCTTTTAATACAGCATCTTCCAAAATTGTAACATCATCTGCTCAGTTGGTCCTTGCAACATTCAACTTATGGGATCTACCAGTGCATTCACCATTCCATGATGATATTGCAACTCAAAATCATAGTCTTATTAGGAATTCCATCATCTTCTCTGCCTCATTTTCATCTCCTTATGAGAAAAGAGATATTTTGAGCTCTTGTGCATTGAGAATGCTCGAATTTCTTACCATAGATGTAGTTCCTCCAAATTTTCAACACAAAAACTATAGTTGTTAATTCCAAATCATGATCTAAGAAATGCTCGTCCACCTTTAGTTACCTAGATGCATAAGTTATAACCTTCCCTTGTTGCATGAGCATACAACCTAACTCTCGGTGAGGAAGCATCATTGTAAATTACGAAGCATTCACCATTAGAAGGTATATCAAAACTGGTGCCAACTTTAGTTTCTTCTTCAATTCTATGAATGCCTTTTCACACTCCTCGCTCCAAAATAATTTCACGTCCTTCCTGGTCAATTGTATAAATGCAGTGGCAATCTAAGAAAAACATTCTATAAACCCCCTATAATATTCGGCCAGACCAAGAAACTATGAATTTCAGATACATTGGATGGTTTCCCCAACTTTCTCATAGTTTCTACCTTCGATGGGTCCACTGTAACTCCGACTTTGGAAATAGCATGACCCAAAAACTTTACTTTACTCTTCCAGAACTCACATTTCTCCGTTTTAGCATACAAGTTGTGCTCCCTTAATGTCTAAAGGGATCCCGCCAATCAGCTTCCTAGCGCCTTGCGGGTTTGCGCACCCGTTGACTTGCACACATGTTAGACTCCTTGGTCCGTATTTCAAGACGGGTCGAATGGGGGCTTATGGGCCGGTGCCGCGAGTGGCACGCCTTCCCACCTCGGTCGGGGCGACGACGTCATCCGACCGGGGTGCGTCGCCGGCCCCCATCCGCTTCCCTCCCGACAATTTCAAGCACTCTTTGACTCTCTTTTCAAAGTCCTTTTCACCTTTCCCTCGCAGTACTTGTTCGCAATCGGTCTCTCGCCCGATTAGAGCCAGCCTTGTTTGGGAATGCAGACCCAATCGGGTGGTAAATTCTGTCCAAGGCTAAACCCTTGTATGTGGCCCATTGTGATTGTATGAGTCCCGTTGTGATTGTATGAGACCCATTGCGATTGTATGAGGCCCTTTCCCCATTATAAGTTAGATTTTATGGCGGGCCATACTCTAGGTGCAATGGTAGTTAAATGTCCACGTTGCAAACCTCCCTAGAGCCCGTTATCAAGCCCATTTTCATCTTCTCTTTTTAGGCTATCGCAAACCGTTGGGCCCACCTTGATGTTAGTAATACTCATTGGGCTACCCAAACCGTTGGGCCTCCATTAATGATGGTGCCTTACACCATGCCTTATAGAATTACCCGCTCCTTGGAGCCCGCCTTATGTATATATTAGGCCCCATAAGGAAGTCTAGTTTATTGCGCGATAGAGATGATAAAGAAGCCCACTTATTGTACTTAGATTAGGCTCTGCCCTCAGTGGGAGATATTGTGACGCTTCGTCACTGTTGCACACGTGGGAGGGCACACGTGTGTGGACATTGATGTGGTGGGGCCTAAGGGTCTGGGTGAGCTACCAGTGATTGGCAGGCTACTGTGCACACAGTGAAGGCAGAACTTTATCCCACATCGGAAGCATCGTCCGATGTTGTGGTCGCTATAAGTTGGATTTCTTCCTTAACTGTCATGACGCGTTCAGTGAGCTTCGGCAAAGCAGTCTACATCACCCCTTACTATAGATAGAAGGATATGCAGTATCAGGTTTGGTGTATCCACTGGTTAGAGCTTATCTTGATATTTGGACTAGATCCGCCGTCCTTCTGTAGACCCCATCATTCGTATGCATGTTATGAGGGATGATTGGTTAAAGTATATGCCATTGGGCTGAGATGTTTATGGGACTCCTTGTGATATGGAGTTGCCCCCACATTATCGCGTGATACACGCAGGTTTGATCCATGGACTAGATACAACTGATGGTATTCGTGGACTCATCACGATTTGCATATTATATTGCATCCTCAGTATATGATATTTGGCTTACTATGTCTCCGCATTGCATACCTAATCTACATTGATTCCTCAGTATATGATATTGCCTTATTATGTTTTTGCATTGTAAAGCCTAGATAAAGCTGATGGTATTTATAGACTTACCAGCATATTTCTGCACTACTCTGATATTGCATTCTTGGAACTTATCTTACACACACACTTACACCACCCTCTAAGCTTTCTATAAGCTTATGCATGATAGATGTGTGCAGGTGGCATTAGGTCACAACAGCATTGAGCTTGGAGCATGTAGCTGTCTTCTGAAGCTGTGATTTTTTATATATGTATTTCCCTTTCAGCACTGTATTCGACTGTTTATATTAGTGGATATGTGATGATGATGCTGCCTTTGTGATTTGGGTAAACTTGTGGTTATGCTTCTTATGAGATAAATGTATGTTGGAAAATCCTCCTTATAGGATCCCAGGATCGGAATCTGGCGTATGGGCGCTAGGAGCCGAGAATAGGGTGATATGGAGGCTGTCGGCATTGGATTCAGTGATCAGGAATTTTATGAGCTTGGTTTCTTAGTTTGGGGCATGACAACTGCTATTCGGGCTACAACTAGATTGAGACAGCCCTTAAAGATCAAGAAAATACAACGTTCACATGTCCATTTGTCACATTTTCTTATCGAAGAATGTCATTCGGACTGTGTAATGCCCCCACCACTTTTCAGCGATGTATATTGAGTATTTTTTCTGACATGGTGGGGCAATATTTAGAGGTCTTCATCGATGACTTCTCTGTCTTTGGTCCATCCTTCAGCGAGTGTTTGGAAAATCTTAAATGTGTGCTAAAGCGATACGTGGAAAAGAATTTGATTTTGAATTGGGAGAAATGTCATTTCATGGTTCCCAAGGGAATTGTGCTTGGACACATAATTTTGTCTAAGGGAATTAAGGTAGACAAGGTAATAATTGATCTTATCTCTAACCTACCTCCACCCAAGAGCATACGTGACGTGCGATCCTTCCTAGGACACGCCGGATTCTATAGACGATTCATAAAGGACTTTAGTCATCTATCTCATCCTTTATGCAATCTACTTCAAAAGGATGTAACATACGAATGTACTGAACAATGCCAAGAAGCTTTCACTAAGCTTAAGGGCATGTTAACTACCGCACCTATCATGAAGCCACCGGATTGGAGCATCCCTTTTGAGATTATGTGCGATGCATCTAACTATGTTATTGGGACGGTGTTAGGCCAGAGAAAAGAAAAGAAGCCTTACATTATTCACTATGCAAGTAGAACTCTAAATTTTACCCAGGTGAAGTACTCCACTACGGAGAAGGAACTCTTAGCCGTAATGTTTGCTTTGGACAAATTTAGGTCCTACCTAATCGGATCTAATATCATCATCTACACAGACCATCAGTCGCTAAAGTATCTTCTTTCTAAGATGGATGTCAAGCCCCGCCTGATAAGATGGATACTCTTACTCCAACAATTTGATATTGAAATACGAGACAAAAAAGGGGTAGAAAATGTAGTGGTCGACCACCTTTCTTGACTTGACCTCATTGATTCCCTTGAGCCGACACTGATAAATGATATGTTCCCCGACGAACAATTGTTTAAACTCTCCCAACTACCTTGGTTTGTTGACATTGCAAATTATCTTGCTATAGGTTTCACGACAATATATTGGACTGCGCAAGATAAGAAAAAGATTCTTTGCTGAGGTATGCAAATTTTCTGGGATGATCCTTATTTATTTAAATATTACCCAGACCAAATTCTAAAGAGATGTGTGCTAGACAATGAGTATCAGAGTGTCATCTCCTTTTGTCATTCTTAGACCTATGGTGGTTACCTTTTTACTAAAAAGATAACTGCCAAAATTCAGTAGTGTGGCTTTTACTGGCTAACGATGTTCAGAGATACTCATGTCAGAAATTGGAAGGATTCTCCTGTCGAAATATGATGCCTTTGAACCCCATTCTTATCATTGAAGCATTTGATTGTTGGAGCATCGATTTCATGAGACCATTCCCCCAATCCTTTGGGAATATTTATATTTTGTTAGCAGTAGACTATGTCACTAAGTGGGTCAAAACGATCTCGTGCCGGAATAATGATCATAAAACGGTCATTCGATTTTTAAAAGAAAATATACTTTCCTAGTTCGGAATGCCTCTGGCCATCATTAATGATGGAAGTCCACACTTTTGTAATAGGTCATTTAAGAACTTAATGAAGAAATATGACATCTCTCGTAAAGTGAACACTCTATACCACCCATAGACAAGCGGACAAGTTGAGATTTCCAACAGGGAAATTAAACAAATTTTGGAAAAAAACGGATAACCTTGACCGTAAGGATTGGTCAATTCATTTGACTAATGCCTTATGGGCTTACCGTACAACTTTTAATTCTCCCATTGGAATGTCTCCCTTTAGACTCGTGTATGGGAAAGCTTACCACCTACCTGTGGAGCTGGAGCATAGAGCCTACTGGACTTAAAAATTTGAATTTTAATTTGGACAACGCTGGCTCACTACGCAAACTTCAATTGAATGACTTAAAGAAATCCAAAACGATGCTTATGAGAACTCGAGAATTTACAAGGACATGATAAAGGTATTCCATAACAAGAACATCTTTTGGAAATCATTCATAACTGGTCAAAAAGTCCTTCTGTACAATTCTCAGTTACATATTTTTTTGGGTAAACTTCGATCTCGTTGGACTGATCCCTTCATTGTTACTAATGTCTATCCTCATGGGACCGTCGAGATAAAGAATTCGACGAATGACAATGTTTTCAAAGTGAATGGACATCGTCTCAAGCCATTTGTTGAGAAGTTTAATTTAGAGGACATGTCCATGCCTCTGGCTGATCCTGGGTACCAGGATTGACCTCCTAGTCTGATGGAGGTCTAGTTAGGTTTATTGCTTTCATAGGATTTAGGATTAGGATTGTTTGATTTCATTTTGTTTAGCTTCATGCTAACCCATTTACATGTTAAGAACTTTGAAAAAGCTTTAATTCTCCTTCTTCAGGTATTATCTTCTCATCGCTTCCCATTTCTTTTCATTGTCTCATGTGCATTGCATGCTCGTATCTTTTACATTGAGGACAATGTAGGTTTTAGGTTGGAGATGTGGATTAGGTAAACTAATCAGTGTTTTCATAGTTTCAAGCAAAAATTGTGAAAGTTTTCAAATTTTCAAGCTAAAAACATGTTTGGGAGATGATAATCTGTGGAATTAACAATGCTTTGAATATGATGATAAGATAGGAGATTGAACTTTGAATTGTTAGAGTTTGAACAACCAAGTAAACTATCGTCTAAATTATTGCATTTAATTGATTAAGTGGAAGTTCAAATATCATATTAATGTAAGTCACAAGCCACTTTCAAATTGCTTTCTATGAATTGTACTAGAATTTCTCATTGTTAGTATGTATATCATTGAAAGATATTGAGAATTAAGTCTGGAGAATTTTATCTACCTTAAAAAGATGAAAAGAACCAGTTAAAAAAACAAAGAGATCGACAAAAAAGTCATGTATGATGAAAAGACTTGAAAGAAATGAAAAGTCTGGAAAGAATGAATAAATAAAAGGGACTATCGATATAAAATCAAAAACTGGTAAAATAAGGAAAATGTGATAAGTTCGGAATCAGTACTTAATTATTCAATAAAACTTGAGGTGATGAGTATGACTAACATTATGAAATAGTAGTATGTTATGGAATGTAGAAGGAATTCACTAAGCACATTGGAAAAACTTGATATACGAACTTATGCTCTTAAATGATTGATAAAGAACCTATATGATTGATTGCTCATGTGATTCAGATCTAGGTTTTCAAAATTTCACTCTCACTTCTTTGGATTATACTCATTCATACTTGATTGCATAAAAGATTGTTTTTTGAATGTGATTTGAACATTAAGAATTGAGGATTTCTTCATGCACGTTTTGCTTGGGATTAGCAAAATGTTGGTTGGGAGTGTGTTGAGTGTGAAATATTGCATATTTTCCCCTATTTATATCTTAGTTTTATAAACATGATAGTGCTTAATCGATCTAATTATGTATGTTTTCATGTGTGAGGTGATTTCGAGAGCTTAAAGTAAAATTGAAGCCAAAAGGAATATTTATGCTCAAAAGATTACTAAATAAATATTTGGAGATTTGTAAGTCATTAATGAAGAATTCACATGCTAGATATCTAAGGAAACTAAGTGAGGAATGAAGAGAATCGAATATTTGAAGTGAAGAAAAAGAAAAGGAATCTTGAAAATTGTTCTGAAAAAAAAACCATATTCTGAAACTCCGAGTCTAAAAAAGGAAAGTTATGAAAGTCTATTTTAGGAAACTACGTAGAGTGCGTAAATTTGAGGCGGTTTCTAAAATTTTCCAACTCGGTGCGAAAGTTAGAGTTCCACAACTATAAATAGGACTCCATAGGATACTCCAAAGCATCTTCTAAGGTTTGAAAATGTCTCAAGGAGCATAACACAAGGGTGGAGCAGCCGTCAAAGCCTTTTTATTCTTCCTTAATTTATTTTTCATGCTTTGTTTAAGAAATTTGGTTTCAATCATGTCTATGGTTGGCTAAACCTCTGAGCTAGGGCTAAGAGGTAAAGCTTGTAAAATGTTTGGATAATTACCTTGCTTTAATTCTTATTCTTATTAGACCTCATTGATTTCTACTTTGATATTAAAGGAATGTTTTCAGTTTTCTATGATTTATTGTGATTCAATTTACAATAGATGTTGTGATAGCTTTGGATATCTTTCTTTTTCTGTTTTGAGATTATGAGATTGGTAAATCCTGTTGTTTACCATCATCTCATGGGCATGATAGGGTGATGGAATTCCTTCCAATCATCACAATTCTCCTCCATTGAGAATTAAGTTAATGAAAAGTTCAGATTTGATTTAACTTGCTTTATTTTCCAATTGGATATGATAGGACTCCAATTCCAATTGTGTTCCTTGAATCAAGTAAGGTAGCATTTTGATAGCTACAAGTGGATCCTTGACACCCTAGTTCCCACCTTTAAATTCATAAGTTTTAATCCACATTATTCACCATTACTCTCAATTATTCATATTTCAATTTAGATCTTTTTCTAGTTCTAGTTATTTTCAGAATTCATATAAGTTTAATCCTCGTGGATTCGACCTCGGTCTTACCGAGTTGTTACTACATCGTGACCCTACACTTTAGGATGTGAACACCTAATCAATAGGTTGGATGACAGATAAACTGTACCGTAAAATTTTTAATGATGGGCGTTTAATCCGTTTAATCACCACTATTTTTATGTGGTGTGGTCCAGTTTAAATTTGGATCTTATGCATTTTTGGTATCATGGCATAAATTCAGCTAGAAAAATGGATAGACAACATGAATTAAATATATACATCATCGTTGGGCCCACTAGCACCAACCAGTAGCAAGGTTGTTAGTTACGTCGGCATGCAATCCATGTGTCTGACACATCCCAACAACTACTGAGTCACCTAGGGGTTGGCCAAACTTGATGTTTATTTGAAATCCGCTCCATTCATAATGTGTGTGACAATAATTTAGTAGTAGGAATAAAAGATCAGCCACATTGATAATGTTGGTGGGCCACATGAGCAAAAACAGTGTAAGAGATGCCCACTATCCAAATGGTTTCACTTGGTGTGACCCTTATGAATAACAAATCTACCTACTTTTTAAGACATACTACTAAATTTTTATCACAGACCTAATGATCGAGGTGGATTTCATGAATGCATCATGGTGGGGCCTAATCCCAGCCCACCATTTTTACTTGTGTTTGTTGGTGCGCAAAATATCTCTCGCGGGAGTGAGTAGGAGACCGAGACTCTCTACACAAACACACATACACGTGTGTGTGTGTGTGTTTGTGTGTAATCATGTTCACCTATGCTCCTTAAATGAGCACCCTTGCACACCTTTGTACATGTGTCATGGGCATAAAATCTGAACAATCCATGTGATGTGGCATCCCATGAAACTTCTGGAGGATATATATATATATATATATATATATATATATATATATATATACACACACACACACACACACACACACATATGAGGTCAACCTCATGGGAACTTCCCATGAGGTCAAGTTGTGTGGGCCGCACAGTGATGTGTGTCGAGCACTTACCCCATCAGCTAGATGCACCATTCCATGGTGAGCAACAAACTTAAAAATCAAGTCAATTCATGACTTGGGTTGGCCACACCATGTACAATAGTTGAGAGGGGTTACTCTCCCTTTAAAATATTCATAATCATTTATTGGGCCCACTAAGATGTGATTCATAAATCCAGCCCATCCATTGTGTGTCCCACTTGGATGAGTGGTAGGACCAAGTTTCAGTTGAATCCAAAACTCAGGTGGTCACCACCAAGTACTTTTATATATTTAGGCATGTCTTCACATGGTTTTAGATGGTATGGCCCACCTCAGTTCTGTATACGGCTGATTTTTGGGATATCCCATAACTTAAAGGGGACAAATCAAATGCACGGTGTTGATGCTCTACACACATCACTGTGGGGCCCACACAGTTCAATCTCATGGGAAGTTCCCATGAGGTTGACTTCATAGTACCATTTCATATATATATATATATATGTGTGTGTGTGTGTGTGTGTGTGTGTGTGTGTGTGTGTGTGCGCGCACACATATATACACATAAATCTGAACGGTCCACATTAAACCCCCAGGTCCTAACTTTTACTTTGATCCAAAAGTTTGGTGGGCAATTACAAAAGAAAATAATTTTCTCCCTTGATTTGCATCTTTGCATCTCTCTTTTTTATGGCCCACTAGAATTTTAGATCAGGGTGAAAATTGATCCCTTGGGATTTCATGGGGTGTCGCATCACATGGATAGTTTGGATTAGAAGCCCATGAAACACGTGCAAAGGTGCACACGTAGGCATGCCTATATATATATATATATATATATATATAGAGAGAGAGAGAGAGAGAGAGAGAGAGAGAGAGAGAGAGAGGGCATGAATAGGGGTGGCAATACTCAACCTAACTTGCAATCCTGCCCCTACACAATGCCACAAAACTTGACTGACTGATAGTCTAGGGTGCCAATACTCAACCTGACTTGCAATCATACCCCTACACAGCGCTGCAAAACTTGACCGACTTATAGTCTGCCCATACCTGGGATTTAGAGATTCAAGGTTTGGGTCCACCCATATGAATATGGGTTGTGCTTGTGTTGTGTTTTAACAACTCAAAATTAAGGGATTTTGGCCATACTGGCCTTGAAGTTTGGGCAAATTACCTAGAAAGCTACGATGTTCCATATATCCCAAGAGTGACCTTCTGACAAGCTTCCGAAAATTACTTGGACCAAAATGCCTTGTCCTTGTTTCAGTAGTTGTACAGTTTTGTAGGGAATAAGAAGTTACGTTGTATTTAATGCCAAGAAAGTGATGCGTACGGAACCCTTTTTTGCGCGTGGGCAAGCACCAAACTCATGGGGCCCACATTGATGTATGTGTATAATCCATGCCTCCCATCCTTTTTGCTCTGTCATTTTAGGGCTAGGGCCCAAATATCAGCCTAATCCAGAGCTTGTGTGGGTCACATAATAGAAAAAAAAAATCATGATAATGGAACCCACTGTTGAAACTTTGCAGGTTCATTGTGATGTTTGTTAGAAGTGGACATTGTCCAAAAAAGACTTTTTGGGCCCACGCTGAGCTGACCGACAAGGTAGACTGAACGGATCTCCCCATTGTTAGCCTTAGGTTATTGTACTAATGGTTATCCCATCATTTAGTAGTAAAGGAAGTGAACATGTAATAACCGCAACCCGTATAACATGAGAACCATGACCCATATGGGCCCACATTGAAGTATGTGTATAATCCATGCCGCCTATCCTTTTGCCCTGTCATTTTAGGGTTTTGACCCATATAACATGATAACCATGACCCACATAACATGATAACCACAACCCATTTAACAAGACAACCACGACTCACATAACATGATAACCACGACCCACATAACATGACAACCACGACCCATATAACATAATAACCATGACCCTTCCCTTTGGATTCAGTACAACCTTTCCCTTCGAAATTAGCGCCACAGGTTAATAACTATGATCCATGACAACCACAACCCATTTAACATGACAACCACGACGTATTCTGAAGGGTCGCGCTAATTTCGAAGGGATTACGGGGAACTAGTGACATTAATGTGATTTCCTGAAAAGGAATGTGTCGCTGATACTGAAGGGTCGCGCTGAATCGGAAGGGAATTGTCGTGGATATGATAAACAATGGGTCGTTGTTGTAATCCACAATAGATCGTGGTTGGGAACCACGACCCAGTATGTATGCAACAACAACCCTGTCATGTGATTATAGTTCACATGCACATTGGATCGTGGTTATTATCCACTATAGATCATGGTTGTCATCCAACATTGGTTGGATCGTGGATCGAGGGAAAACAGAATGGAAACCACAACCCATATAACATGAGAACTACGACCCATATAACACGAGAACCATGACCCATATAGCATGACAACCATGACCCATGTTATATGGACCTTCTCAACAAAGTTTTTCAGCTCGTTAGGTGCCCGTTGAAGAGAACTGTTATTCATATTTTATTATAATTATAGCCATGGTTGTCGTGTTATATGGGTCGTGGTTGTCATGTTATATGGGTCGTGGTTGTCATGTTATATGGGTCGTGGTTATTAGCTGATTTCTTACAGCTTTAGAAAGCGATAGTAGTTGCGAGGAGAGTTTTATACCATCCTTTACAACTAAAAGAAAACACTCTTAAAAAATAATAACCTGTGATTATGAGAGTAAGGAGGATGATAATATCCCCATTTGCAAACTTAAGTGGAAGAAACTTGCAGAGTTGTGTGATAGCACCGAAAAACCATCAAAATCTCTCATGAATCAGTCTTGTGTAGCTCTAAGTTTCTCTTCTGGCAATGACTGTGTTATATGGGTCGTGGTTGTCATGTTATATGGATTGTAGTTGTCATGGATCGTGGTTGTCATGTTATAAGGGTCGTGCTTTTCATGTTATTTGGGTCATGATTTACATGGGTCATAGTTATCATATTGCATGGGTCGTGGTTGTCATATTATATGGGTTGTAGTTGTCATGGATCATAGTTATCATGTTATGTGGGTCGTGGTTGTCATATTATGTGGGTTATGGTTGTCATGTTATATGAGTCGCAGTTATTACATGTTCACCATGACACATATAACATGACAACTACGACCCATACCTCATGATAACCATGACCTTTATCGCATTACAACCACATGATGTGGCCTATGCTACTATACAGATATCGTTTGCACGATATCTACTTATGTCATGTACTAACTTTGATGGATGGTATGGATCTTACAATCATGACTCTTACCACATTACAACCACGACCCTCGTGGTTATCATGTTATATGGGTTGTGGTTCTCATTTCCTGCTCCAAGATTACATGACAACCATGACTCATACATGCACAAAAGATCTTTATCGTCCATCAAAATTAGAAAAGTAACGTGCCCTTTTGTACCAAAGCTAGCCTGGCGTTTTTCGAATATGAGATGACTATTGATAGATTGCAGGAGCCGGAAATGCAGGCTATATGGGTCGTGATTGTCATGAGGTAAGGGTCGTGGCTGTCAAGTTATATGGGTCATGATTGTCATATTATATGGGTCGTGGCTGTCATGTTATATGGGTCGTGGTTTGCATGAGTCGTAGTTGCCATATTATATAGGTCGTGGTTGTCATGTTGCTTGGATTGTGGTTATAGTTTTCAACATGTTCACTTCCTTTTCTACCAAACTATTGGTACCATAACTTAAGGCCCACAATGGGGTGATCCGATCCATTCACCGTGTCGGCTAGCTCGCTATAGGCCCAAAAAAGTCCTGACTTGGGCAATATCCACTTCTATCTACTTTGTCGGCTGATATCTGGGCCTTACCCCTAAAATGACATGATAAAAAGGATGGGCAGCATGGATTATGGACGGCATGGATGAAACACATAAGCAAGGAGCACCAGCCATTGCCTGGTGGCGGGGGGAGTAACTAATCCATCACTTTCTCGGGAGAGTAGCTACTCCATCTCTCTATGACTGTAAGACTTTTGAACCAAGGATAGATGCATTTTTGTCCGAAACAATATCCAAAGCTTGTCAGAAGGCCACTCTTAGGATATATGAAACGTCATAGCTTTTTAGGTAATTTGCCCAAACTTCGAGGCCAATACAGTCAAAATCCCTAAAATTAAATTGGTTTTGTTCAAATTTGTTGGGCTAAACCCAACTGATAATAAATATGTTTCACTCCTTACTTTCCTGCTAAATGCTAAGTATATATGCATGCTATATATTATAATATGACATATAAGTTTAAAAATACTTAACTCGATTATGATAATTGTAATTTGTATTATAATAAGGATTTGATTTTATATAATATTAATTAAGAGTTTTAATATGTGGTTCATATTTTAGATAAATTGATAATATTTTTTAATTTTTATTTATTTATTTATATTTTTAATTAAATGGGTAAGTTGGGTTGGAATTGGATTGACCCATTTATAAATGGCTTTGTAGGAATCAAAATTTTCAACCTGTTTCATAAATGTGTTGGGCTTGGGTTCCACCCATCCTTATTTTAACCCAAAGCTAACCCAACCTCAATGTCACTTCTTGTATGAATTCCTTGAACAGATTCAGTACCTCTACCTATCTTGCTTAATACATATAGAGTTCGTTTTATTCTAAGCAACTCAGGATCCGGTATCAGAAACCATTAGGACTCACATGCTAAGATGGTCCAATAATTTAAATCATTTGTATTCCCAATATTACCGTAAATCCACCGTGGTGTTTATTTGTAATTTGACACGTTGATAAGGTCTAATCAGTCCTGGATGAAGGGAAGATACAAAGATTAGCTTGATCCAAAGCTTCTTGGGTTCACCGTAAGATGGTCAAACTGATGGACGGAGTGGATTTGAGATGAACCCCACTTGCTTGAGGTAGGAAAAAAAAAGAAAAAGGTGTACAATGTCCCTGATGTCGGGTGCCACAGTGTCCAGAGACGCTGTTGCTTCCAGCGTCCAAGGACGTTGCCCATTCCATAAGGTAACGAGATGAGGCCCCCTGTTGGCCCCACCATGATGTGTATATGTTAGATCTACACCGTCCATCTAATTTAACATATCATTTTAGGCCATGGACCCAAAAATGAGATAGATCCAGATCTGAGGTGGATTGCACCAGAGGAAACAGTAGGGGCAGTCGTCCCCCGTTGAAACCTTCATGAGTCCATGGTGATGTTAATTTGGCTCCCATCCAGGATCCGTAGGACCCACTGAAGAGTCTCACCATGATGTACATATTTACCTTAGGTTCCCCACCAGTGTTAGCCATGGGAAAGGCCCACGGGCCTTGATGGGCCTACTAGAATAATGGCAAATTCCCGTTTAAGGTATAAATGAATGTGGGGGCTAACCCACTTGGGTGTTACTTTCCCGTCATCTCTAGGGTCTGTGGGACCCACCATAGATCTCCTCCATCGTGTAAGTAGGATACCCAAATGTCCCGCCCGATCCGACCACAAAAAGGGCCACAGACCCTTGTGGGCCGTTCAAAATTCAAGCATATCCAAAACTCTGGTGGAAACCCTACTAGATAGCCTGATGTCCAGCATATTTCTCCTCACTGTGGGGGCCACTATGAGGTTCCAACCTTATTGTATGTATCTTATCCATGTTGTCCATTCAAGTGACAACTCATTTTGGGGTGTGGGGCTCGTTTTAGGTAGACCACGACAAATGAAATAGTGGTAATTGGATGCCTACCGTCCAACTTCCTAAGACTTACATATTGTTTATTTTCCATTTAGACAAAATGTGGGGCCTGTTGTGGGGTCACACCTTGTTGTATTTTTTGTATCCATGTTGTTTACCCACTTGGAAGCCCATTGTGAAAGTGGGACCCGGTTTTGGATGGACCACAACAAGGAAAATGGTGGCGATTGAGCGCCTACCAATGAAAACTTCCCAAGGCCTACTGTTTGTTTATTCGTTATTCAACTTGACTGTGGGACCCGCTGTGGACCCACCATGTGTTTATATTTATTTGTCATCTAACCTGATGAATATGGTTTTCAAACCATATTTGGACCAGTTTGTAGTGGTATTTATTGATGATATCCTTATCTAGTCCAAGATAGAAGAAGAACATGAGCAATATCTCGATGCCCTGCCCGCTTAGCGAGGCGTCCCTGTCCGCCGCCTGATTCGCCCCGACGATGCCTTGCCCGCCGCGGCACCAGCGCCGCCCGCTTAGCACGCCGCCCCGTGCCGTCGTGCTGCCGTGCTGCTTCTGCTGCCGTGCTTTCTACGGGCTTCTTTGTCGTCTTCCGCCGCCGTCGTCCGCCGCCGTGCGCGCTGAGCATGTTGGCGTCTTTGTCGTGTTCTTGCCGTCGTGCTGGGGTGCTCTTGCCGTGCCGCTTCGTGGGCGTGCTTTGCCGTCTTTGCCGCACTAACGCTCCCGTCGTCTTCTTCGCCGCCCACCGTGCTACCGTCTTTCTTCTTCGCGCGCCGTCGTGCTACCGTGCCGGCTTGGCCAGCGCGGAGGCTTGGGCGCTGCGCTGTGCAGCCGCCGCACTTCTGCGCTCGCATATGAGCCGAGGACCACAATATATAACTGCAGAGACACTTTAGGCGCTCCTTATTGCTGACTAAGTTTTCACCCCCAACTACCTTAAGGAGAGGGTCGCCGCTAAGCCGCTGTCATACCGCCGCCACGCTGTTGCCACGCCTCCGCCACGTCCCGCCTACCCCGCGTGCACGCATGGCCTCGCATGGCCACGTATGGCCTCACATGGTATCGTGTGCCCCACGCATGGCGCATCAATGAAGAACGTAGCGAAATGCGATACTTGGTGTGAATTGTAAAATCTCGTGAACTATCGAGTCTTTGAACGCAAGTTACACACGAGGCCACCCAGCCGAGGGCATGCCTGCCTGAGCATCACACACCGTGCTGCCCCACCCGGCGCTCGCCCCATCCGGAGGTGGGGAGGAGACTGGCCGCCCGTGCGCCCCGCGCGTGCGGCCGGCTGAAAAACATTCGCTCCCCCCACTGGGGCCCGGACGCTGCGCCCGTCGCCCCACCCACGGGGGTAAGCAGAGCAAAGTGGCACCTAACTCGGCCGCCCCCGTGCGGCCCTCGCGCAGCGACCCCAGGTCAGGCGGGGACACCCGCTGAGTTTAAGCATATCAATAAGCGGAGGAGAAGAAACTTACGAGGATTCCCCTAGTAACGGCGAGCGAACCGGGATCGGCCCAGCTTGAGAATCGGACGGCCGCGCCGTCCGAATTGTAGTCTGTAGAAGCGTCCTCAGCGACGGACCGGGCCCAAGTCCACTAGAAGGTGGCGCCGGAGAGGGTGAGAGCCTCGTTGTGGCCAGACCCTGCCGCACCACGAGGCGTTATCGGCGAGTCGGGTTGTTTGGGAATGCAGCCCCAATGGGCCTTGTACAATCACAATAGGCCTTATACAAGGGTCTCCTACATCACAATGGGCCTCATCACATAGGCCTCACATACATCACACTAGGCCTCACATATCACAATGGGCTGCATCACATGGGCCTCATATACATCAACTGGGCCGCATTGCATGGGCCTCATATACATTACAATGGGTCACAGCCCATGGGCCTTGAATACATCACGATGCCCACATACATGGGCCTCAAATACATCAAAATGGGCCTCATCCATGGGCCTCAAATACGTCACAATGGGCCTCATCCATGGGCCTCAAATACGTCACAAGGGGCCCCATATACGTGCCGCATATGCATCACAATAGGCCCCATACACGGGCCCCAAATACATCACAATGGGGTGGGCCCTGCACATTCCAAATGGGCCTCACCAGATGGACAGCAAGGATAAAAAATGTACATCATGTGGGGGCCATGTTAATGGACAGTGTGAATATACAACACATCGCAAGGTGGGCCTCACATCCAAGGGATGGACGGCGAGGGTATAGAGTACATGCATCATGAAGGGGTCTCCCACCGTCCCAACCCAATGGATGGTGTGGATAAATAATACATCAAGATAGCCCCACACATCAGAAAACAGATGCACGGTGAGGGTATAGAGAACGTGCATCATGAAGGGGTTCGCCACCGTCCCAACCCAATGGATGGTGTGGACAAACAATACATCAAGATGGCCCCACGCATTAGAAAACAGATGAACGGCATGGAGAAAACATACATCAAGATGGGCCGCACATCCAAAAGGGATGGTTTGGATATAAAGTAAATACATCAACGGTGGGTCCCACTGTCCAGCCCATCTAGACGGTGAGGATAAGACCCATACTTCACATGGACTCCACCGTCCTTGGTTGGACGGTGGATGGTATGGATGAAAAAAAACATATACCAGGTGGGTCCACACGTGTGGCCCACCATCTGCAAAGAATCAAGTAAATATTTGTATTTCCCATCCATCTAGCGTCCAGGGTATGGACAGCATGGATGGAACACGTACATCATGTGGGTGGGGTCCATCGTCAAATGGACGGTGTGGATCAATGCATACTTCATGGAGGGGCCCACTGTTAGAAGGACGGTGAGGGTAAAACTCATATATCATGGTGGATGCCACTGTCCCAACTGGACGGTGTGATCACCACGCGTGTAGCATGGCCCACCGTCAGATGGACGGTTTGGATAGAGCACATACCTTCATGATCAGACCCACACACTCTCCTGACGTCAATACAACAGATACAGCTGCTGGCCGTCCAGTAGATGGATGGCCCAGATATGACAAATGCATGAGGTGGGTCCACACGTGTGGCCCACCTCAACTTTGGATTAAGCTGAAAATTGTGTTTTCTCTTCGTCTAGGGACCCTGGACGTCCAGTGGACGGACAACCCTGGATGGGGCACGCCATCAAGGTGGGTCCCGCATGATGGCCCACTGTGGGTTGGATCAAACTGATATTTGTGTTTTCCCTTCATCTGGGCTAGCTAGATCAGGTGGGCCACACTTCATCACAAAGAGAGAGAGAGAGAGAGAGAGAGAGAGAGAGAGACAGTGTGTGTGCGAGGGAGGAGCTCCGCCATTATGAGCTCCTCTCTGTTTATAACACGTACATCAAATGGGTCCCACCACAAGTGGCCCTCAAATAAAGTCAACGGTGGAAATTCTAGGATCACCCACCGATTGCACTCCTTCTTGGCTCCTTGGAATCCCTAACACCTTGGCTTCTTCTTTGATGGAAGATGATGAGATTTGAAGGGTTGGATGGTGAGATATTGGGGTAGGAAGTGGGCCACACTTGTCTCCTCTCTTGGAAAGTTTAGACGTCCACCGTCTCATTGCTGCTTGGAAAATGGTGGAGAAAATGAGAGAGAGGAGATGAAAGATGGGAGAATGGTTGTGTAAGAAGAGATGTGATGAGAGATGTAATGCCTTGAAAATCAGGGGTCGAGTAGCAACTCAACACCCGAGTTCCAAAACATCACTTATGCAACACAAATGCTTATGGTTGAATGTTGTCTATGTTAGTGCAATAAACATGAGTGAGATTATACCAAAATAGTAATTCATACTCCAGATCCATGTATAAACACAAGCGAAAAACTGAAAGATGTATATAGATGTATATAAAATAAAACAATTTCGATCTCAAGAGTATGAACATCAACTGAGTCACCATATACATGTATTCGTTCCTGAATCAAAATGTCAAAATGGTACAACTGTGATCATGAACCCTGTAGTCCCGTAAATCTGGAAAGCCTACGCGAAACCTCCAGCGAACTGCATGAAGGAAAACTCATCCTGATATTCATAATACTCAGGGTCATCCTCCTGTGGATCGTCGGTACCTTCGTCTAAGACAGAGTCTGGTGGGTGTCCAGAACACCATCCCCTAACGTGGGAGTGAGTAGCTAACTCAATGAAACAATAAAGCATACGTTAACATGTTATCAATTCAGTCAAGCAGTAATGATAAAGCAGTACAATTAACATTCCTAAGTACTGTAGTTAATGCAAGAATGAGATGCAATTATGATGCGTACCCTCGCCAGCATACTCCCTCGTGCGGCACCATCTTACGTCCGCGGCATGCTGTCACCCTCAGTGCTCCACATCTTCCACGCACATGCAATGCAATGATGAGCATGATTACCGAGTTGTTATTAGTCCATTTTAAACAGCAGTATTAGGAAACTAAGGTACCTTCCTTATATCATTCCCAAACAATGATCCATTCTAAGGTCGTCAGTCCTAGATAATCTCATACGATAGTGTGGTTCTAGGTCGCTGTAAGGGCTGTCAGGGCTGTTACACGGAATCGTTACACCACTCCCCCATCACCTTATCAATACAGGCCTAGTTTATATTTTGTTACTATGGGAAGGCTAGTCGCCTCTCTGCAGCTTCAGAGTATGTTCGAGGTTACTACAAAGGGCTCATCACCAATCAGTGTAGGCCAACAGCTCGAATACAGTGTCCCATACCACCATATTCGGCTCACGAGTCAAGGTTGCTCACTGGTCACTATGGGGAGGCACGTGGCCCCAGCGTAGGCCGACAGCTCGACCACGGTGTCCCATACCACCATGCCCGGCTCATGAGTCTTAGCAGATCGAGGTACCAAGGTTAACGGGATTACACTGATAAGTTTGTTACCCTAGGTTCAAACAGTAGCTCCAAACATGGTGAACATACATTAGACAGATCGGTTTACTTGACAAGCTCGGCTAGCTTGAGTACACAACAAGTTGAATGACATGAAGCGCATAAGCACTTCGTGTGGCCAGCCACTATCGTCAACCGAAGTACAACTTAGGTTCGTCGAACACATCCTATGTGGCGAATGAATCTCAACCACGTACTTGAGTCTGTTACCGATCGTCTGGACTATAATCATAGTCCCAATCACAATCAATCCTTAACCAGAAGCATATAGAGTAAATCATAATAATCAAAGTAATTCAAGCATGTTAACGAACATGTCATAAAGCATGTTACAAAGCACAATATAAACAAGTAATATAAACACATATATTTCTTAGTAAGTGGTTAAATTAAACAACCAACATGGAGGAAATCATATACATCTCTAAGGTAGTTGAGAATCCCATCTCAACACCTATCTGAAGCATGATTATCCAAGCACTTACTCTTACAAGTATTTTCACAAACACTTAGAATACACTATTTTAGCATACATAGTGTATATTAGCAAAAACATGTATTAGGGCGAACCCTTTCGCCAAGTAAGTATTTTACACATATATAATATGTTCATACAACAAATAATCATGGCAAACACATTTCCAAAATTTATACATATACGGTACTTTCTACAAATACTAGGAATAGAGTATATTCAACATAGTTATTGTATAACCGAAAAGTGAAACGGACAGCACTTTATACATGTGCAATAACATACAGATCATGAATCTATCATTATCTGACATTGAAAGCATTGAAAACCATAACCTATACACCTAAAGTCCACACCTTTCGCCGTAGAAGTGTAACGAACTTGGTAGGAACACTACATCACCTTCCACGACCGTAAAATGACCTAAGGCACAAGCAGTGTTAGCTATTTCGGTAATTCAATCCATTGAAACCCTAAATCAGATCAGGGTTAGGTTTTCTTACCTAGAATGAAGTCAGAATCGCCGGAAAAGCGATTAAACTTGAGTGGTTAAGCTTGTAGAGCGGCAGTGGAAAGTAGTAGGGAGGTTCTCCCACTTCTCTCACACTTTCTCTCTTCTCTCCTAGGGTTTTTTTTCTCAAATTCGTATGGCTGAATGAGAGAGGGTTTTAAGGTCCTTATATAGCCTAAAAACACACCAAATTAGACCTAAGGTCAAGGTATACTTAGGTTATATCCAAAGTGGGCTAGTTCCAGCTCAACGGAGTACTTCTGGAGGCCCCCCTTGAGCCAAAGGTCGGACTTAAGCTCACAGACTATGGAACTAGGTGGAGTTAAGTTTTCGTTCCAGTCAGATTCTCAGATCACATGTGGCGGACCAGTTTTAGTTCAACGGTCTTCGAATCACGATCGGGGATTTCAAGTACACTACCATGTATATGAAATTTTTCCTGATCCGAGGGTGTATTTGGGTCATATTCCAACGGTCTGATTGCTTATAATCGACTTGCAAACACCAAGTCTCAGATTACTTAAATGTCATTTAATTTATAAAGAAAACTAGGTTTTCTCACTCACCTCGCTCCGGACTCAAGCGAATAGCCATGGGACATTGTCTGGATTTGATCTCCGAGATGGTTGTCAAGCCCAGCGAAACGGTCCTAATTCTATAACCTCGTATCATTCAGACTTACGATGTGTGGTCCAGATCTGATACGAAGTTTCAATGTGCTCCCGAGAGCAGTTGGGTAATGAGTTTGATCCTAGATTTTAGGGTAACCTAGCTTCAATGATTCTACAAGTTTTAAAGTGATTCAAATGGATTTCATGGCTAATCTAGTTTAACACTTAGCTAACTTTGTCTAATTTCTAAAGGATTTAATCCTGTATGATTTCTGCCTGAGGTGATACTCGGGTCTTCGTATGGAATTTTCCGAGTCGTTACAAGAGGTATGGCTTTTACTTGACTTTTAGGGGGTGAGGTGGCATGGGGTATGGGTTGCTTGTCTTTATTGGTAAGAAAGGGATGGGAGAGGCATGGGTTGTGATGGGTTGTACTTTGATTGATTGATGTGATGGATGGTAGATATTCTCTCGAAATTTGCAACTCTTTATTTTCGTAAATCGTTGAGATTTGGGATTTTTCTTTTGAAAAATATGATTTGAGCAAACCCTTTTCTTAATCCTTTGCAACTCTTTATTTTCATGAAATCTTTATTGTAAATGGCATCTAGAGGGAAAAAAGCAACATCCCGTGGTCCGTCTTCTTCTTTCAGATCAGCCCCTCTCACTAAGCGTCATCTTTGGACTTCCGATGATGATCCATCTTATGTTCAGGACATCAGATTATGCAATGTTATTGTTGAACATCAAGTTTCTATTAATCATGTTGCTCATTTTGATATCCTTCCTATGCTTCAAGCTGTAGGTTGGGATAACTTATTACATTGGGGTGGGCTAGCATATTGGTCCATTGCTCAATCCATGTTCGCATGTATATATGATTTTTCACTGGAGAATTTAACTTTTAAAATAGCCACTAGAGAAGGACCATTTGACATTGATCGTCATTTGATTTCAGCTCTTATGGATATTCCTATGAATGATGAGGGCATTCTTATCCATAATTTATCTGATAAACCCTCATAAACTGAGAAACGTCTACTCACTAAAGATTTATGCAATATGGATGCTCAATGGAATCATAAAGGGAATGCGCTTCCCTCAAGGTATTTGTTATCCAAATATAGAGTTCTTCATAAAATCTTTGTGTCTAACTTATATCCACGATCGGGAAATAAATCTGAATTGACTTCCTTCATGGTTCATGTTCTTCATGCTGTTGTCAGTGGTATGTCTATCTATTTACCATCCTTGATTTGTCACTCCATTCTTAATTTTCGTCTCTGTAACGACCTGAAAATTTCCGTACATTGGGTCGAGTACCACCTCGACCAGAAATCACGTAGGATTAAATCCTTTAGAAATTTAACAAAGTTAACTAAGTACTAAACTCAATTAGCTATGAAATCCGTTAGGATCGCTTTAAATACGATCTGAAGACCCAAAAATTTGAATCATTGACGCTTTAGGTTACCCTAAAGTTTAGAACCAAACTCATTTCCCGTCTGCTCTCGGGAATGAAACGAAACTTCGTATTAGGTCTAGATCGCACATCGGAGTCCGATTAACCAAGCTAAGGAACTAGGACCGCCCACTTGGGCTTAACAATCATCTCAAAAAATCGCCTTATCCGATGTTCCACGGCCATTCGTTTCGAATCGGAGTGAGGTAGTGTGAAAAATACTATTCATAAGCCAAAATAAATATCGGAATAGTGATCTGGCATCGTTCGTTGTGTGTCGGTATTAAGCAACCCGGCCGTCGACGGACCAAATTACACCCTCGGATTAAGAAAAATTTCGGGAACATTTACATGTACTTGGAATTTCTCGATCGTGGCCCACCGATCGGCGAAAGTGGTCCGCCACGTGCGTCTGCGTATCCGAATGAGTCAAAAACGTAATCCCACGTAGATCCATCGATGGTGAGCTTAAGTCGACGTTTGGTTCAAAGAGGGCCACCGAACTTCCCCTTTGAGGCTGGAAAAAGCGGCGAATATCCTATATAAACGACCCCATGAACCTAAGTCTATTTCCGTAATGTTTGTGGCTATAAAAGGGGCTTAGAACAGCCCCTCTCACACCCTCATACGAATTTTGGGAGAAACCCTAGAGGGAGAGAGAGAAAAGAGAGAGAAAGACTTGGAGATGGTTGATCTTCCTCCTCCCGCTTTGCTTGCTACACGGCCTACACCTTATTCTATGCGTTTTCCCGGCGTTTTCCGCCTCATTTGAAGGTAAGAAAACCTAACCCTAGGTCCGATTTGAAGTGGAATCGAGGTAGGATGTATACCGACTAACCGATTCCGCTCTTTGGCTAGAAATCGCCCGTAGACGGAAGATCCATTACCCTTGCTTGATTCGTTCCGTTTCCAAAGGCAAAGGTGAGGACTTTAAGCTTATAAGTTACTGATTTTCAACGCTTTCAATGTCGATAATGGTAGATTCATGATCCGCTTGCAATTGCACATGTACAAAGTGCTTTCCGTTTCCTGTTTTGATTAACGGTGTGAAATATGGAATTTCACATATTCTAGGTATACGTAGAAATACCGTATACGTATATTTTTTGGATAAATGCTTGACATGTTTATTTAATGTATAATTATATGACATATGAATAAAATACTAGTTTGGCAAAAGGAATCGCCAAAATATATGTTTACTTGTAAATGTGTCGTATGTTGAAATTACGTATTGTAGAAATACCGTATACGTATTTCTTTTGGAATAATGTTTGACATATTTAATTAATGTATGATTATACAATACATGATTAAAATACTAGCTTGGCGAAAGGAATCGCCGAAATCTATGTTCCTTTGTAAACACTATGTATGTTGAAATTGGGTATACGTGGAAGTACCCTATACGTATAAAAGTTGCTGAAGTGATTGACATGTTTAATTGCTGTATGAATATGATGTATATGTATAAAATACTAGTTTGGTAAAGGGACAACCCTAGTACACACTTCCCTAGCATACGTCATGTATGTCGAAATATTGCATTCCAAGTGTTGGTGAAATCACTTGTGAGTGTAGTGCTTAAGTGTTAGAATCTTAGGTAGGTGCTGAGATGGGATTCTCGGCTACCTTAGAGTCGCATATGACACTCTCCATGTGGTTGTTCACTCTAACCACTCGCCTACGAAATATAAGTATTTGTATACTTATTTACATAATGCTTTATAACATGCTTTTGAACATGTTTTGTGACTTGTGATTAATATGCTTCATGTTATGCTTTATATTATGCTTACTAGTGTTCTTGAATTACCATGTTATCATGCCGTATTTCACATGCTATGGTTAGGATTTGACTGAGCTTGGGACTATGTTTGTAGTCCAGGCATCCGGTATCAGACTTGAAGATGTGGTTGGGATTCGTTTCACCACGCACGATGTGTTGGTGAACTCGTGTCGTACTTCGGTTGGCGATAGTGGTTGGCCACACGAGGTGCTTCTGCGCCTCATATCGCCCAACTTGTCGTGCGCTCGAGCTAGCCGAACATGTCAAGTAAACCGTATGCCTTATGTATGTTCACCATGTTTGGTCGCTAATGCTTGAACCTAGGGTACCAAACTTACCAGTGAAAATCCCGTTAACCATGGTACCTCGATCCGCTAAGACTCATGAGCCGGGCATGGTGGTATGGGACACCGTGGTCGAGCTGTCGGCCTACACTGGGGCTACGTGCCTCCCGTAGTGACCAGTGAGCAACTCAACTCGTGAGCCGATTATGGTGGTATGGGACACTATATTCGCGCCTGTCGGCCTACATTGATAAGGTGATGGGGGAGGGGTGCAACCTTTGTGCGTAACTGACCACAGCGCAGCCCCTTTGTAGTGACCGCGAGCATACTCGAAGTTGCGCATGCCTTAGGGTTCGCCGCGATATATAGAGTATGAACTAGGCACTTTTTACGTATAGTTGTATCGTCATGAATCGTTTAAGGGGTAATGGGAGAGTGGTGCAACCTTTGTGCGTACATGACCACAGCGGCCTATGCGATGACCTAGAAAACACACCATCGTCGATATTAACTAGGGACCGACGACCCTAGATTGGATCATGTTTGGATATGATATAAGGAGGTACCTTAGTTTCCCAATCCTGTTGTTTGAAAACGAACTAATTAAAAACTCGGTAATCATACTCATCATGCATCGCATGTGCCTGGAAGATGTGGAGCACCTGTGAGATGTAAGCATGCGCGAACGTGAGATGGTGTCGCTTGAGGGAGTATGTCGGAGAGGGCATCCATCATACCCGCATCCATACTTGCATTAATCGAGTAACTAGGAGTGTTTGATTCTTGCTTTATCATTCTTTTGATTGTATTGATAACATGATAACTTATGTCTTATCGTTCCACTTGAGTTAGCTACTCACTCCCACGTTACGGGACGGTGTTGCGCACACCAACCCGGACTGTCTCGAGTTTAGCGATCCGACTACTGGCTGGAGGCGGCAGATTATGACGAGGACCAGGAGGAGTTCTCATATATGCGATTATTCGGCGGCTTCGACTAGTCCTTGGACTGATGGGATTCTGAGGGATTGTACTTAGTTTATTTTGACATTTTGTTTATTTAAACAGACATGTATATTGTGACTCGTAGGATTCATACTCCGGATAATGAATCATTTATTTTGTTTCTTCACATACATATATATACTGATTCGTCTTCCGCTTGCTTTTATACAAGCGATCTGGAGTATGAATTACTTGCTTTGGTATAATCTCATTCATGTTTCTTGCTCTAACACGAGACAACATTCAAATATCATTAAACATGTTGCATAAGTGATGCGTTGGAACTCGGGAGTTGAGTTACACTCGACCCCAGATTTTCGATGCGTTACAAGTTGGTATCGAGCATGATTTTGATTAAACCGGACTGAGTTATGTCCCCACTACGTGCGCCGACGCATTACACTTGGGAGGGTGCGCAAAATCTAACGGATCTTAGGGTCTCCCGATTCCCCGTTCGGCGAAGTTCATTGCACATGGGCGGCTTGATCGAGTGCGTACTCGATCCCGACCACACTTATGGACCCCAAGTCACTCCTGGGCCGTCTATTGACGTGTCCAGTCACAATCTACCAAGAATGAGTCGTTAAAAATCGGGAAAAACCGCAGTTATATCGAACTTTGCGGAACTAACCGTTTTGGCACAAAGCTGAGTCCGTGGGCCCCACGACTAATCCGTTAAAGGTTCGGACCAAATCGGGGTGCATTTGGCACCACAGGGAGTGAGACGAACGAGAGCCGGACCGCGGCGACGCGGCTCCAGAGCCAAGCCGGCCATGGCGCGCCACCGCGGCAGCGGCGGACCGCGCTCCGGTCAACTTTCGGTGACGTTTCAAGCGTGGGGTGGGTCGGTTCGATCCCTCTACCCCATGGCACGTGCCAAATGTCCATTTGATTAGGTTTTAAGGGGCTGGAGCTCCTTTTCTCCCATTTCCCCTCTTTTTCAAGCACCTCCACTCCCATTCCGATTTTTGTTGAAAACCCATCCCTCCAAACCTTCAATCCTTCCATTTTCTTCCATAACTCACACACCCCTACCTCCCACAACAGCCCTAGCCTCTCCCTTTCCCCATTTTCACAAGTTGGAGCTCTCATAACCCTCCTTGGAGCTCAAAATCGGGTAATCTACTAACCCATTCCATTTTCTTCTTGTTTCTTCTTCATTTCCTACCTCTAGAGCTTCTTCCACTCCTATTGGGTTGTTGATTGTGGAAGATAAAAGAGGTCAGCCCTTTATTTCCCATTTTAGAAATTTTCCATGGCCCTCCTTGGTGTGGTGGCCACCATTTTCTCCATTTCCTCCATCCTATCTCTCATGGGAAAGAGAAAACCGCAGGCCGACGCACGCCTGGCCCAAGTAGGCCAACCCATACCCGAAGAAGATCCGACGTTGGGGCCGGCACAAGCACCGTGCGGGAGTTTAGGTCGAAGCGAGACCTGGATCCTGACCACCCCGCCAGGAATGCTTATCCGATAGGCATGGAATATGGGCGCTTCGCGGGCTGCAAGGTTGTGTTTGAAGCTCATGTGGATGAGAGGATGTTTGGTCTACACCCGATGATGGACCACTTGGTGGATATCGGGTGGAATTATATTTTTGAAGGTGAGTCTCCCGCTTGTGAGAACACGGTTCGCGCTTTCTATGCTCACATCATAGACTCATCACTAGAGCCTCTTCAGTTTACTGTTTCTGTGAGGGGCATAAGGCGCACAATCACTGTGGACGAAGTGGCTCGAATCACGAAGATCCCGCTTGGTCAAGTACGACCTAGTGATGACTTCTCTAAAGTCTTTTTGAAAGGGATCGCCGCACGCGATTTCTCTGTGGTCGCCGGGTTACTTGGAAGCGAGGAAATTGTATTGCGGCGACAAAGATGTCTGAAGACTTCCATTTGCTCCATCACATCTTCACATACAATGTATACCCACGGTGGGGTAACCGCACGGAATGTACTAGGGTGATGGTGGACTTTACTGTACAAGATGGGACGCCGGGACAACATATGCACTCGCCCACATTCATCCTATCCCGGATAGTTAATGTTGTTCGTTCGCCAGGGAACGATCTTTCGCTCCCATTTGGCCGACCGATCTGCAGGGATGGCTCGTGATGTAGGCTACTGAGGCTGAATATGGAGGACCTCGCATGGGTCCGAATCATAAGTGAAGCAATACTCGGGAATATGAAGATCGGCCCCCAACGGCAAGCCCGACTCGAGTGCGGAGATGAGTCGGATAGCGCGGTGAGGAGAGTGTTGACCTCCAGTGAGAGCGATGAGGAGCGCGGTGATGACATACGGGAGGAAGAACCGAGGCTCGGGACACGAGAGGAGAGTTCACCCCCAACGGCTCGGGGCGGGGTGTGGATCGAGATACTTTGATACGCGATTGGCCGTCTTGAGGAGGGGCAAGCCGCCTTGCACAAGAGGTTGGACAAGTTCGGTGAGATTGGTCAAGTTCGAACTAAACTTGAAGAGAATGAAGCCTACATGAAGAAGAATTTCAAGAAGATGTCCCGTACGTTGAAGGCCATCTGTCTTTGTGCGCGAGATAAGAATGCTCCTCCTCCACCGCCTACTTCGGATGCTTAGTCATCCATATTGTTGTTTGTTGTGTTTGCTTTGGTTACGCGCGATAGGCGGTTTGTGTTTCGTTCGAGATGATGTATTAGGTAGTAGCATGTTTAGGGTTTGATGTAGTAGATGTATTGGCTATCATGTGATTTCCGTCATGGTTCATGTAAACTCTGTAATCCATGTATTATGACAAATTTTGAGTAAATGAAAAGCATATAGCCTCTTTTGTTTGATGATGTGTGGAATGCTTAAGTGCTTTATGGAGTGTATTATGCTGTATCTCACAAATCTTTGTACTGTGTTGTATAGGGCATGCAACAAAGATACATGAGGAGTACGGCACATCTCCTTCCGGCCGGCTCTATGGACCAGACACCTTCTAGTAGTAGTGGTCCTGCGGACCGTGGGTTGGGTTCCGATCAACCCCCTGCTGGTCCTGCTGGCGGGTTGCCACCATACACGCCCCCGGTCCATGAGCAGTTTCGGCCATCATCTTCGTGGGCAAAGATGACTCCCGTGTCGCTCCGCCGACCGATAGATTTGAGCGGTGATGTTGATGATGCATCGGCGATATCAACGAAGCGCCGGCACTGCAGCGGCTTATGGCCACTATCGAGGCCTTGTCACATGGTGGTAGTGCGACTCCACCTACTACTCCTGCTTGTCCTGCCGGGCACCCTGAGCCTCCTGCTCAGTGTGAGGATGTGCCCCTGCCTTCACCCGTAGTGCCTCCTACTGGAGAAGTCGGCACACGCGGTCTACTCGAGCGATTTCAGCGCTTGAGGCCTCCTTCGTTCATGGGCACTCATAGGCACGAGGAGGCGAGTTTTGGCTTGACCGCATCTCAAGATGCTTCGGATGCTTTGCATTGCTCGAGGCGGGCGGTAGAGCCGGCCGCCTTCATGTTTGAGAGAGAGGCGAGTTTATGGTGGGACAAGCAGTGTGTTGCGGTGCCGTCGCGGCAGACTACGTATGGACCTCGGGAGGCTTTTGAGTTCCTTCCATGAGAAATACTACCCGCCAACTTACCGACATGAGCGGGAGGATGAGTTTCGCGCCTCGGGCGAGGGAGGCATGACTATTACAGGTAGTACGAGCACCGCTTGCATGGACGAGCAGATGCGGATGCGTCGATTTTCTTTGGGCTTGCGACCGGAGATACGGTCGAAGATATGCTGCCTCACTATACCTACATATGCAGCACTGGTTCACATGTCTATGACGGCAGAGCAGGGTGTGGACCGGTTGGCCCGATCACGTGGCACTATGGTTGCGAGGCCACGACAGGAGATACAGAGTAGGCCTATCCTAGGCAAGAGGCCTCGTGTTGACTCGCCTCCTAGGATCGCAGCGCCAGGGGCTCAGGCGAGGCGCCCTATTGTGACCTGCACGTACTGCGGGAAACAGGGTCATCCTATTGGGAGTTGCTTCGCGCGGATGAAGGACAAGCGGTTTCTCTCCGCCACGATGATGGGGCCGTTCTCGCCCACAGGCCATATCGCCCACCGCTACGCATGTGCGGCTCCTCGCACATCCTTCCTTCCGACCTCCCCGTGCCGCGCTCGGCCGAGCCGCCACACGACCCTTGGCTCCTCACCAACCGTAAAGAAGAAGCTCGCGTTCATACTCTTGTAGCTGAGGCACCTGAGACGTCGGTTTCAGCTCCGACGGCCTTCGAGGGTACGGCTTTTATTCACGACACTCCCGTCTCTTTATTGGTGGACACTGGGTCCACTACCTCTATTATTTCTTGTGGGGCGGTGAAACGCCTATCTCTGCATACTGTTCCCACTAGGGGAACGAGACTCATTATGGCTACTGGGGCCTTCTCGACGGTCACACGATTATGCGAGGGTTGTGCGATAGTCTTGGGTAGCAGCACAGTGCTCGTCGACCTTATTGTTGCTCCGCTATGGCACTACGACGTTATACTTGGTATGGATTGGCTCGCCAAGATGGGGGCTGAGATAGATTGCGATGCTCGGATCGTGACTGCCTATGGACCTGACGGCACAGCTTTCACGTTTCCAGTGCAGTCGGTTGCCGCTGCTACCCCGCCGCGTTGATTGTTATGCAAATGGTCCGACCATAGATGGTACGCCTGGTGGTTCGAGACTTTGCAGCGTGTTTGAGACTATCCCCGTTTACCTCCTCGGCGTGAGATTGATTTCACGATTGACCTTACGCCCGGTGCGACGCCCATCTCGTTGCCGACTTATCGTATGCCTCCATGTGAGATGGAGGAGCTGATCTGATTGACGGACTCGTAGAGAAAGGTTTTATTCGACTCAGCGTGTCTCCTTGGGGAGCACCCGTGTTGTTCGTGAAGAAGAAGGACGAGTCCCTACGGTTGTGTATTGATTACAGTAGGTTGAACCAGGTCACGGTGAAGAACAAGTATCCTTTGCCCAGGATTGACGATCTGTTCGATCAGTTGAGGGGGCGAAGTATTTCTCGAAGATTGACCTTCAGTCAGGGTACCACCAGCTGCGCGTGAGAGAGGAGGACGTGCGTAAGACACCTTCAGGACGTGCTTTGGGCACTATGAGTTCTTGGTGATGTCGTTCGGTCTGACGAACGCACCAGCCGTGTTCATGGATCTGATGAACCGGGTATTTCGGCCCTTCCTATACCGATTCGTCATCGTCTTCATCGATGACATCTTGATATACTCCACGAGTCGGGAGGAGCACGAGGAACACTTGCGAGCGGTATTGGATACACTGAAGAAGAACCAGTTGTTTGCGCAATACAAGAAGTGCGACTTCTGGCAGGAGGAAGTCAAGTTCTGGGACATGTAGTGTCCAAGGATGGGATAGCAATGGACCTTGCTAAGGTAGTGCGGTTCAGATTGCGCACTCGACCTAATCGATCGAGGTGAGGAGTTTCCTTGGTCCGGCAAGGTACTACAACGTTTCATTCGGGACTTCTCGAAGATCGCCAGCCATTGTCTCAAATGACTCGGAAGGACCCGAAGTTCGCCTGGAATGAGAGGGGCGGAGGCGGCTTTAAGGAGCCGAAGGACAAGTTGACGTCCGCCCCTGTGCTAGTATTGCCGAGCAAGGGGTGAAATACACGGTGTATACCGATGCGTCTCGCGTTGGTTTGGGTTGTGTGTTGATGCGTAAAGATAGGGTGATATCGTATGCCTCGAGACAATTAAGGAAGCACGAGGAGAATTACCCTACACATGACTGGAGTTGGCGGCTGTCATCTTTGCATTGAAGCTCTGGAGACATTACCTCTATGGTGAGGAGTTCGAGCTTTTCTGCGACCACAAGAGCCTTAAATATATATTCACGCACGCGGCGAGATTTGAATATGAGACAGTAGCGCGATGGATAGAGACCTCAAGGACTTCAAGTTCGAGGTTTCCTACCATCCCGGCAAGGCGAACCTTGTTGCGTAGACGCGTTGAGCCGCAAGAAGGCGATTGCATTTGCGGCACCGCTGATGATAGCCGAGTGGGATATGGTAGAGTTTGTGCGGGACTTCGAGCAGAGACTCACTGTCGAGGAGCCATTTGAGTGTGTTGCGCACGTTCGGGTGCGACCACTTATTGACGACAGGATTGTTGAGGCCCAAGAGGGCGATACACGACTGTCTGAGCTTCGAGAGCAGGCTAGCGACGCCGTGGACTCCGAGTGGAGAGTTGGTTCTGATGGGGGTTTACGGTTCCCGTGGCCGCCTATGTGTTCCCGGATGTGCCTGACTTGAGATGCGAGCTTCTCGAGTCCGCCCATAACTCGAAGCTGATGCATCCCCGGTAGCACGAAGATGTACCAGGATATGAGACGACGTATTGGTGGGATAACATGAAGGCCCACATTGCCGAGTATGTGTCTCGATGCCTAACGTGCCGGCCAGGTCAAGGCGAACATCGCCGACCTCCTGGATCGCTTCACCATGCCTATAGCGGAGTGGAAGTGGGACTTCATCTCCATGGACTTCATATCGTGGTTGCCGAAGACGAGGAAGGGGCACGATTCCATTTGGGTGATTGTGGACCGCGTTGACCAAATCGGCCCATTTCCTCCCTATCGAGTTACGAACAGCGCACGAGCCGGCTGGATTGTACATCGAGAGATCGTCCGTCCGCACGGGTTCCTTTGGAGATCGTGTCGGACGAGAGACACGCGGTTCACATCCATCTTCCGGACTCGTATCCGGAGGCGATGGGTGTGAAGTTGAAAGTTCGATGGGCGCTTCATCCTCGACCGATGGGCGACAGGCGGGTGAATCGATTCTGGAGGATATGTTGCGAGCATGTGTGTTGGACTTCGGGACACGCTTGGGATGACCGTCTTCCGTACGCAGAGTTCGCCTACAACAACAGCTGGGCGACTATTGGCATGGCGCCATATGAGGCTCTATATGGTCGACCTTGTAGAGCACCGCACCGTTGGGCGTAGGTTGGAGAGCGTAGCCCGATTGGCCCGAGTTGGTTCGGGCGACTACATGCAGAAGGTAGACATTATCGGCGTCGATTACTCACAACAGAGCAGCGAGAAGAGTTACGCCGATACGAGGCGGCGACCGCCGGAGTTCGAGGTCGGTGATCATGTGTTCCTTCATGTTTCCCCTATGAAGGAGTCCTTCGGTTTGGGAAGAAGGGGAAGCTCACACCGAGGTTCATTGGTCCGTTTCGATATCGGATCGAGTGGGTAATGTGGCGTGTGATCGTCTCGCCTTGCCTACACCACTTGCTTCGTACACAACGTATTTCATGTATCTATGAAGAAGTACGTTCTCGATCCTTCACATATCATCGATGGGAGCAGTACGATTGAGCGAGGATGCTACATATGAGTTAAGCCGACGCGCATCCTTGACAGAAGGAGCAGTATCGCGTAGCAAGGTCATCCCGCTTGTGAAGGTGCTTTGGACACATCATTCAAGAAGAAGCTACCTCAGGGAGACCGAGGCCGAGGTCGAAGAACTACCTCGATTCTCGAGGAGTACGAATGTATAAATTTCGAGGACGAAATTTTTGTTTAAGGGGGTGATTGTAACGACCGAAAATTTTCAGACATCGGGTCGAGTACCACCTCGACCGTAAATCACGTAGATTAAATCCTTTAGAAATTTAACAAAGTTAACTAAGTACTAAACTCAATTAGCTATGAAATCTGTTAGGATCGCTTTAAATACGATCTGCGAAGACCCAAAAATTTCAGATCATTGACGCTAGGTTACCCCAAAGTTTAGAACCAAACTCATTTTCCGTCTGCTTCTCGAATGAAACGAAACTTCAGTATTAGGTCTAGATCGCACATCGGGAGTCCGATTAACCCGAAGCTAAGGAACTAGGACCGCCCACCGGGCTTAACAATCATCTCAAAAATCACCTTATCCGATGTTCCATGGCCATTCGTTTCGAATCGGAGCGAGGTAGTGTGAAAACACTATTCATAAGCCAAAATAAATATCTGGAATAGTGATCTCGCATCGTTCGTTGACGCGTCATTATTAAGCAACCCGACCGTCGTAATCGACCAAATTACACCCTCGGATTAAGAAAAATTTCAGAACATTTACATGTACTTGGAATTTCGATCGTGGCCCACTGACCGTCGAACTGAAAGTGGTCCGCCACGTGCGATCTGAGTATCCGAATGAGTCAAAAACGTAATCCCACGTAAATCCATCGATGGTGAGCTTAAGTCTGACGTTTGGTTCAAAGAGGGCCACCAGAACTTCCCTTTTGAGCTGGAAAAGTGGCGAATATCCTATATAAGCAGTACCCCATGAACCTAAGTCTATTTGCGTAATGTTTGTGGCTATAAAAGGGGCTTAGAACAGCCCCTCTCACAGCCATACGAATTTTGGGAGAAACCCTAGAGGGAGAGAGAGAAAAGAGAGAGAAAGACTTGGAGATCGTTGCCGATCTTCCTCCTCCTGCTTTGGCTTGCTACACGGCCTACACCGCCTTATTCTAGGCGTTTTCCCGGCGTTTTCCGCCTCATTTGAAGGTAAGAAAACCTAACCCTAGGTCTGATTTGAAGTGGAATCGAGGTAGGATGTATACCGACTAACCGATTCCGCTCTTTAGGCTAGAAATCGCCCGTAGACGGAAGATCCATTACCCTTGCTGATTCGTTCCGTTTCCAAAGGCAAAGGTGAGGACTTTAAGCTTATAAGTTACGGTTTTCAACGCTTTCAATGTCAGATAATGGTAGATTCATGATCGCTTGCAATTGCACATGTACAAAGTGCTTTCCGTTTCCTGTTTTGATTAACGGTGTGAAATATGGAATTTCACATATTCTAGGTATACGTAGAAATACCGTATACGTATATTTTTTGGATAAATGCTTGACATGTTTATTTAATGTATAATTATATGACATATGAATAAAATACTAGTTTGGCGAAAGGAATCGCCAAAATATATGTTTACTTGTAAATGTGCCGTATGTTGAAATTACGTATTGTAGAAATACCGTATACGTTTATCTTTTGGAATAATGTTTGACATATTTAATTAATGTATGATTATACAATACATGATTAAAATACTAGCTTGGCGAAAGGAATCGCCGAAATCTATGTTCCTTTGTAAACACTATGTATGTTGAAATTGGGTATACGTGGAAGTACCCTATACGTATAAAAGTTGCTGAAGTGATTGACATGTTTAATTGCTGTATGAATATGATGTATATGTATAAAATACTAGTTTGGTAAAGGGACAACCCTAGTACACACTTCCCTAGCATACGTCATGTATGTCGAAATATTGCATTCCAAGTGTTGGTGAAATCACTTGTGAGTGTAGTGCTTAAGTGTTAGAATCTTAGGTAGGTGCTGAGATGGGATTCTCGGCTACCTTAGAGTCGCATATGACACTCTCCATGTGGTTGTTCACTCTAACCACTCGCCTACGAAATATAAGTATTTGTATACTTATTTACATAATGCTTTATAACATGCTTTTGAACATGTTTTGTGACTTGTGATTAATATGCTTCATGTTATGCTTTATATTATGCTTACTAGTGTTCTTGAATTACCATGTTATCATGCCGTATTTCACATGCTATGGTTAGGATTTGACTGAGCTTGGGACTATGTTTGTAGTCCAGGCATCCGATATCGACTTGAAGATGTGGTTGGGATTCGTTCCGCCACGCACGATGTGTTGGTGAACCCGTGTCGTACTTCGATTGGCGATAGTGGTTGGCCACACGAGGTGCTTCTGCGCCTCATATCGCCCAACTTGTCGTGCGCTCGAGCTAGCCGAACATGTCAAGTAAACCGTATGCCTTATGTATGTTCACCATGTTTGGTAGCTAATGCTTGAACCTAGGGTACCAAATTTACCAGTGAAAATCCCGTTAACCATGGTACCTCGATCCGCTAAGACTCATGAGCCGGGCATGGTGGTATGGGACACCGTGGTCGAGCTGTCGGCCTACGCTGGGGCTACGTGCCTCCCCGTAGTGACCAGTGAGCAACTCAACTCGTGAGCCGATTATGGTGGTATGGGACACTATATTCGCGCTGTCGGCCTACATTGATAAGGTGATGGGGGAGGGGTGCAACCTTTGTGCGTAATGTGACCACAGCCCTTTGTAGTGACCGCGAGCATACTCGAAGTTGCAGGCGTGCCTTAGGGTTCGCCGCGATATATAGAGTATGAACTAGGCCTTTCGTATAGTTGTATCGTCATGAATCGTTTAAGGGGTAATGGGGAGTGGTGCAACCTTTGTGCGTATGCGTTCTGGCAACCTCTGCAGGTGACTCTAAAACACACCATCGTCTGATATTAACTAGGACTGACGACCCTAGATTGGATCATGTTTGGATATGATACAAGGGAGGTACCTTAGTTTCCCAATCCTGCTGTTTGAAACGAACTAATTAAAAACTCGGTAATCATACTCATCATGCATCGCATGTGCCTGGAAGATGTGGAGCACTGGGATGTAAGCATGCGCGAACGTGAGATGGTGTCGCTTGAGGGAGTATGTCGGAGAGGGCATCCATCATACCCGCATCCATACTTGCATTAATCAGAGTAACTAGGAGTGTTTGATTTACTGCTTTATCATTACTGCTTGACTGTATTGATAACATGATAACTTATGTCTTATCGTTCCACTGAGTTAGCTACTCACTCCCACGTTACGGGACGGTGTTGCGCACACCAACCGTACTCTGCCTCAAGTTTAGGCGATCCGACTACGCTGGAGGCGAGCCCGATTATGACGAGGACCAGGAGGAGTTCTCATATATGCAATTACTGGCGGCCGACTAGGTCACGGACTGATGGGATTTACAGGGATTGTACTTAGTTTATTTTGACATTTTGTTTATTTAAACAGACATGTATATTGTGACTCAGAAGGATTCATACTCTGGATAATGAATCATTTATTTTGTTTCTTCACATACATATATATACAGTTCAGTCTTAAACTTGCTTTTATACAACTGATCTGGAGTATGAATTACTGCTTTGGTATAATCTCATTCATGTTTACTGCTCTAACACTGACAACATTCAAATATCATTAAACATGTTGCATAAGTGATGCGTTGGAACTCGGGAGTTGAGTTACACTCGACCCCCGATTTTCGGGCGTTACAGTCTCGATCCTAGTCATAGTGACATTCCTTTTTCTAATTTGATGACGGTGTTGACTACTCATATGTTAGTCGATATACCAATTGGTGAAGCCCCTATCCGTCATCTGATATTTAACAATTCTAACCTGAATAAGATGAAGCTGAAAATGTTTCCAGGTCAAGGTGATGGTGTTGGCAATACTGAAGCTGATCATGAGGAAGATGTTGCTAATCTTCCTCCTGGTGATATTAATATGGATGATATTTTTGAAGAACTTTATTCTGATTCTACAAATGATCCAGATTATGAGCCTTCTGACTTTGATGCTCGTCTACATGCATTGAAGGATAAGGTTGAGAATATAAATGTTAAGATGGAAAACATGTCTATTGCTAATGATTTACGTTTCAAGTATATGCGGAAATATCTTAAGCGCTTGAACAAGGGGATGCATAAACTTGATCCGTCTATCCCTGCTCCTTCATCTGGTTCAGATTAGTTTTTTTTTTTTTTAATTATCTAATTTGTAATAACTTTATTACTATTGTGCTCGTTTTGCTTTCACTTAGTTTATGAATTATGTGAGTTGACTATGCTATTATCTCATATCTTGTCTTGCTAACTCTCATCTATCTCTCTAATTTCTTCTCCTTAGTCTATCTGTTCTGTGTTTCCTTTGTCCTCTTATGACAAAAAGGGGGAGATTGGATATGTTTATGTGATGTCTTATATGGAGAATGGATATGTGTTATATACTAAGGGGGAGTTTTGTACAGATGTGGACTGTTAAATACTAATTTGCAGGTTCATGTTATTGTTATGTACTAAGGGGGAGTTTTGTACAGATGTGGACTTTGAATACTAATTTGCAGGTTCATGTTACTGTGCCAATTGATAACAACTAGTGCATGATTCATTAATCAGATATTCTGTGTTCTGTAACATATCTTGGAAGTGTGTTTTGTCACTAATTTGACAAAGGTGGAGATTGTAAGTACTATTGTTTATAGCCTCTTTTGTTGTCAAATTTATGGTGCCAAAGACATTGTTAGCAAGCTTGCATATGTGAAGATCAAAGTTTTACTCAAGATCAACTTTGATGGACAAGCACTACTCACAAGTCAAGACTCGAGGAAGTGAGTTTGTTCGACTTAATTCAAAGACAAGGATAATGCAAGAAGTTTTCAAGTTCAATTTCAAGATCTCAAGTTTGAACTACATCAAGACTTCAAGCCTCACTACTTTCAAGGTCACATGTCTTTAAGTTCTACTGTCCTTACTTCACTATTGAGGTATGACTGACCGCAGGTTGACCTTTAGAGTAGGCTATTTTGGATACATAATTCATATATTTTATATAAGAGAGTTTGGCCTATTCTAAGACTAGTCCTGGACTTTGTTCGACTAGTCCTAGCACCGCTTTGACCTGTGTAAGATTTTCTTGGATCAGTCATAAGTTTGTTGCAAAATTCGAAAATTTTCTGTTAGGCGTCGACTAGTCCTGGGGACTGTTTGACTAGTCGTAGGAACAGTGTCGACTGGTTCTTTGATCAGTCATAGACCTTCGACTCAAACTACAGCGATGATTTGCCCTTAGCTTCGACCAGTCGTGTGTGACCTTCAACCAGTCGAAGGTGCCCTACGACTAGTCGTGAAACCGTCTTATCTTATCGCACCTAAATTTTCAAACTTCTGTTGGAACTACGACCAGTCATAGAGGTCTTTAAACCAGTCGAAGACATGATTTATTCACCTATAAATACAGCTCGAATCTCAGAATAAAACAGATCATTCAAGCAATTAAAATCCAGCCTTCTGAGAGATAAATCTGTGCTCTGTTTAAGCTAAGTGTGCATATTTAATATCTTCTTTCTTTAGCTTTCTTAATTGATTTTGTTTCTTGTATTCCAATTAGATTTGAAAAGAGGAAGTGTTGTCTTTCCTTTTTCTGGAATCAAAATCAATTAAAGCTAGCCCATTTGTTTTAATTTAAAATCTATTAGAATCGAGAACCATTATATAGTGAGTATTGGACGTTGAACTTTGACATTCAAATCTCTACTCTGACTTGGTTCTTCTGGGCTGCTACAACAAAGAAGAAAAACATGTATTTTACAATTTGTGTAATTTAGTTTATTTGGTTTTATTTGAGGTTAAGCAAGAAAAATCTCATTGTATTGATTATCTAAGGAGAGCCAGGAAAACTCAGAAAAGAGGGTTTTTGAATTGTGTAAGCCCTTTGAAAAAGACACAATTGTGAAAGTTTTAGGTGAACCTGTGAAAACCTATTTGATAGTGAATGCTAATATCCCCTGTGTGAGGATATTAGGAGTGGAGTAGCATTCTGTGTGGCTGTTGTTGAATAGTTGGTGTACACACAGGCGAACCACTATAACACTTTGTGTTGTGTGGATGTGTGCTTTATTTTCATATCGTTAATTATTCAGTTGAGGAATGTATATGTGGTTGTGAATGTTGTAATCATTTTATTTCAAGCTCAGTAGGAATGTTGTAATAGTTTAGATTTAAATTTCAGCAATTTATTTCTAGCTATTCCTTTATTAAGTTTGAGCTTCAGTTTCTTTAATTGCTCTTTTAAGGTTGCCCTGCCATTTTTATGGTGCATGGTTGTCCTGAGAACAATCAATATTTGAGATTGCATTCTATTCCTCATTATAGTTTCAATTAATTTATTCCTCTAAAGTTTGAGTTCTTGATGCAAAGACTTTTCTAGAAATCAGGTTATCCTACCATAAACTTTGGTTTTTGGTGTAAGTTTGTCCTTAGAACTACGTTTGTATCAATCTCTCAATACTTATTTATTGAGGTTTCTATTCATTTCAGTATTGTGAATTGAATTACTTTATTTGACTATCTTGTTGTTTAAATTCCACTGTAATTATCTTAAATTTGGCATAGTCCTATTCACCCCCCCCCCTTCTCTAGGACATACAGCTTGGCCATTTCAGAGTCTCATAAACATCGCAGCCCAATGACATATACTTTAATCAATCATCTCTCACAACAAGCATACAAATGATGAGGTCCGTAGAAGGATGGCGGATCTAGTCCAAATATCAAGATAGGCTCTAAATAGTGGATACACCAAACCTGATACTGCATATTCTTCTATCTACTGTAAGGGGTGATATTAACAGCTTTGCCGAAGCTCACTGACTTAAAACGCGTCACGACGATTAAGGAAGGAATCCAACTTATAGCTACCATAATATCGAATGATGCTTTCGATTGGGACAAAGTTCTACCTTCACTATGTGCATAGTAACCTGCCAGTACGACAACCTGCCAATCACCGGTAGCTCACCTAGGCCCTTAGGCCCCGCCCACATCAGTGTTCGTCCACATGTGCCTGCCCACATGTGCAATAGTGACGGAGCATTACAATATCCCCCACTAAGGGCAGAGCCAAGACTAAGTACAATAAGTGAGCTTCCTTACCCTCCCTATCATGCAATAAACTGGACTTCCCTATGGGCCCCAATATATATACAGGGTGGGCTCCAAGGTGTGGATAATTCTACAAGGCATGGTGTAAGGCACCATCATCAATAGGGGTTCAACAGTTTTGGTAGCCCGATAGGTGTCACTAACATCAAGTGGTATCAGAGCCAAATAGCTTGTTTTTAATTGTTATTCTTGGATTTATTTCCTGAGCTAACGATCTAAGCTTTATATAAGATGTCAAATTTTGATAGCCTTTTAGTCACTAGGCCTTCACCTTTCAATGGCACCAATTATGCCTATTGGAAAGCCAGGATGAGGATCTTCCTCAAATCCATGGATGAAAATTTGTGGCTAGCCATAGTGAATGAATGGACCGCTCCTACCACTGAAGTGACTGGTATTGATGGTTCAAAAACAACAAAAATAACGACTTATTTTTCTTGCACCACACTTTAGAAAGTGAGAGTAGTGCAAATGCTAAAGCACTAAATGCAATTACATATGCACTATCACCAGATGAATTCAAAAGAATTATATCATGTGATTCTGCAAAACAAGCTTGGGATATATTAGAAATGACACACGAGGGTACTTCAATTGTGAAGAAATCTAAGATACAAATCCTCACAACTAAATTTGAGGAAATACGTATGGAAGAAAATGAAATATTTATGGACTTCTATACCAGATTGAATGACATTGTAAACTCTATGTGGGGTCTAGGCCATAAAATCCCTGAAAGTAAGATATGTGCTAAAATATTACGCTCACTTCTTGAATGGTTCAATTCTAAAGTAACCGCAATCCAGGAACTTCGTGATACGGACAATATGAGGGTTGAGGAATTAGTTGGCTCATTACAGACTTATGAGTTAACCTTTAAAGCTCCAAAAGGTAAATCTATTGCCTTAAAAACTTCTAAAAATGTTTTTTATGAAAATGATTTAAACTCTGATTTAGAAAACTCTTAAGATGATATGGCCCTTTTGGCAAAAAAGTTTTATAAAATTTTTAAAAGTAAAAAGAGGGTTGATCTTAAAAAAGCATATGATAAAAAGAAACCTAAGACTAAATCAAGAAAGTCATTGAAAGACAGTCAGTGCTACAACTACCATAAGTATGGGCATTTGGCTAACAAATGTCCTAATAAGGGTAAGTCGAAAAAGAAAAGCATTATTGCTACTTGGGATGAGTCCTCTGATTCTGAAGTCTCTTCTGAATCAGAAGATTCAGAAAACGAGTCAGGCAATGAAGTTAAAGCCCTTATGACTCTAGCAAAATTCACTTTTTCAGATAATGATGACTCTACAAGTGAAGAAAATCTGAATAGTGAGTGTGAAAACGAAGATGATCTTCAAGATGCCTACAATGCCCTATACAAGGAAAGTTGTAAAATTGCTATGAAATTGAAACTTCAAAAAGAGAAATTTTCTAAACTCAAAGAAATTTATGAATCTCTTATTTTAGAAAAGTCCCATATTTCAGATTGTTTTGAAAAGACAAAACGCGATTTGGATTTTAAAACCTCCCAAAATGAAAATCTTAAATCTGAAAATGAACAACTAAAACATGAAGTCTCCTCTCTCTTAAGTTTAAAGGAAACCTGAAAATATGCCCAAGGTGATCGTAAATTAGAAAAAGTCTTATCAGGTTCGAGAAAATGTGGCGATAGATCCGATCTGGGCTATGATAAGAGTATTCCTCCTAAACCGAAGAACACTCCTCTCAAGTTTGTAAAGGGAGAGACCTTAAACTCAAAAGGAAAAGATCAAATGTTTTCTAAAAACTCTAAATCTTTTCAAAAACCTAAAAGTAATTATTTCAACTATAAAAAACAAAACCAAAACCCTTTGGCTGAAAAAATAGTTGATTTACTTAAGGAGCTTCTAAAGTCTAACTCAATAGGTCATACTTATAACTCTTACAATCGAAAGAAGTCCAACTATTTGCCTAAACCCAAAATGGTTATGAAATGGGTTCCAAAGGTCACTTGTTTGGTTGTTCACACTACTTTCAAAGCTACAAGCCACTCAAAATGGTACCCAGACAGTGGATGTTTAAGGCATATGACTGATGGTTCAGTCACATTTGGGGATGGCAGCAACTGCAAGATTATGGGCCAAGGTAAGGTTCAACTTTATAACCTTCTTTTATTCAAAAATGTCTTATATGTAGAAGGTATAAAACATAACTTGCTTAGCATATCTCAAATATGCGATGATAACCATAGTGTATGGTTTTCTAATCAAAGCTGTGAGATTCTAAATAACAAGGGTTCAGTAATACTAACTGGACATAGAACGTCTAAAAACTGTTATATGGTTAGTGAATCCAGCTCATCTAATCAATCGTGTTACATGGTTCATACAAACGAGACTGATTTATGGCACAAACGTCTTGGACATGTACACTACCGAAATCTATATAGATTGAGCAAACAAGAACTTATAAGAGGTCTACCCAAACTATAAAGAATGGATAAAATATGTGGGGAATGTTAGATTGGCAAATAAATAAGGAACTCACACAAAAAGGTGAATTCCAATACCACATCAAGACCACTCGAGCTTCTCCATATGGATCTTGTAGGACCTATTAGGACGGAAAGTCGAGGTGGTAAAAAATATATCTTGGTAATAGTGGATGATTTTACCAGATATACTTGGGTTGTCTTCTTAAGGGATAAATCAGAAACCCTTGAAGAAGTGAAAAAGGTTCTCAAAAGGATTCAAACTGAAAAGAGTTCTCAAGTCAGTAAGATTTGTAGTGATCATGGATCTGAATTTGAGAATAGCGGTTTTGAGAAGTTCTATAGCGACCAGGGAATATTACATGAATTCTCAGCCCCCAAAACTCCTCAACAAAATGGTGTTGTTGAAAGGAAAAATAGAGTGCTTCAAGAAATGACTAATGTCATGTTGAATAGCATGAAGATCTCTAAGAATCTTTGGGCTGAAGCAGTCAATACGGCTTGCTACATCATTTACTGGGTTTACACTAATAAAGGTAATAATAAAACGACTTACAAAATGTGGTTTGATAAAAAGCCTACTGTCAAATACTTTCGAGTTTTTGGCAGCAAGTGCTATATTTTACGAGATCGTGAAAATCTGGAAAAGTTTGATACAAAAAGTGATGAAGGGATCTTTTTAGGATACTCTTTAAACAGTCGAGCTTATAGGGTTCTAAACAAAAGGACCGGTGTGATTCAAGAGTCCATCAATGTGGTCATTGATGATCACTTGAACACACCGGTCTCAAGTTCAGATAATGATGAGGTTCTTGTAATTGATAAATCTGATACTTCATCTAATAAGACTGATTCTGATCTAAGGACTATTAAAGATCATTCAACCACACTGATTCTTGGAAACCCTCTCACTGGTGTTCGTACCCGTAGACAACTTGAGGATATATGTAATTACATATATTTTATATCCCAGATAGAACCATCTAACATAAAAGAAGCTCTTGCTGATGAAAACTGAATTGTTGCAATGCAAGAAGAACTTAATCAATTTGTTCAAAATAATGTCTGGTATCATGTTCCTAGACCTAAAGATAAAGATATTATTGGAACTAAGTAGATTTTTAAAAATAAGTCTGACGAGCTTAGGAATATTATTAGAAACAAGGCAAGATTAGTTGTACAAGGGTACAGTCAAATTGAAGGTATTAATTATGATGAAACTTTTCTTGAATCAATCAGACTTTTTATATCCATGACATGCTTCAAAAAGTTAAAAAATTTTCAAATGGATGCCTTTTTAAATGGTGATTTACATGAAGAAGTTTATTTTGAACAACCTACAGGGTTCGAAGATCCTAAGTTTACTGATCATGTATACTGTCTTAAAAAATCTCTCTATGGTCTAAAACAAGCTCCCAGAGCATGGTATGAGAAATTGACTAAGTTTTTACTATGTCATAACTTTCAGATGGGAAGTGTTGATAAAACATTGTTTGTTAAGAAATATAACGAAGATATCATAATGGTTCAAATCTATGTAAATGATATCATTTATGGATCTACTTGTACTGACATGACTATTGAGTTTGCAGATTTGATGAAATCTCAATTTGAAATGAGCATGGTTGGGGAATTGAATTACTTCTTTTGGTTACAAGTAAAATAATGACCTGATGGAATGCTCATCTCTCAATTTAAATATGCTATGAATTTGATTAAGAGATTTGGGTTTGAGAATGGTAAGAATTTTGATACTCCTATGAGTACAACTTTGAAACTCTCAAAAGATTCTGTAGGTAAAAATGTGGATCCGAAATTATATCGGAGTATGATTGGTAGTTTACTGTATTTAACTGCTAGTAGACCCGATATTACTCTAAGTGTTGGTATTTACGCTAGATATCAGTCTGAACCTAAAGAATCCCATTTGATTGCGATCTAACGAATTATACAATATGTCACTAGTACTGTTAATCTCGGTCTATGGTATCCACATGAGAATAGTATTTAATTAGCTAGGTGCTCAGATGCTGACTGGGCTGGTAATCATGATGATAGAAAATCAACCGGTGGTGGTTATTTTTATATTGGGAACTGATTAGTTTCTTGGCTTAGTAAGAAATAAAGTTTTATATCACTTTCAACAGCTGAAGCTGAATATATCGCAGCTGGTAATTCTTATACACAGCTTGTTTGGATGAAACGTATGCTAAGTGATTATGGAATTAAACAGGATTCTATGTTATTATATTTTGATAATACCGGTGCCATAAATATTTCAAAAAATCCAATTCAGCATTCTCGTACTAAGCATATTGATATTAGATTTCATTATATTTGAGATTTAGTAGAAGAAAAGGTAATATCATTGGAATATATCCCTACCGAGAATCAACGTGCTGATATTTTCACTAAACCGCTCAACAAAAGCAGGTTTATCAAAATGAAATTTGATCTTGGATGTGCATTCTAAAATGATTATTTATGCCTATTTGTATCATATTGTATATATTTGCTAGATTAAATTTTCAATTTTTTGAAATATGCATGAAAATCTTATTTTTTGGTGGTACTTGACCAGTCGAGGATGTCCTCGACCTGTCGTGGCACGACCAGTCGAAGAAAACCCACGACCAGTCGTAGATCGCGGTGATTGACTTATATTTGGGGAAAATCACCTTCTTCCTCATTTCTTCTTTAATCTCCGACTAGTCGACGCTCGACCAGTTGAACCCACCTTTCAAATCCTTCAAGGTTAGTATTTTATTTGCTTATTTCTTATGGATTTGTGTCTAGATTACTTCTATTTTCATCTTGAAGTTGTCTATTTCTTATTTCGTTGAGATTTGAGATTTTCCGTTTGAAAAATCTGATTTGAGCAAACCCTCTTCTTAATCCTTTGCAACTCTTTATTTTCGTGAAATCTTTGTTGCAAATGGCATCTAGAGGGAAAAAAGCAACATCCCGTGGTCCGTCTTCTTCTTCCAGATCAGCCCCTCTCACTAAGCGTCATCTTCGGACTCCCGATGATGATCCGTCTTATGTTTAGGACATTAGATTACGCAATGTTATTGTTGAACATCAAGTTTCTATTAATCATGCTGCTCCTTTTGATATCCTTCTTATGCTTCAAGCTGTAGGTTGGGATAACTTATTACATTCGAGCGGGCCAGCATACCCGTCCATTGCTCAATCCATGTTCGCATGTATATGTGATTTTTCACTGGAGAATTTAACTTTTAAAATAGCCACTAGAGAAGGACCATTTGACATTGATCGTCATTTGATTTTATCTCTTATGGATATTCCTATGAATGATGAGGGCATTCCTATCCATAATTTATCTGATAAACCCTCAGAAACTGAGAAATGTCGACTCACTAGAGATTTATGAAATATGGATGCTCAATGGAATCATAAAGGGAATGTGCTTCCCTCAAGGTATTTGTTACCCAAATAGAAAGTTCTTCACAAAATCTGTGTCTAACTTATATCCACGATCAGGTAATAAATCTGAATTGACTTCCTTCATGGTTCGTGTTCTTGATGCTATTGCTAGTGGTACGTCTATCTACTTACCATCCTTGATTTGTCACTCTATTCTTAGTTTTTGTCTCCATCCTAGTCATAGTGACATTCCTTTTGCTTATTTGATGACGGTGTTGGCTACTCATATGTTAGTTGATATGCCGGTTTGTGAAGCCCCTATCCGTCATTTGATATTTAACAATTCTAACCTGAATAAGATGAAGCTGGAAATGTTTCCAGGTCAAGGTGATGGTGTTGGCAATTCTGAAGCTGATCATGAGGAAGATGCTGCTAATCTTCCTCCTGGTGATATTAATATGGATGATATTTTTGAAGAACTTGATTCTGATTCTACGAATGATCGAGATTATGAGCCTTCTAACTTTGATGCTCGTCTACATGCATTGGAGGATAAAGTTGAGAATATAAATGTTAAGATGGAAAACATGTCCGTTGCTAATGATTTACATTTCAAGTATATGCAGAAATATCTTAAGCGCTTGAACAAGGGGATGCATAAACTTGATCTGTCTATCCCTGCTCCTTCATCTGGTTCAGATTAGTTTTTTTTTTAAGTTATCTAATTTGTAATAACTTTACTACTATTGTGCTCGTTTTGCTTTCACTCAGTTTATGAATTATGTGAGTTGACTATGCTATTATCTCATATCTTGTCTTGCTAACTCTCATCTATCTCTCTAATTTCTTCTCCTTAGTCTATCTGTTCTGTGTTTCCTTTGTCCTCTTATGACAAAAAGGGGGAGATTGGATATGTTTATGTGATGTCTTATATGGAGAATAGATATCTGTTATGTACTAAGGGAGAGTTTTGTATAGATGTGGACTATTGAATACTAATTTGTAGGTTCACGTTACTGTTATGTACTAAGGGGGAGTTTTGTACAAATGTGGACTATTGAATACTAATTTGCAGGTTCATGTTACTGTGCCAATTGATAACAACTGGTGCATGATTCGTTAATCAGATATTCTGTATTCTGTAACATATCTTAGAAGTGTGTTTTGTCACTAATTTGACAAAGGGGGAGATTGTAAGTGTTATTGTTTATAGCCCTTCTTGTTGTCAAATTTATGGTGCCAAAGACACTGTTAGGAAGCTTGCATAAGTGAAGATCAAAGCTCTACTCAAGATCAACTTTGATGGATAAGCACTGCTAACAAGTCAAGAATCTAGGGAGTGAGTTTGTTCGACTTAATTCAAAGATAAAGATAATGCAAGAAGCTTTCAAGTTCAATTTCAAGATCTCAAGTTTGAACTACATTAAGACTTCAAGCTTCACTACTTTCAAGGTCACGTGTCTTTAAGTTCCAATGTCCTTACTTCACTATTGAGGTATGACTGACCATAGGTTGACCTTTAGAGTAGGCCATTTTGGATACAAAATTCATATATTTTATATAAGAGCGCTTGGCCTGTTCTAAGACTAGTCCTAGACTTTGTTCGACTAGTCCTAGCACTGCTTCAACGTGTTTAAGGTTTTCTTGGATCAGTCGTAAGTTTGTTGCAAAATTTGAAAATTTTCTGTTAGGCTTCGACTAGTCCCGGGGACTATTCGACTAGTCGTAGGAACAGTGTCGACTGGTTCTTCGATCAGTCGTAGTCTTTCGACTCAAAGTATAGCAATGATTTGCCCTTAGCTTCGACCAGTCGAGTGTGACCTTCGACCAGTCGAAGGTGCCTTACAACCAGTCGAAGGTACCCTACGACCAGTTGTGAAACCGTCTTATCTTATCGTGCCCGAATTTTCAAACTTCTGTTGGAACTACGACCAGTCGTAAAGGTCTTTAGACTAGTCAAAGACGTGATTTATTCACCTATAAATAGAGCACGAATCTCAGAATAAAACGGATCATTCAAGCAATTAAAATCCAGCCTTCTGAGTGATAAATCTATGCTCTGTTTAAGCTAAGTGTGCATATTTAATATCTTCTTTCTTTAACTTTCTTAATTGATTTTGTTTCTTCTATTCCAATTAGATTTGAAAAGAGGAAGTGTTGTCTTTCCTTTTTCTAGAATTAAAATCAATTAAAGCTAGCCCATTTGTTTTAATTTAAAATCTATTAGCATCTAGAACCATTATATAGTGAGTATTGGACATTGAACTTTGACATTCAAATCTCTACTTCGACTTGGTTCTTCTAGGCTGCTACAACAAAGAAGAAAAATAGGTATTTTACAATTTGTGTAATTTACTTTATTTGGTTTTATTTGAGGTTAAGCAAGAAAAATCTCATTGTATTGGTTATCTGAGGAGAGCCAGGAAAACTCAGAAAAGAGGGTTTTCGAATTGTGTAAGCCCTTTGAAAAAGACACAATTGTGAAGGTTTTGGGTGAACCTGTGAAAACCTATTTAATAGTGAACGCTAATATCCCCTGTGTGAGGATATTGGGAGTGGAGTAGCATTCTGTGTGGCTGTTGTTGAACAGTTGGTGTACACACAGGCGAACCACCATAACTCTTTTTGTTGTGTGGATGTGTACTTTATTTTCATATCATTAATTATTCAGTTGAGGAATGTATATGTGGTTGTGAATGTTGTAATCATTTTATTTCAAGCTCAGTGGGAATGTTGTAATAGTTTAAATTTAAATTTCAGCAATTTATTTCTAGTTATTCCTTTATTAAGTTTGCTTCAGTTTCTTTAATTGTTCTTGTAAGGTTGCCCTGCCATTTTTATGGTGCATGATTGTCCTGAGAACAATCAATATTTGAGATTGCATTCTATTCATCATTATAGTTTCAATTTATTTATTTCTCTAAAGTTTGAGTTCTTGATACAAAGACTTTTCTAGAAATCAGGTTATCCTACCATAAACTTTGGTTTTTGGTGTAAGGTTGTCCTTAGAACAATGTTTGTATCAATCTCTCAATACTTATTTATTGAGGTTGCTATTCATTTCAGTATTGTGAATTGATTTACTTTATTTGGCTATCTTGTTGTTTAAATTCCACTGTAATTATCTTAAATTTGGCATAGTCCTATTCACTCCTCCCCCCCCTCCCCTCTAGGACATATAGCTTGGCCATTTCAGAGTCTCATAAACATATCAGCCCAATGGCATATACTTTAATCAATCATCTCTCACAACAAGCATACGAATGATGGGGTCCATAGAAGGATGGCGGATCTAGTCCAAAAATCAAGATAGGCTCTAAAAAGTAGATGCACCAAACCTGATACTGCATATCCTTCTATCTACTGCAAAGGGTGATATAAACTGCTTTGCCAAAGCTCACTGACTTAAAACACGTCACGACAGTTAAGGAAGGAATCCAACTTATAGCCACCATAACATCAAATGATGCTTTCGATGTGGGACAAAGTTCTACCTTCACTATGTGTATAGTAACCTACTAGCACAATAGCCTGCCAATCACCGGTAGCTCACCCAGGCCCTTAGGCCTCGCCCACATCAGTGTTCGCCCACGTTTGCCCGCCCACATGTGCAACAGTGACGGAGCATTATAATATCCTCCACTGAGGGCAGAGCCGAGACTAAGTACAATAAGTGGACTTCCTTACCCTCTCTATCACGCAATAAACCGAACTTCCCTATGGGGCCCAATATATACACAGGGTGGGCTCTAAGGTGTGGGCAATTCTACAAGGCATGGTGTAAGGCACCATCATCAATGGGGGCCCAACAGTTTGGGTAGCCCAATAGGTATCACTAACATCAAGGTGGAACCAACGGTTTGGGAGAGCCCAATAAGAGAAGATGGAAATAGGGTTGATAATGGGCTCTAGGGAGGTTTGCAACATGGACATTTAACCACCATTGCACCAAGAGTTCGGCCCGCCATAGAATCTAACTTACAATGGGGAAAGGGCCTCATATAATCACAATGGGTCTCATACAATCACAACAGGACTCATACAATTACAATGGGCCACATACAATCTCAATGGGCCTCATGCAATCATAATGGGCTTTGTACAATCACTATGGGCCTTATACAAGGGTCTCATACATCACAATGGGCCTCATCATATAGACCTCATATACATCATACTGGGTCTCATATATGGGCCTCACATATCACAATGGGCCACATCACATGGGCCTCATTTACATCAAGTGGGCCGCATCGCATGGGCCTCATATACATCATAATGGGCCACAACCCATGGGCCTCGAATACATTATGATGGCTTCATAGTTGGGCCTCAAGTACATCATAATGGGCCTCAAATACGTCACGATGGGCCTCATCCATGGGCCTCAAATACGTCACAATGGGCCCTATATACGTGCCGCATATACATCACAATGGGCCCCATACACGGGTTGTAAATACATTACAATGGGGTTGGCCCTGTACATTTTTAATGGGCCCCACCAGATGAACAGCTAGGATCAAACATGTACATCACATGGGGACCACGTGAATGGACGGTGTGAATATACAACACATCGCAAGGTGGGCCTCACGTCCAATGGACGGACGGCGAGGGTATAGAGTACATGCATCATGAAAGGGTCTGCCACCGTCCCAACCTGATTGACGGTGTGGATAAACAATACATCAAGATGGCCCCACGCATGAGAAAACAGATGGACGGCGAGGGTATAGAGCACGTGCATCATGAAGGGGTCCGCCACCGTCGCAACCCGATAGACGGTGTGGATAAACAATACATCAAGATGGCTCCACGCATTAGAAAACAGATGGACGGCGTGGAGAACACATACATCAAGATGGGTCGCACGTCCAAAAGGGAAGGTTTGGATATAAAATAAATACATCAACGGTGGGTCCCACCGTCCAGCCCATCAAGACGGTGAGGATAAGACCCATACTTCACGTCGACTCCACCGTCCTTGGTTGGACGATGGACAGTATGGATGAAAAAAAACATGTACCAGGTGGGTCCACACGTGTGGCCCACCATCTGCAATGAATCAAGCAGATATTTGTATTTCCCTTCCATCCAACGTTCAGGGTTTGGACAACATGGATGGAACACGTACATCATGTGGGTGGGGTCCACTGTCAAATGGACGGTGTAGATCAACGCATACTTCATGGAGGGGCCCACCGTAGAACTCATATATCACGATGGGTCCCACTCTCCCAGCTGGACGGTGTGAAGACCACATGTGTAGCATGGCTCACTGTCAGATGGACGGTTTGGATATAGCACATACCTTCATGATCAGACCCACACACTCTATTGACGTCAATACAGCAGATACACCTGCTGGCGGTCCAGCAAATGGATGGCCCAGATATGACACATGCATGAGGTGGGTCCACACCGTGGCCCACCTCGACTTTGGATTAAGCTGATAATTGTGTTTTCTCTTCATCTAGGGATGTTGGACGTCCAGCAGACGGACGGCCCTGGATGGGGCACGCCATCGAGGTGGGTCCCGCATGATGGCCCACCGTGGTTGGATCAAACTGATATTTGTGTTTTCCCTTCATCTGGGCTGGCTGGATCAGGTGGGCCACACTTCACCACAAAGAGAAAGAGAGAGAGAGAGAGACGGCATGTGCGTGAGGGAGGAGCTCCACCACTATGAGCTCCTTTTTGTTTACAACACGTACATCAAATGGGTAACACCACAAGTGGGTCTTCAAATAAAATTAACAGTGGAAATTCTAGGATCACCCACCGATTGCACTCCTTCTTGGCTACTTGGAATCCCTAACACCTTGGCTTCTTCTTTGATGGAAGATGATGAGATTTGAAGGGTTGGATGATGAGATCTTGGGTTAAGAAGTGAGCCACCCTTGGCTCCTCTCTTGGAAAGTTTGGATGTCTACCCTCTCTTTGGTGCTTGGAAAATGGTGGTGAAAATGAGAGAGAGGAGATGAAGGATGGGAGAATGGTTGTGTAAGTAGAGATGTGATGAGAGGTATAGGTTTTAGTTGACTTTTGGGGGGTGAGATGGTATGGGGTATGGGTTGCTTGTCTTTATTGGTAAGAAAGGGATGGAAGAGGCATGGGTTGTGATGGGTTGTACTTTGATTGATTGATGTGATGGATGGTAGAAATTCTCTCAAAATTTATGACGTGCGACATTTTTCTCGAGATAAACGTGGGCTGGCCTGGGTATCGCATTAGTGCGCAAGACATGGCATTGGAACCACGGCGACGGCGCGGTCGCGATGATACAAGTCTCGGGTCGAGACGACTCAAGTTTATAGGGTTTAACTCAGGACCGCACGTAAATGCTATATACGCGTCGCAATTCGCCGAAATTTGACGGGGAGGATCGCAGAAGTCTAAGGAACGGTACGGACTAGGATACGGGCCTTACAACAATCAAGGAAGAAATAATAAGAGTGACTAGTTAGTCTTTCTAAAATATGATCAATAAAGGGAAAATGAAAGTAGTCCTTCCTTGTGATGGTATTCAATTTTCTATAATCGATACACATTCTCCAACCAATATTAACTCTAGTTGGTACAAGTTCATTATCGGCATTGGCTATAATGGTGATTCCGGACTTCTTAGGAACCACCAGAGTTGGACTCACCCATTGACTATCGGATATAGGGTATATTATACACACATCTAACAACTTAAGTACCTCAACCTTAACCATTTCTTTCATATTTGAATTGAGTCAACATTGTGGTTATTGGGAGGTTTTCGCATTATTGTCAAGATAAATGCGATGAGTACAAATCAAAGGATCAATTCTCTTGAGGTCTGCAATTAACCATCCAACGTCTCCTTTATGTTCAATGAGGGTAGAAATAAGCATACTCTCTTGTTCTTTCTCTAGGTGGGAAGAAATAACTACCAGGTATGTCTCCTCTTTACCTAAATAGATATATTTAAGATCAGCGGGCAAAGGTTTTAGGTTAAGCTTTGGTTCTTTGAAGCTAAACGGTAGAGCACTACGTCGGTTTGGGGCAATTTCTCAAATTGTGGCCTCCATCGGTTAATTTCAAGTACCAGCATAGCATCAAGCAAGGAATCCATCTCCGTAATCATATCATCATCTAAATTAGAGGTATGGGCCAAGCATGTCTCTAAAGTGTCAGAGTATAGAGTCAAAAGTGATCTATCCTCCACGAAAGAATCGATCATGTTAATGTCGTGGGTATCGTCATCATCCTCTGACTATTTGTTCATATTGAAAAAAATGTTGAGCTCTAATGTCATATTTCTTAAAGAAAAATTCATAATTCCATTCCTACAATTAATGATAGCATTTGATGTAGCAAGGAATGGGCGACCAAGATTAACAGGTATTTAAGTGCTCATATCTATGATGGGTTGAGTATCTAGGACAGTAAAATCTACTGGATAATAGAATTGATCAACTTAGACCAACATATCCTTAATCATCCCTCTCGGTATATGAACTGAGTGATCAACAAGTTGTAATATGGTTCGAGTGGGTTTCAATTCTCCTAGACCTAATTGTTCGTAAACCAAGTAAGGGATCAAGTTAATACTCACCCCAAAGTTAAGAATTGTGTCCTCAATCCGATGGTTCCTAATTACATAAGTAATGGTTGGGCTACCTGGATCTTTGTATTTTTGTGGCACATCTTGATTGAGGATGGTACTCACTGTTTCCGTCAAAAATATTTTCTTTTATATGTTTTGTTGTCTTTTGGTAGTGCATAAATCTTTTAAAATTTTGGCATATGAAGGTATTTGTTTAATGACGTCTAGTAGATGAATATTGACCTTCACTTACTTAAGCACCTCTAGAATATCTTAAGAGTTAGAGAGAGGTTTGATGCAATCAACCGTTGAGGAAATGACGTAATCGGCTTACTTTGAGGTTCCGGTTCTAACCCATGTGGAGTATTGCTAGGTTTATCATTCTCAATTTCTTCTGGGTCCTTAAAATTTTCATCCCTTGCTAGAATGGTTTTGTCAATAATCTTCACACTCCTAAGAGTAGTGATATACTTAGATTGCTTCATCTGATTTGAGGAGCTTGGGTCACTTATTTCATATTGCAGTTTTGGATTGGGGAGGGGTTGGGCTGGAAGCATCCCTTTCTCCCCATCGCTAAGTGTGACTCAATCTTTTGAATTGATGATGCAAACATTACCATTATTGTTTCGAGATATTGGAATGCTTGTAACTTATTTTGGTTGAATAGCTCTTGGTTTTGCATGAACTTTTGAATCGTATCCTCTTGAGGCTTTTTTTTATTTAAGAATTGCATAAGGGCCTCTTGTGGGTTAGCCGTTTGTCCATTCCTCCATCTGAAATTTGGGTGGTTCCTCCGGCTGAAGTTGTAGGTATTTGAGGTGGGTCCTCTGAAAGGTCTTTGATAATTATTTACGGTATTCGATTGCTCATTCAATATCTCTTAAAAAGCAGGAATTATTGTGTAATGTCCCAGAAAAAATTCATACAAAGACCCGAGTACCACCTCAGGCAGAAATCACTCAGGATCAAATCCTTTAGGAATTAGACAAAATTAATTAAGTGCTAAACTAGAGTAGCTATGAAATCCACTTGAATTACTTTAAACATGATCTGCAAGACCCAAAACTTGTAGAATCGTTGACACTAGGTTACCCTAAAATCTAGGATCAATCTCATTACCCAGTTTCTCTCGGGAGCACATTGAAACTCTGTATTGGATCTGGACCGCAAGTCTAAAGTCCGATTACTGCGAAATTATATAATTAAGATCGTCTTGCTGGACTTGACCACCACCTCGGAAATCAAGTCCAGATAGTGTCCCGAAGCTATTCGCTTGAGCTCGGAGTGAAGTATGTGAGAAACGTGGATATCTTAGAAATAAAAATCTAAATTTAAGTCATCTGAGACTTGTCACTTGCGGGCCGAATATAAAGATTTAGACCATCAGAATCTGACCCAAATACACCCTCGGATCAGGGGAAATTTCATACACAGGTCAGTGTACTTGTGGCCCTGATCGGTGATCGTGGATCGTTGAATTGAAACTGGTCTGCCACGGGCGATCTATAAACCCGATCGGACCGAAAACTTAGCTTGACCTAGATCCATTGTAAGGGAGCTTAAGTCCGACCTTAGGCTTAAGGGGGGGCTCCGGAAGTGCTCCGTTGAGCTGAAATAGACGCTCTTTGGACATAACCTAAGTATACCTTAGCCTTGGGGCCATTTCCATCAGTTTTAGGCCTATATAAGGACCTTAAACCCTCTCTCATTTACTCCATACGAATTTAGAAAAAACCCTAGGAGAGAGAAGAGAGTAAAGAGAGAGAAAGTGAGAGAGAAGTTGGAGTCACTCCTAGGATTCGATCCCTGCTACTTCACATGCCTTACCACCACTTCCGTATCGCTATATCGGTGATACCGATCTCGTTCTTAGGTAAGAAAACTTAACCCTAATCCGTTCTAGGGTTTCAAATAGTTGAAATGATGAAATAGCTAACCTAGTTCATGCTGTAGGTTACAAATCCGCTGTTGATAAAGATTTAACGTCTAAAACGACTTCGTTACACGTTTATCGGCATAAGGTGCGGACTATAGACGTATAGGTTATGGTTTTCAAGTCTTTCAATGTCGGTTAATGATTTATTCTTGACGTGGGTGCTATTTCACATGCAAAATGTGTCATTTGTTTCGCTTTACAATTATATATGAGCTATGTTGAATATAGTGTATTCTATGTACGTATTGAAATGTTTGAATACGTATGGAATTTGGATTTGTATCTAACATGATTATTTGCCATGACTATATGCTTGTTATGTATGCAACAACTCCCTAGTGAAAGGACTTGCCCTAAATCACGCCATGGCCAATATACGCTATATATGTTAAAGTGTGTAGCCCACGTGTTTGTGGAAATGATTAAATGAGTATGGAACCCGGATTCGTGCATGCCATGATTATCTGCCTTGGGTATATGCATGTGGTCTACGAGGCAACTCCCTAGTAAAAGGATTTACCCTAATACATGTATAACCAACATACAACATGTATGAAGATGTGTGCAGTCTAGGTGATTGTAAAAATGTCCGAGTAAGCTAGTTGTTACTAAGGAATACCTTGTATGAGGATTGAGATATGCTTCTCGGTTACCTTAATTATGTGTATGATTTCCTCTATGCATGTTTACATTATGATATCTGTTTTATTTATAGAATGAATGTGTGTGAAATCATGTTTGTGTTGCACTTCACAACATGCTGATATGATTGCAAGAATAGAATTATTCGTTCATTACTGTTGTGATTGTCTCCTATGATTACCTGTTGAAATGGAATGAGGTTGGGACTATAATATAATCCAAGCAATCGGTAACTGACCCTGATTAGGTGGTTGAGGTTGTTTCACCACACGAGACATGCTTAGCGAATTCGGGCCGTACTTCGGTTGTCGACAATGGTTAAGCCACACAGAGTGCTCATGCACTTCACGTTGATCAACTCGATGTACGCTCGTGCTAGTCAAGCTCATCAAGTAACTCGATTGACCCGATGTATGTTCACCATATTTGGACGCTACTGCTTGAACTTAAGGTACCAAACTCACCAGTGAAAACCCCGTTAACCTTGGTACCTCGATCCGCTAAGACTCATGAGCTGGACATGGTGGTATGGGATACCGTGGTCGATCTGTCGGCCTATGCTGGGGCGATGAGCCTCCCTTTAGTGACCAGTAAGCAACCCAAACTCGTGAGCCAAATACGGTGGTATGGGACACTATATTCGAGCTGTTGGCCTCCATTGGTGTAGCTTGGCTGTGGTCCCTAGTCGGGTTGGCGACGAGCCTTCGAAAATAGACTGCCAGTTGGTAGGGCATTGGTGGAGTGACCTCGACTATAAAATAATCCTACCTCGGCATAGCCTGGCTGTGGTCCCTAGTTGGGTTGGCGACGAGCCTTTGAAAATAGACTGCCAGTTGGTAGGGTGTTGGTGGTAGTGACCTGAACTTGCCTATCGTATGTGATTAACTAGGATTAACGACCCTAGATGGATCATTGTTTGTGAATTGATATAAGGGAGGTACCTTAGTTTCCCAATCATGCTGTATGAAAAGGACTAATAAAAACTTTGTAATCACGCTCATAATATCGCACTGCATGTGCCCTGGATTGAAGAGTAGGAGGGAAGAAAGCATACCACGACCGTAAGATGGTGTCGCACGAGGGAGTGTAGGCGAGGACAGGCATCATTATTCATATTATTCTTGCATTAATAAGTGTAACGACCTGAAAAATTCCGTACATTGGGTCGAGTACCACCTCGACCAGAAATCACATAGGATTAAATCCTTTAGAAATTTAACAAAGTTAACTAAGTACTAAACTCAATTAGTTATGAAATCCGTTAGGATCGCTTTAAATACGATCTGCAAGACCCAAAACTTGCGTAATCATTGACGCTTAGGTTACCCTAAAGTTTAGAACCAAATCCATTCCCCGTCTCGCTTCTCTGAATGAAACGAAACTTCGTATTAGGTCTAGATCGCATCTCGGGATTCGATTAACCCGAAGTTAAGGAACTAGGACCGCCCCACCGGGCTTAACAATCATCTCAAAATCAGCCTTATCCGATATTCCACGGCCATTCGTTTCGCATCGGAGCGAGGTAGTGTGAAAAACACTATTCACAAGCCGAAATAAATATCCGGAATAGTGATCTCATCGTTCGTTGACGCGTCAAGATAAGCAACCCGACCGTCGAAATCGACAAATTACACCCTCGGATTAAGAAAAATTTCAGGAACATTTACATGTACTTGAATTTCTGATCGTGGCCCACTGACCGTCGTCGAACTGAAAGTGGTCCGCCACGTGCGATCTACGCATCCGAATGAGTCAAAAATGTAATCCCACGAACATCCATTGATGATAAGTTTAAGTCTGACGTTTGGTTCAAAAAGGCCTACCAGAACTCCCTTTTGAGCTGGAAAAGCGCCGAATATCCTATATAAGCAAAGACCCATGAACCTAAGTCTATTCTCGTAATGTTTGAGGCTATAAAAGGGGCTTAGAGCAGCCCTCTCACAGCCATACGAATTTAGGGAGAAACCCTAGAGGGAGAGAGAGAAAAGAGAGGGAAGAACTTGGAGATCGTTGCCGATCTTCCTCCACTTGCACCGGATTGCTACACGGCCTACACCGCCTTATTCTCGGCGTTCTCCCCTGTTTTCCGCCTCATTTGAAGGTAAGAAAACCTAACCCTAGGTCTGATTTGTGGTGGAATCGAAGTGGGGTGTATACCGACTAACCGATTCAACTCTTTAGGCTAGAAATCGGCCAGAACGGAAGATCCATCACCCTTGCTGATTTATTCCGTTTCCAAAGGCAAAGGTGAGGACTTTAAGCTTATAAGTTACGGTTTTCAATGCTTTCAATGTCAGATAATGGTAGATTCATGATCTGCTTGCAATTGCACATGTACAAAGTGCCTTCCGTTTCCTGTTTTGATTAACGGTGTGAAATATGGAATTTCACATATTCTAGGTATACGTATAAATACCGTATACGTATTTTTCTTGGATAAATGTTTGACATGTTTATTTAATGTATGATTATATGCTATATGAATAAAATGCTAGTTTGGCGAAAGGAATCGCTAAAATATATGTTCCTTTGTAAATGTGCCGTATGTTGAAAATACGTATTGAAGAAATACCGTATACGTATTTCTTTTGGAATAATGTTTGTCATATGTATTTAATGTATGATTATACAATACATGATTAAAATACTAGCTTGGCGAAAAGAATCGCCGAAATCTATCTTCCTTTGTAAACACTATGTATGTCGAAATTGGGTATACGTAGAAGTACCCTATACGTATAAAATTACCGATGTGTTTGCTATGTTTATTTGCTGTATGAATATGTTGTATATGTATAAAATACTAGCTCGGTAACGGGACAACCCTAGTACACCCTCCTCTAGCATACGTCATGTATGTTGAAGTAGTGTATTCCAAGTGTTGGCGAAATCACTTGCAGTGTAAGTGTTTAAGTGTTAGAACCTTAGTTAGGTGCTTTGAGATGGGATTCTCCGCTACCTTAGAGTCATATATGACACTCTCCATGTGGTTGTTCACTCTAACCACTCACCCGTGAACTCTAGGATTTGTGTCCCTATGTGTATAGTGCTTTATAACATGCTTCGTAACATGCTTGATAACATGCTTTACAACATGCCTTATGAAATACTTTACTTCATGCTTTATAATACATGCTTTGCCCTATGCTTTACTTCATGTTTCACAACTAACTGAGCTTGGGACTATGTTCGTAGTCCAGGCATCCCGTATCAGACTTGAAGACGTGGTTGGGGTTTCGTTCCGCCACGCACGATGTGTTGGTGAACCCGAGTCGTGCTTCGGTTGGCGATAGTGGTTGGCCACACGAGGTGCTTCTCGCCTCATATCGCCCAACTTGTTGTGCGCCGAGCTAGCCGAACATATTAAGTAAACCGCATGCCTTATGTATGTTCACCATATTTGGTCGCTAATGCTTGAACCTAGGGTACCAAACTTACCAAAGTGAAAAATCCCGTTAACCATGGTACCTCGATCCGCTAAGACTCATGAGCCGGCATGGTGGTATGGGACACCGTGGTCGAGCCGTCGGCCTACGCCGGGCTACGTGCCTCCCCGTAGTGACCAAAGGAGCAACTCTACTCGTGAGCCGATTATGGTGGTATGGGACACTATATTCGCGCTGTCGCCTACACCGATAAGGTGATGGGGAGTGGTGCGGCATCTTTGTGTGCACACCGGCAGCCCTTTGTAGTGACCGCGAGCATACTCGCTGGTTGCAGCGTGCCTTAGGGTTCGCCGCGATATATAGAGTATGAACTAGGCCTGTTTCGTATAGTTGTATCGTGATGAATCGTTTAAGGGGTGATGGGGAGTGGTGCAACCTTTGTGCGTAATGTACTGGCAAAATTTCTCTGCAGTGACCTAGAAAACACACCATCGTCTGATATTAACTAGGACTGACGACCCTAGATTGGATCATGTTTGGATATGATACAAGGGAGGTACCTTAGTTTCCCAACCCTGCTGTTTGAAATGAATTAATTAAAAACTCGGTAATCATACTCATCATGCATCGCATGTGCCTGGAAGATGTGGAGCACTGTGGGATGTAAGCATGCGCGAACGTGAGATGGTGTCGCATGAGGGAGGGTGTGGTGAGGGCATCCATCATACCTGCATTCATACTTGCATTAATCAGAGTAACTAGGAGTGTTTGATTTACTGCTTTATCATTACTGCTTGACTGTATTGGTAACATGATAACTTATATCTTACTGTTCCACTGAGTTAGCTACTCACTCCCACGTTACGGGACGGTGTTGCGCACACCAACCGACTGCCTCTCATGTTTAGGCGATCCGGCTATTCTGGAGGCGGAGCCCGATTACGACGAGGACCAGGAGGAGTTCTCGTATATGCAGTTCGCTGGCGGCTTCGATTAGGCTGCCGGGACTGATGGGTTTTACAGAGATTGTATTTAGTTATTTTGACATTTTGTTTATTACACAGACATGTATATTGTGACTCAGAAGGATTCATACTCTGGATAATGAATCATTTATTTTGTTTCTTTACATACATATATACACACGTCAGTCTTCCGCTTGCTTTTATACAACTGATCCGGAGTATGAATTACTGCTTTGGTATAACCTCATTCATGTTTATTGCGCTAACTCGACAACATTTAACCATCATTGTGTATGTTGCATAAGTGATGCGTTGGAACTCTGAGTTGAGTTCATACTCGACCCCGATTTTCGTGCGTTACAAGTTGGTATCGAGCATGATTTTGATTAAACCGGACTCGAGTTATGTTCCCACTACGTACGCCGACGCATTACACTTAGGAGGGTGCGCAAAATCTAGCAACAATTTTAGGGTCTCCGATTTTCGCCGCTCGGCGAAGTTCATTGCAAATGGACGCTTGATCGAGTGCGTACTCGATCCCAACCACATTTATGGATCCCAAATCACTCCTAGACCGTCTATTGACGTGTCCAGTCACAATCCCCAAAGGTTAGTCGTTAAAAATCGGAAAAATCGATTTGATCGAAACTTACCGAATCCGACCGTTTTGGGCACCAAAATCCGAGTCCGTGGGCCCCACGATAAATCTAACAACAATTTGGACCAAGCCGTGGTGCATTTGGCACCCTGGGAGTCCGGTGAACAAGACCAGACCGCGCGCCATGCTGCTCCGCCAAGCCCGACCGCGGCGCCACCGCTGCACCGGCATGGGCGACCGCGCCCCGTTGTGGATGCTTTTCCGGCGTGGTTCCACACGTGGGGTTGGTCGGCCGACCCCCCCCATACCCCATGGCACGTGCCATTTTGGCCTTTGATTGGGTTTTAAGGGGCTGGAGCTCCTTCTCTCCCTTTTCCCCTCTTTTTCAAGCACCCCACCTCCATTTTCGATTTTTCTGAAAAACCATCCCTCCAAACCTTCAATCCCTCTATTTTCTTCCATAACTCACACACCACTACCTCCTACAACAGCCCTAGCCTCTCCCTTTCCCCATTTCCTCAAGTTGAAGCTCTCATACTCCTCCTTGGAGCAAAAAATTGGGTAAACTCCTAACCCATTCTATTTTCTTTGTTTCCTTCTTCATTTTCTACCTCTTGAGCTTCTTCCACACCTATTGGGTTGTTGATTGTGGAAGGTAAAAGAGGTCAGCCCTTTGTTTCCCATTTTGGAAAATTTCCATGGCTCTCCTTGGTGTGGTGGCCACCATTTTCTCCATTTCCTCCATCCTATCTTTCATGGGAAAGAGGAAAACCGCGGCCGATGACGCCGGCCCAAGTAGGCCAGCCCGTTCCCGAAGAAAATCTGATGTTGGGGCCGGCACAAGTACCGTGCGGGAGTTTAGGTTAAAGCGAGACCTGGATCCTGACCACCCCGCCAGGAATGCTTATCCAATAGGCATGGAATATGGGCACTTCGCGGGCCGCAAGGTAGTGTTTGAAGCTCATGTGGATGAGAGGATGTTTGGCCTACACCCGATGATGGACCACTTGGTGGATATCGGGTGGAATCATATTTTTGAAGGCGAGTCTCCCGCATGTGAGCACACGGTTCGTGCCTTCTACGCTCACATCATAGACGCATCAATAGAGCCTCTTCGAGTTTACTGTCTCTGTGAGGGGCATAAGGCGCACCATCACTGTGGACGAAGTGGCTCGAATCACGAAGATCCCGCTTGGTCAAGTACAGCCTAGTGATGACTTCTCTAGGAGTGCGCGGGAAAGGGATCGCCGCACGCGATTTCTCTCGTGGTCGCCGGTTACTTGGAAGCGAGGAAGTTGTATTGCGGCGACAAAGATGTCCGAAGACTTCCATTTGCTCCATCACATCTTCACATACAATGTATACCCACGGTGGGGTAACCGCACGGAATGTACTAGGGTGATGGTGGACTTTCTCGTACAAGATGGGACGCCGGGAAAACATATGCCCGCCCACATTCATCCTATCCCGCATAGTTAATGTTGTTCGTTCTCGCCAGAACGATCTTTCGCTCCCATTTGGCCGACCGATCCGCAGGATGGCTCGTGATGTAGGCTGCGATTGAATATGGAGGATCTTGCACCGGTCCGAGTCATAAATGAAGCGACACTCGGAATATGAAGATCGGCCCCCAACAATGGCAAAGCCCGACTCGACGAGTCCGGAGATGAGTCGGATAGCGCCGCGAAGAGAGTGTTGACCTCCAGTGCCGACAAAGTGATGAGGAGCGCAGTGATGACATACAGAGGAAGAACCGAGGCTCAGACACGAGGAGAGTTCACCCCCGCGGCTCGGGAGCGGGGTGTGGATCGAGATGTATCCGATGCGCGATTTACCCGTTTGAGGAGAGGCAAGCCGCCCGCAAAGAAGAGGTTGGACAAGTTCTGGCCGAGATTGGACAAAGTTCGGTGAGCTTGGTCAAGTTCGAACTAAACTTGAAGAGAATGAAGCCTACATGAAGAAGAATTTCAAGAAGATGTCCCGTACGTTGAAGGCCATCCCAGTGCTTGTGCGCAGATAAGAATGCTCCTCCTCCACCGCCTACTTCGATGCTTAGTCATCCATATCGTTGTTTGTTGTGTTTGCTTTGTTACCGCGATAGGCGGTTTGTGTTTTCGTTCGATGATGTATTAGGTAGTAGAATGTTAGTGTTTGATGTGTGGATGTATTGGCTATAATGTAATTTCACCATGATTCATGTAAACTCGTAGTTCATGTATTATGACAATTTTGAGTTAATGAAAAGCATATAGCCTCTTTTGTTTGATGATGTGTGGAATGCTTAAGTGCTTTATGGAGTGTATTATGTCAGATCTCACAAATGTCAGTACTACTCGTGTTGTATAGGGCATGCCGCGACAAGATACGCGCGAGCACCGCACATCTCCTTTTGACCGGCTCCATGGACCGGACACCTTCTAGTAGTAGTATCCCACGGACCGTGGGTTGGGATCCGATCAGCCCCCTGCTGGTCCTACTGGCGGGTTGCCACCATACACGCCCCGGTCCGTGAGCGCTCCGCCATCATCGTCACGCGAAAGATGACTCCTGTGTCGCTCCGCCGACCGATAGGTTTGAGCAATGATGATGATGATGCATCAAGAAGAGCGAAGAGAAGAAGAGAGCGAAGAAGAAGAGCAGCAGCGGCAAGCAGCAAGCGCAGCAGATAGAGATACAGGCCAGAGCAAGATCGCCAGCGGCTTATGGCCACTATCGCCGAGGCCTTGTCCCGTGGTGGTAGTGCGACTCCACCTACGACTCCGTTTGTCTCGCCGGCACCCCGAGCCTCCCGCTCGGTGTGAGGATGTGCCCCCGCCTCCACCCGTGGTGCCTCCTACCGGAGATGTCGGCACGCGCGGTCTACTCGAGCGGTTTCGGCGCTTGAGGCCTCCTTCTTCGTTCATGGGCACTCATAGGCCCGAGGAGGCGTAGTTTTGGCTTGACCGCATCTCGAAGATGCTTCTGATGTCGCATTGCTCGAGGCGCAGCAGTAGAGCCGGCCGCCTTCATGTTTGAGAGGGAGGCGAGTTTATGGTGGGACAAGGTGTCATGCGGTCTGTCGCAGCAGACTACGTATGGACCTGGGAGGCGTTTGAGTTCCGGTTCCATGAGAAATACTACCCGCCGACTTACCGACATGAGCGGGAGGACGAGTTCCTGCGCCTCATGCAGGGAGGCATGACCATTACAGAGTACGAGCACCGCTTCACCGAGTTGGGCCGCTTTGTCCCGACTATACTAGTGGACGAGCAGATGCGGATGCGTCGATTTTCATATTGGGCTTGCGACCGAGATACGGTCGAAGATATGCTGCCTCACCATACCTACATATGCAGCACTGGTTCACATGTCTATGACGGCAGAGCAGGATGTGGACCGGTTGGCCCGATCACGTGGCACTATGGTTGCGAGGCCACGACAGGAGATACAGAGCAGGCCTATCCTAGGCAAGAGGCCTCGTGTTGACTCGCCTCCTAGGATCGCAGCGCCAGGGGCTCAGATGAGGCGCCCTATTGTGACCTCGCACGTACGCGCGGGAAACAGGGTCATCCTATCGGAGTTGCTTCGCGCGATGAAGGACAAGGGTTTCTCTCCGCCACGTATGATGGGCCGTTCTCGCCCACAGCCATATCGCCTCCACCGCTACGCACGCCTCCCGCACATCCTTCCTTCCGACCTCCTGGCAAGACTTCAAAGCCGCCACACACCCTTGGCTCCTCACCGAACCGCCCAGCAGAAGAGCTCGCGTTCATACTCTCGTGGCCGAGGCACCCGAGACGTCGGTTCCAGCCCGACGGCTTTCGAGGGTACGGCTTTTATTCACGACACTCCCGTCTCTTTATTGGTGGACACCGGGTCCACTACTTCTATTATTTCTTGTGGGGCGGTGAAGCGCCTATCTTTGCATACGATTCCCACTAAGGGAATGAGACTCACTACGGCCACCGGACTTGTTCTGGATGTCACACGATTGTGCGAGGGTTGCTCGGTAGTCTTGGGTAGCAAAGACACGCTGCTCGTCGACCTCATTGTTGCTCCGCCGTGGCACTACGACGTTATCCTTGGCATGGATTGGCTCACCAGATGAGGGCGGAGGTGGATTGCGACACTCGGATCGTGACGGCTTATGGACCCGACGGCACACCTTTCACGTTCCCTGCGTGTGCCGCTGGCCCCGTCGAGTTGATTGTTATGTCGCTTTGCTTGTGCCGACCGATGGTCCGACAAGAGATAGTACGCCGCGGGTTCGAGACTTCGCAGGCGTGTTTGAGACTATCCCGGCTACCTCCTCGGCGTGAGATTGATTTTACGATAGATCTTACGCCCGGTGCGACGCCCATCTCGTTGCCTACGTATCGTATGCCTCCATGTGAGATGGAGGAGCCGCGACACGTATTGATGTACTTGTAGAGAGAGGTTTTATCCGACCTAGTGTGTCTCCTTGGGGAGCACCCGTGTTGTTCGTGAAGAAGAAGGACGGGTCGCTACGGTTGTGTATTGATTACCGTAGGTTGAACCAGTCACGGTGAAGAACAAGTATCCTTTGCCCAGATTGACGATCCGTTCGATCGCCGAGAGGGGCGAAGTATTTCTCAAAGATTGATCTCCAACCAGTTACCACCAGCTATGTGAGAGAGGAGGACGTGCGTAAGACACCTTCAGACGTGCTTTGGGCACTACGAGTTCTTAGTGATGTCGTTCGGCCCGACGAACGCACCCGCCGTGTTCATGGATCCGATGAACCGGGTATTTCGGCCCTTCCTCTACCGATTCGTCATCGTCTTCATCGATGACATCTTGATATACTCCACGAGTCCTGGAGGAGCACGAGGAGCACTTGCGAGCGGTATTGGAGACACCGAAGAAGAACCAGCTTGTTTGCGCAATACAAGAAGTGCGACTTCGGCAGAGGAAGTCAAGTTCCCGGGACATGTAGTGTCCAAGGATGGGATAGCAGTGGACCTTGCTAAGGTAGTCGCGGTTCAGATTGGCGCACCGACCGGTTACCGAGGTGAGGAGTTTCCTTGGCCCGGGCCGGGTACTATAGACGTTTCATTCGGGATTTCTCGAAGATCGCTGTGCCCTTGTCTCACCGACTCGAAAGGACCCGAAGTTCGCCTGGAATGAGAAGGCGGGGCAGGCGCTTTTAAGGAGCCGAAGGACAAGTTGACGTCCGCCCCGTGCTAGTATTGCCGCAGCAAGGGGTGAAATACACGGTATACCGACGCGTCTCGCGTTGGTTTGGGTTGTGTGTTGATGCGTAAAGATAGGGTGATATCGTATGCCTCGAGACAATTAAGGAAGCACGAGGAGAATTACCCTACACATGACCCGGAGTTGGCGGTGTCATCTTTGCATTGAAGCTCGGGAGACATTACCTCTATGGTGAGGAGTTCGAGCTTTTCTCGCGACCACAAGAGCCTTAAATACATATTCACGCAAATGAGATTTGAATATGAGACAAATGATGGATGGAGACCTTGAAGGACTTTAAGTTCGAGGTTTCCTACCATCCCGGCAAGGCGAACCTTGGGCGACGCGCTGAGCCGCAAGAAGGCGATTGCATTTGCGGCACCGCCGATGGTAGCCGAGTGGGATATGGTAGAGTTTGTGCGGGACTTCGAGCGAGACTCACCGTCGAGGAGCCATTTGAGTGTGTTGCGCACATTCGGGTGCGCGCCACTTATCGACGACAGATTGTTGAGGCCCAAGAGGGCGACATGCACGGCCGTCTCGAGCCGAGAGCAAAGTGCTAGCGACGCCGTGGACTCCGAGTGGAGAGTTGGATCCGACGGGGGGTCTACGATTTCGTGGCCGCCTATGTGTTCCGTATGTGCTCGACTTGAGACGCGAGCTTCTCGAGTCCGCCCATAATTCGAAGTTTGCGATGCATCCCGGTAGCACGAAGATGTACCAGATATGAGACGGACGTACCGGTGGGACAACATGAAGGCCCACATTGCCGAGTTTGTGTCTCGGTGTCCGACGTGCCGCCAGTCAAGGCGTAACATCGCCGACCTCCTGGACGCTTCACCCATGCCTATAGCGGAGTGGAAGTGGGACTTCATCTCCATGGACTTCATATCGTGGTTGCCGAAGACGAGGAGGGGCACGATTCCATTTGGGTGATTGTGGACCGGCTGACCAAATCGGCCCATTTCCTCCCTATCGAGTTACGAACTCGCAGACGAGCCGGCTAGACCGTATATCGTGGAGATCGTCCGTCCGCACGGAGTTCCTTTGAGATTGTGTCTGGACAGAGACACGCGCTGGTTCACATCCATCTTCCGGACTCGTATCCAGGAGGCGATGGGTGTGAAGTTGAAGTTCAAGATAAATAAGTTCATCCTCGACCGATGGGCGTACAGAGCGAGTGAATCGATTCTGAGGATATGTTGCGAGCGTGTGTGTTGGACTTCAAGGACGCTTGGGACGACCGTCTTCCGTACGCAGAGTTCGCTTATAACAACAGCTTTCCCAGTGCGACGATTGGCATGGCGCCATATGAGGCTCTATATGGTCGACCTTGTAGAGCACCGCACCGTTGGGCGAGGTTGGAGAGCGTAGCCCGATTGGCCCGTGAGTTGGTACAGCGACTACACAGAGAGGTAGACATTATCGCGTCGATTACTCACGCCACAGCAGCGCAAGCATGTAAGAGTTACGCCGATACGAGGCGGCGACCGCCGGAGTTCGAGGTCAGTGATCATGTGTTCCTTCTGGGTTTCCCCCATGAAGGGAGTCCTTCGGTTTGGGAAGAAGGGGAAGCTCACACCGAGGTTCATCGGTCCATTTCGATATCGGATCGAGTGGGTGATGTGGCGTATCGTCTCGCCTCTGCCTACACCACTTGCTTCGTACATAACGTATTTCATGTATCTATGCCGAAGAAGCACGTTCTCGATCCTTCGCATATCATCGATGGGAGCAGTACAGCTTGAGCGAGGATGCGACATATGAGTTGCGCCCGACGCGCATCCTTGACAGAAGGAGCAGTATCGCGTAGCAAGGTCATCCCACTTGTGAAGGTACTTTGGACACATCATTCGAGGAGGAAGCTACCCGGGAGACCGAGGCCGAAGTCGTGAAGAACTACCCTCGATTCTCGAGGAGTACGAAGTATAAATTTCGAGGACGAAATTTTTGTTTAAGGGGGGTAGATTGTAACGACCGAAAAATTCCAGACATTGGGTCGAGTACCACCTCGACCGTAAATCACATAGATTAAATCCTTTAGAAATTTAACAAAGTTAACTAAGTACTAAACTCAATTAGTTATGAAATCAAGCTAGATCGCTTTAAATACGATCCGCAAGACCCAAAACTTGCGTAATCATTGACGCTAGGTTACCCTAAAGTTTAGAACCAAATCCATTCCCCGTCCGCTTCTGAATGAAACGAAACTTCAGATTAGGTCTAGATCGCATCTCGGATTCCGATTAACCCGGTTAAGGAACTAGGACCGCCCACCGGGCTTAACAATCATCTCAAAATCACCTTATCCGATATTCCACGGCCATTCGTTTCGATCGGAGCGAGGTAGTGTGAAAACACTATTCACAAGCCGAAATAAATATCCGGAATAGTGATCTCGCATCGTTCGTTGACGCGTCAAGATTAAGCAACCCGACCGTCGAATCGACCAAATTACACCCTCGATTAAGAAAATTTCAGAACATTTACATGTACTTGAATTTCTCGATCGTGGCCCACCGACCGTCCGAACCGAAAGTGGTCCGCCACGTGCGATCTACGATCCGAATGAGTCAAAATAATCCCACGAAGATCCATTGATGATAAGTTTAAGTCCGACGTTTGGTTCAAAGAGGCCTACCGTAACTCCCTTTTGAGCCGGAAAAGCGCCGAATATCCTATATAAGCAATACTCCCATGAACCTAAGTCTATTCTCGTAATGTTTGAGGCTATAAAAGGGGCTTAGAGCAGCCCCTCTCACAGCCATACGAATTTAGGGAGAAACCCTAGAGGGAGAGAGAGAAAAGAGAGGGAAGAACTTGGAGATCGTTGCGTCGATCTTCCTCCACTTGCACCGGATTGCTACACGGCCTACACCGCCTTATTCTCGCGTTCTCCTGTGTTTTCCGCCTCATTTGAAGGTAAGAAAACCTAACCCTAGGTCCGATTTGTGGTGGAATCGAAGGGGGTGTATACCGACTAACCGATTCCGCTCTTTAGGCTAGAAATCGGCCGTAGACGGAAGATCCATCACCCTTGCCGATTTATTCCGTTTCCAAAGGCAAAGGTGAGGACTTTAAGCTTATAAGTTACGGTTTTCAACGCTTTCAATGTCGATAATGGTAGATTCATGATCTCGCTTGCACCGCACATGTACAAAGTGCCTTCCGTTTCCTCGTTTTGATTAACTGTGAAATATGGAATTTCACATATTCTAGGTATACGTATAAATACCGTATACGTATTTTTCTTGGATAAATGTTTGACATGTTTATTTAATGTATGATTATATGCTATATGAATAAAATGCTAGTTTGGCGAAAGGAATCGCTAAAATATATGTTCCTTTGTAGAATGTGCCGTATGTTGAAAATACGTATTGAAGAAATACCGTATACGTATTTCTTTTGGAATAATGTTTGTCATATGTATTTAATGTATGATTATACAATACATGATTAAAATACTAGCTTGGCGAAAAGAATCGCCGAAATCTATCTTCCTTTGTAAACACTATGTATGTCGAAATTGGGTATACGTAGAAGTACCCTATACGTATAAAATTCGCCGATGTGTTTGCTATGTTTATTTGTCATGAATATGTTGTATATGTATAAAATACTAGCTCGGTAACGGGACAACCCTAGTACACCCTCCTCTAGCATACGTCATGTATGTTGAAGTAGTGTATTCCAAGTGTTGGCGAAATCACTTGCGAGTGTAAGTGTTTAAGTGTTAGAACCTTAGTTAGGTGCTGAGATGGGATTCTCCGCTACCTTAGAGTCATATATGACACTCTCCATGTGGTTGTTCACTCTAACCACTCACCTGTGAACTCTAGGTATTTGTGTCCCTATGTGTATAGTGCTTTATAACATGCTTCGTAACATGCTTGATAACATGCTTTACAACATGCCTTATAAATGCTTTACTTCATGCTTTATAATACATGCTTTGCCCTATGCTTTACTTCATGTTTCACAACCGATCGAGCTTGGGACTATGTTCGTAGTCCAGCATCCCAGATCGACTTGAAGACGTGGTTGGGGTTTCATTCCGCCACGCACGATGTGTTGGTGAACCCGAGTCGTACTTCGGCTTGGCGATAGTGGTTGGCCACACGAGGTGCTTCTCGCTCATATCGCCCAACTTGTTGTGCGCCGAGCTAGCCGAACATATTAAGTAAACCGCATGCCTTATGTATGTTCACCATGTTTGGTCGCTAATGCTTGAACCTAGGGTACCAAACTTACCAAAGGAAAATCCCGTTAACCATGGTACCTCGATCCGCTAAGACTCATGAGCCGGCATGGTGGTATGGGACACCGTGGTCGAGCCGCCGGCCTACGCCGGGGCTACGTGCCTCCCCCAGTGACCAAAGGAGCAACTCTACTCGTGAGCCGATTATGGTGGTATGGGACACTATATTCGCGCATTGCCGCCTACACCGATAAGGTGATGGGGAGTGGTGCGCTTTGTGTGCACACCGGCACCTTTTCAGAGTGACCGCGAGCATACTCGAAGTTGCAGGCGTGCCTTAGGGTTCGCCGCGATATATAGAGTATGAACTAGGCCTCGTTTCTCGTATAGTTGTATCGTGATGAATCGTTTAAGGGGTGATGGGGGAGTGGTGCAACCTTTGTGCGTAATGCCCTCGGCAAACTCTCGCAAAGTGACCTAGAAAACACACCATCGTCTCGATATTAACTAGACCGACGACCCTAGATTGGATCATGTTTGGATATGATACAAGGGAGGTACCTTAGTTTCCCAACCCCGCCGTTTGAAATGAATTAATTAAAAACTCTAATCATACTCATCATGCATCGCATGTGCCCGGAAGATGTGGAGCACCGTGGGATGTAAGCATGCGCGAACGTGAGATGGTGTCGCATGAGGGAGGGTGTGGTGAGGGCATCCATCATACCCGCATTCATACTTGCATTAATCGAGTAACTAGGAGTGTTTGATTTATCGCTTTATCATTACCGCTTGACCGTATTGGTAACATGATAACTTATATCTTATCGTTCCACCGAGTTAGCTACTCACTCCCACGTTACGGATCTGTTGCACACACCAACCGTACTGCCTCGTGTTTAGGCGATCCGGCTTATTCTCGGGAGGCGGAGCCCGACACGACGAGGACCAGGAGGAGTTCTCGTATATGCAGCTTCGGCGGCTTCGATTAGGTCACGGACCGATGGGATTTACAGAGATTGTATTTAGTTATTTTGACATTTTGTTTATTACACGTACATGTATATTGTGACTCGTATGATTCATACTGATAATGAATCATTTATTTTGTTTCTTTACATACATATATACACAAATACCGGCCTTCCGCTTGCTTTTATACAACCGATCCGGGAGTATGAATTATCGCTTTGGTATAATCTCATTCATGTTTATTGCGCTAACTCGCACAACATTTAACCATCATTGTGTATGTTGCATAAGTGATGCGTTGAACTCCTGAGTTGAGTTCATACTCGACCCCGATTTTCGTATGCGTTACAAGTTGGTATCGAGCATGATTTTGATTAAACCGACCTGAGTTATGTTCCTACGTACGCCGACGCATTACACTTAGGAGGGTGCGCAAAATCTAGCAACAAATTTTGGGTCTCCCGATTTTCGCCGTTCGGCGAAGTTCATTGCAATGGACGCTTGATCGAGTGCGTACTCGATCCCAACCACATTTATGGATCCCAAATCACTCCTAGACCGCCTATTGACGTGTCCAGTCACAATCCCCAAAGGTTAGTCGTTAAAAATCGTGAAAAATCGATTTGATCGTAAACTTACCGAATCGACCGCTTTGGGCACCAAACCGAGTCCGTGGGCCCCCACGATAAATCTAACAACAATTTGGACCAAGCCGTGTGCATTTGCACCCCGGGAGTCCGTGAACAAGACCAGACCATGGCAATGCGCTCCCGCCAAGCCCGACCGCGGCGCCACCGCTGCACCGGCGGCGGACCGCGCCCCCGTTGCTTTTCCGGCGTGGTTCCACACGTGGGGTTGGTCGGCCAGACCCCCCTACCCCATGGCACGTGCCATTTTGGCTTTGATTGGGTTTTAAGGGGCTGGAGCTCCTTCTCTCCCATTTCCCTCTTTTTCAAGCACCCCACCTCCATTTTCGATTTTTCTCGAAAACCATCCCTCCAAACCTTCAATCCCTCTATTTTCTTCCATAACTCACACACCACTACCTCCTACAACAGCCCTAGCCTCTCCCTTTCCCCATTTCCTCAAGTTGAAGCTCTCATACTCCTCCTTGGAGCTCAAAAAATTGGGTAAACTCCTAACCCATTCTATTTTCTTTGTTTCCTTCTTCATTTTCTACCTCTTGAGCTTCTTCCACACCTATTGGGTTGTTGATTGTGGAAGGTAAAAGAGGTCAGCCCTTTGTTTCCCATTTTGGAAAATTTCCATGGCTCTCCTTGGTGTGGTGGCCACCATTTTCTCCATTTCCTCCATCCTATCTTTCATGGGAAAGAGGAAAACCGCGGCGATGACGCCGCCCAAGTAGGCCACCCGTTCCCGAAGAAAATCTGATGTTGGGGCCGCACAAGTACCGTGCGGGAGTTTAGGTCAAAGCGAGACTGATCCCGACCACCCCGCCAGAATGCTTATCCAATAGGCATGGAATATGGGCGCTTCGAGGGCCGCAAGGTAGTGTTTGAAGCTCATGTGGATGAGAGGATGTTTGGCCTACACCCGATGATGGACCACTTGGTGGATATCGGGTGGAATCATATTTTTGAAGGCGAGTCTCCCGCATGTGAGCACACGGTTCGTGCCTTCTACGCTCACATCATAGACGCATCAATAGAGCCTCTTCGGGCCATCGTCTCGTGAGGGGCATAAGGCGCACCATCACCGTGGACGGTGGCTCGAATCACGAAGATCCCGCTTGGTCAAGTGCATGCCTCAGTGATGACTTCTCTAGAGTGCGCGGGAAAGGGATCGCCGCACGCGATTTCTCCGTGGTCGCCGGTTACTTGGAAGCGAGGAAGTTGTATTGCGGCGACAAAGATGTCCGAAGACTTCCATTTGCTCCATCACATCTTCACATACAATGTATACCCACGGTGGGGTAACCGCACGAATGTACTAGGGTGATGGTGGACTTTCTCGTACAAGATGGGACGCCGGGAAAACATATGCCCGCCACATTCATCCTATCCCGTATAGTTAATGTTGTTCGTTCTCGCCAGAACGATCTTTCGCTCCCATTTGGCCGACCGATCCGCAGGATGGCTCGTGATGTAGGCTACGATTGAATATGGAGGATCTTGCACCGGTCCGAGTCATAAATGAAGCGACACTCAGAATATGAAGATCGGCCCCAACAATGCAAGAAGTCCCGACTCGACGAGTCCGGGAGATGAGTCTGATAGCGCCGGCGAAGAGAGTGTTGACCTCCAGCCGACAAAGGATGAGGAGCGCAGTGATGACATACAGAGGAAGAACCAGAGGCTCAGACACAGAGGAGAGTTCACCCCCCGCGGCTCGGGAGCAGGTGTGGATCGAGATGTATCCGATGCGCGATTTACCCGCTTTGAGGAGAGGCAAGCCGCCCGCAAAGAAGAGGTTGGACAAGTTCTGGCCGAGATTGGACAGTTCTGGCCGAGCTTGGTCAAGTTCGAACTAAACTTGAAGAGAATGAAGCCTACATGAAGAAGAATTTCAAGAAGATGTCCCGTACGCCAAGGCCATCCTGTGTCAGTGCGCAGATAAGAATGCTCCTCCTCCACCGCCTACTTCGGATGCTTAGTCATCCATATCGTTGTTTGTTGTGTTTGCTTTGTTACCGCGATAGCGGTTTGTGTTTTCGTTCGATGATGTATTAGGTAGTAGAATGTTAGTGTTTGATGTGTGGATGTATTGGCTATAATGTAATTTCACCATGATTCATGTAAACTCGTAGTTCATGTATTATGACAATTTTGAGTTAATGAAAAGCATATAGCCTCTTTTGTTTGATGATGTGTGGAATGCTTAAGTGCTTTATGGAGTGTATTATGTCAGATCTCACAAATGTCAGACTGTGTTGTATAGGGCATGCCGCGACAAGATACGCGAGCACCGCACATCTCCTTTGACCGGCTCCATGGACCAGACACCTTCTAGTAGTAGTGGTCCCACGGACCGTGGGTCGGATCCGATCGCCCCCCGGTCCTACCGGCGGGTTGCCACCATACACGCCCCGGTCCGTGAGCGCTCCGCCATCATCGTCACAAGAAGATGACTCCCGTGTCGCTCCGCCGACCGATAGGTTTGAGCACCGATGATGATGATGCATCGACAAGAGATGCAAAGAAGAAGATGCATGCAGCAAGAAGAAGAAGAAGAGATGCAAAGAAGCAGAGCAGAGCAGCAGACAGCCAGAGCAAAGATCGCCAGCCTTATGGCCACTATCGCCGAGGCCTTGTCCCGTGGTGGTAGTGCGACTCCACCTACGACTCCCGTTTGTCTCGCCGGCACCCCGAGCCTCCCGCTCGCAGAGGATGTGCCCCGCCTCCACCCGTGGTGCCTCCTACCGGAGATGTCGCACGCGCGGCCTACTCGAGCGGCGGCCGCTGAGGCCTCCTTCGTTCATGGGCACTCATGGCCCGAGGAGGCGAGTTTTGGCTTGACCGCATCTCGAAGATGCTTCTGATGTCGCATTGCTCGAGGCGCAGCAGTAGAGCCGGCCGCCTTCATGTTTGAGAGAGGAGGCGAGTTTATGGTGGGACAAGTGTGTCATGGGTCTGTCGCAGCAGACTACGTATGGACCTGGGAGGCGTTTGAGTTCCGGTCCATGAGAAATACTACCCGCCGACTTACCGACATGAGCGGGAGGACGAGTTCCTGCGCCTCAGGCAGGGAGGCATGACCATTACAGAGTACGAGCACCGCTTCACCGAGTTGGGCCGCTTTGTCCCGACTATACTAGTGGACGAGCAGATGCGGATGCGTCGATTTTCATTGGGCTTGCGACCGGAGATACGGTCGAAGATATGCTGCCTCACCATACCTACATATGCAGCACTGGTTCACATGTCTATGACGGCAGAGCAGGATGTGGACCGGTTGGCCCGATCACGTGGCACTATGGTCGAGGCCACGACAGAGATACAGAGCAGCCTATCCTAGCAAGAGGCCTCGTGTCGACTCGCCTCCTAGATCGCAGCGCCGTGGGCTCGATGAGGCGCCCTATGTGACCCGCACGTACCGCGGGAAACAGGTCATCCTATCGGGAGTTGCTTCGCGCGATGAAGGACAAGGGTTTCTCTCCGCCACGTATGATGGGCCGTTCTCGCCCACAGCCATATCGCCCACCGCTGCTGCACGCCCCCCGCACATCCTTCCTTCCGACCTCCCGTGCAAAAAGACTTCAGCCGCCACAACACCCTTGGCTCTCACCGAACCGCCCAGCAGTGCTCGCGTTCATACTCTCGTGGCCGAGGCACCCGAGACGTCCTGGTTCCAGCCCGACGGCTTTCGAGGGTACGCTTTTATTCACGACACTCCCGTCTTCTTTATCGGTGGACACCGGGTCCACTACTTCTATTATTTCTTGTGGGGCGGTGAAGCGCCTATCTTTGCATACGATTCCCACTAAGGGAATGAGACTCACTACGGCCACCGGGACTTGTTCGGATGTCACACGATTGTGCGAGGGTTGCTCGGTAGTCTTGGGCAGCAAAGACACGTTGCTCGTCGACCTCATTGTTGCTCCGCCGTGGCACTACGACGTTATCCTTGGCATGGATTGGCTCACCAGATGAGGGCGGAGGTGGATTGCGACACTCGGATCGTGACGGCCTGCGGACCCGACGGTACAGCCTTTCACGTTCCCTGCGCAGCCGCCGGCCCCGTCGAGTTGATTGTTATGTCGCTTTGCTTGTGCCGACCGATGGTCCGACAAGAGATAGTACGCCGCGGGTTCGAGACTTCGCAGCGTGTTTGAGACTATCCCGGTTTACCTCCTCGGCGTGAGATTGATTTTACGATAGATCTTACGCCCGGTGCGACGCCCATCTCGTCGCTCACGCATCGTATGCCTCCATGTGAGATGGAGGAGCCGCGGACACGTATTGATGTACTTGTAGAGAGAGGTTTTATCCGACCTAGTGTGTCTCCTTGGGGAGCACCCGTGTTGTTCGTGAAGAAGAAGGACGGGTCGCTACGGTTGTGTATTGATTACCGTAGGTTGAACCAGTGTCACGGTGAAGAACAAGTATCCTTTGCCCAGATTGACGATCCGTTCGACCGCCGAGAGGGGCGAAGTATTTCTCAAAGATTGATCTCCAAATAAAGTTACCACCGCTTGCGTGTGAGAGAGGAGGACGTGCGTAAGACACCTTCGTGACGTGCTTTGGGCACTACGAGTTCTTAGTGATGTCGTTCGGTCCGACGAACGCACCCGCCGTGTTCATGGATCCGATGAACCGGTATTTCGCCCTTCCTCTACCGATTCGTCATCGTCTTCATCGATGACATCTTGATATACTCCACGAGTCTGGGAGGAGCACGAGGAGCACTTGCAGCGTATTGGAGACACCGAAGAAGAACCAGCTTGTTTGCGCAATACAAGAAGTGCGACTTCCGGCAGAGGAAGTCAAGTTCCCGGGACATGTAGTGTCCAAGGATGGGATAGCAAGGACCTTGCTAAGGTAGCAGCGGTTCAGATTGGCGCACAGAAATCGACCTACATACCGAGGTGAGGAGTTTCCTTGGCCCGGCCGGGTACTATAGACGTTTCATTCGGGATTTCTCGAAGATCGCTGTGCCCTTGTCTCACCGACTCGAAAGGACCCGAAGTTCGCCCGGAATGAGAAGGCGGAGGCAGCCTTTAAGGAGCCGAAGGACAAGTTGACGTCCGCCCCGTGCTAGTATTGCTGCAGCAAGGGGTGAAATACACGGTGTATACCGACGCGTCTCGCGTTGGTTTGGGTTGTGTGTTGATGCGTAAAGATAGGGTGATATCGTATGCCTCGAGACAATTAAGGAAGCACGAGGAGAATTACCCTACACATGACCTGAGTTGGCGGTATGGCCATCTTTGCATTGAAGCTCTGGAGACATTACCTCTATGGTGAGGAGTTCGAGCTTTTCTCGCGACCACAAGAGCCTTAAATACATATTCACGCAAATGAGATTTGAATATGAGACAAATACGATGGATGGAGACCTCAAGGACTTCAAGTTCGAGGTTTCCTACCATCCCGGCAAGGCGAACTCAGGGCGACGCGTTGAGCCGCAAGAAGGCGATTGCATTTGCGCACCGCCGATGATAGCCGAGTGGGATATGGTAGAGTTTGTGCGGGACTTCGAGCAGCAGACTCACCGTCGAGGAGCCATTTGAGTGTGTTGCGCACATTCGGGTGCGGCCACTTATCGACGACAGATTGTTGAGGCCCAAGAGGGCGACATACGGCTGTCCGAGCTTCGAGAGCAAAGTGCTAGCGACGCCGTGGACTCCGAGTGGAGAGTTGATCCGATGGGGGTCTACGATTTCGTGGCCGCCATGTGTTCCGTATGTGCTCGACTTGAGACGCGAGCTTCTCGAGTCCGCCCATAATTCGAAGTTTGATGCATCCCGGTAGCACGAAGATGTACCAGATATGAGACGGACGTACGGTGGGACAACATGAAGGCCCACATTGCCGAGTTTGTGTCTCTGATGTCCGACGTGCCAGCAGTGTCAAGGCGTAACATCGCCGACCTCCCGGACCGCTTCACCATGCCTATAGCGGAGTGGAAGTGGGACTTCATCTCCATGGACTTCATATCGTGGTTGCCGAAGACGAGGAAGGGGCACGATTCCATTTGGGTGATTGTGGACCGGTTGACCAAATCGGCCCATTTCCTCCCTATCGAGTTACGAACTCGCAGACGAGCCGGCTAGATCGTATATCGTGAGATCGTCCGTCCGCACGGAGTTCCTTTAGAGATTGTGTCGGACGAGACACGCGGTTCACATCCATCTTCCGGACTCGTATCCGTGAGGCGATGGGTGTGAAGTTGAAGTTCAAGATACCGCTTCATCCTCGACCGATGGGCGCACGCAGAGCGAGTGAATCGATTCTGGAGGATATGTTGCGAGCGTGTGTGTTGGACTTCAAGGACGCTGGGACGACCGTCTTCCGTACGCAGAGTTCGCCTACAACAACAGCTTCTGTGCGACGATTGGCATGGCGCCATATGAGGCTCTATATGGTCGACCTTGTAGAGCACCGCACCGTTGGGCGCAGGTTGGAGAGCGTAGCCCGATTGGCCCGAGTTGGTACAGCGACTACACAGAAGGTAGACATTATCGCGTCGATTACTCACAAATCCGCAGAGCGCATGTAAGAGTTACGCCGATACGAGGCGGCGACCGCCGGAGTTCGAGGGTGATCATGTGTTCCTTCTGGGTTTCCCCCATGAAGGGAGTCCTTCGGCTTGGGAAGAAGGGGAAGCTCACACCGAGGTTCATCGGTCCATTTCGACATACGGATCGAGTGGGTGATGTGGCGATCGTCTCGCCTTGCCTACACCACTTGCTTCGTACATAACGTATTTCATGTATCTATGCCGAAGAAGTACGTTCTCGATCCTTCGCATATCATCGATGGGAGCAGCATGTACAAATGAGCGAGGATGCGACATATGAGTTGCGCCCGACGCGCATCCTCGACAGAAGGAGCAGTGTATCGCGTAGCAAGGTCATCCCACTTGTGAAGGTACTTTGGACACATCATTCGAGGAGGAAGCTACCCGGGAGACCGAGGCCGAAGTCGTGAAGAACTACCCTCGATTCTCGAGGAGTACGAACAGTATAAATTTCGAGGACGAAATTTTTGTTTAAGGGGGGTAGATTGTAACGACCGAAAAATTCAGACATCGGGTCGAGTACCACCTCGACCGTAAATCACATAGATTAAATCCTTTAGAAATTTAACAAAGTTAACTAAGTACTAAACTCAATTAGTTATGAAATCCTAGATCGCTTTAAATACGATCCGCAAGACCCAAAACTTGCGTAATCATTGACGCTAGGTTACCCTAAAGTTTAGAACCAAATCCATTCCCCGTCCGCTTCCTGAATGAAACGAAACTCAGATTAGGTCTAGATCGCACTCGGATTCCGATTAACCCGGTTAAGGAACTAGGACCGCCCACCGGGCTTAACAATCATCTCAAAATCACCTTTATCCGATATTCCACGGCCATTCGTTTCGATCGGAGCGAGGTAGTGTGAAAACACTATTCACAAGCCGAAATAAATATCCGGAATAGTGATCTCGCATCGTTCGTTGACGCGTCAAGATAAGCAACCCGACCGTCGAATCGACCAAATTACACCCTGATTAAGAAAATTTCAGAACATTTACATGTACTTGGAATTTCGATCGTGGCCCACCGACCGTCGAATCGAAAGTGGTCCGCCACGTGCGATCTACGATCCGAATGAGTCAAAAATGTAATCCCACGAGATCCATTGATGATAAGTTTAAGTCCGACGTTTGGTTCAAAAAGGCCTACCGTAACTCCCCTTTTGAGTGGAAAAGCGCCGAATATCCTATATAAGCAATACTCCCATGAACCTAAGTCTATTCTCGTAATGTTTGAGGCTATAAAAGGGGCTTAGAGCAGCCCCTCTCACAGCCATACGAATTTAGGGAGAAACCCTAGAGGGAGAGAGAGAAAAGAGAGGGAAGAACTTGGAGATCGTTGCCGATCTTCCTCCACTTGCACTGGATTGCTACACGGCCTACACCGCCTTATTCTCGCGTTCTCCCTGTTTTCCGCCTCATTTGAAGGTAAGAAAACCTAACCCTAGGTCTGATTTGTGGTGGAATCGAGTGGGGTGTATACCGACTAACCGATTCCTCTTTTTAGGCTAGAAATCGGCCGTAGAACGGAAGATCCATCACCCTTGCCGATTTATTCCGTTTCCAAAGGCAAAGGTGAGGACTTTAAGCTTATAAGTTACGGTTTTCAACGCTTTCAATGTCGTATAATGGTAGATTCATGATCCGCTTGCAATTGCACATGTACAAAGTGCCTTCCGTTTCTCGTTTTGATTAACTGCAGTGAAATATGGAATTTCACATATTCTAGGTATACGTATAAATACCGTATACGTATTTTTCTTGGATAAATGTTTGACATGTTTATTTAATGTATGATTATATGCTATATGAATAAAATGCTAGTTTGGCGAAAGGAATCGCTAAAATATATGTTCCTTTCAGTAAATGTGCCGTATGTTGAAAATACGTATTGAAGAAATACCGTATACGTATTTCTTTTGGAATAATGTTTGTCATATGTATTTAATGTATGATTATACAATACATGATTAAAATACTAGCTTGGCGAAAAGAATCGCCGAAATCTATCTTCCTTTGTAAACACTATGTATGTCGAAATTGGGTATACGTAGAAGTACCCTATACGTATAAAATTCACCGATGTGTTTGCTATGTTTATTTGTGTATGAATATGTTGTATATGTATAAAATACTAGCTCGGTAACGGGACAACCCTAGTACACCCTCCTCTAGCATACGTCATGTATGTTGAAGTAGTGTATTCCAAGTGTTGGCGAAATCACTTGCGAGTGTAAGTGTTTAAGTGTTAGAACCTTAGTTAGGTGCTGAGATGGGATTCTCCGCTACCTTAGAGTCATATATGACACTCTCCATGTGGTTGTTCACTCTAACCACTCACCTAGAACTCTAGGATTTGTGTCCCTATGTGTATAGTGCTTTATAACATGCTTCGTAACATGCTTGATAACATGCTTTACAACATGCCTTATGAAATACTTTACTTCATGCTTTATAATACATGCTTTGCCCTATGCTTTACTTCATGTTTCACAACTGACTGAGCTTGGGACTATGTTCGTAGTCCAGCATCCCAGACGTACTTGAAGACGTGGTTGGGGTTTCTTCCGCCACGCACGATGTGTTGGTGAACCCGAGTCGTGCTTCGGCTGGCGATAGTGGTTGGCCACACGAGGTGCTTCGCGCTCATATCGCCCAACTTGTTGTGCGCCGAGCTAGCCGAACATATTAAGTAAACCGCATGCCTTATGTATGTTCACCATGTTTGGTCGCTAATGCTTGAACCTGGGTACCAAACTTACCAAAGAAAAATCCCGTTAACCATGGTACCTCGATCCGCTAAGACTCATGAGCCGGCATGGTGGTATGGGACACCGTGGTCGAGCCGTCGGCCTACGCCGGGCTACGTGCCTCCCGTAGTGACCAAAGGAGCAACTCTACTCGTGAGCCGATTATGGTGGTATGGGACACTATATTCGCGCCGTCGGCCTACACCGATAAGGTGATGGGGAGTGGTGCGCTTTTTGTGTGCACAAACCCCGGCAGCCCTTTGTAGTGACCGCGAGCATACTTCTCGAAGTTGCAGCATGGCTCTTAGGGTTCGCCGCGATATATAGAGTATGAACTAGGCCTGTTTCTCGTATAGTTGTATCGTGATGAATCGTTTAAGGGGTGATGGGGAGTGGTGCAACCTTTGTGCGTAATGTACTCGGCAAATCTCTCGCAAAGTGACCTAGAAAACACACCATCGTCTCGATATTAACTAGGACCGACGACCCTAGATTGGATCATGTTTGGATATGATACAAGGGAGGTACCTTAGTTTCCCAACCCCGTCGTTTGAAATGAATTAATTAAAAACTCTGGTAATCATACTCATCATGCATCGCATGTGCCCGGAAGATGTGGAGCACCGTGGATGTAAGCATGCGCGAACGTGAGATGGTGTCGCATGAGGGAGGGTGTGGTGAGGGCATCCATCATACCGCATTCATACTTGCATTAATCGAGTAACTAGGAGTGTTTGATTTATCGCTTTATCATTACCGCTGACCGTATTGGTAACATGATAACTTATATCTTATCGTTCCACCGAGTTAGCTACTCACTCCCACGTTACGGATCGGTGTTGCGCACACCAACCGACTGCTCGTGTTTAGGCGATCCTATTATTCTCGGGAGGCGAGCTCCGACACGACGAGGACCAGAGGAGTTCTCGTATATGCAGTTCGCTGGCGGCTTCGATTAGGCTGCCGGGACTGATGGGTTTTACAGAGATTGTATTTAGTTATTTTGACATTTTGTTTATTACACAGACATGTATATTGTGACTCGTATGATTCATACTGATAATGAATCATTTATTTTGTTTCTTTACATACATATATACACACGCCGCCTTCCGCTTTTATACAACCGATCCGAGTATGAATTATCGCTTTGGTATAACCTCATTCATGTTTATTGCGCTAACTCGACAACATTTAACCATATCTTGATTTCAGATGACGACGTGACCCCAGAGGTGGAGCCTGATTACCATGACGATCAGGACGAGTTCTCTTATATGCAGTTCTCTTGCGGCTTCGCTTAGGCTATCTGGATTGACGGGGCTATATGGATTATCATTGTAGTTATACTGTTTGACATTTTGATTTTGAGACTATTACATGTATATGGTGACTCAGTGATGTATTCATACTCCGGAGACCGATCGTGATCTTTGACTTATATACATTTATTTATGTCTTTCAATCTTCCGCTTGCATTTTACAACTTGATCTGGAGTATGAATTACTGCTTTGGTATAATCTCACTCATGATTAATGCACTAACACAGACAACATTTTAATCATAAGCATATGTTACATAAGTGATGTTTTGGAACTCGGGAGTTGAGTTGCTACTCGACCCCCGATTTTCAGGGCGTTACATGTTGGGCAATTCTCAGTATGTATGTTACAAGCACAAATATCACAAACAATTTACGCAGCCTTTTGCCTTTTCCGGTTCTACCTTCTTAAGTTCCATGGCCTCAACTTTTCTTGTGAGTTTGGTCATTCTTGCATTTATATCATCTTCCTCTTTTAAAACATAAATTTCTCCCCTTTCCTTTGATCGAGTAGGCTTAGAAGTGGTAGTTCTTGAGGAGGTATCCCATGATTGCGCGTTTTCAGCAAGTTATCAAAATAATCCCACCCATCATCGGCTTCCTTATTCATGAATTCCCCAATACCCATCATCTCCACAAATTGGCACATACGTGAGGTCAATCCTTCATTTAAAAAAAGCTTATTATACGCTATGTTTCGTTGCCATATTGTGGACATGAATTTATGAGATCCTTAAATCACTCCCAACATTGAAAGAAGGCCTCATCCTCTTTTTGCGCAAAATTCATGATTGCTTTCCTTAAGGTATTTGTTTTATGATAGAGGAATTACTTTTTACGGAACTCCCTTTTCATCTCAGCCCATGTGCCAATGGACCTTCGTCTTAAGGAATGTAATTATGACGTAGCCTTTTCTTTCAAAGAGAAAGGAAACAATTTCAGTCTAAGTGTGTCTTCAGACACGCTTGGTAAGTATAATGTAGATATTATCTCATCGAACTCTTTCATATGCAAGTATGGACTTTCATATTCTAGTTCATGAAACTTAGGGATGAGTTGACTTACCCCTGGTTTAATATCCATAGTTCCTGCATTTAATGAAAATATCATACAGGAAGGTGTACTCACCCCCGCCAGTTATAAATAATCTCATAGAGTACGAGGTGGGGGTGGATTATGCACCTCATTTTCATCTTAAACTTCCTCAACTGGTGGTTGATTTGTAGCCATCACTTCAATTAACAGAGAGGATCCTAAGTGGTGCCTAATCCTGCGATGGATAGACAACCCTTCGACTAATCCTCCTTCACTCAAAAAACGGAGGGTATTGTCACGAATCCACTTGGGCATGAAACACTCTCAGCCCTCAAGTAACTAAACAATTAAAACCTAAAAAGAAAACTAGAAAAACTAAAACAAATAAGAGATCTTTAAAAAAAAAAAAAAGATAAGAGAGGGTTGGAACAAAATTACCAAATAAGAGTTGCTATGTTAGGATCCTACAAAACAGAAAACAATGTTAGTTTCTAAAAATAATTTCAGAAAAAATCCTAACCTAAAAACATAGCAGAAAAATAAATCATAATCTTAACCTAAGTCTAAAACCAATTAATTCCATAAAAATGTAGCCGTAGTCCCCGGCAACGGCACCAAAAACTTGTTCACAACCCCAAGTGTAGGGTCACGATATAGTAATAACTCGCTAAGACCAAGGTCGAATCCACAAGGACTAAACTTATACGTATTCTGAAAATAACTAGAACTAGAAAAAGATCTAAATTGAAATTTGAATAATTGAGACTAATGGTGAATAATGTTGATTAAAACTTATAAATTTAAATGTGGGAACTAGGGTGCCAAGGATCCACTTGTAGCTATCAAGATGCTACCTTACTTGATTCAATGAACACAATTGGAATTGGAGTCCTATCATATCCAATTGAAAGACAAAGCAATTTAAATTAAATCTGAACTTTTCATTGACCTAATTCTTAATGGATGAAAATTGTGATGATTGGAAGGGATTCTATCACCCAACCATGCCCATGAGACAATGGTGAACAACAAGATTTATCAATCTCATATTCTCAAAATAAGAAAAGAAAATATCTAAAACTATCACAACATCTATTGTAATTTGGGTCATAATAAATCATAGAAAGCTGAAAATATTCATTTAATATTAAACTAAAAATTAATGAGGTCCAATAAGAACAAAAATCAAAGCAAGATAATCATCCAAACACGCTACAAGCTTCACCTCTTAGCCCTAACTAAGAGGTTTAGCCAACTATAGACATGATTAAACCCAAATCTCTTTATATATAAAAAAAAGCATGAAAATAAATTATGGAAGAAAAAAAACTCTTTGGCTACTGCTCCACCCTTTTGCTATGCTCCTTAAGACCTTTTCAAACCCTAAAAGATGCTTTAGAGCATCCTAGGGAGTCCTATTTATAGTTGTGGAACTCCAACTTTCGCACTGAGTTGGAAAAATCTAGAAATCGCCTAAAATTTACGCACTCTGCGCAATTTCCCAACGTAGACTTTCAAAACTTTCCTTTTTTAGACTCGGAGTTTCATAATATGTTTTTTCACGACAATTTTTAGGAATATGTTTTTTTAGGACAATTTTCAGGATTGCTTTTCTTTTTCTTCACTTCAAATCTTTGATTCTCTTCATTCCTCACTTGGTTTCCTTGGATCATTGGCATGTGAATTCTTCATTAATAACTTCCAAATCTACAAATCTTCATTTAGTAATCTTTCAAGCATAAATATTCCTTTTGCCATCAATTTTACCTTAAGTTCTCAAAATCACCTCACACATGAATACATGCATAATTAGATCGATTAAGCACTATCATGTTTATAAAACCAATGTATAAATATGGAGAAATATGCAATATTTAACATTAGGTCACAGAGACTAGATGAAGGGAAAACACAAATATCAGATTGATTCAAAACTTATGTTAGCCCAAAGAATTTTTTAATGTCGGGCTTTCTAGCAATCTTTCTTGTAGCATGGTCCACTTGATATTTAGATGACTCATTTTTTGAATCATGCCATACATTCAGCTGAAAAAATAGATGGACGGCTTGGATTAAACACATACATCGTTGTTGGGCCGACTAGCACCAACCAACTATTAGTTGGCTGATGATTGGCATAGAATGTGATCCAAAGCCTAGGACAACTTCTGAACCAATACTGGGTCAATTAGAGGTGGGTCCACCTTGACATGTATATAAAATCCACTCCAACCATAACAGGTCAAGATGGTAATTTAGGGGAATTGCTCCAACATCAACCACATCTATAATTCTAGTGAGTCACATGAGTGAAAACCACGTAGGGAACACCCACTATCAAAATCACTTCATTTGGTGTAATCCACACACATCATATATGGGTCTATTGTTTGGTCTCCATGCATTAACCTCTACAAGACAATTAATGGATGGAATGGATTTCACATAAACATCATGGTGGGCATTATAAAAATTCAAAGGTAGGCTTCTCATCTCCCACTGTTTTCTATTTTGTAGCCTAGTAAATTACAAATCAGCCATATTTTTTGTACCCTATGGTTAAATTGATATCACAGATTGAATTGTCAGAATGGATAATAGCAACACATCATGGTGAGGCTCACTTACAATACACTTATTTAAGTTGGCATGACCAATGGTAATTTGGTGCACAAAAGGTCTCCTCTGATACGGTGCGCAACGCAGGAGACCATCAGACCATTACTCTCTCTCTCTCTCTCTCTCTCTCTCTCTCTCTCTCTCTCTCTCTCTCTATATATATATATATATATATATATATATATATATATATATATAGCGGAACGCTCACTTGCGAACCAGTTCGCACGGACTACATATGAACTTTTTTGAGAACTCATCATATCTAATGAGTCTCGAAAATCTGAACAGTCCACATTAAGTAGAACCTCATAAACTTGGTACCAATTTTTACTTTGAACCAAAACTTCGGTAGGCCATGAAAAATGCAAACAGTTTCCTCCCTTGATTTGAATTTCGTTTTGCTATGGTCCACCAGAATCTTAGATCAGGGTGAAAATTCACCACCTAAGGTTTCATGGGATTCCACATCTTATGGACTGTTCGGATTCGACACCCACGACACGTGTGCAAAGGTGCACATGTGCGTATGTGCGTAGGTGAGCATGCCTCTCTCTCTCTCTCTCTCTCTCTCTCTCTCTCTCTCTCTCTCTCTCTCTCTATATATATATATATATATATATATATATATATATATATATATATATATATATATATATATGACACAACACCAGACAGATCCGACCTAATCCAATGAATTAGAGTTAAGCATTCATTGTTGAATTTGCACCCTTAGCTAGAAATATTTAGCCATTGCCAATCATGCATGTATCTGCGTTGATTATTTGTTCCTCTAGAAACTAGTTTGACTAGGTCATCCTAGCCATCCAAGAAGAATACGGCTTCGAAAAGGGACAATCTTTATTAATTATACTAGAAGGGCCTTTAATTTGATCTTAAAATATCTAGGTTTGACCTTTGATCGTCCCCCCTTTCAAAAATCACTTTGATTGGATCATCGCAACCATTCAATCAATGACCTGTAAAATGAATGTTTAATAGTAAATGCCAAAGCTATTGCTCTGATTCTTCTGAGAATCCATTTCACAACGTAGAGAACCTTTGTTTAGAATAAGCCGGTGAAAGGACAACTCAAGTGTAAAAACCAAATGATTGGACCAAGCCAAACATGACTAGCGTGAAAAAAGCTGATTGAAGAAAAGAACTCCCAGCAAACAAACACCTTCTGTAGTTTGTTTTTACTTTTTTCTTTTCTTTTTCAAACATTAAGAAATGCTTATCCAAGAAAAGAAATCCCCCAACAACCAAAGACCCCATTTATCTCATCAGTTCAATTCCACGGAGTGAGAATTTATTTAAGCTTTCCGTACGTGATCTAGAACGTTGATCTAATTGCCCCAATGGGGACCGGGACATGCCACAAAAATCATTAGAAAATACTAAGTGGATGTCCCGTAAATGCCTAAAAAATGAGTTTATATCACTTTAATTAGCACTAATTATGTGGTAGAGATCTGGATCTTTAATACATGATAAGTTGATGTTTTAAATGATTATGTATTACCGATGGGTATCTCTAATACATAATTACTATTATTTAAAATAAGTTGGAGAGGTTCTCAAATCCAATAGATTGGACCACATGGTCCACTCAGTGGATGACTTCTAATTTCCTAAGTGCATGGTATTCAATAGAATGGACCCACCATGAGGAACACTTCATATAAAAATCAGCCTTATCAATTGATCAACTGGACCACACTTGTATTTTTCTATTAATCAATGTCTGTACACTGTTTTCTATGATGTAGCTCACTTGATAATTGGATAGATCTGATTTTTGCACTAGGTGATCTCATGGTGGGGCCAACCTATTAGGTGGATTGGATTTCACAAGCGCTTAAAAGGTTAGAAGTAATTCATTGGGTGGATTGCAAACAGGAGTCCAACCAGTTGGACTTAAGACTTCTATCATTTTTCTACTAGTGGGTGTGACTGCAAACTCATTTAACCTTCCAAACATGGCCTAAATATTTGACTACACTTCAAATTAAAAGGACAAAAAAAAAAAAAAAAAAAAAGGAAAAGAAAAAGAAAAAGCAAGTGTCTGCAGGCAAAGGGGAAAAAAGGACAGAGATCAAAGGGATGGGAATGATTTTCCCACCTGAGAATCTTTGGAGCATTCAAACACTATGGCCCACCCATCAAATCAACCTTGCCACAATTCACCGCAAGAAAAAGGTGGCTAGCCACTTATTACGCCTTGAGTCATGGTGTTTGTTTACGGATCTGTTGACTATTCAAAAATGGTGCTTGAGAAGTCAACAATCTCCCGGCAGTGGTCAAGGAAGCTTTGTAAAGCAAAAGTTCTGAGATATTTGATCTGGTGTTCCCCACTAGTATCTATTCAAATAGTCCCCCTCCCGGTTTGGGAAATGATGGACCCCACCTGCTCTGAGATGTGATCCACTTTAAGTGGTCATTTCAAACAATGGTTGGCGATCTCAGAGCATCATTAAGTTACAGTGCTCTTAGTTGCATCTGTTGACTTGGACACTCCGAATGACGGACGCGAATAGCCTGTTCCTCGGGTAGGAGCATCTCTGGTCGGAAGCCGCATCGGGCAGAGATTCCCGTGACAAATCCGCTCCATCCACTAGTTTGTAAATATCACGGTAAAATTAGGAGTAAAAAAATCAGACAGATCCAAAACTCACGTGAGCCATGCAATGCAAAATAGTACGGATTGAACAGCCACCATTGAAAATTTTGTGGGTGTTGGTGATTGGTTTTCAAGTGTACGAGTGTGCGGCTGTGCCAGAATTGAAATTGCTGCTCAATTCAAACCAATAACTATGACCCCAAGCACCAAGTGTATGAGATGGATATGATGAGATTGGTTGACTATTAAGTCACTCGCTCAGTGTGTAAACAGGATCAACTGATGTTCAGAGGGTAGAGTTTGTCCTCTGATGATAAGTTACACATGTACCTTCTATATGAAAGGATTTTTCAACACAGATAAAGTAAAATGAGAAAGGGATTATTACAGTCGATCACGAGGAATAGCTGCAACACACTTTTCTGAGTGAAGAACTGAATCTAGTGTGGAAGCGTAGACTCAAATTACCAACTACTTGATTAACGCTACGAATTATACTACGAAATGTAAACAACATGATGAGAGTAAATAATTACACTAATGAATGTACTTTTCTCGGCAGGAAAAAGTAAATGATTACACTATGAAATGTGAATTGATTGATAATTAAAAGGATAATTGAAAGGTAATGTTTGGTTTGATTGGGTTGGTATGAGACGAGTTCTTTCTATTGAATCATTTTTGTTATTTATAGCCTTAATCAGACCGTCGAGATTATTCCCAGGTTCTCATGGTTACCATAAACGTTCACCACTACTTGGCTTCATTTATTTCTTCTTCTGCCATTTGTCTTAAAACTCCTCCTTTACGATGACACTTCCATCGGCCACTTACATGGCATGGTTTGTTACGTTCCAACTATATTAACAAGAAATCTTCTTTGTGCATCCCTGTAAAATCTTCAAATACATCATGCGGATACATATATATTACACGTAACCTATTCTGATTGGTTCTCAAGAAGAATGGTGATAATGGGGATGAATATAGCCCTTCACGTCACTTCGTCTTTGGAAAAACGGTGAAAGCAACGTGTGGCCCCTTATTAATGTGACATTTATTATTTAAACTTGGCAACAAACCAATAATCACCCTCGGCTGATTCATCGTAACTCATTAGCGACGGTTGCCCTTTATCGAAGCAAGAGTCGAACCCCGTGTCAACAGTAATTCTTACATCATTTCCCACAAAATCGCAATGATACCTTAATAAATACTCCTCTACCTCAGCCAATATAAGCGTAGTTTCAATACCCTTTTTTCCAATACTTTCCTATACCTTTCTGAATCCTTTGATTTTTTGCTTTCTTCTCGCCTTCGATTAACGGCTACTTCATCATCTCTCCTAACGGCTACTTCATCATCTCTCCCACCTTCTTTCTATTAAGGCGACCTTATTAACATGATGAACGCCCTTTTTGAGAAATGTCTCGATAAAACAATATTCCAATCACATATTGAAAACTACCACTACTTGGGTTCGGCATTTCTCCAGCAAAGGATGTCAACGATGTTAGCATGATGGATCCTTTATTCCCCATTTGTCCTAGTGAAACTCTGTTGATTCATTACGAATCAATTCCTGATTCTATCAATGCTCTAAAGAATCCTTGGACGTGGCCGAAACCCCTTCCTAAATGGGACATTTGGTTTGTTCGCGTCTCATCCCAATGTGAGACAACGTTGAGAGAATCAGGTATCTATGAAGGCATCAAACTCTCCATTTACGACTATCCATCAGATCCTGCTCTTCTTACTACAGCTTCGACATTTTGGAGTTTATCGACCAACATGTTTTTCTTCGTCTACGGCCCTATGAGTCCAACCGTCTTGGTCGTTACGGCCCCGACTCAACTTCTTCCTTTTGGTAAAGATGTTTTTCCTGGTTTCACACAAAAAGAGACCAAGTGCTTCACGAACAAGGCCAGAAAAGCCTATTCCCACTTCATGCAGGCTTACCACGGGCGCAATGGACCGGTCAATTATGATAAACATACGGCTTTTCTGCTACTCTAGATCTGCCGACATTTACTTTACGTAAATGCCCTGTAAATCACAAATGAATATATTCCACTCATCGAGGCACTCACTCAAGATTGGACACTTACTTTAGTACCTTATGTACTCGGGCACCTATACAGATTTATTTACGAAGTTACTACCAAAGGTTTATATCATAGAGGAGGACCATTGTGGCTTCTTCATATGTGGATCTATGAGTATTTCCGCTCATCCTTTGCACATAATTCCATCCATTCTGAGCCCGTTTATTCTTCTTACGATGAACACGTTATCCACTCTCCTCAAGAGGCTCAATCATTTTCTGCATATATGAGCACTAATCTTTTCCCTAGATAGGAATAAGCAGGGTCGGTCATTCACTTTATTCCATAACAAAGAATATGGCCCTAGTTGGTTCACTGTCTATCCAAACTAGGATAGAATTAAAAAGACAACCCAATTGCACTAGGCATGGGAAAGCTATCGCATCTGTAGGGACTTAACTTATGGCTGTACGATTGACTTTGTCAAGAATGCTAAAGCTGGGGTCGAACAACATTGCCTAAATTTGCTTACTCACGAATTTAGCCTAGTCTAGTGTATCCCCTGCCCATTTACTCAATCAACATGTAATCAACCACCTTATAGTCGGTCGATCGTTGACAACGTCGAGCTTTACCACTCTCTCATCTCTTCTTTTCAAGAATACAACATATTTCTCATCCTTCCCTGTTATCCAAATCAGCATCAGGTGATGGACACGTTCATTGGTTGGTGGGAAAACCATTACCAAAAGTTAATCAGTATATCCTCATAAGATATCATTACCCACCTCTCTTCCATTATTGATCATAAGGGGAAGAAAAGGGCAGCATCCTCAACGGCCATTGTTCCCAGCCAGATAAATAAATCGTCAACAAGATTGGTTGGTATATCTTCTCCGATTGATACAACAAGTACTTCACCTAAGGGCAAAAAAGATATGGCGATAGTACATTTTGCTTCAACATCTCCATCACCTTGCCAGCTTCCATCCATTCAAAAAAGGACTCCTGACCTAGGGGTTCCTCTTAGTCAACCAACTTCTCTAGTTTTGAAGTGCATCGATACACCTTCCCAATCATCTACTACAGATTGATTATTGCCGATTCCATCAAAAGGATGATGGTAATTAGGTACTTCCTCAGTTAAAGTCGTGGCTTCTTTTGAAAAATACTTCAAAACCAAATATTGGCCAGAACTCTTTTCTGAAAATTACTTTAAAGAAATTGAAGAAGGTTTGAAACGTCACCAAGAAGCTCATTATAATAAATAATGGAACAAATGGTAGCATGATAGGGAAAGATTAAACGATCTAGACCTCCCATTTAATGAAAAATATCTCACTGCCTATCATCCTGACCCACCATCATTCCCCACTTTGATACGAGCAATGACGAAGATTATTAAAAAACCTCAGACTGTAGACAACCAATTTGTCACCCACGTCATCCGTTGTGATTTAGGTGGAGGTTGCTTACCTGTGTAATTATTCTTAGTCTTTTTTTACTTCTCATGTTGATTAATCAGATATTTTTTCCTTACAGTAGCCCAAGATTCATTTGCTATGGAAAAGCAAATCATAACTGTGCAACTGTTGTGGCAACGTCCACCAGCTATTAAGACTCCTAAGGCGACTGATGTGTAGACTATTGACTCTAAAGACACAGTCAATGTTGAAGCTCCTCCTTATGCCTCTTCTCATAACCTTTCGACCAATCTATCCATTGGCCAACCAGATTCCTTCAACAGTTGAAGAGTCTTTACGATTGCAACGATCAATGCCCCTAAGTTTATTGTAACATCTCAAAAATCTGGGGTCGAGCATAAACTCAACTCCCGAGTTCCAAAATATCACTTATGCAACAAAATGAATGATGAGTGAATGTTGACTGTATTCGTGCATTGAACATGAGTGAGATTAAGCCAAAACAGCATATCATACTCCAGAGACAGTTAAATTACAAGCGGAAGACTGTGATAGACATATAAAATATATTTAAAAAAAAACTGTGGTGAGTCTCCAGAGTGTGATAAAGTTACCAGGTTAAATAATTACCAGTACAATTCTAAAATTTACCAAATGTGAGGAAGTGTAATGTCTTCTATCCCAAGTACCATAGCCCCGTCAATATATTACCAGGTCTTCATAGACCTGTCAGAGGGTTATATGTAGGAGAACTCCTCCTCAACATCATAGTAGTAGTCCAGCTCTGCTTTATAAGCATCGCCATCATCTGAAACTCAACAAATCTGGTTGGTGTTGCAAACACTGTCCCGTAACGTGGGAGTGAGTGATCAACTCAGTGGAACAGTAAAGCATAGGTTAACATGTTATCAATTCAGTCAAGCAGTAATGATAAAGTAGTAAAATCAAACACTCCTAACTACTCTTATTAATGCAAGTATGAATGCAAATGCATGATGTATGCCCTCACCACACCCTCCTCGTGCGACACCATCTTACGATCGCAAAGATGCTTTCATCCCTCGATGCTCCACATCTTCCAGGCACATGCAATGCATGATGAGCATGATTACCGAGTATTTATTAGTCCATTTCAAATAGCAGGATTGGGAAACTAAGGTACCTCCCTTGTATCATTCCCAAACATGATCCATTCTAGGGTCGTCAGTCCTAATTAATCTCAGACGATAGTGTGTTTTCTAGGTCACTGCAAAGGTTTGTCGTACATTACGAACAAAGGTTACACCACTCCCCCATCACCTCTTTAACGATTCATCACTATACAGAAACAGGCCTAGTTCATACTTTATATACCATGGCAAAACTCTAAGGCTCACCACAATTTTAGAGTATGCTCGAGGTCACTACAAAGGGCTGCTAGGGCTGTTACGCATAAAGGTTACACCGCTCCCCCATCACCTTATCAATGTAGGCCGACAGCACGAATATAGTGTCCCATACCACCATAATCGGCTCACGAGTCTGTTGCTCATTGGTCACTACGGGGAGGCACGTGGCCCCAGCGTGGCCGACAGCTCGACCACGGTGTCCCATACCACCATGCCCAGCTCATGAGTCTTAGCGGATCGAAGTACCATGGTTAAAAGGGATTTCACTGGTAAGTTTGGTACCCTAGGTTCAAGCAGTAGCGTCCAAACATGGTGAACATACATTAGACAGATCGGGTTACTTCACGAGCTCGACTAGCTCGAGTGCACAACAAGTTGAACGACATAAAGTGCATAAGCACTTCATGTGGCCAACCACTATCGCCAACCGAAGTACGACTCGAGTTCGTCGAACATATCTCACGTGGCAAATTAATCACAGCCACGAATTCAATTCTGGTACCGATTGTCTAGGCTATAATCATAGCCCCAAACACAATCAATTACAAATAGACAAAGCAGTAGTGGATCAAGATTCAAATCATACAATCACAGTCTGGTTTATCCGTTTAGGGCTGCCAGGGCTGTTACATGCAGTCGTTACACTACTCCCCCATCACCCATGACGGATCATACAACATAAACATGAATTTAAACATACGCCTTACATAAATAAAATCATACAATCAGTTGAGCATGTTAACAAGCATATCATAAAGCATATTATGAAGCAGGTTATAAAGCATTTTATGAAGCACTATATAAACAGGAATACAAAAACATATATTTCATAAATAAGTGGTTAAAGTGAACAACCCACATGGGGAAAATCATACATGTTTCTAAGGTAGTTGAGAATCCCATCTCAACACCTACCTAAGGCACCATCATCCACACACTTACTCTCACAAGCATTTTTGCAAACACTTAGAGTACACTATTACAACATACATAGTGTATAATAGCAAAACATGTCTTAGGGCGAGTCCTTTCGCCAAACAAGTATTTTACACATATATAATATATTCATACAGCAAATAATCATGGCAAACACATCTCCAAAATGTATACGTATACGGTACTTTCTAGAATATACTATTTCTACATACATAGTGTATATTAGCAAATCATGTATTATGGCGAGTCCTTTCTCCAACTAAGTATTTTATCCATATATATTATATTAATACAGCAAATAATCATGGCAAACACATTTCCAAAATTTACACGTATACGGTACTTTCTACAAATACCTAGAGTATGTAAAATTCCATATTCTTCATCTTTAATCGAAACAGAAAATAGGCAGCACTTTGTACATGTGCAATTGCATGCAGATCATGAATCTATCATTATCTGACATTGAAATCGTTGAAAACCATAACCTATACACCTAAAGTCCGCACCTTTTATCGTAGAATCGTAACGAAGCCGATAGATTTGCCAACCTTCTGTATATGGCAGTTTGGTAACCTAGAGAATAAAATAGGTTAGCTATTTCATAACCTACAACCCTCATAACCCCAAATCAGTTTAGGGTTAGGGTTTCTTACCTAGAAACATCGCTGAAATCGCCGGGAAAGCGATAAGAATGAGGTGGTTAAGCACCTAAGGCAGCAAGGAAGAAAGGCAGGAAGGATCTCTCACAACTCTCTCACTTTCTCTCTCTTTTCTCTCTTCTCTCTCCTAGGTTTTTTCCCAAATTCGTATGGCTGAATGAGAGAGGGGTTTAAGGTCCTTATATAGGTTAGAACATAACCAAAATAGACCTCAAGTCAAGGTATACTTAGGTTATAACCAAAGTTGAGCTTTTCTGTCTCAACGGAGCATTTCTGGAGGCCCCCCTTGAGCCAAAGGTCGGACTTAAGCTCACTGACACTGGATCTAGGTCGAGTTACGTTTTCGTTCCGGTTGGATTCCCAGATCACGCGTGGCAGACCAGTTTCAGTTCAACAGTCAGTGGATCTCGATCGGAGATTCCGAGTACACTGATACGTGTATGAAATTTTTCCTGATCCGAGGGTGTAATTTGGCTGGTCGATTCTCGACGGTCGGGTTGCTTATCTTGACCCGCAAGCGACAAGTCTCCGATTACTATTCAAGATATTTATTTTGGAAAGAAAACAAGTGTTTTCACACTCTCTCGCTCTGGGCTCAAGCGAACAGCCGTGGGACACTGGCTGGATTTGATTTCCGAGATGGTTGTCAAGCCCAGCGAGGCAGTCCTAAGTCCTTAACCTCATATTATTCAGACTCCCGATGTGCGGTCCAGATCTGATACAAAGTTTCAAGATGCTCCCGAGAGCAGCCAGGTACTGAGCTTGATCTTAGATTTTAGAGTAACCTAGCGTCAATAATTCTATAAGTTTTAGGTCTTGCAGATCGTATTTAAAGTGGATCAAATGGATTTCGTAGCTAATCTAGTTTAGCACTTAGTTACTTTGTCTCATTCCTAAAGGATTTAATCCTATAAGATTTCTGTCTAAGGTGGTACCTAGGCCTTTGTAGTTCATATATAAGGTGATCCAAGTTATAATACTTAACTTGTTTAAGATAGCGTCTAGGGTGAAGGTACTTAGAAAACTTGAAAGAACAAGGTAGTGAAGGGTGGGATTTGTGAAGGAAATGGGTTAAGAAGTTATTTTAAACTGTGGGATTGAGTTCTGACAAGTTAATAAGGCGTTAGGAGCGACCCATTGCCTAAGGACGTCTAATTCCAGGTTGGTAAAAATCCGGGCTATTACATTTATCCACATCCAATACTCTCAGCGACAACATCAATCGTTGCCAAGACTTCGACTCTTCCAGCTTTTGATGCAAGTACACTTCCGATTGATGACATCATTTCCTCCCTCGAGTGAGCTTTAACTGAAGATATTATTATGGCCAAATCTCCCTCGCCATCAAACAGCTTGCAAAACCTCAAGGGCGAGCTCCAGATCTTCATACAAACGGGATTATCTAGAACCTTGTTGGTCGAGATGGTTAACAAACTCGAACGAATGATCTAATCATATCTTACTTTCTCTTGGTTGGATCCCACCCTCGTGAGTAAGCTTCCAGCTCTCCATTCTTTCTTGAGATTGATCAAAGAGAAACAGGACATATGTGTTGTCATCGGCCATCTTAAAGTAGAGCACACGACAACAAAATCTCAAGTGGCCTCAGCCAAAGACATTGTTAATCAACTTTCAATGAGTATTGCTAAGTTGAAAACATCTAGAGCCAAAGTGGAGGAGATAGAATCCAAAATCGTAGCCTTGGAAACAGAGTTGTTAGCTCTAAAAAGGGTGTGCGAGAAGTGCATCGAGCTCGGCCACAAGGAAAAAACAATCGAAGATCTGGCGATGTCTACCAATGCTCAGGCAACCACCATCGGCCGATTTCACTGATCTGTTGTCAAACATGAGGCCATCTTATGCACTGTAAAGGAATGATTGGAGACGATAGAGGCCTCACTCCAATCTTTTTCTTCTTTTGAATTGTAACTCTTGACCAAATATATATCGATACAATCGGTCATCGAGCCTCTTTTGTTTTTTTCATGCCATAGCTTGTTTTGTGTCCTTTTATAACCAACTGCTGACTTGGCCCTCAAAACTTGAGACATTGTGGACTTGTTCTGAGTTAAAAGCCTTAACCACTGCACGTTCCTAGTTGCTCAAAACATGCAACATCTTTCCTGCCACTACTATTCTAATCATGGATGCCTGAATCACCTATTTAAACTACTTTGAACCCCACTTAGATTCATACTAACCTTGACTGTGTAACTCTACATTACTTCCATGGCTGCCAATTCTTACTCTTTTAGTACTAGTGCTGAGAGCTACCTGAAGGAGATCTTCAACTGGGGTTTGGCATATTTCTACCTATATTCATTATTATTTGATGTAAATTACTTTGTTAAGGAGTCCTCAACAACAACCAAATTGGAGACTGCATTGGAAGAACTTTAAAAACTGAAGCACTTGTATTCCATCTGGTGTCGCTATCTTGAACTTACTTTCAACTTGGAACAGCTAGTTGGATATCTCCACCAACAAGTCGTGGCCAAAGAAGATTTTGTAGAGGTGAGCGATGCTCATGAGCTGGCCTGGCACGATTGATTACGCTAGGTCCAAACACATCAGTTCAACCGAACTTTGCCCCGTACGTTACAAGCATATCGTATCGTACCTGACTGATGGAGGAACTTAAGGAACAAGAACGTTCCTTCTTCGCTAAAGACTTGGTTGTCCTAGAGGACCTTTCATTCCTAGATAATCAAATTGATATCTACTAAATGCAGTTGAAGATAAGTCTTGGCGAAAAAGGAGTAGCCGAGAACAGGGTTTCTTTAACAACATTCGCGTTGACTGACTACTTCATCTTTTTTTTTTTAATCATCATCGAGAAAGGAGCGGACTAGACAGCTAAACAGGAGAAAAATGAAGCCAAGATGCAAGATCTCCTCGAGGAATTCGAGAACATGAAGATTAAGATGACCTGAGTCACTCAGTTGCTTCATGTTTTTCTTTCTTCTCTTATAATGCGATTAATGACCAACAACATCTTTAAATAAGTTGCTCTTTTATCAATTTCCAGATGTATCAATATTGATTTTCCATGTCATATCATGACAAAACATGAGAATTTTTTCAAGATACCAAAATTTCTTTCACCATTGGCCATGATTTAGGATGCCTAGAACAGATACCTGGTCAACTCACTATACCATCAATGATCACCTTCAGCTGGCCAAGTTTCTCTGTAACAAATTCGTCACTCAAAACTTAGCCATTTTTCACTCATGTATGCACTGCCATATGTTGACTTGGCAATAGTAAATACGCAACTTTGTTCTTTAAAAAAAAATCATTTATTCCATTGTATACTCCTACCTCTAAGGAAAGAAAACATAGACGTAGCAGTCTTCTTCGGATTCCTAACCGTGGAACCCTATCCAATGCATGCATTTATTACTCATACATGAACTTATAAAAAGCATTCCCCACTTAGATGTGCAGCACACCACAATCAAACCTTGCAAGCAAGCCTTGCCACCATGAATTCCTCTCCCTTTTTCTCTCAATCGTTAACAATTTTGAAGGAAATCCTTGAGGAAGGGATTGAATCCTTCTCCTGTTCCTCCTTCCTCCACGATACTTGCCCCTTTATAAGGGATGCGAGCGAAGCAGCCAAGACTCATGAGCCTCTTCGAGAGGTTCTCACAGTACTTTTAGACTTACAATGGCTTGGAGAGACGTACTCCAAGGCCAACTTCAAACTCGAAAGATGTGTTGTTACTCTAATGGAACTATCTGTCCTTCATGTTGAATTTGCAACTCTTTCGATTAGCTATGATGTAACATCGAAGAATTGATTGCATTGAACTCGTCAACATCACTTTGACCTGGAGATGTTACGTTTCATGGATGGTGTACTTGACAACCTCTTCACTGACCTCTCTGAGGCCTAATGGCTCTATCCAAAGTGTGATCAGATGGACAATTAGGGCCTTCAGAACTTCATTAAGTCATAGATGGAACTCCATTAGACTCGTGAAGAATCTAGTAGGTCCGAAGAGCTGAAGGTCGATCGTGAGTTCATAGTTGTTAACCAATGCCTTGACGAAGTCATTGGCCTTCTCCATAAACTCTCAGACTAGCTTCCATCATGGAGAAGTAGATGTGCATGACTATTGAAGCAAAGGAATTGACCACCAAGAAATTTGAGGAACTTAAGGTAGCTTATATGTTATTCGTCCGATTGGCTGAGGATTGTACTTCTTTTATTTATTTATTTTTGTAATTAAATGGCCTCTAATTTTAAAGCCTTTTATTGCAATATAAAACTTTTTTGCACATATTCTTTTGTTAACAACGAGATGTTATACTCCCTGTCCTTCGACTTTGCTCAGCCTCTTCCCGGACGACCTCTAACAATGAGGGATAATACAACTTTTAGAATTGTCTATTGATTGGAGCCTTTACGACCTTCCCATTCATGTCTTTTAGGACATACGCTCCTCCTTTGAGGACTTGGATGATAATGTATGGTCCATCCTAAGTGGGAGACCGCTTCTTACTGAGAGCACAATGTTTCTGGTCGATCAATACTATAACCTTCCAAACCATATCCCCTTCTCCAAAAGATTTTCCTTTCACCCTTTCATTATAAGTCCGAGAAATGATCCCTTTATTGGTGATGGTTGAATCGAGGGCTCTCATTTGATCTTCATCCAGCCCTTCAAACTTAGCCAACATAACTTCTATAAACTCAGGAGGGGTCAATTAATCTTGTTAAGCAATCCTTAAGGATGACACAGTGACCTCTGGGGATACTACTGTATAATGCTCGTATGTCAGTGCGAATGGACTCATCCTAGTACTCGTGCGAGGTAAATTTCTATAGGCCTAGAGGGCCTCTAATAACTTCATGTGCCATTCTTAAGAATTCTCCTCGATCATTTTTCTCAAAATATTTTTAATTACCTTGTTACTAGCCTTGTCCTGGTCATTGGCTTGTGCATAATACAATATTGAATGAAATATTTTTATTCCGTTTTTGTCAGCCATCGCGCTCACTTCCTTGGTTGAAAACACTACACCTCGATCCATCGTGATAGATTCTAGAATTTTTTAAATCGATGGATAATACTATTTTCGATGAATTCAATAATTTCTCGATGACTGACTCCTTTCATATGTTTGGCTTCTACCCATTTAGTGAAATAATCGGTCACAACAATTAAAAATGAATCCATTCATGATGAAGGTGAGTGCATTTGACCTATCAAGTTGATCGCTCAACCTTGAAAAGGCCAAGGCTTTATAATAAAATGTATCTTTGTAGCGGGTATATGCTGAATCAGCTCATTTTTCTGACAAGCCTCATAACCCTTAGCATATTGCATAAAATCGGCCATCCTTGTCGACAAAAAATACCCGTGGCATATGAACGTGAGTCTCATTTTCCTCCCTCCCTAGTGAGCCCCTCATATTCCTTCGTGGATTTCACCCATTACTAACAATGCCTCTTTTTTAGATAGGCACTGAAGAAAGACCCCATCAGCCCTTTTTCAGTATAGTTCATTGTTGATCATGATATAATTGGTGATCAATCTCCTCACATTTCTGTCGACCTTGGTACATATGCTCTGTAGATAACCCATAAGAGGAGCTCTCCAATCTTCTTCCCTTAACTCTACTTGGAAAATCTCCAAAATATCTTTTCTATAAAAAAATGACAGAAGGGATCTTCTCTAGATGGAAATTGTTCGCTCCGTCAATCCTCTTAGGGCATCGAGTCATGTAGTTAGTTGCACCATTTCATTGGTGTCCATGTTGTGGTCCTTAGTCACATGTACTAACTACACTTCTTCAAAACGGTCCAACATTTGGGTTGGAAAGCATAATATGGCAACAAGGTTGTACTAGTACATTTGAATAATCCAGCCATCTGGTGGATCACTAATTGTGAATCACCAATTACCATCACAGTTTTTGAACCTAATTAATTCTAGGCCGATTATCATGGCTTCGTATTCGGCCTAGTTATTGGTGCAATTGAATTTCAATTGGAATGCAAACTCTTATAAGCGATCAAAATTATTCAAGCTCTTAATGTCTTATGTGTTTTTGACCCGTCAAAGATCAACTTTTATGGTATCAATTGCACACAATAAAGGTCCAAAATCTCTGGAGAAATTTGTTCTTCCATATCGGAGGGATGGTTGGCCAAAAAATCAGTTATAGCCTGACCCTTCACTGCTTTCCAAGGAATATAACAAAGATCAAATTCAGACAAAGATAGCATCCATTTTCCAGTTTAGCCATTCAAAATTGGTTGATTCAACATATATTTCACTAAGCCTAGTCGTGCTTCCTAGCTCAAAAAGCAGTGAATCTATGGCTTATTGGTTAATCCTAGTCGTGCTTCCTAGCTCAAAAAGCTCAGAATCTATTTTACCAACCTCATTTGTGGCGGTAGGCGCAATGGTTGAAGGTAGAAAAAAATATTCTTTGGCCCCTCCTGTCTTATGCTCGTTATATAGAGCTTTTGGTCATGCTACGACGCACTGCTCAAGCCTAGCAATAGGAGTTTGATCCTCTTTCACTCCATGACACTATTTCTCTGGATGACTCGACATGTATTTTCCCTGAACTTATAATAACCCGGAGAAGGCTTATGTTCATCTTGATCATCTGCCCCTATGGCATTTCTTGAAGTGAAAGATGATAAAGAAGGGTATGACTGGATAGTGGATAAAATTGACAACATCGAATCCATTGATTTCTTCCCTTTCTATTTGGATTACCGAGCTGAAGACAGAGATGTTGAGGATAACAATAACTTGGAACTCATTGAGAGAACCTTCTTTCTTTGAATTTGTTCTTGCATTCTTCCCATGCGAGAAGGAGTAGAGTTCTGGCGAGAACCATACTATTTGAGTCGATTTGCCAGAAAATTTGGGTATGATCAAGCTATGCTCCAGGAAGGGGAGGAGGTCACACGGACAATGAGAAGTTATGGGGTCAACCCCTATAATTGGGCTTTAATATGGAAGCAACTCTTAACAAGAAATTTCAGCTCTCGATTTCTTCTCCCATGGTATAATCATCGAGTGACGACTTCATATTCCTGGATACGGTGGTGGGTGCATCATTACTACTTGGTGCGCAACTGTTTTTCGGTGGATCGACATATCTGGGTTCCTCCTCCACGCTTGAGGAACTATAGGCCGGAGCAAGGGATTGGATATTTTAACAAGAAAGATCAGGCCGCTATTCCGGGACAACTTCATCGTAAAATTTCTGTAGAAGAGCCCATCAGAGAAATAAAGTCGTCGTATACTCTGGAAGGATGGATTGTTTTGGTTCTCCTTTAGATTTGATAAAATGGGGAGAAAGACTGGCCACTCCTCGTGATGAATTTGAAACTGCAGGCTGTATTCTGTTTTCCCCTACTCCTGAAGGAGGAGATCAGCCTACACACCCTTCTCCCATCATTCTTCATACTATAGAGTCTATTACTTCTACAATTTCTCCCACTATTAAACATACAACCACCGCAGTTATCCCTGCCATGGGCCATGCAACAACTACAGTAAGCCGTTCTACAGTCATAGCTTCTCCTGCCATGAATCGGATTACTATTACTACATCTCCTATGACTTGCTCGCCTGCTAAGTCATTATCTCCTGAAGTTTTGGCACAACAGGTCCCTTCTCCTGCTCAAAGTACATGTCTTCTCCCCGTGAAGACTACTTATAAAGGAAAATAAACTATATCGGAGGAAGACAGTTCATCAGAATATTCAACGAATACTGTAAGCAATGATACATCTTCTCCCACGAGCTTAACCGATGAGGGAGATGCTTTATTACATGAAGATACTGATGCTGAGGTAGATATTGGAGAAGAAAGCGATGTTAGAGCTGAGTCTCTGCTTCCTGATGCTCCAATCACTTGTCTAGATACCTCTCATCCGATCACAATGACATCCCTATAAGAGGAGTAACTCGATTATGGAGAATCTGGTTATTCTCCCGGTGCAAATATCTTTCTTTCTTTTGATGCCTCATTTTCTCCATGTATCGTGGAAACGGCCGATGTAGTTGCTCGTGAAACATCAACATTAAAGGATATAGGGGCTCAATCATAAAAAATTTAAGCAACAATGGGAAATGTATTTCTTCCTCACAGCATAGGAGAAACCTTGCCAATAGCCACCACAACATCCGATGCCCCCATTCAGACTGATAAGTCTCCTACTATGCGTCATCCTCCTATCCAGCCAGTAGCCCAAAGTTTAGAATTCTTCTTTGATCTGGTTGACATCCCAACTCCGACTACTCTTGACTCGAGTACCGTAGGGGCTCAGGAGCTTTCTTTTAACGTTGTTGTGACTACAGAAGCACCCATATCTGCTGCACACACAACCTGTTATGTTCAAGCTACTTCCATTATTGCCCCAGACCGGGTATGTATCTTCTTTTTTCTTCTTTTCTTACTTTATATCATTATATATATATATATATATATATATATATATATATATATATATATATATCTTCTTTTGAACTCATAATCTCTTATTCTTCTTTTTTTTAAAGCTTTGGTTGTGCCAATTCCAAGCGGATATGAAGGGTCTAACTCAGTAGCCACAGTTTTTTTATAGTCTCTCATTGGAAAAGGTGTCCCCTCCTATGCTGGGATTCTTCAAGAATGCAATCTCTGTTATCATTAGTGCTTTTAAAGATCTAGCCTAGTGGCCCTTTTTGGACAGTGCCGTAGCCACTCTTACCCATTCGGCTCATCTGGCACACGTCAATGTTCAGTCTCTTCACGACTCCTTGTCAAAGTTTTATGACTCCACCAAAAACTTAGAAGCAGCACGAAGTACACTCATTACTTCAGAAATTCTGAATCGTCATAAAGAATTGGCACTACTTAAAGAGAAACTCTATCATTCAGATGATATCCTTGCTAATTGCGATGTTATTAGTCAATCTCTTCACGAGAAGTTAAAAGTTTCTGATAGAAATAAGGCAATCATTGATGATCAAATTGTTATTCTTGAGAGAGAGATTCTGCTACTCAAGGGTCAGAAAGAAGAAGAAGATTTAACTATTTGTCAAATTAAGGAGGAGCTGGAAACGAATACTCAAGTTGTTGGTATTGAGCAAGCTGAATAAACAAAGAATAGGGAAGTTGCTGCCTTTTTGGAATTAGAACTGGTTGACGTTCCAGATTAAGCCAAAATCATTCTTGAGGCTGAACGCACGACTGCTGCGGCACAATTTCAATTAAAAGAAGAATTGCAGCATTATGTAGCAGTATTAAGCATAGTTGAAGATCGGTAAGGATTATATTTTTCATATAAATTCCTTTTGTGTTGTGATACATAAACAAATTGTGGTGTTTTATTCATAGCAAATTCATTCTTGGTAATACAATCATTGATTTTGGGCTACATGTTAATGCAATACTTTCATATTCATGCTTCATTATTTCCGCTATTTATATTTATGCATTGTACAACAATCCTATGTGATGTTTTATTTCAATGGGCGGAACTATTTCATTTCAAAGTTAGTTTAGTTAGCTTTGCACATAGTTTAAACTCTTGAGTAGTGGAGCAATCACAGTTTTTTAGACTCATAAGTAGTTGGAGTCGGGTCTTATGTAAATGGTCTCTCTAACTCTCATGAGTTCTCTAGACTTATCGCGGCCGGGGAGTTCACAAACTGCGGTCCATCAGAGGGGCCCAATGAAGCTATCGGAGCCATGAACTCAATGGGATTTACGCACATGGTTGGCCACAGTAACTCTGTAGAGTTTGTGGGGCACACAAGGCTACCTTCGGTACCAAGTCCAAGGCTGCCAGTCCATCAATGAAGGGGTATTTTTATTGAGACCCTGTCCTCATGAGTTAATACTGAAATCGAGCCAAGGACCTGGGGGGTCTTTTTCTATTCCCCATTTTCCTTCATCTATAAGTTCAGACCCATTCATAGGAGGGTATTTTCATCCTCCTTTATGAAGCTGTCGAAGAGCTTACAAACGGCATTGGTCTCATGCGTGACTGGCCGTTGAGGACTTCTAGCCTTTGAGGCTTTTTATCATTGGCTTTGTTCGCTGCCCACATGGGTATGCACATGACGTGGCCTGTATGAGCTTTTTAGGGCTGCTGGCTCCACACTTATGAGACCCATATCCTAGCTCGTACCGTTCCGTATGCCTCCGCGGTCCTCCCGGTCGAATCCTAGTGACCTGCGATCTGTTATCGGCATTTGCGCATGATCTTGAGTCATATCCCGTATATCAGCATCGGCTCGACTCGAGATTTGTACCCTACCGACCGCGCCGTCGCTATGTCTCGCACGCCAAGACGGTACCTGGGCCAGGAGATGTGGGCCCGCGTTCAGTTTGAGGAAAACACCGCGCGTTGTAATTTCAAGAGAATCTCTACGACACGTCATATCAATCAATCAAAGTACAACCCATCACTCCATCCCATCCCCAAGTACAACCACCCTCCCTAAAAGTCAACACTCTCTCTTACACAAGTACACATCCATCACTCACTCACCCATCACACCCCATCACTCACCCATCCCTCTCTCTCTTACACCTCTCTCTCTCATCTCTTTCTCATTACTCTCAATCAACCCATGAAATACTAATGTCCAATCTCCAAGCTTCATGAGAAGAGCTTGGTGTGGCCTATCTTCCTACCCCCACATCTTTCATCTTAACCCTCCAAACCTCATCATCCTTCGTCAAAGTTGAAACCGAGGAACTAGGGATTCCATCAGACCGAGAAGATCGAAAGGTGGGTGATTTTATATTTTGATTTTATGATTTAAGGGCCCATTTATGGTGGGACCCATCTTAATGTATACATTGTATAGGGAGGGCCATAGTGGCGGGGTCCCTCCCCTTCTCACCGATCTCTTGAGGCCTTGTGGCCCACCAGGATGGACCCTACCATGAAGTATGTATTTTATCCAGGCCATCCACCAAGTGGGCCCACATAGGTGGTGAAATCCCACTAGTGTGAGTGTGGTGGGGGTATGGTGGACGCTGCTGCCAGCGTCTAGAGAACGTTGTAGCAAGCAACGTCCAGCTTGTTTATAGAAGAGAGGAGAGTGAGACCCACAACAGGCCCCATATATGATGCATGTATTTAATCCACACCGTCCACCCTATTTCCCTTCTCATTTTAGGAGTTGAGCGAAAAAATGAAGCCAATCTGAATCTCTGGCGGGCCTTATTGTAGAAAGCAGTAGTTTGGGTGAAATAAATTGTTAGGGGCCGCCATGATGTTTCTGTACATCAGATCATGTCCAATATTAGACTTATTTGAACTGTCCCGACCGTGGGAATCCAACCGACGGATTGGATCTTCTTGATGTAGGCCCCACCAATGAAAAACCATGAGAAACAAAAAGAGAATGAAGTTGACGCTGCTACTGCGAGCGTCCAGAGGACGCTACAGCAGGCCTCGTCCTGGTGTTTAACGGTCAATCAATGGGCCCCACCAGAGGTGTAGCACCCTGACTTTTCAAGACCCGAGTATACGACTCGTTTCCCAAAAACCCGAGTGTTACCCTTAAAGGATGGTCAAGTTCAATATATAACATTTTTTTTTCTTTTATCAGAGTTAACAGATAAGCGTATGATGGACAAATCAACTTGAAGGAAAATTTTATTTATACTTGAAATATATAAGAGTTGCCCATAATGACTTATACAAACTAATGTCTCAAAATTTAAACAAGTACCAGATTTACATGATTCAATACATGAAGAATAATAGAAAGCATATAAATATAAGACGCAAGATCACGCAGCTCCTCTAGGCAAATACGGTCATGCATCCCTGACGATCGTACCCTACTCCTCATTAAGTCTGAACATGTATATCACTTAAGCCACCTGTATTACCCGTACGGTTGTATATTTAATGGATGAGTGGCCAACTCAGTGTGAATTCCACTTAAGATTATATACTACCGCATTAGGTAAGAAATAGTGTAAAACATCCAGGCAGCCAAAATAGAGTAAATGCAGTCTTATTATATGCATGGATGCACGAATGCAATGTTGGCCTGGGTAAAACATCCAGACGGCCTACGTCTCAGGTAAAACATTTAGATAGACATTGGGTCATCACCCAAGGATGTGACAGGTCATCAGCGCAACACTCAACGTAATCGCATGGGCACGAAGATCCAAGTCATCATCATAAATCGAATGACTGGTCATTAGCGCAACACTCAGCATAATTGCATGGGCATAATGATCCAAGTCATCGTAAATATGCCATGTATGCATGATTAGCTAAGTCATTATTAGTCCATTTACAACCAGTAGATTTAATAAGCTCAAAGGTCACTACGAGGAGCTCAGAGCCCAGCGTAGGCCAACAGCTCAGGCATAGTGTCCCATGACCACCATCCCCGGCCCATGAGGCCACCATCTTGGGATGTTTAATGGAAACCCGTCAACTAGTGGCCAATCATATTACAACATATGGGGTTTACCATCGCATGGTTGTACAAAATAAAACATCGGACCCATCTAGGGCAAGTATTAAAACAAAACCACGTAGGCGAGTATCAAAATATGCCACATAGGGCTGATATCAAAACCATACGATAAAGACCATCTTCAGAAACCATTGGGCACAACAACCCTGGATGGTAGGCCCACATTAATGATCCATTTAGACCACCACTCAATAACCACCAAGTCGAAGGTCCGTTATGATCACAACTAGTCAAGTTACATGCCAAGTATGGGTGTACATTCATATGTGAGAATTTTCCGCTAATGTACCATTTTAAGTTCCATAAGCAATCCACAAAAAGAAATCCACAAGCATGAATAATTATACAGGATAATCATAAAGCATGTAATACAACAATTCAATTTCCACCAGGTGACACATGTGATTATAAAAGGAGATATTAATTATGAATTTAAATAAAAACTATAACTTAAGCTAATGGGAAAATGGAAAGCTCAAGGGAAAGATTCATTACCTTATACTTGAATCGCTAGCTGATGTTGCTAGGAAGCGCGTGCACCCTCAGAGTTGAGTCCTACCATGGATTATGAAGTTGTACATGAGATCAATGTTCTACCAAATGTCTATGATCAAGATTTATACAACCTAGGGTTTGGATTACTTTTAGGGTTTTATTATAGAATTAGGACTTCATCCTAGAGTTTAGTTATAGGCTTTAGATTATGGGATTTGGACTCTAATTTGCATGACCATTAATGGTATTGTTAACGGGAATCATTGGTGAACAAAATTTATAAAATGAATTAGTAATTAACTTTAGGAATATTACAAATATTGTATCCATTTACCTAATAATGCCCACTCTGAATAATAATACTTATAATTTCCAAAATAATTATTAATATTAACAATGTACTTAATATTAGTTAACATGACCCTGATAATCATTGTGATAAATAGAATTAGTATTCTCTAATGTCCATAATAACATCTTAAGAATGACGAATAAAATACAAATATTTTAATGATAATAACAATATATATACATATGTATATATATATATATATCAATTAATATAAGTATAGACAATTACTAATGGTTAATCATATCTTAACTTAAAATCCTAAAAATGATAATAATAGTAACAATGACAATTGAAATTATACCAATCCGGACAAAAAATGCAGCTCACCTAGTTGACTCGGTTCGAGTCGAGTCAACTCGGCTCAACACATGCCCTCCTCTCTCTCTCTCTCTCTCTCTCTCTCTCTCTCTCTCTTCTTCTTCTTCTTCTTCTTCTTCTTCTTCTTCTTCTTCTTCTTCTCCTCCCTCCATTCCTCATTTCTTCCTTTTCTTTTCTTGCTTTCTTTCTTACATTCCTTACTGGAACAACAACTTAGCCCAAGCATTAAGCCCAACTCAGTCCGGGATTTGGCCCATTTTGAGTTCATGATTCGCCTGTGAGTCAGAATCACATATGGATTCGATAAGGGTGGATTGACAACAACTCTCCCTTTGATTCCCTTCTTTCTTCTTCTTCTCTGATTCATGGCAGTCTAGACACAGCCAGACTCGACCCTACCGCACCCAACTCGGTCTGGGCTCAGTCCAGAGTCATCGGCCGTCAGGCCAACTTGGTGCAGCAGCACGGCCACACCACTATTTCCTCTCTCCTTCTTCCTGCTTCTTTCCTCTCCTTCCCTCTTCCTTCTCTCTTTCTTTTCTTGCCTCCTTTCTCATTGCTGGTGGGTCCAGCCAGTTCAGACAGACCGCCCAAACGAGTCGACTGTTGTGGCAACCCCAGACTCCGACTCGAGCTCGGACGGTGCAGTGCAGCGACCGCCACTGCCTCAATTGGAGTTTCACCACAACAGTCTAGATCAGCTCTGGGATGATTAGTTGTGATTAAATGGGATTCAGAAGGCCCACCTAATGGACAACTTGTGGCCACACAACTCAGCAGTGGCAGTTTTTTTACGAAGAAGGAGACCCATCGTCAATGGTGGATCACCACCTGACAGGTTTTTCTTCAAAGCGGCGCCTTGGGGTGGTTGGGATTCATGCACAGGAGCTTAAGGATGCCCTAAGTTGAAGCTTTGAGAAGGTTTGGCCAGTGGTTCAGATGAAGAAGAGAAACGACTATTTTCTAGGATTTCTAAAAGAAGGGGAGAGAAAACCTGGCTTCCTTTTGATTCCACCCTTTGATATATCAATTTCTAGAGCTCCCAGATCCGCTGGATGAGAATGGACGACTGGGATTTGGTTTTCCTAGCAACCGCCCCAAATACCGCAGGTAAAACCGGAAGCTGTTTCTTTTTGTTGTGGGTAGAAAACCCTAACTCATGTGAGGAATCAACGGACGGCTGGGATTGATTTGAAATGAACGGCCGAGATTGGAGGACTCCCTCTCACCCGGATTGCCACCATGGCAAAGAAAACAGTTTCCAGTTTTGGAAAAATGGTGTTTGTAGGACCTCTTTGTAGTGAGGATCGTGCATCCCTACGTGCAGGAAAATTTGTTGTGACGGATGGGTTTTGGTCAGGCGGAGCTTCCCAACATGATGGACGGTTCTGATCGCCCAACCAGGTCTTGATGGTGGGTCACTGATCAACACATGGACGGTGTCCATTTTTAAACGAAATCGAGCAGGTGAGAGCGAGAGATGTCTCTCTGTTTTTGGAAATCGCGGGTCAACACCCGTTTGACCCACGGTGTGGTCCGGTGCACCTCGTGCACTGGTGGTTGAGGTGTAAACATACCCTGCGTGGGGTCCACCGTGATGTTTGTGATAAATCATGTAACGCCCTGAAAATCGGGGGTCGAGCATAAACTCAACTCCCGAGTTCCAACGCATCACTTATGCAACAAAATGAATGATGATTGAATGTGCTCGGTATTAGTGCAATGAACATGAGTGAGATTAAGCCAAAACAAAGATATCATACTCCAGAGACAGTTAAATTTGCAAGCGGAAGACGTGATAGATAGATAAAATATATAAACTGTGGTGGGTCTCCGTGAGTGTGATAAAGTTACCGAGGTTAAATAATTACAAGTATGATTTTAAATTATACCAAGTTGAGTAGTGTGATCTAGTCAACATCCCTGTAGCCCCCCAGACAATCAAGGCACGGCTCTCACGGCCGCGTCGAAAACAACATATACGAGAAAGCATTCTCGTCGTCATAGAAGTCCGGCTCGCCTCGAAGTAGCGTCGCCATCATGACCGCAATCGGACAAAGTCGGTGGGTGTTCGAACACCGTCCCGTATCGTGGGAGTGAGTGATCAACTCAGTGGAACAATAAAGCATAGGTTAACATGTTATCAATTCAGTCAAGCAGTAATGATAAAGCAATATAAATCAAACAATTCTAACTACTCTTATTAAGTGCGAGAATGAAATGACATGATCTTCAGTATGCCCTTGCCAAACCACCCTCATGCGACATCATCTTACGTTCGCGAATGCTTAACTCCCTCGATGCGCCACATCTACTAAGCACATGTGGTGCGATGATGATCATGATTACCGAGTTATTATTAGTCCATTTCAAACGAAGCAGTATTGGGAAACTAAGGTACCTCCTTGTATCATTCCCAAACATGATTCATTCTAGGGTCGTCAATCCTAGTTAATCTCATACGATATTATGGTTCGAGAAGCATAGCGAAGGCATCGCAAAGGGCTCGTCACCGTCGGCGCGGATACGATCTCACCGTATGCGGCTCAATTGCTGGCCGTCACTCGAGTACGGTCTCACCGTACTCGGCTCAATCACTAGCCGTCACTCGAGTACGGTCTCACCGTACTCGGCTCAACTCATACTCTAGTTCTTGTGAAAGACTGTCGCCAATCACGGACCCTTGGAGTATACTCAAAGATACTACGGAGGACTCGTCGCCGTCGGGCGTGCAGTACGGGTCTCACCGTACTCGACTCTCGCCGTAAATATCGACAAATCGAATATAGTGTCCCATACCACCATAATCGGCTCACGAGTCCGGTTGCTCACTTGGTCACTACGGGAGGCACGTGGCCCCGGCGTGGGCGAACGACTCGACCACGGTGTCCCATACCACCATGCCCGGCTCATGAGTCTTAGTGGATCGAGGTACCATGGTTAAAAGGATTTCACTGGTAAGTTTGGTACCCTAGGTTCAGGCAGTAGCGACCAAACATGGTGAACATAAATAAGACAGATCGGGTTACTTGACGAGCTCGGCTAACTCGAGCGCACAACAAGTTGAACGACATGAAGTGCATAAGCACTTCGCGTGGCCAACCACTATCGCCAACCGAAGTACGACTCGGGTTCGTCGAACACATCTCACGTGGCAAATGAATCGCAACCATGAATTCAATTCACCGTGTAGATTGTCGAACTATAATCATAGCCCCAAACACAATCAAGTGTAGATAGATAAAGCAGTAGTGAATCAAGATTCAACTCATACAATCGAGGTCTGGTAGTATCCGTTTAGGGCTGCCAGGGCTGTTGCACACATTCGTTGCTCCACTCCCCCATCACCCATGATGGATCATACAATGTAAATATAAATTTAAACATATGCATTACATAGTTAAAATCATAAAGCAGTTGAGCATGTTATGAAGCACAATACGAGCATGAATTTATACATGTTCAATTCCTAATCACACAACTATCCAAGGAGATCATACACATAGTTAGAAGAGGTTGAGAATCATATCTCAACACCCTTATACATTACAATTTGCTAACTACTACTTATTCAGACATTTCAAGAAACACTTAAACAAACATGCATCAACATACATGACATATGTCGATCGCATAGGCATTAGGCTAAATCCTTTCACTAGGGAGTTGCCCCAATCATAACACGCGTACACCCACGACGGATAGTCATGGCAAGCAGGAATCCAAGTTCCATATTCATTCAGTCATTTTCGCAAAAACTTGGGCCACACATTTTAGCATATATAGTGTATATTGGCCGTATGATTTAGGAAAAAAATCCTTTCGTCAAAAGGGTATCGCCAATACAACAATCATGAATCCATGACAATTAGTCATGGCGAGCACGAATGAGGATTCTATACTCATTCAGTCATTTTCACAAACACTTAGAATACACTATTACAACATACATGGTGTATGTTAGCAAAACATGTATTAGGGCTATCCTTTAGCCAAGTGAGTATTTTATCCATGTATAATATATTACTATAGCAAATAATCATGATAAATGTATCTCCAAAATTTATACGTATACAGTATTTTCTAGAATACGCATTTTCAACATACATAATGTATACAAGCAAACATGTATTACGGCGATTCCCTTCGCCAAGCAAATATTTTATATGCACATAATATATTTATACGACAGTTAATCATGACAAACACATCGCTAAAATATACATGTATACGGTACTTCTTACAATACCGTATTTCTACATACATAGTGTTTATTAGTAAACATGTATTTAGGAGAATCCTTTCGCCAAATAAGTATTTTATCCATACGTCATATATCCATACGACAAATAAACATGTCAAACACATTTCCATAAAAAATACGTATACGGTATTTTATAAGAATACCTAGAGTATGTAAAATCTAAATTCTACAATTCTAATCGAGACTGAAAACGGAAAGCACTTTGTACATGTGCAATTGCATGCAGATCATGAATCTATCATTATCTGACATTGAAAGCGTTGAAAACCATAACCTATACACCTAAGGTCCGCACCTTTTGTCGTAGAATCATAACGGAGTTGATAGGTTCGCTAAGCTTCCGTATACGGGAGTTTGGCAACCTAGAGAACGAAACAGGTTAGCTATTTCATAACCTGTAGCCTATACACCTCAAAACAGGTCTAGGGTTAGGGTTTATTACCTTAAAATGGAGTCGATATCGCCGGGAAAGCGTCTGGAAAGAGGCGGTGCAGCCCGTGGAGCGGCAGGGAAGTACGGCAGGGAGAAGCTCCCACTTCACCCTCACTTTCTCTCTCTTTTTTCTTTCTCAATCTCAAATTCGTATGGCTGCCATGAGAGAGGGTTTAAGGTTCTTATATAGCCTAAGAATTCCTCAAAACAGACTCCAGGTCAAAGTATACTAATGTTATAACCAAAGCGGACCTGTTTCAGCTCAACGGAGGACTTCTGGCGGGCCTCCTTGAGCCAAAGGTTGGACTTAAGCTCACTAACGCTGGATCTACGTTCTATTAAGTTTTCATTTCGGTCGGGATTCCAAATCACGCGTGGCGGACCAGTTTCAGTTCAACGGTCAGCGGATCTCGATCGGAGATTCCGAGTACATGTAAATGTGTATGAAATTTTTCCTGATCCGAGGGTATAATTTGATCGGTTCGACGGTCTGGTTGCTTAATATTGATCCACAAACAAATGATGCCGAGATCACTATTCAAGATATTTATTTTGTAAAGGAAATGGTGGTTTCACACTCCCTCGCTCTCAGGACACGATCGAATGGCCATGGGACATTGTCTGGACTTGATTTTCGAGATGGTTGTCGAGCCCAGTGAGGCGGTCCTAATTCCTTAACTTCGAGTTATTCGGACTTCCGACGTGCGGTCCAGATCTGATACGGAGTTTCGATGTGCTCCCGAGAGCAAATGGTAATGAGATTGATCCTAGATTTTAGGGTAACCTAGCGTCAATGATTCTACAAGTTTTAGGTCTTGCAGATCGTATTTAAAGCGATTCAAATGGATTTCATAGCTAATCTGGTTTCACACCTAGTTACTTTGTCTCATTTCTAAAGGATTTAGTCCTAAGTGATTTACGGTCGAGGTAGTACTCAGGCCTTTGTAGTTTGTATATAAAGTGATCCAAGTTATACTAAACTAGTTTAAGATAGTGTCTAGGGTGAAAGTTCTTAGAAAAATTGGAAGATCAAGGTGATGAAGGGTGAGATTTGTGAAGGAAATGAGTTCAAAGGCGGCTTTAGACTTTGGGATTCAGTTCTGACAAGTTAATAAGGTATTAGGATTGACCCATTGCCTAAGGACGTCTAATCCCAGGTTGGCAAAAATCCGGGGCGTTACAAATCAACTCTGTCCATTCTACATGGTGGGCCCTGTCATGGCCTCTTACCAAAGATGGGGCAAATCCAAGGTCCTAGTGGGCCATACATGTAGATTTTTCCTCTAAATTAGGGGTTTTCATTGATCTGACAGTCAGATCATTGTGAATCTGAACTTCAACGGTCTTGGTCATTGTTCGGATGGTTAGGATCACATATTCCCTGAATTTACCATTTGAATGTTTATATTATAACATCTTCAATTATTATTATTAATAATATTAATATTATCATTATTATCTTGAGTTGATTTGTAGGGCCTACTTCTAGGCAGAATCGTCCTCACAGTAGATCAACTGTTATGATTCATTTACATAATCCTCAGCTTACTTTAATTGTTACATGGGCCACATTACATGAATGTTTGGATATAAATTCTCAGTTCTCTAGCCTTTCCAATAATTCGGCTGTTGGATTGACTTTAACTTAGCCACCAATAACCCTAGGGATCCTAAGGAACGTTTAGGTGTGATTTGAGAGTTGTATATAAAACTAGATAATCCCATCTGTGTTTTTAAATGATGGGTCATCCTATGGGATGTTGTAAAGTTGGTGAATGGTAGACATCATGATCCGGAGTTGTAATGGTCAGCTAGATTCGTCCACCGATGAAATTTGAATCCTAAAATGGGTCTCTTTAGTGGTATTGTGATCCACCTTGGAAATCGATGGATGAACAGTTTGATATGTGGAATGGGATTATTTTTTAACAGTTAGATTTAAATTGGAATACATGTGAATGTTTGTTCAAGCTGGGTTTGTATTTATACTATGTTGGGTCACACGGGAATACCAGAGTACCGAAAGTATGGGGTGTTATAATCTACCCCCCTTAAAGAGAATTTCGCCCCCGAAATTCAGTATTACCTCTATGAATGCGAACAACAGTCCATCTTACAGTATCCGTGTGCATTTGCTAGTTCTCTACATTAAGTTTATTTATATATGCAAGCGCTCATGTCTTACTATTAGGACAAGGGTCATTATAATCTACCCCCTTTAAAGAAGGTTTTACTATCGGGATTGGGTAACGCACGTTCCGATTATCAAACTTGCCAAAACCCTTAAGTGTCTAGCCTAGCATATTGATTTCCACTAAAGGTTTGAAACCATTCTAGTGTTACCCAAAATTAAGAAATTATCCTAATGTTTTTTTTTTCTACATCAAAATATCCTATTGCCTTTACCAAGATTACAAGTTCATTTAAGTGACGACTGACAACACTATTATGCCTCTCATTTATATTTCCTTTTACCTCTAAGGATAGTTTTCCCATGTCTAGGGTATAATGCAATTTTCCACTTTCAATGTTTGAGCTAGCATAGATAAATGGTTGCAGTGGGTTTGAGCCCGATACATCAGTCATATGCCTGCAGAGCAGAGGGTTTCGGTATCAATTCACAATCCTATTAAATCTCGATCATTTGCTTGATCAGGGAATTGAGATCGTTGAGATTTGCTAGGACTTAGAATTTGAGTCAAACCATGAAAACTTCGTTTAAATATGGTTCCATCAATCCGTGATCCAAATTGTTCTAGACTATAGGAGAATATCATTTGATCTTTTAAATTGACAATGAGAGTGTCTAAAATTTACGTGAATAGACACAATCGACCATCACGCTTCCACTGCACACTCTGATCATCTAAGCTAAATGCAAAAATTTTCGAGACCAAGGTCCATATGTGAAACCTAAGTTTTTACTAAATCTATTCTAGGATTTCAATTCTAGTTCCAATATGTTTACGCTAAGATTGAAAATCTAACCAAAAATTTATAGCTTTGCCTCTAGTTAATTCTAAGTACGGAAATTATGAGAGATACCATCTCTAGTTGAAGAGATGTATTAACGAGTTTGATTTATCATTCCTATGTATGATTCTTAAGCTTATGGGGTTTTAAGTTTGTCCTAAGGTACAATATGGTGGGCAAGGACTTTCCTACAATGCCAAGTCTGTTTCATTTATTAAATGTTGTGACAACGTTGATTCTATATAAGGAAAATTTTGGAAAGGTATGAACTTATAGGTTCCTAAAGATCATTCTTTTGGAGTCAAGTCTAAGGAAGGTTCTTGTCAAGTCTTATTTATATTATAGTGTGTATTTGTTCCCCCAAGATACCTGGGTTTAGTTTCTAATTTCAATCAACTAATTTGAAAAATTTAAGGGAACCTATGTTCATTTCTAAGTCTTACAATCTTTTAGACAAGTCTACATGGAGCTTAGAATATCAAGTTTCCACGTTCTCAATTTCTCCTAGTTGCAAGGAGATTTCACCTAAGTTCAAATAGTTGTTCTAATAATTTCTAAGGGGACCAAGGTTTTGAATTTCTACATTCTCAAATTATTCTTCGCTCAGATGGAAATTTATATTGCCATCCAAGTCACTTCTAAGGGAACCTAAGTTTATGTTGCTATATTCACAATCATTCTTCTAAATCTAAGGGAATTCACCTAAGTTCAAATTTCTAATTTCAAACATCCTAACTTGAGACATTTAAGGTTTGTATAAGTTCATTTTCCAAGGCCAAGTTTGTCCAAACTATACTCTAATACCAACTTGTAATGCCCCGACTCTTCAGGACCCGAGTATACGACTCGCTTCCTAGAAACCCGAGTGTTAACCTTAAAGGATGGTCAAGTTCAATATATAACATTTTTGTTTTTTCTTTTATCAGAGTTAATAGATGAGCGTAAGATGGACAAATCAACTTGAAGGAAAATTTTATTTACACTTGAAATATACAAGAGTTGCCCATAATGACTTATACAAACCAATGTCTCAGAATTTAAACAAGTACCAGATTTACATGACTCAATACATGAAGAATAACAGAAAGCATATAAATATAAGCCGCAAGATCACGTAGCTCCTCTAGGCAAATACAGTCATGCATCCCTGACGATCGTACCCTACTTCTCATCAAGTTTGAACATGCATATCACTTAAGCCACCTATACTACCTGTACGGTTGTATATTTGATGGATGAGTGACCAACTCAATGTGAATTCCCCTAAAAAATACCCACCGCTGCATTAAGTAAGAAATAATGTAAAACATATAGGTAGCCAAAACAGAGTAAATGCAGTCTTCTTATATGCATATATGCATGAATGCAATCGTCAGCCTGGGTAAAACATCTAGATGGCCTATGTCCCGGATAAAACATCCGAACGGATATAGGGGTCGTCACCCAAAGATGTGACTAGTCATCAGCGCAACACTCAGCATAATCGCATGGGCATAAAGATCCAAGTCATCATCATAAATTGAATGACTGCTCATTAGCGCAACACTCAGTGTAATTGTATGGGCATAATGATCCAAGCCATCATAAATATGTCATGTATGCATGATTAACCAAGTCATTATTAGTCCATTTACAACTAGCAGATTTAATAAGCTCAAAGGTCACTACGAGGAGCTCAGAGCCCAGCATAGGCCGATAGCTCAGGCATAGCGTCCCATGATCACTATCCCCGGCCCATGAGGCTACCATCTTGGGATGTTTAATGGAAACCCATCAACTAGTGGCCAATCATATTACAACATATGGGGTTTACCATCGCATGGTTGCACGAAATAAAACATCAGACCCATCTAGGGCAAGTATCAAAAAATCATGTAGGGCGAGTATCAAAATATGCCATATAGGGCCGATATCAAAACCATACGATAAAAATTATCTTTAAAAATCATTGGGCACAACAACCCTAGATGGTAGGCCCACATCAATGATTCATCTAGACCACCACTCAATAACCACCAAGTCGAAGGTCCATTATAATCACAACTAGTTAAGTTACATCTCAAGTATAGGTGTACATTCATATGTGAGAATTTGCTAATGTACTAGTTTAAGTTCCATAAGCAATCCACAAAAAGAAATCCAAAAGCATGAATAATTATACAGGATAATCATAAAGCATGTAATACAACAATTCAATTTCCACCAGGTAACACATGTGATTATAAAGGAAGATATTAATTATGAATTTAAGTAAAAACTATAACTTAAGCTAATGGGAAAATGGAAAGTTCAAGGGGAAGAATCATCACCTTATACTTGAATAGCTAACTGACGTTGCTAGGAAGCGCATGCACCCTCAAAGTTGAGTCCTACCATGGATTGTGAAGTTGTACCTGAGATCAATGTTCTACCAAGTCTCTATGGTCAAGATTTATACAACCTAGGGTTTGGATTACTTTTAGGATTTTATTATAGAATTAGGACTTCATCCTAGAGTTTAGTTATAGGCTTTAGATTATGGGATTTGGACTCTAATTTGCATGGCCATTAATGGTATTGTTAATGGGGATCATTGATGAACAAAATTTACAAAATGAATTAGTTATTAACCTTAGGTTTATTACAATGGCTAATATTATATCCATTTACCTAATGTCATGCCCCAAACCCGGAGATCGGATTCACAGGAATCCCGATCGCCGAATCCTGTGCCGACAGCCTCCATAGTACCCCATTCTCGGCTCCTAGCGTCCATACGCCAGATTTCGATCCTGAGATCCTACAAGGAGGATTTTCTATTGTACATGTAACTCATAATAAGCATAACCACAAGATTACCCAATTCACAAAGGCAACATCATCATCACATATCCACTAATATAATCATTTGAGTACAATACTGAAAGGGAAATACATGATATCGAAAATCAAGCTCTAGAAGACCGCCACACGCTCCAAGCTCAACACTGCTGCCACCTAATATCGCCTGCGCGCATCTATCGTACATAAGCTTATAGAAAGCTTAGAGGGTGGTGTAAGTGTGTGCACAAGGTAAGTGTCAAGTATTCAACACAATGCCATCATTATACAGGACGGAAAATACTGGTAATCCATAAATTGTACAATATCGAAATGAACAGAATCACTAACAAGATCATGAATTACCAGAGTAAGCAGAAATACTGACAAGAGCAGGAATAATCAGAGTAAACATAAATACTGGCAAGATTATAAATTATACGATAACAGAGTAAGCGGAAATATGGACAAGTCTATGAATCAATCAATATCAGAATACGCAATATAGAACAGCTATGCAGATGATGAGTCATAAAGAGCCAATTATCAAATGCCGAGGATGTGATGCAGTGTGTAATTCCTGATGAGTCCACGACTAGCGTCAATCGTATCTAGACAATATAAATGCAGAAACACAGGCAACCCAAAATGTCATATGCCGCGAATGTAATGTAATATGCGGTGCAAATGGAATGACCATGCTGGAGTGTGAAGTCGGGATGATAGTACATAGTATCGCAGGCTATGGAGTCCATCACAAGGGACTTCTATCCAAACTAGTCCCATACCTAAATTTGGATAGTCAAACTCAATGTGGTAAACTCCTGATCTCAGGTTAGTTGCGCGCCCAACCAAAATCTTGGCCATGCGAAGGTACACGTAACAAATAGTTACGCACCACCAGCCCGAGTGGATAGTGAATGAATGAGTGAATGGATATGCAATTCCTGCTCAATAAGTCCACATATCAGAACAGTTACTCTCTGGGAAATCACTGGGGTCTATTACACTCCAAACCAGATTACCGCCCCATCGCGATCAACAAGGTGAGTGGAAGAGACCTCACTATCCGCCTGCCAATATCGGGCTCGGCTCGTTGACAGCGGACCCATTCCTCGAGCTGGTCAGACTCAGCCTAGCATTGCCCCCTCCTCTTGGGCAGGTAAGGCCGTACCCCCTTCCAACCGACCACGACACAGTGGGAGACGCGGCCTAATGGTATACGACCCTCATGCGCTCATGCATCCACTCGGTCTAGACGTTGGAACAACCTCTGGAACCAAGAGGGTTTAGGGACTTTCACCCAGGGATATCTATAGCACCCCATGTAGAACAGATTTTCGGTGTCCCATCTGACCATCCACGAAATACTTGTGGAGGCTACGGCCCAGATGTCGCTAGGGAGTATGGTGGTCATGTCACACAAATGCGAGATGCATGAGTCACACAGTCCAATCATGCATCAATCCTATGCATGTCATGCTCTCATGTGGGGCAAATTCGGCTATCAGGGAGCCCTGTAAACAACCTGCCCTATGGCATATGCAATGGTCAATCACATCTCATAATAAACATGTAGATGATGCGTATGGGCATGTATTATGATGTTATGTTGTCACATACTCATAATCAGTATCAATAACCGGCATCAACAATCGGCCTCGACAATGTGGACATTTAACCAACATTGCCCCCAAGGAATGGCCACATAGAGTCAAACATATAATGGGCCCATGGCCTCACACAAAGGCCTAATATACAACACGATGGGCCTTACTCAAGGGTTTAATACACATCACGATGGGCCTTTCACATGGGCCTAACATAGATTACAATGGGCTTCATCGCCTGGCCCTCAAATGCATCACAATGGGCCTCATCACATAGACCTCATATACATCACATTGGGCCTTAAACACGAGCTGAATACACATTACAACGGGCCAAATATAGGCCGCATGTACATCACATAGGTCTCGACAATCGGCCTCAGCCTCAACAATCGAATTGACACTCGAAATCGGCCTCGATACGCGGCCTCGACAATCGGAATCAGCCTCGATACTTGGCTTCGACAATCGGAATCGGCCTATACAATCGGCCTCGACAAATCAGAATCGGCCTCGATAATCAGAATCGGAATCAGCCTCAATCGGCCTCGACAATCGGAGTCAGAATCGATAATCGGCATCGACATCGATAATCGAACTCAATACTTAGCCTCAACAATTAGAATCGGCATATACAATCGGCCTCGACAAATTGAAATAATCGGAATTGGCCTTGATACTTGAAATTGATCGATAATCGGAATCGGCAAATCGGTCACGTCAATTGGAAGCAGCAATCGGTCAAGGTAATCAGAATTAGCAAATCGGTCATGACAATCGCACCGATCGATAGTCGAAATCGGCAAATCAGTTACGTTAATCAAAATCGGTAATCGGTTAAGGTTATCAGAATCAGCAAATCGGTCATGGCAATCGGAATCGGCAATCGGTCAAGATAATTAGAATTAGCAAATCGATCATAACAATCGCACCGATCGATAGTCGAAATCGGTAAATCGGTCACATTAATCGAAATCGGTAATCGGTCAAGGTAATCAGAATTAGCAAATTGGTCATGACAATCGCACCGATTGATAGTCGGAATCGATAAATCGGTCATGTTAATCGAAATTGATAATCGGTCAAGGTAATCAGATCAGCAAATCGGTCATGGAAATCGCACCGATCGATAGTCGGAATCGGTAAATCGATCACGTTAATTGAAATTGATAATCGGTCAAGGTAATCAGAATCAGCAAATCGGTCACGGCAATCGCACCAATCGATAATCAAAATCGGCTAATCGGTTACGACAGTCGACCATGACAATCGGTAATCCGCCTCGATACTTAACCTCAACAATCAGAATCGGCGTATATAATCGGCCTCGACAAATTGAAATCATCAGAATTGGCCTTGATACTCGAAATTGATCGATAATCAGAATCAGCAAATCGGTCACGTCAATCAGAATCAGCGTAAGGAAAGGTCACAATGTGGACATTTAACCATCATCCCCATCAATGTGGACATTCAACCAACATTGCTCCCAAGGATTGGCCCTCATAGGGCCAAACATATAGTGGGCCCATGGCCTTGCACAAAGGGCCTAATACACGTCACAGTGGGCCACAACCCATGAGACTGAATAGATCATAAGTGGGCCTCAATTATACATCACAGGGGGGGCTCATTCATAGGCCTCATATACATCACCATACACATCGCAATAGGCCGTATACCTGGGCCTACTACACATCACAATGGGCCACGCCAAAAAAAGCCATAAATACACAACAGGTGGGCCCTGCACATGGGTCTAATGTACATAACAGGCGGACCCTACACATGGGTCATTAATACACCTCAATGGGACATGACCCATGGGCCCCAGTACATTGCAAGTGGGCCTCAAATACAGCAACTGGGACACATTAATGGGCCTCAATTACATCACATAGGGCCTTACGAAGCAATCGGGCCCACGACCCTCATTTATGTATGGTGGGCCTCATTCATCATCAAACGGGCCCTACCAAGAATGGCCAGCGCGAATATAAAACATACATCAAGGTAGGCCTCATGGACCGCACGCATAAACCACATACATTTCGGTGGGTCCCGGTGTTCAATGGACAGTCACAAACATCATTGGTGGTCCACGTCCAGTCCATGTGGACGGTGGAGATGCAACACTTACATCAATGAGGTCCAGCACCGTCCCACATATCTGGACTGTGCAGATAAAGCACATGCATCACATGGGCCCCATATCTGTTGGACGGCGTAGATAAAATAGATGCATCACTGTGGGGTCCGCATCACAGACTGACGGCGCTGATAATACGTACAAGGTGGGTACTCAAGGATCCTGCCCGTCCCAGTTACATGGATGGACAGTTTGGATGGAAATCATCCATCGTGGTGAGGCTGCTGAACAAGGCCTCGTCCAAATGGACGGTGCAGATGAAACACATACTACTGCGGTGGGTCCCACCATCAATAGACGGTGTAGATGTAAACGCCAGGTTGCAGCTGGTAAGAAGTAATCCAGCCAATCCGCTTCTAATTTAGGTGGGTCCCACGTGGGGCCATCATAATATAGTATTATAATATACATTATATTATATTATAATATTATATATATTTATAAAATAAAACATGTGATGCATCCAGCATCCAACGTCCAAAGAGGAACGGATGGCCTGGATGTTAAAATACATATACACAAGGTGGGCCCATTCCCACACGTGCAGCACGTGTGAGGTGGGCCCCACACGGCTACAAATGCATGGTCGGCAGGATTAACGGGTACATCACGGTGGCCCTGCACGGACGGTGCAGATGAAATCCATACTGTATGGTGGGCTCCACGTCCCAAACGTTTGGACGGTATGGACGTAAAATACTTACATCAAGGTAGGTCCCACATGGCAGGTGGGTCCACACGTGTGGGACGCACCAGCAAAATGGATGGACGAGCGTGGATAAAACAGATGGACGGCGTTGATGTAACGCCTGCATCACGTGGAGTCCACACAAGTGGGTCCCATGGCTGCTGTTGCAGCATGATAAAGCACATATATCACGGTGGGTCCCACGTAGGGCCTGCCATATAATATCATTTATATTAATATTATATATATACACATTCATATATATAAAATATAATATAATATTATATTTGAAAAAAAAGTGTCCTGCGTCCATCGTCCAGGAGGTTGGACGTCCGTCTAACGGACGGTCTGGATGACCCGGATGTCGTGGGTTGTAAATACAACAAGGTGGGTCCCACCCCACACGTGCCACACGTGTGGGGTGGCCATACCCTAAACAGATAGACGGGGTGGAAATAAGACACATACATCGGGGTTGCTCCCACCGTCCAACAGACTGGACGGTGAGGATCTGATGGATAGAGTGGTGGGTCCACGTCCTTAGCTGGACGATTGGACGACGTCGGTGTAAGAACACATACATCTGGTGGGTCACACGTGTGGCCCACCAGCTGGCCGATCAAGCTGATGGATGTATTTCCCTTCATCTAGGTGGTCTGCTGCTGGACGGCCAGTAGGGTGCCCTACTGAACGGGCAGCATAGATAACATTATCGCAGTGGGCCGCTGCCCTGGACGTCAGCGAGGTGGTCCCCATAAATGGGACAGTGCGAGTAAAAATCATGGTGGGTCACACATCAAAAGGGAGAGGGCAAGAGAGAGAGAGACGATCGTGAGAGGGGAGGACCCGTCACTATGGGCCCTCCCAAACTGCATGCATCAAGATGGGTCCCACATATGTGGGCCCTCAAATCACAAAATCAACAAATAAAAAGGCACCCATCTTATGAACTTCTTGGTCCTCCACTTCCATCAACTCATCCTAAAGCTCCGAGGGACGCATTTCAATGGTGGAGATGATCATTGGAGGGTGGAGATGGGAGGTAGGAAGGTGGGTCACACTTGCTCTCCATGGAAGTCATGGACGGTTGCTCCATGGGAGTTACTTGAGAAAAAAAAAAGAGAAAAATGAGAGAGAGTGCGATGGGAGAGAAGTGATGGTGAGTGATGTAAGCATGTACTTTGTTGTAAGAAAATGTTGACTTTAAGGGAAAGGTGGTTGTACTTGGGGATGGGTGTGAGTGATGGGTACTTTATTGATGTGATTGATAGGATTGATGTGATATTTTCTAGGGATTGCAACACGCGGCATTTATCCTCGAACTGGACGCGGGCCACAGCTCCTGGCCCGGGTATCGCATCGGCGCGCAAGTCGCGACATCGTAACCGCAGCGACGGCGCGATCGCTAAGGTACCAGTCTTAGGTTGAGTCGACTCGAGTTGACGGCGTACGAATCAGGGTTGCGCGCATACGCTGGTTAAGGATTGAAGGTTGCCGAAATTCGACCGAGAAGACCGCGGAAGCCTATAGAACGGTACGGTTTAGGATACGGGTCTTACACCTAATGATGCCCACTCTGCATAATAATATATACTTATAATTTTCAAAAAAATTTATTAATATTAACAATGTACTTAATATTAGTTAACATGACCCTGATAATCATTGTGATAAACAGAATTAATATGCTCTAATGTTCATAATAACATCTTAAGAATGATGAATAAAATACTAATATTTTAATGATAATAATAATATATGTATGTATATATATATCAGTTAATATAAGTATGGACAATTACTAATGGTTAATCATATCTTAACTTAAAAATCCTAAAAATTATAATAATAATAACAATGACAATTGAAATAGTACCAATCTGGATAGAAAATACGGCTCACCTAGTCGACTCGGTTCGAGTCGAGTCAACTCGGCTCAACACATGCCCTCCTCGCTCTCTCTCTCTCTCTCTCTCTCTCTCTCTCTTCTTCTCCTTCCTTCCTCATTTCTTCCTTTTCTTTTCTTGCTTTATTTCTTACATTCCTTGCTGGAACAACAACTCAGCCCAAGCATTGAGCCCAACTCAGTCCTGGATTTGGCCCATTTTGAGTTCATGATTTTCCAGCAAGTCAGAATCACATGTGGATTCGGTAAGGGTGGATTGAAAATAACTCTCCCTTTGATTCCCTTTTTTCTTCTTCTTCTCTGATTCATGGCAATCCAGCTGCAGCCAGACTCAACTCGACCGTACCCAAGTCGGTCTGGGCTCAGTCTAGAGCCATCGGCCGTCAGGCCCAGCTTGGTGCAGCAGCACAGCCGCACCACTATTTCCTCTCACCTTCTTCGTACTTCTCTCATCTCCTTCCCTCTTCCTTCTCTCTTTCTTTTCTCACCTTCTTTCTCATTGCTGGTGAGTCAAGCCAGTTCAGACAGATCACCCAAACGAGTCGACTGTTGTGGCAGTCCCTGACTCCGACTCATGCTCGGACGGTGTAGTGCAGCGAGCACCGCTGCCTCGATTGGAGTTTCACCACAACAGTCCAGATCAACTCTAGGATGATTATTTGGACTGTTGAGATTCAGAAGGCCCACCTAATGAACACCTTGTGGCCACACAACTCAGCAGTGGCAGTTTTTTAACAAAGAAGGAGATCCATCGTCAATGGTGGATCACCACCTGATAGGTTTTTCTTCAAAGTGGTGCCTTGGGGTGGTTGGGATTCACGCACAGGAGCTTAGGGATGCCCTAAGTTGAATCTCCGAGAAGGTTTGGCTGGTGGTTCAGATGAAGAAGAGAAACGACTATTTTCTAGGATTTCTGTAAGAAGGGGAGAGAAAACATAGCTTCCTTTTGATTCCACCCTTTGATATAACAATTTTTAGAGCTCCCGGATCTGCTGGATGAGAATGGACGGCTGGGATCTGGTTTTCCTAGCAATCGCCCCAAATACCACAGGTAAACTTGGAAGCTGTTTCTTTTTGCTGCGGGTAAAAAATCCTATAGCTCACGTGAGGAATCAACGAACGGTTGGGATTGATTTGAAATGAACGTTCGAGATTGGAGGACTCCCTCTCACGCAGATTGCCACTGTAGCAAAGAAAACAGTAAAACAGTTTCCAGTTTTGGAAAAATGGTGTTTGTAGGACCTCTTTGCAGTGAGGATCGAGCGTCTCCACATGCAGGAAAATTTGTTGTGACAAATGGGTTTTAGTCAGGCGGAGCTTCCTGACACGATGGACAGTTTTGATCACCCAAGCAGGTCTTGATGGTGGGCCACTGATCAACACACAGACAGTGTCCATTTTCAAATGAAACCGAGAGGGAGAGAGAGATGTCTCTCTATTTATGGAAACCGCGGGTCAGCTCCCGTTTGACCCACGGTGTGGTCCGGTGCACCTCATGCACTGGTGGTTGAGGTGTACACATACCCTGCGTGGGGTCCACCGTGATGTTTGTGATAAATCCACTTCGTCCATTCTACATGGTGGGCCCTGTCATGGCCTCTTACAGAAGATGGGGCAAATCCAAGGTCCTGGTGGGCCATACATGTAGATTTTTCCTCTAAATTGGGGGTTTTCATTGATCTGACGGTCAGATCATTGTGAATCTGAACTTCAACGGTCTTGGTCATTGTTCAGATGGTTAGGATCACATATTCCCTGAATTTACCATTTGAATGTTTATATTATAACATCTTCAATCATTATTGTTATTAATTTTGATATTATCATTATTATCTTGAGTTGATTTGTAGGGCCTACTTCTAGGTAGAATCGTCTTCACGGTAGATCAACTGTTATGAATCATTTACCTAATCCTCAGCTTACTTTAATTGTCACATGGGCCACATCACATGAAAGTTTGGATATAAATTCTCGGTTCTCTGGCCATTCCAACAATTCGGTGGTTGGATTGACTCTAACTTAGCCATCGATAACCCTAGGGATCCCAAGGAACATTTAGGTGTGATTTGAGAGTTGTATATAAAACTAGATGATCCGATCTGTGTTTTTAAATGATGGGTCGTCCTATGGGACGTTGTAAAGTTGGTGAATGGTAGACATCATGATCCGAGGTTGTAATGGTCAGCTAGATTCGTCCACTGATGAAATTTGAATCCTAAAATGGGTCTCTTTAGTGGCATGGTGATCCACCATGGAAATCGATGGATGAACGGTTTGATATGTGGAATGGGATTAGTTTTTAACAGTTAGATTTAAACTAGAATACACGCGAATGTTTGTTCAAGCTGGGTTTGTATTTATACTAAGTTGGGTCACACGGGAATACACGAGTACCAAAAGTACGGGGTGTTATAACAAGCCTCACCATCATGCGTGTTGAACATCAACACCGTCCATTTGATGGGTACCCTTTAATTGTTGGGATATCCTAAAAATCAGTAGTACATGGGTCTCAGGTGGTCCACACCACCCAACAGGGGGTTGAACGTCTACCGTTGAAACCCCTTTTGGGTTACATAAGTTTTGGATTGATATGAAATTTATTTTTCCTCTTCTTCTTTTTTAAGGTCTTGTGACCTTACGATCGGATTGGATGGAGAATAAATGTTATGGTGGACCCCACGTGAGACCCACCTCCGTGAAGTGGGTTGGTTGGAGTACTATATAGCAGCTATATAGCTGTTGTATTAACGCCAGCAAGTTCAGTGGGTCTAAACATGAGGCACGTGTTATATCCAAACCGTCCTTTGGTGTAGCCCACATGGGGCATGTGTTATATCCAAGCTGTCCATCTAGATGATGCCCTCCAGCAGTGGGCCACACACGTGGACCCAACCCTTTTGAGATATGGATGGTATCTCCACCGTCCAACTGCTGGACGGTGGGATCCACCTTTATGTATGTATTGCAATCCACGTCGTCCATTATCTGGGTGGTGGGAATCCCACCTTGATATATGTAGATGTATTTTTATCCATCGTCCATCTATGGACAGTGGAACCCACCGTGATATATGAGCTTTATCTACACCGTCCACACCACAGGACGGCGAGACCAACTTCAAATGCATGTGTTTCATCCTGTGGTGCGGGTGCCCTTTAATGTATGTATTTATTCTACGCACCGTCCATGTGGACGGTGCATGTGAGGCCCATCTTGAGGTATGTGTTGTATAGGCGGTACGATGTATGTGTTTTATCCTTGCTGGCCATCAGCAATGGAGCCCACCATGATATATGCATTGTATATCTTAGATGTCCATCTAGTGGGGCCTATATGGATTGTGAAGGCCCACCTGCTACTTGTGCAGGGCCCACCTTAATGTGTATGTTGTGCATGGCTACCCACCTATCTTGGTTGAACCATGGGCTGCCTCATGAGGCCCATTGATGTGACCCACTTAATGTACTATGGGGCCCATTGGTGCAGCCCATTGATGTGGCCGACTTGATGTATATGAGGCCCATTGGTACGGCCCATTGATGTGGCCCACTTGTGTATTTGAGACCTATGTGATAGGGCCCACCTGCCTTGTATTTAAAGCCCATGTGATAGGGCCCACCTGCTTGAATCTAAGGCCTATAGGGTAAGGCCCATTGTGATGTATTCATGGCTTATGGGCAAGGCCCATTATGTTATGTATTAGGCCCATGAAATATGGCCCGTTCTAATGTATTCAAGGCCTTTGGGAAAGGCCCATCATGATATATTTTTGGCCCATGTACGGGGCCCACTTGTTTGTATTTTTTGCCCATGTGATGGGGCTCACCTGTTTTGTATTTGAAGCCCATATGATAAGTCCTGACTTGATGTACACGAGGCCCATTGTGATATGGTGAAGGCTCATGGGATGCAGCCCATTGTGATGTATTTTCAACCCATTGGTACGGCCCATTGATGCAGCCCACTTGATGTGTATGAGGCCCATTAGTACGACCTATGTGATGCGGCCCACTTGATGTATATTGAGGCCTATGGGTTACGACCCATTATGATGTATATTGAGGCCCATGAGTCGTAGCCCATTATGATGTATTTAAGGACCATGGGTCGTGGCCCATGATGATGTATACTAGGCCCATGAGTGAGGCCCATCATGATATACATTAGGCCATTGTGTGAGGCTATGGGCCCACTATACGTTTGGCTTTATGTGGGCCACTCCTTGGGAGCAATGTTGGTTAAATGGCCACATTGATGGGACAATGATGGTTTAATGTTCACATTGTGACCTTCCCTTAGGCCTTGTTCGGTCGATTATATAGGCCAATTTTGATTATCGAGGCCGATTCCGATTGTCAAGGCCGATTCTGATTATCGAGACTGATTGCTGAGGCCAATTTTGATTGTCGATTCTGATTATATGGGCCGATTCCGATTATCGAGGCCAAGTGTCAAGGCCAAGTATTCTAATTGTCAAGGACGAGTATCGAGGCTGATTCTAATTATCGAGGCCGATTGTATAAGCCGATTCCAATTATCGAGATCGATTGCTGAGGCCGATTCTGATTGTCGATTCCGATTATATAGGCCGATTCTAATTGTCGAGGCTGAGTATCAAAGCCGATTCCGATTGTCGAGGCCAAGTATCGAGGCCAATTCTGATTGTCGAGGTCGAGTATCGAGGCCGATTCCGATTGTCGAGGCCGATTGTATAAGTCGATTCCGATTGTCGAGGCCGAGTATTGAGGCCGATTCTGATTGTCGAGGCAGATTGTTGAAGCCGATTTCAATTGTTGAGGCCGATTGTATAAAATGATTATCGAGGCCTAATGTGACGTATATGCGACCCGTATTTGAGGCCCATTGTGATGTGTATTCAGCCCATGTTTAAGGCCCAATGTGATGTATATGATGCCTATGTGATGAGGTGCATTGTGGTGCATTTGAGGGCCAGGCGATGGAGCCTGTTATAATGTATATTAGGCCCTTGTGTGAGGTCATGGGTCCACTATATGTTAAGCTCTATGTGGGTCATTCCTTGGGGGCAATGTTAGTTAAATGTCCACATTGTCGAAGCCAATTGTCGATGCCATTTGTTGATACCGATTATGAGTATGTGACAGCATAACATCATGATACATGTCCATACGCATCATCTGCATGTTTATTATGAGATGTGATTAACCATTATATATGCCATAGTACAGATGGTTTATGGGCCCCCCTGATAGGTGGAGTTATCCCACATGAGTGCACGGTATGCACAGGATTGATGCATGATTGGACTACATGATTCATGCATCTTGCATTGTGTGATTGTGGTTACTTTATGCCCTAGCGACATTAGGGCTGTGACCTCCACAGGAATGTTGTGGATGGCCAGATGGGACACTAAAAATATTTGGTTCGAGCATCTAGGCACTTTGGATGTCTATGGTTGAAAGTCCCTAAACCTTCGAGGCCAGGAGACATGTAAGACCCGTATCCAAGACCGTACCGTTACATAGACTTCTGCGGTCTTTCCGGTCGAATTCCGGCAACTTTTGACCCTTAACCGACCTTGCGCGCGACCCTGATTCATACATCATCAACCCGAGTCGACTCAACCTAAGACTGGTACCCTAGCGACCGCACCGTCGCCGCGGTTCCGATGCCGCGACTCGCATGCCGAGGCGATACCCGGGCTAGGAGATATGGGCCCACGTCCAGTTCGAGGATAAATGCCGCGCGTTGCAATCCTTAGAAAACATCACATCATGTCCCATCAATCCCATCAATCAAACCCCTTTTCAAGTACACATCACCCCATCCCCAAGTAACCCCTAAAGTCAACACTCTCTTACACAAGGTACACCCATCACTCACTTCACCCATTACCCCATCACTCACATATCTCTCTCTCTCTCTTACACCTCTGCCTCATCTCTCTCATTCTCCAAGCAAGCATCCCACGTCCAAGCAAGCTTCCATGGGAGAGCTTGTGTGGCCCACCTTCCTACCAGCCAATCCAACCCTTGGATCATCATCTCAACCGTCGAAATTGGCCCCTTGGAGCTCTAGATTGCATAGGTGGAAGAAGGAGAAGATCTAAGGTGGGTGCTCCTCTCTCTCTCTCTCTCTTCCTTTTGATGAAGGAATGTGGCCCACCTGATCTAGACCGTCCACATGTCGGCCCCCACCTCACTGCCCGCCCATTTGGACGGGACTGTATGAAAGAAAAACACAAATATCAGCCTATCCAAGGCTTGTTGGGCCACCATGCGGAGCCACCATAGTTGTATGTATTTTATATACACACTGTCCAGACACTACTGGACGGTGTTAGACTGCATGGGTCGTGCTGTGCAAGGCCCACCATGATGTATTGATTCATCCTTACCGTCCATCAGTGGGCCCCAGGAAGCAACAAGTTTTGTAGGCCATCATGAGGTATGTGCTATATCTAACCGTTCACCCATTTTGACGTGGGACCCACCTTGAATGCATCATTGCATATCCAGACCGTCCATTTGTTTTGATGAATGAGGGGCCCATGATGTAACCATCCAGCCCATCCGTCAGTAGTTCCGTGGGCCACCACGTTGATGTGCACCACCTAGCCGTCTGTATGGACCCCACCATACTGTGTACATCTGCACCGTCCAGCTGGGGCGGTGCTGCTCGTGCTGAGCACTCTGCACGAGACACGTGGGACCCACATGGGGCTGCGTTTATCCCAGCAATTCGGTGGGGCCTGACCGTGATGTATGTGCTTTCATCCACACCGTCCAGACTTCTGGACGGTGCTGTGGATCGTCATGATGTCTGTGTTGATCCAAACCGTCCCTCTTTGTGGACCCCACTCATATTTGTATTCCGTTCAAGCCGTCCATCACATGGACCATCTACACGTGTGGCATCCGTGGCCACTTGATGCATGCATCCAGCCGTCCATCACTGGACGTTGGACCTACTGACCTGCATAACAAATGATAATAATAATAAGTATTATAATAATATAATACATTATATATGTGGGGGGCCTTACGTGGGACCCACCAGTCGTGGAAGCAGATTGGTTGACGTGCCTCTTGGTTGACGTGCCTCACATCAGCTATATAGCTGGTGTAATGACAACACCTAGTTCCGTGGGTCGCATGATATATGTGTATCATTCATGCCGTCCATCTCTTGAGAGTGTGGACCCACCCCACACGTGTGACACGTGTGGCAGGTGGGACCCACCTTGATTTATGTTTTATGTATTCATGCCGGGCTGGTGAGGGACGTGGATATCCACCGCGATGTATTTATTTCATCCACATCGTCCAGATTTCACTGGATGGTGCTGGACTGTGTTTGGATGGTGGCGGATCATGCTTGGGTGGTGTTGTGGACCCCACCTTGATGTATGTTTCATATCCACACCGTCCACAATGTTTGGACGGTGCCGATTTGCATAGACCATGTTTCGATGGTGTTGATTTGCGTGAGAAGTGTTTAAATGGTGCTGATTTACATAGACCACATTTGGATGGTGCTGATTTACCTGGACAATGTTGAGACAGTGCCGATCATCATTAGTGGGCCATGCGCTCTATGGAACGATAGTGTACAATGATACACATGTCACCCCTACAACTAGTAAAATGATTTTTTTGTGTGGTCCAAGCCCATTTAAGGCCCATTGACACGACCATCTATGTGGCCCACCTATGATGTATATTTGAGGCCCACCTATGATGTGTAGGGCCCACCTGCCATGTAGTTAAGGCCCATGTGATAGGGCCCACCATTGTAATGTGTTGTTCGCACCGTCCATTCACGTGACCCCCACGTGATGTATGTGTTTTATCTAAGTTGTCCATTGATGGGCCCATTTGGAATGAGTAGGGCCTAACCCATTGTGATGTACTCAAGGCCTGTGGACCAGGCCCATTGTGATGTGTTTGTGGCCTATGAGCAAGGCCCATTGTGATACGTGTTGGGCCCATAACGCGTGACCCATTTGACGCATTTTCGACCCATAAGATGCGGTCCATTGGGATGCCCAGGTATGTGGCCCATTGTAATGTATTTGTGACCCATTTGGCGAGACCCGATGTGGTGTACATGTGGCCTTTGAGTGAGGCTCATAGTGATGTTTATTAGGCCCTTGTGTGAGGCCATGGGCCCACTATATGTTTAGCCCTGTGTGGGCTACTCCTTGGGAGCAAGGTTGGTTAGATGTCCACATTGATGGGCAATGATGGTTAGATGTCCTCATTGTGACCTTCCCTTAGGTCTTGTTAGGTCCATTCTTATCGATTCCGATTGTCACGGCCGATTGCCGATTCCGATCGACGTGACCGATTGTCAATTCCGATTATCGATCGATCCCAATTGTCGTGACCGATTGCTAACTTCGATCGACGTGACCGATTTGCCGATTCTGATTATTGATTTATCTCGATGGTTGTGACCGATTTGCCGATTCTGATTATCGATCGATTCCGATTGTCGTGACCGATTGCTGACTTCGATCGACGTGACCGATTTGCCGATTCTGATTATTAATCTATCCCGATGGTTGCGACCGATTTGCTGATTCTGATTATCGACCGATCCCGATTGTCGTGGCCGATTGACCAATTATCGATTGGGGCCGATTATAGTGGCCGATTGCCAGTTCTAATTGTTGTGGCCGATTGATCGATTATCGATCGAGGCCGAATATAGTCGCCGATTGTCAGTTCTAATTGTCGTGGCCAATTGACCGATTATCAATCAAGGTCGAATATCGTAGCCGATTGCTAATCTGATCATCGTGATTGATTTACCGAATCTGACTATCGATCGATTTTGGTTGCCTTAACCGATTGTCGATTTCGATTGACGTGATCGATTTACCGAATCTGACTATCGATCGATTTTGATTGCCTTAACCGATTGCCGATTCCGATTGACGTGACCGATTTACCGAATCTGACTATCTATCGATTTTGATTGCCTTAACCGATTGCCGATTTCGATTGACGTAACCGATTTACCAATTCCGATTATCGATCGATCCCGATTGTCGTGACCGATTTGCCGACTCTAATTATCGATCGATCCCAATTGTCGTGACTGATTTGCCGACTCTAATTATCGATCAATCCCGATTGTTGTGACCGATTTGCCGATTCCCACTATCGATCGGTGCGATTGCCGTGACCGATTTGCTGATTCTGATTCTGATTATCAAGGCCGATCCTGATTTGTTGAGGCCGATTGTATAGGCCGATTCCGATTGTCGAAGCTAAGTATCGAGGCTGATTCTGATTGTCGAGGCTGCGCATCAAGGCCGATTCCGAGTGTCAATTAGATTGTTAAGGTCGAGGCCGATTGTCGAGACCTATATGATGTATATGCGACTCGTAGTTAGGGCCCACTGTGATGTATTCGTGGCCTATGGGCAAGGCCCATTGCGATATGTATTAGGCCCATGCATGGCCCATTTGATGTATTCGGGACCCATGTGTAGGGTCCACATGTAATGTATTTAAAGCCTATGAGCAGGGCCCACCCGTTGTGTATATATGGCCCTTAAGTAAGGCCCATTGGGTTGTATATTAGGCCTTTGTGTGAGGCTGTGGGCCCATTATATGTTTGGCTCTATGTGACCATTCCTTGGGGGTAATGTTGGTTAAATGTCCACATTGTCGAGGCCGATGATTGATGCTGGTTATTGATACCAATTATGAGTATATAACAGCATAGCATCATAATACATGCCCATACGCATCATCTGCATGTTTGTTATGAGATGTGATTAACCATTGCATATGCCATAGGGCAGGTTGTTCATAGGGCTTCCTGATAGGCGGAGTTGCCCCATATGAGAGCATGACATGCATAGGATTGATGCATGACTGGATTGTTTGACTCATATATCTTGCATTGTGTGTTATGATTACTGTACGCCCTAGCGACATCAGGGTCGTAGCTTCCCCAGGTATTTCGTGGATGGCCAGATGGGACACCGGAAATCTGTTCTACATGGGGTGCTATAGATATCCCTGGGTGAAAGTCCCTAAACCCTCTTGGTTCCAGAGGTTGCTCCAACGTCTATACCGAGTGGATGCATGAGCGCATGAGGGCCGCATACCATTAGGCCGCGTCTCCCACTGTATCGTGGTCGGTTGGAAGGGGGTATGGCCTTACCTGCCCGAGAGGAGAGGGCAATGCTAGGCTGAGTCTAACCAGCTCGAGGAATGGGTCCGCTATTGACGAGTCGGACCCGATATTGGCAGGCGATAGTGAGGTCTCTTCCACTCACCTTATTGCGCGCGATGGGGTGGCAATCTGGTTTGGAGTGTAATAGACCCCCGTGATGATCCCAGAGAGGAACCGTACTGATATGTGGACTTATTGAGTAGGAGTTGCATGCTCATTCATTCATTTATTCACTACCCACTCGAGTTGGTGGTGCGCAATTAATTGTTGTGTACCTTCGTTATGGCAAGGATTTCGGTTGGGCTCGCGACTAACCTGAGATCAGGAGTTTATCACATTAAGTCTAACTATCTAAATTTAGGTATGAGACTAGTTTGTATAGAAGTCCCTTGTGGTGAACCCCGTAGCCTACGATACCACGTACTATCATCCCGACTTCACACTCCAGCATGGTCATTTCATTCGCATCGCATATTGCATTACATCCGCAGGCATATGACATTTTGAGTTGCTAAGTTTCTGTACTTATATGGCCTAGACAGACTTAGTAGGATTTGTATATTGTATTGTATCTTCGGCATATGATATTTGACTTTTTATAACTCCTTATTGCATAGTTGTTCCAGATTGCGTATTCTGATATTAATTGACTTATGGACTTGTCCGTATTTCCGCTTACTCTGTTATCGTATAATTCATGATCTTGTTAGTAATTCTGCCTATTTCGATATTGTACGATTTATGGATTATTAGTATTTTCAGTACTGTATGATGATGTCATTGCATTAAATACTTGACACTTACCTTGTGCACACACTTACAACACCCTCTAAGCTTTCTATAAGCTTATGCACGATAGATGCGTGCAGGTGATGTTAGGTTGCAGCAGTATTGAGCTTGGAGCGCACAGCGGTCTTCTGGAGCTTGATTTTCGATTTATATATTTTCCTTTTCAGCATTGTACTCAAATAATTATATTAGTGGATATGTGATGATGATGTTGCCTTTGTGAATTGGGTAATCTTGTGGTTATGCTTATTTTGAGTTAAATGTACATTGGAAAAAAAAAATCCTCCTTATAGGATCCCAGGATCGGAATCTGGCGTATGGATGTTAGGAGCCGAGAATGGGGTATTACGGAGGCTGTCGGCACTGGATTCGGCGATCGGGATTCCTGTGAATCCGATTTCTGAGTTTGGGGCGTGACAAAAGTTGGTATCAGAGCATAACTTGGGAGTACCTGATGATAACATCACATATCTGTTGGTATCTACCCTGCACTATATGTTTGTTGAGAACTTAGAATGATTAGATCCCTGAGTACGAATAACTTAGAGATTTTCTGATATAGCTCCCTACCGATGAGGTTATGAGACAGTATGGTATTCCAGTTTTGATCGTTTTTTATGCAGGATTCGAGGTCCAGTTGGATCATCATAGTGTTGATGCAGCGTTTTGGGAGTAGGAGGCTGAAATTCGCAGGCATTATCCCCATCTTTTAGACGTTTGATTATATTGGCATGTTGTGTTCTGATTATTTATATATAGTGGTGTGGTTTCCCTCCCTTGGTAAGCCCTGTATTGGTTATGTTGTGGTTTAAATTTCGAGGACGAAATTTTTATTAGGAGGAGAGAGCTGTAAGACCCGTAACCAAGACCGTACCGTTACATAGACTTCTGCGGTCTTTCCGGTCGAATTCCAGCAACTTTTGACCCTTAACCGACCTTGTGCGCGACCCTGATTCATACGTCATCAACCCGAGTCGACTCAACCTAAGACTGGTACCCTAGCGACCGCGCCGTCGCCGTGGTTCCGATGCTGCGACTCGCGCGCCGAGGCGATACCCGGGCTAGGAGATATGGGCCCGCGTCCAGTTCGAGGATAAATGCCGTGCGTTGCAATCCTTAGAAAACATCACATCATGTCCCATCAATCCCATCAATCAAACCTCTTGTCAAGTACACATCACCCCATCCCCAAGTAACCCCTAAAGTCAACACTCTCTTACACAAGGTACACCCATCACTCACTTCACCCATTACCCCATCACTCACATATCTCTCTCTCTCTCTCTTACACCTCTGTCTCATCTCTCTCATTCTCCAAGCAAGCATCCCACGTCCAAGCAAGCTTCCATGGGAGAGCTTGTGTGGCCCACCTTCCTACCAGCCAATCCAACCCTTGGATCATCATCTCAACCGTCGAAATTGGCTCCTTGGAGCTCTAGATTGCATAGGCGGAAGAAGGAGAAGATCTAAGGTGGGTGCTCCTCTCTCTCTCTCTCTCTCTCTCTCTCTCTTCCTTTTGATGAAGGAATGTGGCCCACCTGATCTAGACCGTCCACATGTCGGCCCCCACCTCACTGCCCGCCCATTTGGACGGGCCTGGATGAAAGAAAAACACAAATATCAGCCTATCCAAGGCTTGTTGGGCCACCATGCGGAGCCACCATAGTTGTATGTATTTTATATCCACACTGTCCAGACACTACTGGACGGTGTTGGACTGCATGGGTGGTGCTGTGCAAGGCCCACCATGATGTATTGATTCATCCTTACCGTCCATCAGTGGGCCCCAGGAAGCAACAAGTTTTGTAGGCCATCATGAGGTATGTGCTATATCTAACCGTTCACCCATTTTGACGTGGGACCCACCTTGAATGCATCATTGCATATCCAGACCGTCCATTTATTTTGATGAATGAGGGGCCCATGATGTAACCATCCAGCCCATCCGTCAGTAGTTCCGTGGGCCACCACGTTGATGTGCATCACCTAGCCGTCTGTATGGACCCCACCATACTGTGTACATCTGCACCGTCCAGCTGGGGCGGTGATGCTCGTGCTGAGCACTCTGCACGAGACACGTAGGACCCACATGGGGCTGCGTTTATCCCAGCAGTTCGGTGGGGCCTGACCGTGATGTATGTGCTTTCATCCACACCGTCCAGACTTCTGGACGGTGCTGTGGATCGTCATGATGTTTGTGTTGATCCAAACCGTCCCTCTTTGTGGACCCCACTGATATTTGTATTCCGTTCAAGCCGTCCATCACATGGACCATCTACACGTGTGGCATCCGTGGCCACTTGATGCATGCATCCAGCCGTCCATCACTAGACGTTGGACCTACTGACCTGCATAACAAATGATAATAATAATAAGTATTATAATAATATAATACATTATATATGTGGTGGGCCTTACGTGGGACCCACCAGTCGTGGAAGCAGATTGGTTGACGTGCCTCACATCAGCTATATAGCTGGTGTAATGACATCACCTAGTTCCGTGGGTCACATGATATATGTGTATCATTCATGCCGTCCATCTCTTGAGAGGGTGGACCCACCCACACGTGTGACACGTGTGGCAGGTGGGACCCACCTTGATTTATGTTTTATGTATTCATGCCGGACTGGTGAGGGATGTGGATATCCACCGCGATGTATTTATTTCATCCACATCGTCCAGATTTCACTGGATGGTGCTGGACTGTGTTTGGATGGTGGCGGATCATGCTTGGGTGGTGTTGTGGACCCCACCTTGATGTATGTTTCATATTCACACCGTCCACAATGTTTGGACGGTGCCGATTTGCATAGACCATGTTTCGATGGTGTTGATTTGCGTGAGAAGTGTTTAAATGGTGCTGATTTATATAGACCACGTTTGGATGGTGCTGATTTACCTGGACAATGTTGAGACAGTGCCGATCATCATTAGTGGGCCATGCGCTCTATGGAACGATGGTGTACAGTGATACACATGTCACCCCTACAACTAGTAAAATGATTTTTGGTGTGGTCCAAGCCCATTTAAGGCCCATTGACACGACCCATCTATGTGGCCCACCTATGATGTATATTTGAGGCCCACCTATGATGTGTAGGGCCCACCTGCCATGTAGTTAAGGCCCATGTGATAGGGCCCACCATTGTAATGTGTTGTTCGCACCGTCCATTCACGTGACCCCCACGTGATGTATGTGTTTTATCTAAGTTGTCCATTGATGGGCCCATTTGGAATGAATAGGGCCTAACCCATTGTGATGTACTCAAGGCCTGTGGACCAGGCCCATTGTGATGTGTTTGTGGCCTATGAGCAAGGCCCATTGTGATACGTGTTGGGCCCATAACGCGTGACCCATTTGACACATTTTCGACCCATAAGATGCGGTCCATTGGGATGCCCAGGTATGTGGCCCATTGTAATGTATTTGTGACCCATTTGGCGAGACCCGATGTGGTGTACATGTGGCCTTTGAGTGAGGCTCATAGTGATGTTTATTAGGCCCTTGTGTGAGGCCATGGGCCCACTATATGTTTAGCCCTGTGTGGGCTACTCCTTGGGAGCAAGGTTAGTTAGATGTCCACATTGATGGGCAATGATGGTTAGATGTCCTCATTGTGACCTTCCCTTAGGTCTTGTTAGGTCCATTCTTATCAATTCCGATTGTCACGGCCGATTGCCGATTCCGATCAACGTGACCGATTGTCAATTCCGATTATCGATCGATCCCAATTGTCGTGACCGATTGCTGACTTCGATCGACATGACCGATTTGTCGATTTTGATTATTGATTTATCCCGATGGTTGTGACTGATTTGCCGATTCTGATTATCGATCGATTCCGATTATGTCGACGATTAATTGATCGCGTGACGATTTGCCGATTAGGTCCCGATTATTGATCTATCCGGATGTAGTTGGACGTGCGATTTCGATTATCGACCGATCCCGATTGCCGATTGACCAATTATCGTGGTGATTATCGATTCTAATATTGAGGCCGATTGACATTATCGATCCGATTATAGTGGCCGATTGCCGATTCGATTGTCGTGTTATGCGATTATCGATGGTCGAATATCGTGGCGATTAATCGATCATGATTGATTTCGCGAATCGACTTCGATCATTTTAGTTGCCTTAACGTTACATTGTTGAATTTTACCGAATCGATTGTCGATCGATTGATTGCCTTATCGATTGCCAGATTGGAATTGCGTGAATTGCGAATGCGATTATCGATATTGCCTTAACGAAATTCTGGATTATTGACGTAACGTTACCAATTAGATTATCGATCGATCCGTTGTGATGATTGATGCCGAATCTAATTATCGATCGATCCTGATTATGCGTGGAAACTTTAATTATCGATCATCCGATTGTTGTGACCGATTTGCTAATTGATCGATGCGATTGCGTGATTGTCGATCGATTACGATTATCAATCGATCCCGATTTGTTGAGGCCGATTATGGCGCCGATTGTCGAAGCGTATGGTGGCCGATTACTTGTCGAATCATCGGCCGATTCGATCGTGATTAAGGTCGAGGCCGATTGTACGAACCGATATCGATCGATTTTGTGATTGCCTTAACCGATGGTGATTGCGATTGATTAGGCCCATGCATGATTTGATGTATTCGGGACCGACATCGACTGTCATGTATTTAAAGCCTATCGATTTTGATTGCCCATTTAACCCATTGATATGCCGATTATATGTTTGGCTCTATGATTCCTTGACAATGTTGGTTAAATGTCCACATTGTCGAGGCCGATTGTTGATGCTATTGATACTAATTATGAGTTATGACAAGATAGATCATAATACATGCCCATACGCATCATCTGCATGTTTGTTATGAGATGTGATTGACCATTGCATATTGATAGAGCTTCGATAGGCGGAGTTGCCCCATATAAGAGCATGACATGCACGGGATTGATCATGATCCCTTATCTTGCATTGTGTGTTATGATTTCATTATGCTCTACGATTATCGATCGTATCCCATTGTGGATGGCCGATGGGACGGTTGCACATGGGGTCTTGTATAGATTCCCACGGGTGAAGTCTAAACCCTCTTGGTTCCGGAGGTTGTGACGTCTGGGCCAGAGTGGATGCATGATTGAGGGCCGCATACCATTGATTTCCACATGTCGTGGTCGGTCGGGGTATGCGGCCTTACCTGCCCGAGAGGAGGGGGGGAATTTGAGGTTGATCAACTCGGCTCGAGGAATGGTCCGTATCGACGAGTCGGGCCCGATGTTGACAAGCGGATAGTGAGGTCTCTTCTACTCACCTTATTGATGGAGGCGGCAATCGGTTTGGAGGTAATAGGCCGATGATAGTCGATCGATATGTGGACTTATTGAGTAGGAGTTGCATGCTCATTCATTCATTCATTCACTACCCACTCGGGTTGATGGTGCATTTGTCGAGGTACCTTCGTTATCAAGGATTTCGGTTGGGCTCGCGACTAACAGATCGTTTATCACATTAAGTCGACTATCCAAATTTAGGTATGAGACTGGTTTGGATAGAAGTCCCTTGTGGTGAACCCCAGTAGTGCGATACCACGTACTATCATGACTTCACATGTGTGTCATTTCATTCGATCGCATATTGCATTACATCCACTGGGCATATGACATTTTGAGTTGCTAAGTTTACGTACTTATATGGCCTAGGGCGGACTTAGTAGGATTTGTATATATATTGTATCTTCGGCATCCGATATTTGACTTTTATAACTCCTATTGCATAGTTGTTCCACATTGCGTATTGATATTAATTGACCTTGTCCGTATTTAGCTTACTCTGTTATCGTATAATTCATGATTTGAGTAATTACTTGCTATTCATATTGTATTTATGGATTATTAGTATTTTCATGTGTAGGGTCCACATGTAATGTTTTAAAGCTTATGACGATAGCGCGTGCGGTGTGATGTTAGGTTGCGCATTGAGCTTGGAGCGCACAGCGGTCTTCTGGAGCTTGATTTTCGATTTATGCATTTTTCTTTTCAGCATTATACTCAAATAATTATATTAGTGGATATGTGATGATGATGTTGCCTTTGTGAATTGGGTAATCTTGTGGTTATGCTTATTTTGAGTTAAATGTACATTGGAAAAAAAAATCCCCCTTATAGGATCCCAGGATCGGAATCTGGCGTATGGATGTTAGGAGCTGAGAATGGGGTACTACGGAGGCTGTCGGCACTGGATTCGGCGGTCGGGATTCCTGTGAATCTGATTTCTGAGTTTGGGGCGTGACAAGACACCCCAACGTTTAGACCGAGTGGATACATGAGCGCCCGAGTGTCGAATACCAATAGGCCCCGTCTCTCACTGTGTTGTGGTCGGTTGGGAGGAGGTGAGCCTTATCTGCCCGAGTGAGGGGGCTATAAGTTAGGCTGAGTTTGAACAGCTCCTAAATGGGTGCTATCGACGAACCGAGTAGGCATTGGTATACTACTGGCAGGCAGGTAGTGAGTTCTTTTCTACTCGCTGGGCTACGTGGCTGGCTGGGGTGGTAGCCAGCTTGGAGTGTACTAGACCTCGGTGATGATCTCAGAGATGTGCAGTGCTGATATATGGACTTAATGAGCAGGAGTTGCATATTCATTCATTCATTCACTATTCATTCGGGCTAGTGGTGCTCAATTATTTGTTACGTGTACCTTCCCAATGGCTAGGATTTCGGTTGGGGAGCGCGACTAACCTGAGATCAAGAGTTTACCACATTGAGTCTGACTATCCAAATTTAGGTATGGGACTAGTTTGGATAGAAGTCTCTTGTGGTGGACCCCGTAGCCTGCAATACTACGTACTATCATCCCGACTTCACACTCTAGCTTGGTCATTTCATTTACATTGCATATTGCATTGCATCATTGACATTTGATATTTGGCTCTTTATGGCTCCTCATTTGTATAGCTGATCTGTATTGTGTACCCAGAGATTGTTTAACTCATGAACTTGTCAATATTTCCGCTTACTCTGATATCGTATGATTCATGATCTTATCAGTATTTTCACTTACTTTGATATCCTGTGATTCATGATCTTATCAGTATTTTCGACATTGTATGACTATGACATTGTATTGAATACTTGGCATTTACCTTGTGCACACACTTACACCACCCTCTAAGCTTTTTATAAGCTTCTACACGATAGATGCGTGCAGGTGATGTTCGGTTGCAACAACGTGGATCTTGGAGCATGTAGCTGACTTCTGGAGCTTTCTTTTTGACATATGTATTTCCCTTTCAGCATTGTATTCAAATGTTTATATTAGTAGATATGTGGTGATGATGTTGTTCTTGTGATTTGGGTATACTTATGGTTATGCTTCTTACGAGATAATTTATATTAAAAATCCTCCTTGCAGGATCCTAGGATAAAAAACTGGCGTATAGCCACTGGGAGCCGAGAATGGGGTGCTATGGAGGCTATCGGCACTGGATTCGGCGATCAAGAATTTTGTGAGCCCGATTTCTGAGTTTAGGGTGTGACAATACTGCTATCTCAGATAATATATAAGTCTTACGCGTAGTTGGCCATGTAAGGCTTGGCTAGGCTGCCTTAGACGGTGAATCAATAATTGATATATCGTTGTTGCTTGCTGTTGCCCATGATAATATGATAATATCTATTCTTTATATCCAGCCAGCTTGGCGATAATAATTTATTTTAATAAGTAACCAGTAGTGACAGCAATGGCTGGGACTTCGACGATAGTAATATGTTTGAAAATTCGCATGGCTGGGACTTCGACGATAGTGATATGTTTGAACATTCGCCTTTTATTTATCATTCGTGAAGAAAGAATACAAGGCTCCACCTATAAAGGCTATTTCACCATTTCATCTGTGATTGCCCTCTTTTGATGTAGAAGTATTATCCAGGTAATCTTCTAGATCAAAATCTCTCTCACTGTTAGGGATGATATTTCTTAATAAAATGAGCATTGACCAGTATACTGATGCCTCGTCCGTCTTGATCTGTTACTTTGTATGTTCCATTGGATTAAACTTCAGTTATGATATACGGTCCGTCCCACTTAGGGTCGAACTTGCCCCCTGTTCTTCGAGTGATTACTATTGGCCTTTTCAACATCAGAACCAGATCTACTTTCTTAAAAGATTGGTGTTGAACCTTTTTATCGAAGGCGGCAGAAATCCTGACCTGATATAACTACAAGTGCTGCTGAGCTGCCAATCTTTTTTCATCAAGCAGATCCAACTCCGTCAGCCTTATTCTTACGTTCTCGTCATCTGTAATTGATTGATGCACTGCTACCCTTAGTAAAGCGACTTGTATTTCAATTGGCATGACAACTTCTACACCATAAACTAACGAATATGGGGTAGCTAGTGTCGTTGTACGATGACTGGTCCTATAGGCCCATAGAGCTTCATGCAGTTTTTCATCCCAGTCACGCTTATTCCCGTTCACTGTTTTCTTCAGTATTTTCACAATCAACTTATTGAATGCTTCTGCCAGCCCATTGACTGATGGATAATAGGGTGTTGAGAATGACTGATGAATTTTGAACTTAAGACATAACTTCTCCATGCCCCTGTTCTTGAAAGGAGTGTTGTTGTCTGTGATGATTTTCTTCAGGATACCATGGCGATATATTATTGTGTACCGAATGAAATTAACATCTTTCTCTTTAACACTTCACAGCGCAATCACTTCTATCCATTTGGAGAAATAGTCCATTGCTACTAGTATATATTGTTTTCCTCTAGACGACAGTGGATTTATGGGACCAATGACATCGAGTCCCCATATGGCAAAAGGCCAGGAAGTAGTTGATTGATGAAGGTCTTCAGGGGGTACATGTATAATGTCCCCGTGGATTTGACACTTGTGGCATCGTTTCGCATAGTCTATTGCATCTTTAAACATTGTCGACCAGTAATATCCCATCCGGTGTACTCGGTGGAACAAATTCCTTCCAACCTGATGTGCTCCACATTCTCCAGAATGTGCCTCTTGCAACATTTGACATGCCTCCTCTTCACTTAGACATCGTAACAACATTTCATTATAGGACCTTCTATATAATCCTTCATTACACATAATGAATCTTTTCGCTCTCTGCTTAACTTGCAACTTCACCTCTGAATCTTCTGGGAGGATATCATACTTGAGATAATCAATGAAAGGCTGACACCAATCATATATTGTTACTTCTAAACATCATATAGGGAGTGCTTCCATTGTTTCACTGATTATTTCTGCTGAGGGCAAGAATCTCCTTTCTTCGATTGTGACTTGTAGGGGGCTTCAATCTGGGCAAGATAGCGCTGCTACTAAACTGGCCAAAGCATTGGCCCTCGCGTTCTCGTACTGTGGAATATGCTTGATTTCAACGTTTAGGAATTGTTCCAATAAATGTTGTGCCCTTCGACAGTATGGTAGTTCTTGTTTTCTTGTTTCAAACTCAGTCGTCAACTAATTTATGATCAGCTTAGAATCCCCATAAATTTGCAGCGCTTTTATCTTCAGCTCGCTGGCTATTTCCATCCCAATGATAAGGGTATTATATTCAGCTTCGTTATTTGTACATTCGGTGCCCAACATGAAAGATTAAGGCAACAAATCGCCTTGGGGGGTGATGAATATCACCCCGGCACCTGCTCCTATTGCTCGGGCCATTCCATCAAAGAACATTTGCCACATGTTTGGCAATTCTGTCATCATCACCTATTTGTTAGGAAACTCATCGAAGATGGCTTTACAATCCGTCACAGGATGGGCTGCTAGAAAATCTGCCACTGCCTGCCCTTTTACTGCTCTCGTCGGTTCATATGTAATCGCGTATTCTGACAACAGCAACATCCACTTTGTTAGCCTTCCTAACAACATCGGCCTTGTCATTAAAAACTTGATACGGTTCGCTCAAGATATCAAGGTTATGTCATGGGACAGACAATAATGTCTTAATTTCTGGACTATAAATACCAATGTCAAACATATTTTTTCAATCGGTGTATAATTGCATTCTGCACCTATCAAATTTTGACTTAAATAATAGAGTGCCGCTTCCTTCCCATTTTCGTTCACTTGTGCCAATAAGGCTCCTAATGAATTCTCGGCCGCTGATATATACGAGATGAGAGGTCTTCCTTTCACTGGGGTTGTTAATATTGGAGGCTGTTTCAACAGTTCTTTTATCGAATCAAAGGCGTTCTGGCAGGATTTGTCCCATATGAATTTTGTTCCTTTCTTCATCAGATGAGAAAACGGCTGACATCTTCCTGTCAGGTTTGAGATAAAGTGGCAGATATATGCTAACTTGCCTTACAAGTTTTTCATCTCTTTCAACATTTTTAGGGGTAGCATATCTCGAATAGCTCTAACTTTTTCTGGATCTATCTCGATACCTCTGTGTCTCACCATGAAACCAAGGAATTTTCCTGACAATACTCCGAATGTACATTTGGCTGGGTTCATCTTTAACTGTTTCTTTCTAATTGCTGAAAGACTGAAGTCAAATGCTCGCGATGTTCCTCATGATGGTTTGACCTAACCACCAATTCGTCCACATAACACTTAACATGCTTGTGCATCATGTCTTGAAATATATTTTGCATCGCTCTGTAGTACGTCACACTTGCATTCTTGAGACCGAATGACATAACTTTGTAACAATATATTCCCAAGGGAGTTATGAAAGTCGTTGCTTCTTCGTCTTCAGGTGCCATCCTTATTTGATTGTTACCGGCATAGCCATCCATGAAGAACATGACAACATATTGTGTGGTACTATCCACCAGCATTTTAGTGATCGGTAATGGAAACTCATCTTTCAGGCTTGCTTCGTTTAAATCTCTGAAGTCGACACAAACTCTGATCTGCCCATTTTTCTTCTTTAATGGGACTATATTCGATATCCATTTGGGATATTTGACTTCTCTAATGAATCCGACCTTTATTAGTTTGCTTATTTCTTCTTCTATATTGGGGACCAGATCTGGGTGAAACCACCTCTATGTTTGCTTAGTGGGTCTTTTATCTTTAAAGATATTTGACCGGTGCATCTCTACTGTCGGCTCTAGACCCGGTATTTCTGCGTATGTCCAAGTAAAGACGTCTTTATTTTCTTTCAGAAGACTGACATACCGATTAGCTTCTTCTTCTGATAAACTGGAACTTATGAACATATTCTACGGTTCTTCTTCTGTTCCTAAATTTATCTCTCTCAAATTGTCAATTGTCGGTTGCCCCCGTCCTCCATCTGCTTTAGAGTTATCTCAGGCTTGCTAATTATTTCAAGGTCTATTTCTTCTATCTGGTCAACTGTTACCATGTTCACTGAAGCCTCTGCCCCCAGTCCTCGGAATTTTTCTCGCTTCTTCTGATTCTCCCCGATCGGAACCTGAATTCCTTTTCCATAATTTAAGCCAATGGGTTCTTCGTGTTCAAAGCCCATTTTCTTAAAGATTTTTTGACTCGCCGGGCTATATCTTTCAAGCTCTTTGGGTGGTAATCTTCCATTTCCCACACCACTATCAACTACTTCCTCTGTCTTCACTTTTGAGGGAGCATAGAATTCAATTGGCTCTGGATATCTTGCGCTGGGTTTAACATGAGATCCTTTCGGGATGAGAGGAAACGGTTTACTCCTTTCAGCATATGGGAGTGGTACTATGTAATTTGACTGCAGAATTTCTAATTGCTCTAGCGACAGTAATGTTAATGGTGGTTGTCCTGGCTGTCGCAGATGCTTTGGGACAAAATAGAACTTTTTTTTGCCTTTTCTGTTATAAGAGACGTCGTTTTTTCTTCTAGTATTTCCATGCAAACATTTTCTAGGACCTTGTTCTCATCATTCTTCTTTTCTTCCTTGCTGGCGAATGCATCATAATAACTCGCATCTGCAAAAAAAGCTTCAGCTTCTATATACCGTCTCGCATTACTTTGTACTGCACCCCATCTTTGCAGTATTTAAAGCATTGATGTAACGTACAAGGTATAATGCCATACTGATGTATCCATGGTCTCTCCAAGAGGAGATTATATGTCGTCAATGCATTTATGACTTGGCAAACAACATTCTTAGTTAATTCTCCTACTTCTAATGTTATGGTGATCTTTCCGAGTGTACCTTATCCACCTTGATTAAAGCCTTGTATCATCATTCCACTAAGGCATAAGTTTGAGCGTCGATAACCCAATTTATTCAGCATTGTTAACAACAACAGATTTACAATAAACCCGTTATCGAGCATTATTCCCTTCACCTGTTTTCTGCCAATGTGACCCTCTATCATTAATGGCCTGTTATGTTCCCTGTCATAAACTAGGTCATCATCGGAGAAGGAAATAATTGACATGCAATCTTCTCGCCCCTCACTCTCCATCTCGGTTAACAGCACTCCCCTTATGTCTTCATAAGATAAGGCTTTAATCAAGCTCTGTTGGGAGTCTTTTGACAATTTTAGAGCATTATAAACACTCAACGTAGTTGGAATGCCTTTCAAATGGCTTATAATATCATAAGTCACTTTCTTTGTCTCTTTGCTCTTTTCTTTCTCACTGTTATCGCTGTTGTTGGCATGATTCTTAACTGTTCCTGCTTTCAAATTTTCGCTTTTCAGATTCGGTGAGCTGGCCATCTTCTTCCCTTATCGTAGAGTAGTCACTACAACTTTCTCTCTTATTTCCTGGTTATCTGCCCTTGTTCTTCCTTGGTAGTTCTCTCGAATGGTAAGCACATTTCCTGTTGCTCTTCTATCTCTTTCTTTCTCTCTTCCGACTATTATTTCCCTCCTGTTTATCATTCTTTATATGATATACTTCAACGTGTAACAATTTTCTGTCAGGTGTCCTATTATGTGATGAAAATGATAGAAATCTCTTTCTTTTGTCTTGGATGCTTCTTCGAGTCGCTTTGACATGGGCAGCTCAATTGTCCCTGCTTTCAATAGCTGATTCATTATAGGCAGTACATCCTCCTTTTCAAACGTAAAACCCTCATGAGAGTTCAACGATTGGGGTTTTTTGCCATAAAACCTTCACCTGGGGTGGTTCAGCTCTTCTTTCCTTTCTATCCTTTTACCCGTTTCTTCTCTCATATCCTGGTTTCTGTATTCTCTTGCGTCATGACTTCTCTTTTCATGTTCAACTATGTTCACGAACAACTTCTGTGGTCCTCTTCGTACCAACTCATAATTGAACGTCGGCATTTTTCGAGTCATCAGTTCTAAAGCGTGAGCTTTCGTGGCCAAGTTGTGGAAAGTCCTGATGTCACCACTGGTGAAACCGAATGCTACCCCCGTTTCCATGGAGTTTAGGCACATCTTCACCTGATCTTTCTCTTCTTCCAATTATGTAAGGCCTGTATCATAGTTCATACCATTCCGTAGGCTTCCACGGTCCTCCCAGTCAAATTTCGACAACCCTCGACCTGTATCTGACGTTTTCGCATGATCCTAAGCCGAGTCCTACATACCGAAGTCGGCTTGACCTAAAACTTATACCCTAGCGACCGCGCCGTCACCGCGGTTTGAATGTCGTGACTTGCGCACCAATTCGATACCCGAGCCAGGAGATGTGGGGCCGCATTCATTCCGAAGAAATGCCGTGCATTGCGAATTCTGAGAGAATCTCTACAACCTATCCCATCAATCAATCAATCAGTGTCAAGTACATATCCTATTACAAGTACATGTTAAGTACAAGCAACCCATCTCTCTCCCATTCCCAAAGTCAACTCTCTCTCTCTCTCTCTCTCCACCCATCCCTTTCTTACAACTCCATCACTCTACCCATCACCCATCATCCCATCCCTTTTCACCCATCACTTCTCTCTCCCTCTCATTTTCTCTCTTCACTCCTAAGCAACCCAAGCCCCAATGTATGAGCTCCCCAAGCTTTCCCAAAAACTAAGTGTGGTTCACTTTCCCACTCTCTCATCTTCTATCTCAGCCATTCATTCTGCATCAACCTCATTAAAATCGAAGGCACAGAGCATACAAGTCCAAGGAACTAAAGAAGAAGGCCGATAGGTGGGTGATCCACCGTTAAATTTTAAATTTTAAGGCCCACTTGTTGTGGGACCCACTTGATGTATGCATTGTATAAGGGAGGACCCATTAGTGGCGGGGTCCCTCCCCTTTCACGCTTCTCTCTCTATCTATCATGATGGAGTGGGCCCCACAAATGTGTTATATATAAATTGTCCATCAACGGTGTGGCCCATCCTACTGTAGGTGGAGATCCACACCGTCCATTGTTGGGACGGTGGAGATCCCACATGCTGGCTGGATTGTTTATTATATATATAATCTATATATTTTAATACATATCTAGGTGGGCCACACCACGTAGACCCACCTTGAAGATTGCATCATCCACACTGTCATAATCCCTGGATGGTGGGACCCTTTGAAATAGTGATGAAGACCACTTGAGTTGAAGAAGGAATATGCCAATATGTCCTAGAGGGGGGTGAAGAGGACTTTTTAAAGTTTTTATGTTTTATCTAAAAATCCTACTTCACTAATGCTATGATCATGCAAGAATTAGGATTACTCAACTGTAACTCTACTGGCTTCCAAGCCTTGTAGTGGATCCAATCACAAACTGCTTAAAGAGTAAACAATATAAAGTCTAGTTCATGATGGATATGACTGTGTAGGTGTGTGAGAAGTGATCAGATATTCAGATATGGAAATATTAACGCAAATACTCAATCAAAATAACAAACTCAAACACAGTCATTTTATAGTGGTTCGACAATAAGTTTACTCCACTCCCGGCTGCCGCACTCAACCCTTGAGTGTACCGAATTTCACTAAGGAGGTTTCCTAGGGTTCACCTCAAAATGAAGGTTTTAAATCAGGTTCACCTTCAACCTTTACACGGAGTTTTCTACTCGGTTCACTTCTAACCCTGGAGTTTTACTGGTTCACTCCTAACCAGATGTTAATGCTCTCCATAGAACAAGGGTCCACATAACGTACCTGGATGTTTATGCTCTCCACAGAGCAAGGGTCCACACAATGCACCCACTACGTACACTCCCACTAGAGGCCTCCTTGAGGACTTCAAAGGGTGAGAACCACTTAAGACCCAATCCTAAAAAGGAATGATCACAAGTGTCCTCTTGGACTCTGGATACTTACAAATAAGTTGATGAGTCCCATTCAGCGCAGTGACGAAGATCTCCTCCTTATTGTTAAAGAGTCTTCGGCTTCCTTGATCCACAATACAAAAGATGTACCAGTACTAGGCTTCGGGTTGGGTCAAGGTTATGATGGAATCCTACTCTCTAAATATTTTCCTATAGGGAAGATAGAGTAGTTCCAATCATCAAAGCATTCAAGGCATCCCAGCTTAATGATTTGTCATTAAGGTAGTAGCTGGAGGATCCTTGAATGCGAAAGTTCATCCCCCAATCCACTCTATTGAATGTCAATGGTGAGGGTGGATTGGAGGATGAACTCCCTTGAGAGAAAGGGCTTTAGATATAAGATATAAGTTGAAACACTCAAAAGCTCTCTCTTCTTTCTCTCACAGCAACAAAAGACAAGTCCTCTATAAATAGGTAAAAGGTTCCAACGGATATAATACAGTCACATTTATGACAGAGTTTGATATCATCGAGCGTATACTCTCGATAGCATCGATGGTCTGCTCGATGACTCGGATTCAATGTCATATGCTTTTGAAACACTTTGCCAATTGGTCGATGAATCGAAATTATTATCAATATCATTGGATTTCGAACTCAGATTCTATCGATGACAGGATCGATCCATTGACACTTGAAAAACGAGAGAGACTTGACTTTGAAATATTTCAGGTTTTCATCAATGATCGGGGGAACCGTCGAGATCATCAGAATTTGAATGTCGATGATATCGATATCAGAGTCGATGCATTGATAAATCCAGCAGATTTATCTTTAAGCTTGCTGGACGATTTGTGTCCTTGTTCGATGCAATCAACATGGTGCCGATATTATAGATATTTGAATATCGATTCTATCGAAGGGCCCTCGATCATAGTGAAAACAACATGAAATATCTGCTGTAAGAAATGTGTGCCCTCGATCGATATCATCGATGGACCTCCGATCTTATCGATATTTGAATTTAGATCATATCGGATAGTCATCGATATATCGAAGGAATTTGAGATTTTCATTAAAAAACAGGTGCGCCAGAAATCTGTCTGTCGATCTTATCGAGCCACTCTTCGATTGGCTCGAGTTTTGAATATCGATGATATCGATGGGTGTATCGATACATCGATAATTCGTCCAGATATGTTGTGAAGTTGCTGGACATTTTTAGTATTTATATCGATGATATTGACAAGTGTATTGATACATCGATAAATCCGTCCAGATGAATATTTAGTTGCTTGACATTTTTGGTCCTCATATCGATAATAGCGTTAAGGTATCGAGGACATCGACAGAGTAGGTCGATCATTTCGAGGGTGCTTCGATAAAATCGACAGGGCGAGAAAAACTTAGAAATTTTCTTATTTTGAAATAAAGTTCTCTCTCTCTATAAAAACCCTAAGATGTCTATCTTGTTTTAAGGGTTTTTCTTTACCTGGTGTTTTGGGACATGGGATGTGAGGCTTTAATTTACCTATGGCGAGCTTCCATACATCCGGTTGAGGCAGACACTTGAATTGATCTTCCTATCGAGCTCTGCAGTCACTCTGACTCAACGAACACACAACTTGACAAACCAGGGCACTTTCACCCTTGACACCGTCCAACATCTAGATGGCTGGATGCTGGACTCCCCTTAAAATAAAAAAAATACATATATATATATATATAATAAATAATATATATATATATACATATATATATATGTGTGTGTGTGTGTGTGGGAGGTGGCCACACGTGGGACCCACCTGACAAACGGTTTGGATGGTATATATAGCAGGTGGGCCACGTACGTGGGACCCACCTGACAAACGGATTGGATGGCGTACCTCACTGATGTGAGGATGACATTAGTGGTACTGGTGGGACCCAGCACGGCTATATGTGTTTCATATGCACCATCCATTTGGACGATGCCATGTACGGCCCCACCATGATGCATGCGTTGTATCCCTACCGTTCGCCTGTTGAACGTGTGTGGGCCAGCACCACCGTCCATTCATTCGACGAGCTCATCCATGGCTTGAGGCTAAAAATGAAGCAGATTCACATCTCTGGTGGGCCACGTACGTGGGCCGCACTCCTGATGTATGTGATCCAGCTAAGCCATTCATTTATCTAGTGAGTTTGTCTCAAGGCTTAAGACTAAAAATAAAACAGATCCAGTTATCAGGTACTACAACAAACAGTGGGTTTGAACGTCTACCATTGAAATCCTTTTTGGGATTACAGAAGTTATGAACCAATATGATATTTGTTTTTCCTCTAATATCAAGTCTTTATGACCTTATGAATAGACTGGATGGGAAATAAATGTTATGGTGGGCCCACTGGAATTTAACGGTGGAAATCCTTATCACCACTATTATTTGTGGTATGGTCCAGATGATCCTTTGGATATGATTCATTTTTTTTGAATAATGCTCTAAAATGATCTCTAGCAACAGGTGAATGATGTGGCTTGATTCGGCCTATTTGATTCGGCCCACATGATTTAGCCCATTTAATTCGGCCCATTTGAATCAGCCCATTTGATCAGCCTATTTGATTCGGCCCATTTAATTCGGCTCATTTGATTAGCCCATTTGATTCGGCCCATTTGAATCGGCCCATTTGATTCGGCCCATTTAAGCGGCCAATTTGTACCAGCCCATTTTATTCGGCCCATCGATTCGGCCCATTTGATACGGCTCAATGTGATATATATACCGGCCCATGAGTAAGGCCCAATGTAATGTGTATATGCCCCATAAGCGAGGCCCATGATGATGTGTATTAGACCCTTGTATGAGACCATGGCCTTATTATACGATTGACCATATGAGCGTCATTCCTTGGGAGTAATGTTGGTTAAATGACCACATTGATCGGCAATGATGGTTGAACGTCCACATTGTGACCTTCCCTTAAGACCTTGTTAGGCCCATTTTCATCATTCTCTAGTGGGTTAACCCAAACGCTTAGGCCTCATTGATTTTAGTTGATCCATTATCGGTCATCCATCTATGGACCCCACCTTACGTCAAGGTTGATTATCAATGCTGATTATTAGTGTCGATTGTTGATACCGGCTGCCGTTGCCGATTATGAGTTTGTGGCAGCATAGCATTATGATACATGCCCATACACATCATTTATATGTTTGTTATGAGATATGATTGGCCATTACATATGCCATAGTGTAGGTGGTTCACAGGACTCCCTGATAGGTAGAGTTATCCCACATAGGCACATGGTATGCGCAGGATTGATGCATGATTGGACTGTGTGACTCATGCACTTTGTATTTGTGTGATTGTGATTATTGTACACCCTGATGACATCAGGGTTGTGGCCTTCACAGGCACATCGTGGATGGCAGGATCGGACACCGAAAATATTGTTACTAGCATCGAGACGCCATAGATGTCCCTGGGTGAAAATCCCTAAACCCGATGGTACTAGAGGATGACTCCAACGTCGAGACCGAATGGATACATGAGTGCACGAAGGCCGAATACCAAGAGGCTGCATCTCCCACTGTGTCGTGGTCGGTTGGAAAGGGGTGTGGCCTTACCTGCCCGAGGGCAGAGGGTATTGCTAGGCTGAGTTTGACCAACTTGTGAATGGGTTCGCTATCGACGTACCGAGTAAGTATTGGTAAACTATTGGCTAGGCGGAGTTTCCGTTATCATTATATTGTATTTCCTTTTACGCACTGTACCTATTGTATCTTAAAAGTTTTTTATCATAGTAGATTTCGTGATGGTGTTCTTGTGGTTATTGTTCGTGGGTTATGCTTCTGGTTATGCTCATTATGAATCAAAATCATCATAGAAATCCTCCTTGTGGAATCTCAGGATTGGAACCTGGTGTATGGGTGCCGGGAATCGAGAATAGGAAACTACGGAGGCTGTTAGAGCCAGATTTGGCAATCGGGAATTTTGTGAGCCCAGTTTCTGAGTTTGGGACATGACAAATTGCCTGTAGGAAGCCCCCATGGTTTTCCATTTGTCTATAAAATTTTCTACTAGCTCTCCCTCTCTCTCTGTCTTATTGAAGCTAATTTTGTGATACTGACATGTCGTTCTAATGAGAAGAAATTTGACATGAACACGTCTTGCATTTGTTCCCACGTCCTTATCGACCCAGGTGCTAGGCTGGAATACCATTTGAATGCTTTGTTTGTCAAAGAAGACCCAAACAACCTGAGACAATACTACGGCACTGTAGAAAAATTCCCCATGCTGGTAATAAAATGCATCAAATGTTCCTTCGGCAACCCATCCCCGTTGAAGTTTTGAAAATTCGGATGCTTGAAGTTATTCGGGAATGGAATATCTTCGACTTCTTTTGGGTATGGCGTCTGATATCTGAATCTTCCTATATTCTCATATTCTTTTTCTGACCTGACTGCTTCTTCGACAACTTGTCGTACATCTTCTTGTGTTAATGCTCTCATCATAAGGGTAGACCCATGTGAACTGGTCCGCAGTGGCTGTGACCCTTCCGGGTGCTGTTCTCATTCATTTATGTTATCAGTCATTGGGGGTGCCATCATTCGTGACACATTAGGCGCAAGAGTTCGCAAGGCTTCCTGGAGGTCCCTACATTCCTCCATTAATGCTTTTTGCGCTTCCACCATCTCAGTGATGCAATCCTTTGTAGTTGGGGAAGATACTCGATTCGTTCTGGCCATGTGAATGATAGCCTCTGCATTCCCTGACGAGGCAGTAGTCGAGGCCGAATGGGAGTTCATTGACATTATAGGAGTTTCTGAAAGAGGAGACTCACATGATCTTTGTGTATTTCTAGAGTAGCTGACTGATTGGGGAGACATAGAGATCGGTGATGTGGATCCGGGTGGGCTTGTTAGTAAAGCCTTTACGTTCTACTCTCTTGTCCACCGGGAGCTCTTAACAGGCAAAGTAGGGAAATCTTGTGCTGCTGAAGGAATCATCACTTGCGTGGGGTAGATTGCCGGTGGAGCAAGTTTATGATGTTTCCTGGCTATATTTCGTGTTATCGGTCCCCTAACTCTTCTCAGTGGTGAACTTGTTCCTGCCGGAGTGATGTTTCGGGTCCTCTTCCTTCTGCGAGTGACGACAATCCAGTCATCTCTTTCTCCCTGTGCTATTGGCGAAGCAGTTATGACTGTGGCAGCTACCCATGACTCTATATGCTTGCTTGACACCGCTTTCTCTTTGCAGCATCCAGTTTGTTTATCAACATACTCCACGATGAACCCAGTCACAATGAAGTAGAAAACTATATTCCTCTAAACGATTGCCATCCATTGGTTGGTTGTAATATCCTTTCTCCTAAATCCTCCACATTACAAAATGATAAAAGTCATATTCTATTTTGGAGATGAAAAGTATGATGTTCCCGTTGAGAGTAACCATTTTGGCGCCTTATAAGTGCCAAACAATTGTGATTGTCTTCAGTACAGTTCTTAAGTTATTATTAAGTGAATATGAGAAGGTCCCGAGTAGAGTCGCCATTTTGTTTCGAACAAGAAACAAATGCATTCGATTTAGGGATTTCATTCACTTAATGATAGACAAAAGAAAATGAAGAAGATAATCACATCATTATTTCATTCCAAGTTCCTTTACATCCTTTTTTCTCATTTGATTCCAAAATAAAATGTTCATGACTTCTATTATAAAACAAATATTTGGTGGCATTATGCATAAGGGCATCATGCACTAAGACACTTTGTGCTGGAAGCACTGTATTCTAGAGACTATTGCACATTGAACATTGTTGTGCGCTAAGTATTGTTGTGCATTGGGCTGTTGTGTGCTCGACCTGTTGTGTGCCCGGCTTGTTGTGTGCTGGGCAGTGTTGTGTGCTCCCCCTTGTTGTGCCCCAACAGCGTTGAGCGCCGCACAACACCTGTTCTGCACAATGAATGCGGATTCTACTTCTCTCTCCTTTCGAAATCTTTTCCTCTTCCTTTATTGGATGCTAATGACCCCCTACTAAGCGATCATGGGGTATTTATAACCCTTTCACACGTCTGAACATGCCATGTAGTCATTGTGCGGTATCCCTTGTGCGCCAATTCCATTATGCGAATTTTGTTATGTGAATTGCGTTATGCGAACTCCACTATGCGGATTCTTTTGTACGAACTCCATTGTACGGAATGACTCCTTTCGGCACACAACATCACTTGCACATAATAATCATCTGCGCATAATGATCATCTGCGCATAATGATCATCTGTGCACAATGGCCATCTGCGCACAATGATTATCTACGCACAATGAACTCTTGCTATCTTTCTCTCTTTTTATGTCTCAACAATCTCCACTGCTATTTGCGGTATGGTCCAGATGATCTTTCGATATGATTCATTTTTTGGGTAACGATCTAAAATGATCTCTAAAAATATATGAATGGTGTAGATAGCACAGCTAAAACCAATGGGTCCCACTTGATGTATATGAGGCTCATTGTTGCGACCCATGTGATGCAGCTCACTTGATGTACACGAGGCCCATGGGTGCAGCCCGATATGATATTTGTGTGGCCCATATGTGCGGCCCATTGTAATGTATGATGAGGCCCGATGTGATGTATGAGAGGCCCAGTGTGATGTATAAGAGGCCCATTTGAGGCCCATTATAATGTATTGTGGCCCATGTGTGAGGCCCAATGTGATATATATAAGGCCATATGATGCGGCCCATTGTGATGTGTATTAGTCCCATGTGATGTGGCCCATTGTGATGTATTTGAGGTCCAAGTATAAGGCCCATTATGATTTACATGTGGCCCATGAGTGAGGCCCATTGTGATGTATTTGAGGCCTAAATATGACGCCCAATGAGATCTATATGAGGCCCATGAGTGAGGCCCAATACGATGTATATAAAGCTTTTGTGTGAGGCCTAAGGTGATGTATATGAGGCTCATTATGATGTGTGATTCCACCAGGATGTATGTAATGATGTTTATTATGCCCATCCATGTTCCTAGTTGATATTAAATGGGTCATGCCTTGGGAGCAATGATGGTTTAATGTCCACGTTGTAAGAGTAATGATGGTTAAATGTCCACATTGTAACTCTCCCTAAGGCCAGTTGTTAAGCCCATTCTCATCTCCCCTTAATGGGCTACCCAAACCATTGGGCCCCCATTGATGATTATACTACCCATCTTTCCCTTGATTAGGCTATCCCAATCTGTTGGGCCCACATTTGATAGCAATGCTTTCCACCATACCCTTTAGGACCACCCAAGCCTTGGAGCCCATCTTGTGTTCGTATCGAGCCTTCCATAGAGAATGTGGCCCACCTAAATGCATGTGTTTGTCCAAGCTTAGTAACCCAAACCTAAGGCCCACTTAGATGATGAGCAGGACCATTTGTAGGGTTATGTAGTCCTGGATGTGTGGATCCAACCAAGGGCCACCTTGTATTCGTATCAGGCCCTCATAGGAAAGCCTAATTGTCATGATAAAGGGAGTGAGGAAGACTACTTGTTATATACCCACTTGACTCACCCCATGAGACAGATCTTATCCTTGTATCTAGTTGCTAGGACCTCAATGTCATGAATATATCGTGCACATCATCCATTTACTTCTCTGGGACAAGTGTGAGGCTTATCCTTTACGCTAGTACACCATCACCCCTTGTTGTATATGGGAGAATATGTGGCACCAGATTTAGTATATCCACTGTGTAGAGCCTATCTCGATGTATGGGTTAGACCTGCCGTCCTTCCAATGGACTCCATCTTGGGATATATGATACATTAGTTCTTTGGGAGGCTAATCTAACATAAGACATACCACATGGACTCTTATAGTTGTAGAAGGGACATGTTGTTTAGCTCCTACTCTTTGTATGTGATATGTTGGTGATGGTCAATTGTGTATTATTGTTGTCTGCCCTATCAGATAATCATGCCTATGTACTTTATTACATCATGATACATGCTCATACGCATCATATGTATGCTTGTTACATGGAGTGATTGTTCATAGTAAATGCCATTGGGTTGGTTTACTATGAGACTCCTTGTGAAATAGAGTTGCCCCTCAAGAGTGCGCAGCATACGCAAGTTTGATGCATGACTGGATGGCATGACTCATGCAACTCGCATTTTGTGATATGACCACCATACGCCTTAGCGACATCAGGGCGGTAGCCTCCACAGGCATATCATGGATGGCCACATGGGACACCGAAAATATTTCGTTCTAGTATTGGGTCTTCATAAATGTCCCTGGGTGAAAATTCCTAAATCTCAAAGGCCAGGGGATGACTCCAATGTCTAGACCGAGTGGATGCATGAGCGCATGAGGGCTGAATACCAGGAGACCACGTCTCCCACTGTGTAGTGGTCGGTTGGGAGGGGACGCAGCCTTACCCGCCTGAGGGAGTACGTAATGTTAGGCTGAGTTTGACCAGCTTGTAAATGGATTCGCTATCGATGAGCCGGGCCGATATTAGTAAGCTGATAGTGAGGTCTCTTCACTTACCCAGTTTTGCGCTTGATGGGGCAGCAAGTTGGCGCAGAGTGTACTAGACCTTGGTGATGATCCCAGAGATATACAGTACTAATATGTGGACTTATTGAGTAGGAGTTGCATACTTACTATTTTACTCATTCATTCATTCATTCACTATCCACTCAAGCTAGTGGTGCGCAACTAATTTGTTATGTGTACCTTCGCAATGGTCAGGGTTTCGGTTCGGGCACGCGACCAACCTGAGATTAGGAGTTTACCACATTATGTCTAACTATCCAAATTTATGTATATGATTGGTTTGGATAGAAGTTTGTTATGATGGACCCCATAACTTGCGATACTACATACTATCATCCCAACTTCACACTCCAGTTTGGTCATTGCTTTCACACCACATATTGCATTGCATTCTCAGCACACAACATTTGGTTTACTATGCTTCTGTATTACATAGCCTGAATGAGGTTGATGGTATTATGGACTCATCACGATTTGCATATTGCATTACATCCGCGGCATATGGCATTTGGGTTGTTATGTTTCTTCGTAATTACATATTGTATTGCATCCTTGGTATCTGATATTTGGCTCATTATAACTCGGCATTGCGTAGCCATTTTGCATTACATACTTTGATATTGAATGACTTATAATCTTGCCAGTATTCTGCTTATGTTGATATTTATGTACTTGACACTTATCTTGCGCACACACGTACACCACCCTCTAAGCTTTCTATAAACTTATGGACGATAGATGCGTGCAGGTGATGATAGGACGCAGTTGAGCTGATGCAGGGGCGTGTGGCAGAGCTTCTGGAGCTTTTGGCGTTTATCTTATATTTCCCCTTCATGTATTGTACTCAAGTTTTTTATTTTAGTGGATATGATATGATGATGTTGCATTTGTGATTTGAGTAAACTTGTAGTTATGCTTATCTACAAAGAAATTCATGTTAAAAAACCTCCTTGTAGGATGCCAGGATCGAAATCTGGCGTGTGGGCGCTGAAAGCCGAGAATGGGGTACTACGGAGGTTATTGGCATTGGATTCGGCGATCAAAAATTTTGTGAGCCCGGTTTTCAAGTTTAGGGCGTGACAAAAGTTGGTATCAGAGCATAACTTAGGAATACCTGAGGATAACATCACATATTTGCTGATAGCTACCCTATACTCTATGATTGTTAAGAACTTATAATGATTAGGTCCTCGAGTTCAAATAACTTAAAGACTTTCTGATATAGCTCTTCATCGTGTGTATACTCAGGAGTGTTCAAGGATAATAGGCCCTTATTCCGTACTATAGGACATGACGACTGAGAGAGCAAGCCAAGCAGCTCCCGCGTCTAAGACTAGTGAGGCCCCGACCATATCAATGATCACGGTTCTTCAGGGGTAGGGTAAGCGACCCGTGGATACACCCGCCCAGGTTGAGTAGGACCACGTGAGCTCCCTGCTATGCAACTTCAGGCGACTTGATCCCCCGCGTTTCAAGAGAGGAGACTGAAAGAGGAAGGTCCCCTCCAGTAGCTCCTGACAGTGGAGCATCAGGAGCAATGGCACAGGAACCGCCCAGCTTTCTGAGCACTAGCAGCACCTCCAACACCTCCTCTCTGTCAGTTCATAGGTGCTTGCTTTGCATGCGGTGGGATAGGGCATTGTAAGACCGAGTGTCCCCATCTTCAGCAACAGCAGTGACGACAATATCTACCACCGAGACCCCAATAGCGGCAGTAGTAGCCACATCAGGCACCGAGGCACCCATAACGGCATTGGCCGCCACAACAGCAGTAACAACTATGACCACAGAGAGGACATACACCTCCCTAGAAGGACCCTCAGCCGCCAGGAGGAGTCGTTAACGATTCGTGTGACTAGGCCTTAGGACTGTCTTTATAGATTATTCATGGAGGAGACATCTTAGAAGCGAGAGGTTGAGATTCGCGAGGGTTATCCCCGTCTCCTTGTTGTTTGACTGTGTTCGTGTGTTATGTTTCTAATTTTACATAGTAAAATGATTTTTCTCTTTTATGAACTCTAGTTAGTTACGTAATAATGTAAATTTCGAGGATGAAATTTTTTATTAGGAGGGGAGAGCTGTAAGGCACGTATCCTAGTCTGTATCGTTCCTTAAACTCCCGTGATCCTCCCCCATGAATTTCGGCAACCCGTGACATATAATCTGTGTTTGGGCGCGACCCTAAGTCGCATCCTATAGATCTGAGTCATCTCGACTTGAAACTTGTACCCTAGCGACAACGTCGTCGCCGCGTCTAGCCCGCCAATTTGATAATCAGGCTAGGAGTTGTCGGCCTAGGCATATTTCAAGGAAAACACCACTTGTTGCGAATCCCGAGAGAATCTCCGCCACCTTTCACATCAATCAATTAAGTACACATCCCATCACTCCACCTATCACATCCATCCATCTCTCACCCAAAAGTCAACACAACCCATGTGTCTCATGTCACTTTCTTACACAACCCATACCACCCATCACTCCATCACATCTCCCTTACAATAACCCATCCTCTCTCTCATTTTCTTTACCCATCCCAAGCAACCGAAAGAGGGGAGTCATCCAAGCATTCTAAGGGAGAAGGAGTGTGTGGCCCACTTCCTACCCCAAGATCTCACCATCCAACCCTTTAACCTTCATCATCCTCCATCAAAGAGGAGGCTTAGGAGCTTGGGAGATTAAGGAGCTAAGAAGAAGTGAAATCGGTGGGTGTTTATAGGATTAGATTGTGATTTTGATGATGGGCCAAGTGGGGCCTACCGATTGATGGTGTGGATCTTGCTTTGGACCTTAGGTGTGGCCGATGGCCCGCCATGATTCATCCGATCATCCCATGATGGGGCTATTCTCCATGGACCCCATCATAATGTTTATTTTTTCCTTTTATGGAAAGGTCATCTAAACCTTGCATCTTTTAGTGGGAAGGGATCTCCACCATTGATTTTTTTATGATTTAGGGCCCATATGATTTAGGACCCATTTTGATGTATGTATTGTATTTACATGGCCCACCTAGGGAGTGCTCATAGTGGCGGAGCTCCTCTGCTCCATCATCGTCTCTCTCTCTCTCTCTCTCTCTCTCTCTCTCTCTCTCTCTCTCTCTCTCTTTCTTCCTATTGTGGCCCACTTGATGAACGTGTGGATCCACACCGTCCGCCTGTGTGGACCCCACCTGATGGACATGCTTCATCCAGACCATCCATGCTATATCCAGCAAGTGGGACCCACCTTCTAGTGGAAACGGATTGGCTGGTGTATTTATATCAGTTATATAGTTGTTGTACTGACGTCAGTGAGTTCAGTACGTCTGATCATGTGGTATTGTTATAAAAAAACCATCCATCTGTCATGATGTCGGCAATTTTGTGGGTCCCATCATGAGATATAAGTTATATCCCAACCGTCCGTCTCTTAGTAGCTGTGGGGCCCACCCCACACGTGCAGCACATGTGGGAATGGGGCCCACCTTTTATATATGTAATCTATATCCAGACAGTCCGTCAACAGATGTCTAGCGCCTGGACGTTTAAACAAAAAAAATAATTATTATAATAATATATAACATATAATATATATATATATGTATGTATATCTGACGGGCCCCATGTGGGACCCACCTCTGTAGAAGAGGATTGGCTGATGTACGCTTACACCAGCTATATAGCTGCTGTATTGACGTAAGTAAGTCTGTGGGTATGATCATGAGGTATGTGTTAAATCCATACCGTCCATCTGTATGGACGTTAGCAGCTCGTGGATCTGATCATGAGGTGTGTGTTATGTACACTGTCCAACCATTTGGGAGATCGTTTTATGGCATTAGAATGAGATAGATTAAAATTTCAGGTGGGACTCACCTTGATGTATATGTTTTATATTCAAGCCCTTCATTTACGGGTCCCACCAGCAGCAGTTTGCTGCTGTATTTAATGTCAGCAAGTTCTGTGGGCCCGATCATGGTCATGTGTTATATCCCAACCGTCTAATCTATGTGGTGTCCACACTGTCCAGATGGGATGGTGGGACCCACCGTGATATGTGCGTTATATCCAAACCGTCCATTTACTTCGTGAGCTCATCTTAAGGGTTTAGAAGAACAATAAGGCAGATCTGTCTATCACGTGGACCACACTGCAAAAATTAGTGGAGGATTGAACGTCTACCATTAAAACTGTTTGGGGTCACAGAAGTTTTGGATCAATATGAAATTTGTTTTTCCTCTTAATTCAGGTCGTTGTGACCGTATGAACAGACTGGATGGAAAATAAATGTTAAGGTGGGCCCTGTGATTGTTAACAGTGAAAATCATTATCTCCATTGCTATTTGTAGTATGGTCCAGATGATATTTTGATATGATTCATTTTTTCGGTAACACTCTAAAATGATCTCTAAAAATAGATGAATGGTGTAGATAGTCCAACTATAATCGATGGGTCCCACTTGATGTATATGAGGCCCATTGTTGCGGCCCATGTGATACAGCTCACTTGATGTATATGAGGCCTATTGTTGCGGCCCATGTGATGCAGCTCACTTGATGTATATGAGGCCCATGGATGCAGCCCGATATGATATTTGTGTGGCCCATATGTGCGGCCCATTGTAATGTGTGATGAGGCCCGATGTGATGTATGAGAGGCCCATATGATGAGGCCCGATGTGATGTATATGAGGCCTATTATGATGTATATGTGGCCCATGTGTGAGGCTCGATGTGATATATATAAGGCCGATATGATGCGGCCCATTGTAATGTGTGTTAGGCCCATGTGATGCGGCCCATTATGATGTATTTGAGGCCCAAGTATGAGGCCCATTGTGATTTACTTGTGGCCCATGAGCGAGGCCCAATGCGATGTATATAAAGCCTTTATGTAAGGCCCAAGGTGATGTATATGAGGCCCATTGTGATGTATGATTCCACCAGGATGTATGTAATGATGTTTATGATGCCCATCCATATTCCTAGTTTATATTAAATGGGTCATGCCTTGGGAGCAATGATGGTTTAATGTCCACGTTGTAAGAGCAATGATGGTTAAATGTCCACATTGTAACTCTCCATAGGGCCTGTAACGACTCATAAATTTCGGTACAATGGCTCGAGTACCACCTCGACCAGAAATCACTTAGGATTAAATCCTTTAGAAATTTGACAAAGTTAACTAAGTGCTAACTAGATTAGCCATGAAATCCGTTGGAATCGCTTTAAATACGATCTACAAGACCCAAAACTTGTAAAATCATTGACACTAGGTTACCCTAAAATCTAGGATCAAACTCATTACCCGACTGCCCTCGGGAACACATTGAAACTCCGTATCAGATCTGGATCGCACATCGGGAGTCCAAATAATATGAGGTTAAGGACTTAGGACCGCCTCGCTGGGCTTGACAACCATCTCGGAAATCAGACCCAGACAGTGTCCCATGGCTGTTCGCTTAAGTCCGGAGTGAATGAAGGTGAAAACACATAATCCCTTTACAAAATAAATATCTGGAATAGTGATATGAGACTTGAAACTTGCGATCAATTTATAAGAAATCAGACCGTTAGAATCTGACCCAAATACACCCTCGGATCAGGAAAAATTTCAGGAACATTTACATGTACTTGGAATTTCGGATCAAGGCCCACTGACCGCTGAACTGAAACTGGTCCGCCACGCGTGATCTGGGAATTCGACTGAAACAAAAACTTAACTCCATGTAGATTCATGGTCGGTGAGCTTAAGTCCGACTTTTGGCTCAAGGAGGCCCGCCAGAAGTCCTCCGTTGAGCTAAAACAATGTCGTTTTGATTATAACATAAGTATACCTTGAACTTAAGTATATTTCAGAGAGTTTTATGCTATATAAGGACCTTAGAGCACCCTCTCTCACAGCCATACGAATTTAGAAAAAACCCTAAGTAAGAAGAGAGAAAAAGAGAGAAAGCTAGAGAGTTGTGGGAGAATCTCACTGCTGCTGTTTCCAGTCACCACACGGGCTGCACCACCCATTTCTTGTCGCTTTCTCGGCGATACCGACTCCGCTTTAAGGTAAGAAACCCTAACCCTAAATCTGTTTTGGGGTGTGAAGGTTATAGGTTATGAAATAGCTAACCAGTTTCACTCTTTAGGCTATAAAACTGCCAAATACGGAAGCCTAACGAACCTAGCTGATTCGTTGCAATTCTACGGTGTAAGGTGAGGACTTTAGGTGTATAGGTTACGGTTTTCAACGCTTTCAATGTCAGATAATGATAGATTCATGATCTGCATGCAATTGCACATGTACAAAGTGCTTTCCGTTTTCTGTTTCAACTAAAGTTGTAGAATATGGAATTCTACATATTCTAGGTATTCGTAGAAAATACCGTATACGTATATTTTTTAGAAATGTGTTTGACATGATTATTTGTTGTATAGATGTACGATATATGGATAAAATACTTATTTGGCAAAAGGATTTGCCCAAATACATGTTTTACTAATATACACTATGTATGTAGAAATACTGTATTGTAAAAAGTACCGTATATATGTATATTTTAGAGATGTGTTTGCCATGATTAATTGTTGTATAAATATATTATGTACGTGTAAAATACTTACTTGGTGAAAGAATTTGCCCTAATACATGTTTGATAACATACACTATGTATGTTGAAATAGTGTATGTTAAGTATTTGTGGAAATGCTTGAGTGAATAAGTATTGGGATGTTGATGCCTTAGGAGGATGTTGAGATGGGATTCTCAACTACCTTAGAGACATGTATGATTACCTCCATGAGGTTGGTTACTTAAACCGCTTACTTTTGTAATATATGTGTTTGTATTCCTATTTATGTAGTGCTTTACAACATGCTTTATAACATGCTTTATGACATGCTTACTAATATGTTTGAATTACTTTGTTTACCACGCTCTACTCCACATGCTACTAATATGGTTTGATTGAGTTTGGGACTATGTCTATAGTCCAGACAGTCGGTACTAGACTTGAGATCGTGGTTGAGTTTCATGTCGCCACGTTAGATGTGTTTGACGAACCCGAGTCGTACGTCAGTTGGCGACAGTGGTTATGCCATGCGAAGTGCTTATGCACTTCATGTCGTCTAATTGATTGTGCGCTCAAGCTAGTCAGGCTCGTCATGTAACCTGATATGTCTAATGTATGTTCACCATGTTTGGTCGCTACTGCTTGAACCTAGGGTACCAAACTTACCAGTGAAATTCCTTTAACCATGGTACCTCGATCCGCTAAGACTCATGAGCTGGGCATGTTGGTATGGGACACCGTGGTCGAGCTGTCGGCCTACGCTAGGGCCACGTGCCTCCCCATAGTGACCAGTGAGCAACCAGACTCGTGAGCCGATTATGGTGGTATGGGACACTATATTCATGCTGTCGGCCTACATTGATAAGGTGATGGGGGAGTGGTGCAATGAATGCGAGCAATAGCCCTGACAGCCCTTTGTAGTGACCTCGAGCATACTCTGAAATCGCGATGAGCCTTAGAGTTTGCCGCGATATATAGAGTATGAACTGGGCCTGTTTCTGTATAGTGATGAATCGTTAAAGAGGTGATGGGGGAGTGGTGTAACCTTTGTGTGTAACAGCCCTGGCAGCCTTTGCAGTGACCTAGAAAACACACCATCGTCTGATATTAACTAGGACTGACGACCCTAGAATGGATCATGTTTGGGAATGATACAAGGGAGGTACCTTAGTTTCCCAATCATACTGTTTTGAAATGGACTAATTAAAAACTCGGTAATCATGCTCATCATGCATTGTATGTGCCTGGAAGATGTGGAGCACTGAGGGATGAAAGCATGCCACGAACGTGAGATGGTGTCGCACGAGGGAGGGTGTGGTGAGGGCATCCATCATACTTGCATCCATGCTTGCATTAATAAGAGTAGTAGAAGTATTTGATTTTACTGCTTTATCATTACTGCTTGACTGTATTGATAACATGTTAACCTATGCTTTATTGTTCCACTGAGTTAGCTACTCACTCCCACGTTACGGGATGGTGTTGCGCACACCAACCAGACTCTGTCTCAGGTTTAGATGAGTCAACAACTCAGGAGGCAGAGTCTGATTATGATGAGGACCAAGAGGAGTTCTCATATATGTAGTACTCTGGCAGCTTCGACTAGGCTGCCAGGATCGACGGGTTTTGCAGGGATTGCTACTTAGTTTAATTTTTGACATTTTGTTCATAAAACAGACATATGTATATGGTGACTTAGATGGGTTCATACTCTAGAGAATGAAATGATTTTTGGTTTCTTTACATACATATATATACAGTTCAGTCTTCCGCTTGCCTTTATACAAATGATCTGGAGTATGAATTACTGTTTTGGTATAATCTCACTCATGTTTATTGCTCTAACACAGACAACATTTAATCAGCATTATTTATGTTGCATACGTGATGCGTCGGAACTCGGGAGTTGAGTTACACTCAACCCCCGATTTTCAGGGCATTACAGCCCCCGTTGTTAGCCCATTCTCATCTCCCCTTAATGGGCTACCCAAACCGTTGGGCCCCCATTGATGATTATACTACCCATCTTTCCCTTGATTAGGCTATCTCAATCTGTTGGGCCCCCATTTGATAACGATGCTTTCCACCATACCCAGTAGGACCACCCAAGCCTTGGAGCCCATCTTGTGTTCGTACGAACCTTCCATAGGGAATGTGGCCCACCTAGATGCATGCGTTTGTCCAAACTTAGTAACCCAAACCCGAGGCCCACTTAGATGATGAGTAAGACCGTTTGTAGGGTTACGTAGTCCTGGATGTGTGGATCCTACCATGGGCCGCCTTGTATTTGTATCGGGCCCTCATAGGAATGTCAAGTTATTATGATAAAGGGAGTGAGGAAGCTCACTCCAGTTGACTCACCCCGTGAGACATATCTTATCATTATATCCAGTTGCTAGGACCTCAGTGTCACGCATATATCGTCCACACCGTCCATTTACTTCTCTGGAACAAGTGTGAGGCCTATCCTGACGCTAGTACACCATCACCCCTTGATGTATATGGGAGAATACGTGGTACCCGATTTAGTATATCCACTGTGTAGAGCCTATCTCGATGTATGGTTTAGACTCGACGTCCTTCTAGTGGACCCTATCTTAGGATATATGATATATTCGTGCTTTGGGAGGCTAATCTAACATAAGACATACCACATGGACTCCTATAATTGTAGAAGGGACATGTCGTTTAACTCCTACTCTTTGTATATGATATGTCGGTGATGTCAATTATGTATTATTGTTGTCTGCCCTATCAGATACTCATGCCTATGTACTTTATTATATCATGATACATGTCCATACGCATCATATGTATGCTTGTTATGAGGAGTAATTGATTATAACATATGCCAATGGGTTGGTTTACTATGGAACTCCTTGTGAAACGGAGTTGCCCCATATGAGTGCGTGGTACGCATAGGTTTGATGCATGACTGGTTTAGATAGAAGTCCCTTGTGATGGACTCCATAGCTTGCGATACTGCGTACTATCATCCCGACGTCACACTCCAGTTTGGTCATTTCTTTCGTACTACATATTGTATTGCATTCTCAGCACACAACATTTGTTTTACTATACTTCTGTATTGCATAGCCTGAATGAGGTTGATGGTATTATGGACTCGCCAGGATCTGCATATTGCATTACATCCATGGAATATGGCATTTGGGTTGCTATGGTTCTTCAGAATTACATTGCATATTCTGATATTGAAGGACTTATAGTCTTGCCAATATTCTACTTACGTTGATATTTGTGTGCTTAATACTTATTTTGCGCACGCACATATACCACCCTCTAAGCTTTCTATAAGCTTATGTATGATAGATGCGTGTAGGTGACGATAGGACGCAGTTGAGCTGAGGCAGGGGCGTGCGGCAAAGCTTCTGGAACTTTTGGCATTTATCTTGTATTTTCCCTTCATGTATTGTACTCAATTTTTTTTTGAGTGGATATGTGATGATGATGTTGCATTTGTGATTTGGATAAACTTGTCGTTATGCTTACCTACAAAGAAATTCATGTTGAAAATTCTCCTTGTAGGATCCCAGGATCGAAATCTGATGTACGGGCATTGGAAGCCCAGAATAGGGTACTATGAAGGCTGTCGGCACCAGATTTGGCATTTGAGAATTTTGTGAGCCCGGTTTCCGAGTTTGGGGCGTGACATAAACACTTTATAGGCTCGTCAAACTCATAATCTGTTTACTTGTAAACAGATTACCACTTAAAAGCTTGGCTAGTGGGCCACGCTTAGAGCTTGCATGGATGGCCCGATCAATTTTTGGGTCAAACGTAAGGCTTATTTTATTTTAGCCCAACCTGGTTCGGCCTAGCCTAGCTTAACTTGAATTTGTGTGTTTATATGTAAATGTGTCATCTCATCCAAGTATGACAATCCAATTATCTATCAGGGAACTCATCTTTCTTAAATATTGGCCATTGGTTGCATACCTCTAAAATATCTATTCCTTTGTGCATGCGTGACCCACTTGATTAGCAGATATATTAGGAACATTTAAGTGGAAAATAGGATATTATCAATTTTTTGGATGGGCCGGTGAGGTCAAGTAGGGTCGAACTAAACTCGAACAATTTTAATTTTTTATTTTTTTTTTATTTTTTGGCTTTAAGATTTATACCTGCTGTGTAAGGCCCATGCCAGCCTTGGGTCTTAAGGTTTGGCATGCCGGGCCAATTGCGGTCCCTAAGGAGAAAGGCAACCCATATATAGTGTGTGATGTATACAATTGATATCCATGTCCTCATTAAGGTAATCACAAGTATCGTATCGTTGTGGTGGAACATGAAAAGGATAGGCCATATTCGAAAACTAAAAAGGATTGAAAGATCATAGCTAGTCATCTCATAAGCATGCAACATGCAAAAGGAATGGTTATATCATCAGTCCACATTTAAAGTAAATTTAAAAATAAAAAATAATAATAATAATTAAAAAACAAAAATAAAAATAAAAATAGTTCTTTAATGTTTGGGATAGGGAGGAGGTCGACAAAATTTATCGACAGTTTAAATGGGTGGATGATCAAAGTTGCTCATTAGGTGCAGGCCGTAATCCAACTTCCCTTGTTTGGGAGGGTATCTCATCCATGGGTATCGACAACTCAAATAGATAAGTAACCGCAAAACTGTAAGATATGTAAGGGCTTGGAATTAAATATATGGTTGCTTAGCAAAGCTGACAAATTTTAGAAAATTAGGATTATATTTAGAGTTGAAAGCATATGTTGAGGTGGTGTATGAATCAATTACCAACTTGGACTGCCTCCAATCTTTGTGTGTATCATCAGGAATTGACCCACAAAGAATTCCAATGTACATACTTCGTGAAAGATAGATCGGATTTGGGATGAAAGCTATTTCTAACATGGACTGGGTGGTATGCTATTTTCTTGTGTTCAATGGAAAAAAAAATAAGGATACTGAATTTCATGTTCATGATACATCCAAAATTTTCCTTTCACTACAACTACTTGTGTCATTTGAATGGGTAGGGTATGTGTGTGGACTGCATTGTTCCTTTTCTTATTTGCTATTTTAGGGTGTGCTCCATTATCAATAGGTTTACCTACATAGCCGGCGAACTGTTTGGTTTGCTTATCACGAAGCTCTTTATGCAACAGGCTATCAAAGTAAGGATTTTAATGCCTATTTTGGCAGGCTTCTTGTATTATGATGTCTTTTAAGAAGACCCATAAACCAATTCTTTCAAATATATTGATGACTATTTTCTTCTATTGATGGCATTTGGATAACTTTCAAATTAAGCTAAATCAATATCATCACAAGTTAATGAAAAACAAGAGAAATCAATTATCTTAGTTGGAGATCCTTTTATGGTCAACATTGAATAGAATAACATTAAAATAAATCAAACAAGTTTGTTAGGTTTTTATTGTTGTTTTCCACCTTAATCATTTGAGATTTTCAATCAAGCCAACATAAGAACAAGTTAGAAAAATCTGATCCTTCAAGCAAAATTATCTTATTGAAATGTATCTTTGTGTCAGTACATTATTATGATATGTAAGCCATTACTCTTTTCATCAATTCAATCTTATCATTAATTCATGGATTGACTGCTATATAGGGACTTGTGGATGAGTTTCGCATACCCAAATGAGAAAATCAAAATTTGATAGAATTCATTCCTTTATGGAGGTTTTCCAATGGGATGTTTGCTTTGGTCCTATCATTTGGACTTCTAATCATAACTTTAAGAAGCCGAAAAGCACGACCATGGCGATATGGGGCTGGTAAGTATACCTACTAGATTCGAGCATATTTTTTGAACTTGAGGGAGTCCCTTGATAAAATGAGAGAGATATATTCGTAATTAATGCATGTTTGACACGCTTAGATGGTAAGATGGCGATGCTGCCACACATCAATTTTGGCTATTCACTATATGTTCAGTTCAATTTGCTATTCAAGCCAATCTTTTGAATTTTGTGGATGGGATTCTTATTAAACAATTGTATGAATTTTTTTTAGCATGACCATCATGTGTAGCAGATTCAAAAATAAAAATAAAAATAATAATAATAATAAATTGTGGATGGGATTCTTAAATCAAAGATGGATTTGAGGTTTGTCACATATCTTAAGATCAGCGACAGACCGTATCCGTCGCCAAAATTTATAATGACAAGTAACTTGAGTGGTTTTTCCATAGCTCAATGATGGTTTTTAATTTGTGCGACGGATAGGATTCGTTGTTTATTTGCGACGGACTAAAACCGTCGCACATTAGCGACAGATCCTATCCGTAGTTTAACTTTTGCGACGCAGCAAACAGTGATGGACCATTCGACAGACCATGTCCATCGTTAATTTTATTTTGTGACGAATCTGCTCCATCATAAATTCATGAATTTGGTGCAGTGGATGTTTTTGTACTCTTGCATCTTCGGTTTTTAGCTTCCATAAGATCAACTGACTATATGACTCAAGGACTCACGTGATTGACAATAAGATGCACAAATTATTGCGCTAACAGTTTTTAATATCTCAATTTACGTTGATTCTTATTTTTAGTTTGATTGTTGAACAATTTATTAATAATGGTTTGAACGCAGAGATATTTTTAATTTACTTTAATCAATTGTCGACTCCTGGCGCATTGGATGCTTAGGAAAGCTAAGAGAATTTACTTATCTATTTTGCAAAGAATTAATCTGTAAAATCCATTGATCTATCGTAGACTACAGGCACGATAGATAAGTTAAATTACTCGCGATCAATACTTTTGATGCTTTAAGTCGAAACTAATTTAATTGATATTCAAATTTATGTTGGTTTATGGATGATGATTTAACTTCTCTCCTATTTAACTAGAGGATGAGGCTTTGATTCCACTTTAGTTATTGATTTAATCAAGTGAATTAAACATTAAGAATGACTTTAAGTGGATCATTTCCGCTCTAGTGCTTTATCTTTGTTGATTTCCTTATTTACTTTATTCAATTACATCATTACTTAGATCAAATTTCATAAGTTAGTTTAGATCTAGTTCTAGTCTTAAAATGTTACAAAAATCGCACAATTATAAGTCCATGTGGGTTCGACCTCGGTCTTACCAAGTAAAACTACATCATAGCCCTACGCTTGGGGTATGTTCCAATCAAAGCCTTGGCAAAGCATCAACATCATTATCGAGGGAGCAAAGAGAGCTGATTGAAGCATGGGAGAGCACCGATCAAGAAACTGAAGACGATACTACAAAAGGGGATCCGACAAGTTGTCATTTATAAGAGTCCAAGTATACTCATTCCTTGTGTAAAATTGATTGTAGAGTTTGAATTACCAAATTTGATTTGGTTCTTATATGGGACCTAAATTCAAGTCTTTGTATAGGTCATCAGACATGATTGTGTATGTGTTAGTGTCTGATGTAGCCTCCGATGGGAATAAATGTAGGTCCTTGGATTAGGATAGAGGTTCGTAAAAAGCTTACAGAAAACCATGTAAGTCTCCGAGGGAACCAATCTTTGTGTAGGATTGTAAAGGTCAAAGGTAAAACTGGTTTAAAACCTCTGATAGTGAAACCTGGTACACTCATTGGTTGAGTGCATCCACCAGGAGTGGAGTAGGGAAACCAAAATACTATATATGCTTGTATTTGGAGTTGTCTTTGAGCACTTATTTAATTATGGTTATGTGATTGAATGTTTAAATTATATGTATACATAATTAGATGAATGTTAGGAGTTAATAGGTAGCATATCTCACACACACATGTACACTATCATATATAGACTAGTTGCTTCATTAGCATACATTTTTTATAGTTTATGTAATTAGACCCTCTATTTGCTTGGAAGCCTTAGTGTTAATTGTCTTTCTTAGTTTAATTTGCATATTAATTTAAGTAGTAAATTGCATTTTAAAGGAAAAAAATTTATTTAGTCCTAATCACCTCCTATAGGACATAACATTCATTCCGTAGCTCCGCCAAGCCTCCGTGCATAGCTCGTGTCCCACTGCCTTATGCAATTTCACCGTATGCATGTGTGCTAGCTTAACCCGTCTCATGGATGTTATGCCCTTTCCCCTCCATTTTTTTTTTCCATTCTGCTTTCTTTCTTTTTTTATTTTTTATTTTTTGTGGTTAGGGTTTTTGGAGAGGAAGTGGAAGAAGCTCTAATGAGAATGAGAAATGGTATTTCTGCAGATACTACATGAAAAATGGAAAAAAATGACGGATTTAGAGACGGTTCTGGACCGTCTCTAAAATTGCTTGGTTTAAAGACGCTTTAGAGACGGCCGTAAACCGTCTCTAAAATTAGGGACGGCTTCTGACCGTCCCTAATATTGTCTTTAAATGTTCTGCGTCTGCAAATAATTTAAGATGGTCTTTAACCGTCTTATATAGGTCATCTGAGACGGTCAAAGACCGTCCATATTAGAGACGGTCTTCGACCGTCTTATATGTGGTCATCTGAGACGCCACTGGCCGTCAGTATTAGAGACGGTCATTGGCCGTCTTTTACTTATAATCTGAGACTGTCAAAGACCGTCTCTATTAGAGACGGTCCTTAGCTGTCTTATTACCTTGTCAAAAACCGTCTCTATTACAGACTATCAAAGACGGTCTCTATTAGAGACTATCATAGACCGTCTCTATTAGAGACTGTCATAAACCGTCTCTATTAGAGACTGTTATTGACCGTCTCTATTAGAGATAGTCCTTAGGCGTCTTCTAGGACTGTGGAAGACCGTCTGTATTAGAGATGGTCCTTAACCGTCTCTAATGCTCAAGTGAACTATTTAGTTTTGAAAAAATAATTAACAATGTTTTTTTAAAAAAAAAAAACTGTGATTTTATAAAATTCTACATTTTGAAAAAAAAAATTAAGAACTTTGAATAATGTTGATGACTTTGGAAAAAAAAAAAGATTTCAATAAAAAAATGATATTTTGAAAAAGAAAATATAAAAAATTAAACAAAATTGTGAAAAAATTGACAAATTGTAAAAAATATATTTTTTTTTTTAAAAAAAAAAAACTAGATTTTGTATTTTGACAAAAAATATTAAAAAGTTATATAACAAGATTTCGATAAAAAATGATATTTTGAAAAAGAAAATTTGAAAAATTAAACAAAATTGTGAAAAATTTGACAAATTGAAAAAAAAATAAATTTTAAAAAAGAAAACTAGATTTTGCATTTTGACAAGAAAAATTGAAAAGTTATATAACAAAAGTGATATTAAAAAAATAATATTTTGAAAAAGAAAATTTAAGAAATTAAACAAAATTGTGAAAAAATTGACAAATTGTAAAAAAATATATATATATTTTAAAAAAGAAAACTAGATTTTTTATTTTGACAAGAAAAATTGAAAAGTTAGATAACAAAAGTGAGATTTTGATGATGTGTTGTATATCCTTGCCGCCCCTATGTTTTTCCAACCCATTTTTGGGCCGGGTATAAAAAATTGTGTAGATTTAAATCTTAAGTGGACCACACCACTAGAAAGAATGATAATATAGTACCTCGCCATTAAAAATTATAAAGAGCCCATCGTAAGGTTTTATTAATGTTTATTTACAATCCAACTTGTTGATAATGTAAAGAATATATAGATGAAGGTAAACTGCAAAGATCAAATTGATCCAAAACTTTTGTGGCCTTCAAAAGGTTTTAATAGTTATTCATCATTGTTTTGATCGATATGGCCCACCTGAGATTATTGAGTTCTTGTGATTTGAAATCACATCCTAAAATATGATGGAAAAATATATGGATGGTGTCGATATACATAAAATATATCAAGGTGGGCCCTACACGGTTAAAGTAACACTCATGAAGGAGTTACCTAAATAGTGAAATGGTACTATAAGGTCACCTCATGGGAACTTCCCATGAGGTTAATCTGTGTGCGCCCCACCATGATGTGTGTAGAACATCAGCACCATGCATTTGATGTGTCCCCTTTAAGTCCAAAAATCAGTCATATAAGAAACTAAGGTGGGCCATAGCATCTAAAACTATGCGAAGACATCCATGAAACATATAAAAGCATTTGGTGGGGCCCACATGAGTTTTGGATGTGTATGAAACTTGGTCTGACTCCTCATCCAAGTGGGACACACATAATGAATGGGCTGGATCTATGAACCACATCTAGGTGGGCCCAATAAATGATTATGAATGTTTTAATGGGAGGGTAACCCTCTCAACTATAGTATGTGGTGTGGCCCACCCAAATCATGGATTGACTTTATTTTTAAGCTCGTGGCCCACCATGGAATGGTGCATCTGATTATGGGGCAAATCTAAAGTTCAAGTGGACCCACCATAGAAAAGAGTGGGATAGTGACACCCACTATTGAAACCTTCTTAGGGCTCATCGCGATGTTTATTTGAGATCCAATCTGTTTATAAGTTAATACAGACATGGATGCGGTTGAAACTTGGTCTGATTCCTCATCCAAGTGGGACACACATAATGAGTGAGTTGGATATGTGAATCACATTTACGTAGGCCCAATATATGATTATGAATGTTTTAAGGAAACCCTTCTCCATTATATTTAAGTGAGTTACTCGTTACCCTTACCAGAGTAAACTCTATGGGGTCCACCGTTATTTATTTATTTTATCCAGTCCATTCATCCATGTTAACAGATAATTTGAGGTCTAAAGAACAAAAAGGAAGCATATCGAAAGCTCAAGTGGACCACACCACAGGAAATAGTGTGATTGAACCTCTACCATTTAAAATTTCTTGGAGGCCATAGAAGTTTTGGATCAAGCTGATGTTTGTGTTTTCTATTCATTCATATATTTTTGATATTATGAACAACCTTTAACTTAGTTTTTGGACAATCTGATCGTCAGTTGAAGAGTAATAACTTCAGATGTTTAAATCAAAATTCACTCAAATTGTTGATCAATCTTGTTTGCCCAATATCTTTCTCATATGTAGCATGATTGGGCGAGTAACTTGGATTTTAGATGTTGGTCGGTGCTCTATGGGTCCCACCATGATGTATGTGTTTCATCCATGCCGTCCATCCATTTTTACAAATCATATTAGGCCCTGATACCAAAAATGAGAGGGATATAAATCTTAGGTGGACCACACCACATGAAAACAATAGTGATTGGATATCCACCATTAAAACTCTCCTAAGGCCCACTGTACTTTTTATTTAACATCCTCTCTGTTGATTAGGTCATACAGGCCTAGATGAAGGGGAAAAAACTATGCGAAGACATCCATAAAACATATAAAAGCATTTGGTGGGGCCCACATGAGTTTTGGATGTGTATGAAACTTGGTCTGACTCCTCATCCAAGTGGGACACACATAATGAATTTTGGATCAAGCTGATGTGTTTGTGTTTTCTATTCATTCATATATTTTTGATATTATGAACAACCTTTAATCGCTTTTGGACATTCTGATCAGTTCAGATTGAAAAGTAAATAACTTCAGATGTTTAAATCAAAATTCACTCAAATTGTTGATCAATCTTGTTTGCCCAATATCTCTCTCATATGTAGCATGATCAGGGCGAGTAACTAGTCAATTTGAAGGTAATGATCAGTAAAATAGAGTGAATGGACCAGACATATAAAATAGGCCAAATATTCTGGTCAAAATTGTGACCCAACTTATTGATCTCGTGGGAACCTGTTATTTATTTATTTAATCCACTCCGTTAATCTATGTGAACGGATAATTTTATTGAGTTCTTATGATTTGAAATCACATCCTAAAATATATTGATGGTGTCGATATACATAAAATATATCAAGGTGGGCCCTACACGGTCAGAGTAACACCCATGAAGGAGTTACCTAAATAGTGAAATGGTACTATAAGGTCACCTCATGGGAACTTCCCATGAGGTTAATCTGTGTGCGCCCCACCATGATGTATGTAGAACATCAACACCATGCATTTTATGTGTCCCCTTTAAGTCCAAAAATCAATCGTATACGAAACTTAGGTGGGCCATAGCATCTAAAACTATGTGAAGACATCCCTAAAACATATAAAAGCATTTAATTGGTGGGGCCCACATGAGTTTTGGATGTGTATGAAATTTGGGCTCACTCCTCATAATCCAAGTGGGACACACATAATGAATGGGCTGGATCTATGAACCACATTTAGGTGGGCCCAATAAATGATTATGAATGTTTTAATGGGAGGATAACCCTCTCAACTATAGTATGTGGTGTGGCCCACCCAAGTCATGGATTGACTTTATTTTTAAGGTCGTGGCCCACCATGGAATGGTAAGTCTGACTGACGGGGCAGATCCAAAGTTCAAGTGGACCCACCATAGAAAAGAGTGGGATAGTGATACCAACTATTGAAACCTTCTTAGGGCCCGCCATGATGTTTATTTGAGATCCAACTTGTTTATAAGTTAATACAGACATGGAAAAAGGTGGGACATACACATAGTTTTGATGTGTCCCCTTTAGCTTATGAGATATCTCAAAAATCATTCGTATACGAAACTCAGGTGGGCTATACCATCTAAAACTATGTGAAGACATCTAAAAAAATATAAAAGCACTTGGTAGGGCCCACATGAGTTTTGAATGTAGCTGAAACTGGGTCTGACCCCTCATCCAAATGGGACACACATAATGAGCTTGATTCGAAACTTCTTCAGCTCCCAAGAAGTTTTTAATGGTGGAAGTGAAATGCCCAATTTGTAGTCCACTCAAGCCTTGTTCCTGCCTAATATTTTGCATGATACTTTATAATGATCTGAGAAAAAAGATTAGGTTACAGGACTTAATAAGCCAAAAAAATATATGTTTTATATTGAAGCTGTCCATCTATTTTGAAATATTATTATAGGGCTCTATAGGGACTCTATAGGGCCTACAAAAATATATGTTTTATATCTAAGCTGTCCATCTATTTTGAAATATTATTATAGGTCATGAAACTAAAAATCAGGTATATTGAAGGCTAAAGTGGACCACACGGTAGGAAACATGGAGATTAAATCACATGTGCTTCCTATGGTGTGGTCCTCTTGGGCCTTTAATCTACTTTATTTTTGGGATCATGTACTAAAATTATTTATTAAAATTAATAGACAAAATGGATAAACAAAATACATCATGGTGGGTCCCACAGAGCTCCGGACAGGACATCCATGTCCGTCTTACCCCATCCACGCCCAAAATTGGGAAACGGATTGACTACTCTCCCAGCCACCAGCCCCGTGGCTGTTGGTCGGTGCTCTGTGGGCCCCACCATGATGTATGTGTTTCATCCATTTTTAAAGATTATTTTATCACTTGATCCTACAAATGAGGGAGATATAAATCTCAAGTGGACCACACCATGTGAAAACAATAGTGATTGGATATCCACCATTAAAATCCTCCTAAGGCCCACTGTACTGTTTATTTGACATCCAACATGTTGATTAGGTCATATAGGCCCAGATGAAGGGAAAAAGCAAAAATTAGCTTGATCCAAAACTTTTATGGCCCCCAAAATATTTTTAATGGTTGACGATCATTTAACACTGTTTCTTGTAATGTGGTCCATTTGAGATTGAGATATACCCCATTTTTGGTCTCATACCATAAAATGATCTGTAAAAATAGATAGACGGCATGGATGCAACACATACATCATGGTGGGTCCCATAGAGCACCGATCACCATTTCCTAAAATTGGGCGCGCACAGAGCGCGCCCAAAAATCCCTCCATTTCTCTCTCTCTCTCTCTCTCTCTCTCTCTCTCTCTCTCTCTCTCTCTCTCTCGCCGTTCCCTAACCCTCTCTCCCGATCTTGCTCCAACTCTCATCTTCCCCCCTCTCTCTATTCGTTCCCCTCTCTCTCTCTCTCTCTCTCTCTCTCTCTCTCTCTCTCTGTGTTCCCCAATCCATCCCTCCCTCTCCATCTCTTGCGGTCCGTTGCCGAACGCCCTACCCACGCACGCTCGGTTGAAGGTCACTCACGACAGGGAGGTCTCTCTCTCTCTCTCTCTCTCAATCTCTCTTAATCTCAATATCGATTTAGGGATTTGGGGATTTAGGGATTTGGGGATTTGGGAATTTTGGGCGTGTTTGGGCAAGTGGGATTAGAAGGGATTAGGTGGGATGGAATTGCAATTGGTCCCGTGCCTTCGACGCGGATTACTTCCTACCCCGCCCGTCACCATCTGGGAATGGGCAGCAGCTTTGAGTGGCCACCGTGAGGTATGGGTCTTATCCACACCGTTAATCCATTTTTTCCTGTTATTTTAGTTCATAATTCTAGATATGAGTCAGATCCGAGGCTCAATTGGACCACACCACAGGAAGCAGCGGTGATAATGATTCTCACCGTTGAAACTTTTCTAGGCCCACCATGATGTTTATTTTCCATCCAACCTAAACTGCTTGGCATTCATGTATGGAGAAGATGGATAGTTAAAAAATGTTGAGCAGCAGTTCACCTATCCCATATATTTAGTTCAGCTGACAGATTTTGTATTCTCAACACTTACTGTGTAATTTTCATATGTTTAGTGTGTACAAAGATACATATAATTTTCATCCTGTATAAACCTATACTTATCCCATATAAATGTTGTTATCATGTATTATTACCATATCTTTTTCTCTCTCTTTTTTTTTGATGGAATTTATTAATGAAGAAAAGGAAGAATAAAGAAAAAGGAAAGGAACTATCCATTAAGGCAATGGACAGCAAGTTGCCAATTAGAATTTTCTTTTCTGCTATTTTCAACCATTGGGTTTATGGGGATCCTCTGAGTTATCCCTTCACTTCACTTTAGGGACACGTTTGGATAGGGAGAATCCAAAATTTGAACTTGCCTTTGTGTGTGTGTGTGTGTGAAAAGGAGAAAAATTGCACATGAAAAGGTAAAGTGAAGAAACGAAGGCAATTAGTATAAGATGTCTCTTTCTGTTTCCAGATATTGGTTTCTATGGTTGGTTATGTAAGATTTCTGCCACTATGTATTCTTTTGAGTGCATGGATCTGACCTTGAATGACAACAGGTAAGAATCAAATGTTCCACTGTTTATTTTCATGATCTGAATGTGCATTTCTATGATGCAAATAAATTATATTGTTTAAGCTTCCAAAAGAATTATTTTTCTTTGTTGAAGTCTAGATAGATCCATGCGACTTTCAAATTGTTGTTGCTTAAAACATCTACTATTCCATTTTCTCTTAATACCTTTTTTCAGGAGGAGAACTAAAATGTTTTTCATTTATAAGTTGCATTCATGGTCGAAGAAAGCCTGACTCTCCCATTAAGAGAAAAAAAATTGTGATCGAAGGAAAAATGCGTAAGAAGCTTTTTCTATAGTCTGGTGTATTCTCTTAGTCATAGTGAAGATATCAAAATCATCTCAAAGGTCCTAGTAGCATGGGAGGAGACCATTTGGATTTCTTTGGTTGGCGATAATTTCTCTCACACAACCCGTTGCGATCACAAATCATCTCTAACAGAAGTACAACGGGATTTCTCCTATGCAAACAACTCCTGACTAGTCTCGTTAAGGGAGTTTGATTGTTGTCTTTTCTTGTCTTTGAAATTGAACTTTCTGTGAAGTTCTCCATTGAGTTTATGGTAGATGAATATAGGGTCCTGATACATCAGGATGCAAATAGTATCCTGAATCAGTGATATGCCCACTTCGACAAGTGGGTCCCATGGTTCGTGATCCTGTTGATATGATGGCAAGGCACCACTGATGGTGGATGCCTCAAAATTCTTCCAGATTGAATGGTCCTTGCTATGTAATCTTTGGTCTTTATTCTATGTTCTTTGTATCTTTTTACCCATCTATTCATAGACCACTGGTTGAAGGGTTAGGAACGTGGGATCTTCCATTCTGAGAGATTTTGAGACACTGTCCATGGTGGGGCCTCCCATGCCCACAAGGTCTGGATCACATGACCATGGTCCTATTGGGCAAACTGCACGCCATGCATTCATTCTCTCATTCACTGTTTGCACGTTGAAAATTTTTCAAAAAATTTGAAATAGCGTATGATGATGGATTTCCTGATTTTCCTTGCAACTTGTTCAAAGTTTGTTATGCTTAAATGTCTGAGATATTTTCTAGCAGCTCTCAACGTATAAGAGCAATGCCCTTACTCTTTCAAGAAACTATCCTTTTAAACATATAATCCTGTTAACCTTCTTTATGAGTCATATGCTGACTTTGGTGTCCTTCCTTCTTTTACATTTCATTGTAATCATGGATGTATGAATACTTATATGCCCCATTTGGAATGTCCATGGAATGTGGATTTGGAAATGCTGTTTACTGCTGATTTGGAATGTCCATTTATACAAAGATATGGTATTAATTTTCATACAGTTAATTCCATTTCAAAGCCAAAGATCAGTCATATCATACTATTCTGTGTACAAAGATACATGACAACCCTAAGATTGTCGTGTCAAATGCGTTAACACTGGCATTATGGATACAAATTGACAAAACTTCTCACCTTTTTTATTTTTTATTTTTCCTTTCTCCCTTTCTCTACTCATTTTTCTATATCACTCTTATACTGCATGGACTATTTGCTTGTAAGATTTCCAGGTCACAAACATCCAACAAAGGTTCCAAAGACCAATCCAGGGGTTGGATTTTTCTCTGTCATACAGGTTGTGGCTATCAAAGATATAATATCACCTCCTTATAAGGAAATATTTAATGATGTGTACAAGTAAATTCATTTTTTCTTATTCCTTATATTGTTTCTCAGTTATATTTGTGTTGGTTTTAGAGTACAGGTAGCGATAGAAATTGTTGGTCAATTGTGGCTTGCAGACAAAAGGATGAGTAACCAACAATACAAATATGGGAGGCCTTCCCCAGGTATCCAGATGCTTTTAGATATATTTATGTTATTTTTAAATGTACCTGCTCGAAAATAATGGAGCAGGCCCGGATGTGCGTCGGAGCTATCCGGATGAGCAGGGGTCCCTGGAAGGTGGGAACCGCTGACCATGATGAAGCTGTCCATTTCCTATGGACAACATTGAAGGGCTCGCCATTTGGACGAGGCCGTGTTAATGTATTTGCTCGAAAATAATGGAGCAAGCCCGGATGTGCGTCGGAGCTATCCTGGATGAGCGGGTCCATGAAAGGTGGAACCAGTGACCATGATGAAGTCATCCATTTCCTATGGACAAGATTGGAAGGGCTCCGACCATTTGGACGAAGCCGTGTTAATGTATTTGCTCAAAAATAATGGAGCAAGCCCGAATGTGCGTTGGAGCTATCCGGATGAGCGGGGGTCCCGGGAAGGTGGGAACCGCTGACCATGATGAAGCTGTCCATTTCCTATGGACAGTGTTGAAAGGGCCTGGCCATTTGGACAGGCCGTATTTATATCTGTATTTGCAGAAACCACACCCTTAATCTATAACCTAAACCTATTCTCACATCGCAAAACCTATAACTACAACCTAAACCTTAACCTATAACCTAAACTCAATTCCCTAAACTTTAACCTACAACCTAACCTATTCCCAAATCCATAAACCTACACCTACACCTAATCCTAATCTCAACTCCCTAACCTAAACCTAAACCTAAACTTAAAAACCCAAAAAAAACCCCAAACATAAACCCGATCCCAAACCCGAACCCGATTTCCTAAACCTAAACCTTAACCTATTCTCAATTCCCTAAACCCATAGCTTATAACCTAAACCTTAACAAAACCTTAACCTAAACCCAAACCTAAACCTATAACCTTAACCTAAACCAAAACCTATGACCTAAAACCCAAACCGAAACCCGATCCCGAACCCGAACCCGATTTCCTAAACTTAAACCTTTACCTATTCTCAATTCCCTAAACCTATAGCTTATAACCTAAACCTTAACCAAAACCTTAACCTACACCCAAACCTAAACCTATAACCTTAACCTAAACCAAAACCAATGACCTAAAACCCAAAAATAAACCCGATCCTAACCCGAACCCGATTTCCTAAACTTAAACCTTTACCTATTCTCAATTCCCTAAACCTATAGCTTATAACCTAAACCTTAACCAAAACCTTAACCTAAACCCAAACCTAAACCTATAACCTTAACCTAAACCAAAACCTATGACCTAAAACCCAAACATAAACCCGATCCCGAACCCGAACCCGATTTCCTAAACCTAAACCTTAACCTATTCTCAATTCCTAAACCTAAACCTAAACCTTAACCTTAACCTATTCTCAAATCCTAAACCTACACCTACACCTAATCCTAATCTCAACTCCTAACCTAAACCTAAACCCTAACTTGAAAACCCAAACCTAAACACGATCCCGAACCCGAATCCGATTTCCTAAACCTAAACCTTAACCTATTCTCAATTCCTTAAAGCTAAACCTTAACCTAAACCTACACCTACACCTATAACCTTAACCTAAACCAAAACCTATGACCTAAAACCTTAACCTATAACCTATAACCTAAACTTATAACTTACAACCTAACCTTAACCTAAACCTTAACCTATAACACAAACCTAAAACAAAATGTATTCTCAAATCCCTAAACCTAAACCTACACCTAATCTTAATCTCAACTCCCTAACCTAAACCTAAACCCTAACTTGAAAACCCAAACATAAACCCGATCCCGAACCCGAACCCGATTTCTAAACCTAAACTTTTACCTATTCTCAATTCCCTAAACCTATAACTTATAACCTAAACCTTAACAAAACCTTAACCTACACCCAAACCTAAACCTATAACCTTAACCTAAACCAAAACCTATGACCTAAAACTCAAACATAAACCCGATCCCAAACCCGAACCCGATTTCCTAAACCTAAACCTTTACCTATTCTCAATTCCTAAACCTATACCTTATAACCTAAATCTTAACCAAAACCTTAACCTAAACCCAAACCTAAACCTATAACCTTAACCTAAACCAAAACCTATGACCTAAAACCCAAACCTAAACCCGATCCCGAACCCGAACCCGATTTCCTAAACTTAAACCTTTACCTATTCTCAATTCCTAAACCTATAGCTTATAACCTAAACCTTAACCAAAACCTTAACCTACACCCAAACCTAAACCTATAACCTTAACCTAAACCAAAACCTATGACCTAAAACCCAAAAATAAACCCGATCCTAACCCGAACCCGATTTCCTAAACCTAAACCTTTACCTATTCTCAATTCCCTAAACCTATAGCTTATAACCTAAACCTTAACCTAAACCCAAACCTAAACCTATAACCTTAACCTAAACCAAAACCTATGACCTAAAACCCAAACATAAACCCGATCCCGATCCCGAACCCGATTTCCTAAACTTAAACCTTTACCTATTCTCAATTCCTTAAACCTATAGCTTATAACCAAAACCTTAACCAAAACCTTAACCTAAACCCAAACCTAAACCTATAACCTTAACCTAAACCAAAACCTATGACCTAAAACCCAAACCTAAACCTATAACCTTAACCTAAACCAAAACCTATGACCTAAAACCCAAACCTAAACCCGATCCCGAACCCGAACCCGATTTCCTAAACCTAAACCTTTACCTATTCTCAATTCCCTAAACCTATAGCTCATAACCTAAAGCTTAACATAAACCTTAACCTAAACCCAAACTTAAACCTATAACCTTAATGTAACGCCCTGAAAATCGGGGGTCGAGCATAAACTCAGCTCCCGAGTTCCAGAACATCACTTATGCAACAAAATGAAAGATGATTGAATGTTGACTGTATTCGTGCATTGAACATGAGTGAGATTAAGCCAAAACAGCATATCATACTTCAGAGACAGTTAAATTTGCAAGCGGAAGACTGTAATAGATAGACAAAATATATAAACTATGATGAGTCTCCAGAGTGTGATAACATTTCCAGGTTAAATAATTACAAGGACAATTCTAAAATATACCTAATGTGATGACGTGTAAAGTCTCCTATCCCAAATACCATAGCCCCGTCAAGATACAATACCAGTCTTCATAGACCTCGAGAGATACGAGATAGGAGAACTCCTCCTCATCACCATAGAAGTAGTCCGGCTCTGCTTCACAAGCATCGCCATCACCTGGAACTCAACAAATCTGTTTGGTGTGTATAACACCGTCCCGTAACGTGGGAGTGAGTAGCTAACTCAGTGGAACGATAAAGCATAAGTTAACATGTTATCAATACAGTCAAGCAGTAATGATAAAGCAGTAAATCAAACACTCCTAGTTACTCGATTAATGCAAGTATGAATGCAGTATGATGGATGCCCTCTCCGACATACTCCCTCAAGCGACACCATCTCACGTTCGCAAGCATGCTTACATCCCACGGTGCTCCACATCTTCCCAGGCACATGCGATGCATGATGAGTATGATTACCGAGTTTTTAATTAGTTCGTTTCAAACAGCCAGGATTGGGAAACTAAGGTACCTCCCTTGTATCATTCCTAAACATGATCCAATCTAGGGTCGTCATCCTAGTTAATATCGACGATGGTGTGTTTTCTAGGTCACCGCAGAGAGGTCGCCGTGGCCATTACGCACAAAGGTTGCACCACTCCCCATCACCCCTTAAACGATTCATCATTATACGGCTATACGTAAACAGCCTAGTTCATACTCTATATATCGCGGCGAACCCTAAGGCACGCCGCAACTTCGAGTATGCTCGCGGTCACTACAAATTTGCCGCTGTGGTCAAGCATACGCACAAAGGTTGCACCACTCCCCATCACCTTATCAATGTAGGCCGAGCGCGAATATAGTGTCCCATACCACCATAATCGGCTCACGAGTTGAGTTGCTCACTTTGGTCACTACGGGGGAGGCACGTAGCCCCTGGCGTAGGCCGACAAATTTCGACCACGGTGTCCCATACCACCATGCCCGGCTCATGAGTCTTAGCGGATCGAGGTATCATGGTTAACTGGATTATCACTTTGGTAAGTTTGGTACCCTAGGTTCAAGCATTAGCGACCAAACATGGTGAACATACATAAGACACACGGTTTACTTGACGCGTGTTAGGCTAGCTTCGAGCGCACAACAAGTTGAGCGATATGAGGCGCAGAAGCACCTCGTGTGGCCAACCACTATCGCCAACCGGAAGTACGACACGGTTCACTAACACATCATGCGTGGCGGAACGAATCCCAACCACATCTTCAAGTCTCTGATCTGGGATGCTGGACTACGAACATAGTCCCAAGCTCACCAAATCCTAACCATAGCATGTGAAATACGGCATGATAACATGGTAATTCAAGAACACTAGCAAGCATATTATAAAGCATAACATGAAGCATGTTAATAAACAAGTCACAAAGCATGTTCAAAAGCATGTTATAAAGCATTATGTAAATAGGGATACAAATACTTAAATTTCGTAGGCGAGTGGTTAGAGTGAACAACCACATGGAGAGTGTCATATGTGACTCTAAGGTAGCCGAGAATCCCATCTCAGCACCTACCTAAGATTCTAACACTTAAGCACTTACACTCACAAGTGAATTCACCAACACTTGGAATGCAATATTTCAACATACATGACGTATGCTAGGAAAGTGTGTACTAGGGTTGTCCCTTTACCAAACTAGTATTTTATATATATACATCATATTCATACAGCAATTAAACATGTCAATCACATCAGCAAATTTTATACGTATAGGGTACTTCCACGTATACCCAATTTCGACATACATAGTGTTTACAAAGGAACATAGATTTCGTGATTCCTTTCGCCAAGCTAGTATTTTAATCATGTATTGTATAATCATACATTAAATAAATATGTCAAACATTATTCCAAAAAATACGATACGGTATTTCTACAATACGTAATTTCAACATACGACGCATTTACAAGTAAACATATATTTTGGCGATTCCTTTCCAAACTAGTAATTTATTCATATATTATATAATCATACATTAAATAAACATATCAAACATTTATCCGAAAAATACGTATACGGTATTTCTACGTATACCTAGAATATGTGAAATTCCATATTTCACACCGTTAATCAAAACAGGAAACTGAAAGCACTTTGTACATGTGCAATTGCAAGCGATCATGAATCTACCATTATCCGACATTGAAAGCGTTGAAAACCGTAACTTATACACTTAAAGTCCTCACCTTTGCCTTTGGAAACGAAACGAATCGCCAAGGGTAGTAGAACTTCCGTATACGGGAGATTTCTAGCCTAAAGAGCGGAATCGGTTAGTCGTTACACATCCTACATCGATCCCACCTCAAATCACCCTAGGGTTAGGGTTTCTTACCTTCAAATGAGACGGAATACGCTGGAAAACACCGGAATGAAGCGGTGTAGGCCGTGTAAAGGTCCAAAGCGGGAGGAGGAAATCGGCAAGACAATCTCCAAGTCTTTCTCTCTCTTTTCTCTCTCCCTCTAGGGTTTTCTCCAAAATTCGTATGGCTGTGAGAGGGGCTGTTCTAAGCTCCTTTTATAGCCACAAACATTACGAAATTAGACTCAGGTTCAAGGGGTACTGCTAATATAGGATTTTCGTCGCTTTTCCAGCTCAAAAGGGAAGTTCTGGTGGCCCTCCTTGAACCAAACGTCAGACTTAAGCTCACCATCGATGGATCTACGTGGGATTACGTTTTTGACTCGATCGGATACCCAGATCGCACGTGGCGGACCACTTTCAGTTCGACGGTCAGTGGGCCACGATCAGAAATTCCAAGTACATGTAAATGTTCCTGAAATTTTTCTTAATCCGAGGGTGTAATTTGGTCTGATTCTGACGGTCAGGTTGCTTAATACTGACGCGTCAACGAATGATGCCAGATCACTATTCCAGATATTTATTTTTGGATGGGAATAGTGTTTTTCACACTCCCTCGCTCCGAATCGAAACGAATGACCGTGGGACATCGGATGGAGCTGATTTTTGAGATGATTGTTAAGCCCAGTGGGGCGGTCCTAGTTCCTTAGCTTCGGGTTAATCGGACTCGATGTGCGATCTGGACCTAATACGGTTTCGTTTCATTCTAGAGAGCAGACGGAAATGAGTTTGGTTCTAAACTTTAGGGTAACCTAGCGCTAATGATTAACAACTTTTGGGTCTTGCAGATCGTATTTAAAGCGATCCTAACAGCATTTCATGGCTAATCGAGTTTAGTACTTAGTTAACTTTGTTAAATTTCTAAAGAATTTAATCCTAAGTGATTTTCGTGCGAGGTGGAACTTAGTCCATTGTAGTTTGTATATAAAGTGATCCAAGTTATACTACTTAGCTAGTTTAAGATAGTGTCTAGGGCGATGGTGCTTTGAAAAATTGAAAGCACAAGGTAGTGAAGGGTGGGATTTGTGAAGAAAATGGTTTAAGGAGCGATTTGAGGCTTTAATTGAGCGTTTAAGAAGTTAAACCTGTGTTAGGATTGATCCATTGCCTAAGGACGTCTAATCTCAGGTTGGCAAAAATCCGGGGCGTTACACTTAACCTAAACCAAAACCTATGACCTAAAACCCAAACATAAACCCGATCCCGAACCCGAACCCGATTTCCTAAACCTAAACCTTTACCTATTCTCAATTCCCTAAACCTATAACTTATAAACAAAACCTTAACCTAAACCCAAACCTAAACCTATAACCTTAACCTAAACCAAAACCTATGACCTAAAACCCAAACATAAACCCGATTCGAACCCGAACCCGAACCCACTTCTAAACTTAAACCTTAACCTATTCTCAATTCCCTAAACCTAAACCTAAACCTTAACCTTAACCTATTCTCAAATCCCTAAACCTACACCTACACCTAATCCTAATCTCAACTCCCTAACCTAAACCTAAACCCTAACTTGAAAACCCAAACCTAAACCTGATCCCGAACTCGAATCCGATTTCCGAAACCTAAACCTTAACCTATTCTCAATTCCTTAAACCTAAACCTTAACCTAAACCTTAACCAAAACCTTAACCTAAACCTACACCTACACCTATAACCTTAACCTAAACCAAAACCTATGACCTAAAACCTTAACCTATAACCTATAACCTAAACTTATAACTTATAACCTAACATTAACCTAAACCTTAACCTATAACCTGAAACCTAAAGCTAAATGTATTCTCAAATCCCTAAACCTAAACCTACACCTAATATTAATCTCAACTCCCAAACCTAAACCTAAACCCTAACTTGAAAACCCAAACATAAACCCGATCCCGAACCCGAACCCGAACCCGATTTCCTAAACCTAAACCTTTACCTATTCTCAATTCCCTAAACCTATAGCTTATAACCTAAACCTTAACCAAAACCTTAACCTACACCCAAACCTAAACCTATAACCTTAACCTAAACCAAAACCTATGACCTAAAACCCAAACCTAAATCCGAACCCGATTTCCTAAACCTAAACCTTTACCTATTCTCAATTCCTAAACCTATAGCTTATAACCAAAACCTTAACCAAAACCTTAACCTAAACCCAAACCTAAACCTATAACCTTAACCTAAACCAAAACCTATGACCTAAAACCCAAACATAAACCCGATCCCGAACCCGAACCCGATTTCCTAAACCTAAACCTTTACCTATTCTCACCCCCAAACCTATAGCTTATAACCTAAACCTTAACCAAAACCTTAATCCAAACCCAAACCTAAACCTAAAACCTTAACCTAAACCAAAACCATTGACCTAAAACCCAAACTTAAACCCAATCCCGAACACGAACCGATTTCCTAAACCTAAACCTTTACCTATTCTCAATTCCTTAAACCTATAGCTTATAACCTAAACCTTAACCAAAACCTTAACCTAAACCCAAACCTAAACCTATAACCTTAACCTAAACCAAAACCCATGACCTAAAACCCAAACATAAACCCGATCCCGAACCCGAACCCGATTTCCTAAACTTAAACCTTTACCTATTCTCAATTCCCTAAACCTATAGCTTATAACCTAAACCTTAACCAAAACCTTAACTAAACCCAAACCTAAACCTATAACCTTAACCTAAACCAAAACCTATGACCTAAAACCCAAACCTAAACCCGATCCCGAACCCGAACCCGATTTCCTAAACCTAAACCTTTACCTATTCTCAATTCCCTAAACCTATAGCTTATAACCAAAACCTTAACCTAAACCCAAACCTAAACATATAACCTTAACCTAAACCAAAACCTATGACCTAAAACCCAAACATAAACCCGATCCCGAACCCAAACCAGATTTCCTAAACCTAAACCTTAATCTATTCTCAATTCCCTAAACCTTAACCTTAACCTATTCTCAAATCCCTAAACCTACACCTACACCTAATCCTAATCTCAACTCCCTAACCTAAACCTAAACCCTAACTTGAAAACCCAAATCTAAACCCGATCCCGAACCCGATTTCCTAAACCTAAACCTTAACCTATTCTCACTTCCCTAAACCTATAGCTTATAACCTAAACGTAAACCTAAACCTAAACCTAAACCTACACCCATAACCTTAACCTAAACCAAAACCTATGACCTAAAACCTTAACCTATAACCTATAACCTAAACTTATAACCTTAACCTAAACCTTAACTCAAACCTTAACCTATAACTCCGAAACCTAAAACATAAATGTATTATCAAATCCCCAAACCTAAACCTACACCTAATCCTAATCTCAACTCCCGACCTAAACTTAAACCTAAACTTAAAAACCGAAACATAAACCCGATTCCTAACCCAAACCCGATTTCCTAAACCTAAACCCTTACCTATTCTCACTCCCTAAACCTATAGCTTATAACCTAAACCTTAACCAAAACCTTAACCTAAACCCAAACCTAAACCTATAACCTTAACCTAAACCAAAACCTATGACCTAAAACCAAAATATAAACCCGATCCAGAACCCGAACCCGATTTCCTAAACCTAAACCTTAACCTATTCTCACTTCCCTAAACCTAAACCTTAACCTTAACCTTAACCTATTCTCAAATCCCTAAACCTACACCTACACCTAATCCTAATCTCAACTCTCTAACCTAAACCAAAACCCTAACTTGAAAACCCAAACCTAAACTCGATCCCGAACCCAAACTCGATTTCCTAAACCTAAACCTTTACCTATTCTCATTTCCTTAAAGCTAAACCTTAACCTAAACCTCAACCAAAACCTTAACCTAAACCTAAACCTACACCTATAACCTTAACCTAAACCAAAACCTATGGCCTAAAACCTTAACCTATAACCTATAACCTAAACTTATAACTTATAACCTAACCTTAACCTAAACCTTAACCTATAACCTCGAAACCTAAAACTAAATGTATTCTCAAATCCCTAAACCTAAACCTACACCTAATCCTAATCTCAACTCCCTAACCTAAACCTAAACCCTAACTTGAAAACCCAAACATAAACCCAATCCCGAACCCGAACCCGATTTCCTAAACCTAAACCTAAAACCTAAATGTATTCTCAAATCCCCAAACCTAAACCTACATCTAATCCTAATCTCATCTCCCTAACCTAAACTTGAAAATTCAAACCGAAACCCGATCCCGAACCTGAACCCGATTTCCTAAACCTAAACCTAAAACCTAAATTTATTCTCAAATCCCCAAACCTAAACCTACTTCTAATCCTAATCTCAACTCCCTAACCTAAACATAAACCTAAACTTGAAAATGCAAACCGAAACCTGATCCCGAACCCAAACCCGATTTCCTTAACCTAAACCTTGACCTATTCTCAATACCCTAGACCTATAACTTACAACCTAAACCTAGACCTTAACCTAAACTTAAACCTAAAACCTAAATGTATTCTCAAATTCCTAAACCTAAACCTACACCTAATCCTAATCCCAACTCCCTAACCTAAACCTAAACCTAAACTTAAAAACCCAAACCTAAACCCGATCCCGAACCCGAACCCGATTTCCTAAACCTAAACCTTTACCTATTCTCAATTCCCTAAACCTATAGCTTATAACCTAACCCTAAACCTTAACCTAAACCTAAACCAAATCCTTAACCTAAACCTAAACCTATAACCTTAACCTAAACCAAAACCTATGGCCTAAAACCTTAACCTAAACTTATAACATATAACCTAACGTTAACCTATAACCTAAAACCTAAACCTAAACCTAAACCTACACCTAATCCTAATCTCAACTCCCTAACCTAAACCTAAACCTAAACTTGAAAACACAAACCTAAACTGATCCCGAGCTCCGAACCCGATTTCCTAAACCTAAACCTTAACCTATTCTCAATTCCCTAAACCTATAGCTTATAACCTAAACATAAACCTAAACCTAAACCTAAACCTTAACCTAAACCTAAACCGATAACCTATAACCTAAACCTAAACTAATAATCTAAATGTATTCTCAAATCCCGAAACCTAAACCTACACCTAATCCTAATCTCAACTCCCTAACCTAAACCTAAACCTGATCCCGAACCTGAACCCGATTTTCTAAACCTGAACCTTAACCTATTCTCAATTCCCTAAACCTTAATTTATAACCTGTAATAACCCAAATAAATTTTGACCGTCAAAATTTAACCATTGATCGACATACCCAATTAGTCTCGATTTGATCGTCGATCTACAAGATCAATTGGTTCAATCTCAACCATTAATTTGGACACATCCAAACCAACTGTTCATTAACTAATGAATCTAACCATACATTTAACCATTCATCCAACAATACAACCATCTAACCATCCATATGTTGAAAATCATCGAACACTTGCCTTTGCATCCGAATCCCGACCATCCAAAGATATTGGTCATATGGCCACCAAAGAATCCTACTGTCCATCCACAACTATACCTTGAGTCTAGCCATCAATCATACAACAACGCATCTGCATATATCTATTCATCCATCTATGCATACATTAATCCATCCATCCATCTACATCATACACCTATGCACCATCAAATATATCACAACCACACACATGCACCAAACACATCATACACATCCATTCACCTATCCATACATCCATCCGTCCATCTATTGATCCATCCATCCATCTACATCATACACATTACATACATACCTCTCACGCATACACAAGTAGCCCATGCATGCCTCATAGCTTACACATACATGTGTCACATGCATGCGGTGCACATAAGATGCATGGTACATATGTGCATTTAACCAACCCACGTTGGAAAAAAAAAAAAAAAAAAAAAGAAGAAAAAAAAAAAAAAAAAAAAAAAAACATGATGAAAAGAATTGCATAACGGAAGCATAAATGGTGTGAAGTATTTAGACTTGTGCACGTGGTGTAAATCAAAAGAGAAACGTGATGTACAAAGAAAAAAAAAAAAGGAAAGAAAACTGAAATTTTAAAAGTGCATTAATAGCACACGTGAGGTTATCAGTATAAATAAGGAACAAAGAAAGAGAAGTGGGATGTGGTGTGACGTGAGAAGAGTGAGGAGAGAGAGAAAAGAGAGAGGGAATAGAGAAAAAATAATATATAATAATAAGGGTTGCTGGACATTCACGTTGGAAAGAGAGGGAGAGAGAGAAGAGAGAGAAAAAGGAAGAAAGAAAAGAGGAGAGAGAAAAAGGAAGAAAGAGGAAGAAAAGAAAAGAAAATAAATAAATTTTTTTAAAAAAAGGTGAGTTCTCTCTCACTTGATATTTAAAATAATAATAATAATAATGTTTTTTTATTTATTATTATTTAATTATTCATTCATTCAAATAATTTGATCTTACTTGCCCATCTTGTTGTTTATTTAAATTTTTATTATTTAAATGCATACTATAGGTTTAAACATGTCATTTTAATTTTTGTCGTTCAGTTGTCTTTATTTTATTGACATGATATTATTGCAAAAATCTTGAGTTTATAAATTTTGGATTCTTAAATCAAATAAATTATATTGCAAGTTTATTTTTTATTAATATATATATATATATATATATATATTTGTAGAACTTTCGTCATGTATATGTAATTTACATTGATTAACAATTTTGTTTTAAATTTAATAAATTGTGCACATCACGTATTATGAATTGATCAATAGGAGTCGTTAAATGTTTTTTTTTAAATATTTGATTTGTGAAATATTAAAATCATGCATCATTATAATTGTGAAACACCAGAAAATAGGTGGGGCGATCAAGTCCTCTGGGTTGAAAATCCGTAAAGCGTAAATAGGTGGGGCGATCAAGACCCTTGGGTTGAAAGTCCCAGAAACCCAACTGTACCTTTTGGAACCTCTACCGTACCTTTGAGTGGGTGAGCATGTCGATTGCAAAAGGTTCCCACCGTCACGTTCGGTAGGGTAGTAGTCCACCACTAACGTTTAATGGGTCCTCACCAAGTGCCCTTTGGATGGGTGAGCATGTTATGCGAGAGGTTCCCATTGCCAGCTAGGTGTTGTATTGGCGCGGTGTTGGCCAACCGGTGTAAACTGGCCCTGGTATTAAAAAGAATAAACCGCACATGTTATTATGGAGTATAACATATGTTGATTTCATTCATTCATTTTTCTTTGAATTTACATTGAAGTATTTTGTTTATTAAATCTCCTCATTTGTTGTTTTGCCTAAATAGGTATTGTATCTTTTAATACTTATATTCATGTTATATGAGGTTATTTTGAAACCTGTGTTGAGATTACTCACTAGGCTTCAGAAATTTTTACCCCGTTGGGATTTTAAAATTTCGTGGATCGGATCACATGGAGGAGCTTAAAGAGATTTCTTTTATTTATTTCTATTTCTTTACCATTATCTAAATAAGTGTAATGGACATTTAGTATGACAACATTTCGATCACATGTGAATGGGTAGAACATTGACATTTTAGTCTTCTTTAAATAAATGTTTGATTATTAAATTTTTGGATTGTTATATTTTATGAATGAGATAAATTTGTCAATACATATGTGAATTATGAAATGTAGACATATAAAACAAAAGTCATGCCTGCGGGTACGGAATCGGGGTCAAATATACCCAGGTGCCGGATTTCGGGGCGTGACAGATTGGTATCAGAGCTTAAGTTTAGAATCATTGAGGACCTAGGGTTTTACTTGCAAACGTAGTCACTTTGAAAATTAGGATATATCCCCTGCGAGTGTTGTTGTGATTAAAAAAAAAAAAAAAAAAAAAAAAAAAAAAAACTTAACTTGTTGTATTGTCTTTTAGTGATTCATCCTTATGTGATATCTAAAGCTTATTGTTTGATTTAGAACATGTCCGGGAGCCGGCGTGATAGAGGTAGAGGTAGAGCTGGCCCCGTGCCACACCGGGGACCACCGAAAGTGGTCAATCACTTGATGGGGTCTTTCGTGCTTTAGGCGACATGGCACCATTCTTGGACAACACATTCGTCAGATAATAGAGGTGTCGCCCAAGTTGTGCAGATGGCGTTGGGGGCTTAATAGAGAAATTTAAGAGATTGAAACCACCGCTTTTGAGGGTTTATCGGGCCCTATGGAGGCAGAAAAGTGGAAAAGCAAATAGAAAAGATATTCACCGTGTTTTAGGATGTGATGAGGAGCGAAGGTTACACTTGCGCTTTCATGTTCGAGGGAGAGGCCGACCATCGGTGGGAGACAATTGCTAGAACAATTGATGAAAATACCGTATGGACATGGGATATGTTCTCAGGAGAAGTTCAATGAAAAATACTTTCCGAGTGTGTACGGGAACAGTAGCGAGGAATTCATAAGCTTTAGAACAGGGGGAGATGACTCGTAGGCCGATGAGTCTAAATTTACCGAATTATCCCGCTTTTGCCCCATTTATGATTCAGATGAAGCTCACAAAGCTAAGAAGTTTGAGCGAGGTCTGAGAGAGGGTCAATTGAACAAGTTGACTCCACTTAAGCTTAGATTGTATGCCGATGTAGTAGAACGTGCTCTAATGATAGAACGAGACAACGAAGAATTCTGAAAAGTCGTAACCGAAGAGAGAAGCGAAGAGTAATGGTAGGGCTACACCGAATACATATCAAGCACATGGGTGATGCTTCTAAGAAACAAAAGGTGACGATAACAAACACCTCAACTCCTCGCTCACCAATGAACCGATTTACGGTAAATGTTATAATCAAGGGATGGAAGGTCACTCGCTCGTTTTGTAAACAACCGCCTCAAAGAACCACATTATCGGGCGCCACAGATGCACTCGAGACCTCACCACAAGATTCAAGCACCTCACCCACAAGTACAAAGACCTCCATATCATCAAGTACCGAACAAGATCGAGACATCCACAACAAAGACCCCTCAAGAAGAATAACGCCCACAACAACAACACTACCACCGAAGCAGAAGGTCAAACTTCTCGACAACCGGCCCAGTGGTCGTGTGTTTACTATAGTACCATCGACGCAAATGCTAATGGAGCAAGTGGTGGAAGGTACCATAATTATCTATTCCTCACCCGCTCAAGTTTTATTTGATTCAGAGCTACGCATTCTTTTATTTCGACTCTTTTCGTGCATACATTGGGTCTATCTCCGAACTCCTAGATAAGAATTTAATAATTGCTACACCAATAGGAAGCTCCGTAGTATTAAATCAGATATGTAGATCTTGCCCTGTCATGGTTGGAGATTTTGTATTATTAGCCGACCTTATCGTATTAGATATGCAAGAGTTCGATGTTATACTTGGGAATGGATTGGTTAGCTTGTTCCATGCAAGGTTGGATTGTTTTGAGAAGACCGTGACATTCTCTATTCTCGGCGACCGAGACTCCGCTTTCTTGAAAAGCAAATGAATGGACCGTTATGCGATTTCTTAGCACTTTTGGAGGAAGAACCATACAAAGTAGGTATCGATCAAATTCCAATCGTATGTGAGTTTTCCGATGTATTTCAAGACATACCGGGTTGCCCCAAGAAGAGAGATCGAATTTGGTGTAGATCTTATGCCCTGAGTCTCACCAATCTCCATAGCACCATACCGTATGACACCAATAGAGTTGAAGGAACTGAAGGAGCAGATTCAAAAGTTATTGGAGCAGGGTTTCATTCGGCCGAGTACGTCACCATGGGGTGCGCCACTTATTTGTAAAGAAGAAGGATGGCTCTGATGAGATTATGTATTGATTATCGCCAAACTAAACAAGGTCACCATTAAAAACAAATACCCACTTCCTAGGATAGATGACCTTTTCGACCAGCTTGAAAGAAGCCAAGTTTTTCTCCAAAATAGATTTGCGGTCGTGGTACCATCACTTTAGAATTAAAGAAGTGGACATACCAAAGACACTTTTTAGGACTCGTTATGGCCACTACGAGTTTCTCGTGATGCCGTTTGGACTAACAAATGCACCAAATAGTATTTATGGACTTGATGAACAGAGTATTTAAGCCACACCTAGATTGTTTTGTCATAGTATTCATTGATGATATTCTTATATATTCTAAGACCCAGAAGAACATGAGCAACATCTTAGAGTTACTCTTCAAACACTGCAGAACATCAATTATATGCTAAATTTGAAAAGTGTGACTTTTGGAAGGAGGAAGTGAAATTTTTGGGCCATGTAGTTTCAAGAAGGGCGTGTCAATAGACCCATCAAAGGTAGAAGCAGTATCAAGTGGGAACAACCACGAGTGTGACCGAAATACGTAGTTTTCTTGGTTTAGCGGGGTATTATCGAAGATTTATCAAAGACTTCTCTCGAATTGCAGCACCGTTAACTCGATTGACCAAGAAGGGTGTAAAGTTCATTTGGGATGATACTTGTGATCAAGCATTTTCAGAGTTAAAGATTAGGTTGACGACAAATACCGCTTTGTCCTCACCATTCCTTCGAGTGATGAAAAGTTTGTAATCTTCGAAGACGCTTCATATAGAGGTTTAGGTTGCGTCCTTATGCAAAGAAGGTAAGGTTGTAGCTTACGCCTCTAGGCAATCGAAAGTGCATGAGCGTAAATTACCCTACTCATGACTTGGAGTTAGCGGCAATGTGGTTTTCGCTCTTAAAGTATGGAGGCATTATCTATATGGGGAGAAGTTCGAGCTATTTTCGACTATAAGAGTTTGAAGTATCTTTTCTCACAGAAAGAATTAAATATGAGGCAACGTCGGTGGATGGAATTCTTAAAGGACTATGATTTCACCCTCCAATATCATCCAAAGCCAATGTAGTAGCAGTATGCCTTAAGTCGTAAGTCGCACGGAGTAATCGCTCACCTCATGATTCAACGATGGAAAATGTTAGATACGGTGAAGGATTTTGACATCCAATTGAATCCGCAAACATCAGAGCTCGTCTCTTTAACCTAGCCAGTTCAACCTTCCTTAATTAGTAAGGTTATAGAAGCTCAACAACAAGATTCATGGCTACAAGCTAAGGTAAAAGAAGCCGAAAAAGATGGTAAGTCTGAATGGAAAGTTGGTACCGATGGTGGATTAAGATTCCAAGGAAGATTATGTATACCAAATGTGGCTGAATTAAAGAAGGAAATTATGGACGAGGCACACCGCACAAAGTTCACAATCCACCCTGGAGATACGAAGATGTATCATGATATGCGTAGGCAATATTGGTGGAATAATATGAAGAGGGAGATCGCCGATTTTGTGGCCAAATGTCTGACATGTCAACAGGTGAAAGCAGAGCATCAGAAGCCGTGTGGATGTTACAACCACTACCGATTTCCGAGTGGAAGTGGGAGCACATATCCATGGATTTCATTATGGGATTGCCACGTACACGTAATAATCATAATGCAGTTTGGGTCATCGTTGACCTGGTTAACTAAGTCTCGCACATTTTCTTCCTATATGTGCTACCTATCCCCTAGAGGAATTATGTAAACTATATATTAAAGAAATAATTAGATTGCACGGAGTGCCCGTATCTATCGTATCCGATCGGGATTCCAGGTTTACGTCTCATTTTTGGAGAAGTTTACCAAAGGCACTGGGAACCACTCTTGATTTTAGCACCGCTTTTTCACCCTCGACCGACGGGCACCGAACGAGTGAATCGATCCTCAAGACATGCTTCGAGCTTACGTGCTTGATTTCAAAGGGAGTTGGGATGATCATATACCATTGATCGAGTTCGCTTATAATAATAGCTACCAGACGGGTATCAGCATGGCGCCATATGAGGCTTTGTACGGGAGGCCTTGTAGATCTCCAAATTGTTGGACGTAGTTGGAGAAAGTAGTTTGCTTGGACCCGAGATTGTGCAAGAGACAACAGAGAAGATTTTTATAATTAGAAACCGTTTGCGGCACCCCAAAGTCGTCGAAGAGTTATGCATAATCGTAGAAGAGATCTAGAGTTTGCGAGCTGGAGATCATGTCTTCTTAAAGATTTCTCCTATGAAGGGCATCATGAGGTTCGGTAAAAAGGGAAAATTGGCTCCAAGGTATATAGGTCCGTTTGAGATTCTAGAGAGGGTTGGTGTTGTCGCATATAGGCTTGCTTTACCGCCTCACTTGTCCGGGTATTCATGATGTTTTCCATGTATCGATGTTAAGGAAATATGAGCGGGACATTTCTCATGTTATAGATTGGCAACCATTAGAGATCCGAGAAGACGCTTCATACATCGAATACCCAATACGTATTCTTGACCGGAAAGACCAAGTGCTTCGATCTCGAGTTATACCGTTAGTCAAAGTTCAGTGGAGTCACCATACTGAGAAAGAGGCTTCTTGGGAACGGAGGCCGAGATCCAAGAGAAATACCCTCATCTATTCGCATTATAGGTATGTAAATTTCGAGGACTAAATTTCTTTTAAGGAGGGTAGAATGTAATAACCCAAATAAATTTTGACCGTCAAAATTTAACCATTGATCGACATACCCAATTAGTCCGATTTGATCGTCGATCTACAAGATCAATTGTTCAATCTCAACCATTAATTTGGACACATCCAAACCAACTGCTCATTAACTAATGAATCTAACCATACATTTAACCATTCATCCAACAATACAACCATCTAACCATCCATATGTTGAAAATCATCGAACACTTGCCTTTGCATCCGAATCGACCATCCAATATTGGTCATATGCACCAAAGAATCCTACCCGTCCATCCACAACTATACCTTGAGTCTAGCCATCAATCATACAACAACGCACCCGCATATATCTATTCATCCATCTATGCATACATTAATCCATCCATCCATCTACATCATACACCTATGCACCATCAAATATATCACAACCACACACATGCACCAAACACATCATACACATCCATTCACCTATCCATACATCCATCCGTCCATCTATTGATCCATCCATCCATCTACATCATACACATTACATACATACCTCTCACGCATACACAAGTAGCCCATGCATGCCTCATAGCTTACACATACATGTGTCACATGCATGCGGTGCACATAAGATGCATGGTACATATGTGCATTTAACCAACCCACGTTGGAAAAAAAAAAAAAAAAAAAAAAAAGAAGAAAAAAAAAAAAAAAAAAAAAAAAAAAAAACATGATGAAAAGAATTGCATAACGGAAGCATAAATGGTGTGAAGTATTTAGACTTGTGCACGTGGTGTAAATCAAAAGAGAAACGTGATGTACAAAGAAAAAAAAAAAGGAAAGAAAACTGAAATTTTAAAAGTGCATTAATAGCACACGTGAGGTTATCGTATAAATAAGGAACAAAGAAAGAGAAGTGGGATGTGGTGTGACGTGAGAAGAGTGAGGAGAGAGAGAAAAGAGAGAGGAATAGAGAAAAATAATATATAATAATAAGGGTTGCTTTGGACATTCACGTTGGAAAGAGAGGGAGAGAGAGAAGAGAGAGAAAAAGGAATAAAGAAAAGAGGAGAGAGAAAAAGGAAGAAAGAGGAAGAAAAGAAAAGAAAATAAATAAATTTTTTTAAAAAAAAAGGTGAGTTCTCTCTCACTTGATATTTAAAATAATAATAATAATAATGTTTTTTTATTTATTATTATTTAATTATTCATTCATTCAAATAATTTGATCTTACTTGCCCATCTTGTTGTTTATTTAAATTTTTATTATTTAAATGCATACTATAGGTTTAAACATGTCATTTTAATTTTTGTCGTTCAGTTGTCTTTATTTTATTGACATGATATTATTGCAAAAATCTTGAGTTTATAAATTTTGGATTCTTAAATCAAATAAATTATATTGCAAGTTTATTTTTATTAATATATATATATATATATATATATTTGTAGAACTTTCGTCATGTATATGTAATTTACATTGATTAACAATTTTGTTTTAAATTTAATAAATTGTGCACATCACGTATTATGAATTGATCAATAGAGTCGTTAAATGTTTTTTTTTAAATATTTGATTTGTGAAATATTAAAATCATGCATCATTATAATTGTGAAACACCGTAAAAATAGGTGGGGCGATCAAGTCCTCTGGGTTGAAAATCCCTAAAGCGTAAATAGGTGGGGCGATCAAGACCCTTGAGTTGAAAGTCCCGAAACCCAACTGGTACCTTTTGGAACCTCTACCGTACCCTTTGAGTGGGTGAGCATGTCGATTGCAAAAGGTTCCCACCGTCTGTTCGGTAGGGTAGTAGTCGACCAAATAACGTTTAATGGGTCCCTCACCAAGTGCCCTTTGGATGGGTGAGCATGTTATGCGAGAGGTTCCCATTGCCAGGCTAGGTGTTGTATTGGCGCTGGTGTTGGCCAACCGGTGTAAACGGCCTCGTATTAAAAAGAATAAACCGCACATGTTATTATGGAGTATAACATATGTTGATTTCATTCATTCATTTTTCTTTGAATTTACATTGAAGTATTTTGTTTATTAAATCTCCTCATTTGTTGTTTTGCCTAAATAGGTATTGTATCTTTTAATACTTATTCATGTTATATGAGGTTATTTTGAAACCCGTGTTGAGATTACTCACTAGGCTTCATGACTTACCTCCGTTGGGATTTTAAAATTTCGTGGATCGGGATCACATGGAGGAGCTTAAAGAGATTTCTTTTATTTATTTCTATTTCTTTACCATTATCTAAATAAGTGTAATGGACATTTAGTATGACAACATTTCGATCACATGTGAATGGGTAGAACATTGACATTTTAGTCTTCTTTAAATAAATGTTTGATTATTAAATTTTTGGATTGTTATATTTTATGAATGAGATAAATTTGTCAATACATATGTGAATTATGAAATGTAGACATATAAAACAAAAGTCATGCCTGCGGGTACGGAATCGGGGTCAAATATACCCAGGTGCCGGATTTCGGGGCGTGACATAACCTAACCTAAACCTAAACCTAAACCTATAACCTGCACTTATAACCTAAGCCTATAACCTAAACCTAAGCTTAAAAACTAAACCTAAAACCGATCGCCCTAATAGGATTGAGATGGCTCTGATGGATGTACACAAACAAGCCACTAAAAACCTACAAAGTGGAGATAAGAAGAAATATCTCCAATTGCTTATTATCATTTTACCTGACATGAGTTGTTCATATGATGAGTACAAAAAAGACCCTAAATCCTAGAGAGATGGAATGAATCAACTAAAGCATTTTGTTTTCTGATTTTGCAGGAAAGATTAAACGTGTTTGCGAAACGGAGTTGGGCATAGTGTCGCAGTGTTGCCAACCGAGACAGGCATCCAGAGTCAATAAATAGTATCTCGAAAATGTTGCCTTAAAACTTTATGTCAAGGTTTGTGATTCTTTGAAGTGGTTGAACTTTGAATGTCTGATGTGTTTTTTCTTTTGCATCTTCTAAAGTTGTTCTCAGACACCCGCACCGCATCGGGAGCTGATAAGAGATCTTTTTCAAGTTGTGCAGATCCTCAGAGAGGTTCTATGAACAAAGGGTGATCCGATAAGTCTTTTTCTCCTCTGTTTTTGTATGATCTTTTGCAGGGTTGGTGTGAGCGTATTTATGCATGGATGAATGTAATATGGATAAGATTGTTTATGTTTGGATGAATGTAATGTGGATAAGATTGTTTATGTTTGGATGAATTTATGTAGTTTGGGTTTAGATGGATGTGAATGTGATGAAATATATTGTATAACAGGTGTATATCAGGAAGAGTACGATGTTGTAACAGGTGTATATTAGGAAGAACATGATATTGTAACAGGTGTATATTGTTTGTGTTTCGATAGATGTAGTTTGTTTGGATAAATTTACATAGTTTGGGTTTAGATGGATGTGAATGTGAATATGATGAAATATATTATATAACAGATGTATGCCAGGAAGAATATGATGTTTACAGGTGTATATCAGGAAGAATATCATATAAACAGGTGTATATACTTTTAAGGACGGCTCACGACCGTCCTTTCCAGGATCATAAGAGACGGTCCATAACCGTCCTTTCCCGGTTCATAAGAGACGGTCCGTGACCGTCCTTTTCTGGGTTATAAGAGACGGTCTATAACCGTCCTTGTTATTGACGGTCATAGGCCATCCTTTTTATGGACGGTCACAGACTGTCCTTTTCAGGTTTAGGAAGGGTAACTGTAGGCGACCATTAGAGACGGTTTATGGCCGTCCTTTTTTAGAGACGGTCCATGACCGTCCTTATTGAGAGACGGTTTATGGCCGTCCTTTAAAAAATACGACACGTCAAAATTTGACGGCCGTTGCGACGGTCCAGGACCATCCTTTTTGGGCTTTTGAGACGGTTTTCAACCGTCCTTTTTTCGCTGTTTTGGCGTAGTGAGATGGAAAGTATGTTATGTGAATGAAGCCAAAGAAGGAAGAGGAAGAAGAAGCTCTTATGTGAATGAATAGTGACCTTTTAAATCATGGCAAGTATGTAAATATTATTCGGAAAGCCCCTCTACAAGCCACTCGGGCTGAAGTTTTCCCTATAAAACTACGTAGGCTGGGCTTGACCTATACTATTTTAGCCGGGACGGGGCGCTTAGATTGAAAATTGCAAGCCAGAGTTGGGCAAACCTTAGGCCGCATGGTACCCAGTCCGTATCCGCCTAATTCAGTGGGTCTAGCCAGCTGGTGGAAGGAATGATATCATAAACACATCATGGTGGCATCACGGTGGCCTCACATGTTAACTTTGCCAGAGGAGAAGTGAGAACGAGGATTGCCTACTCACACGCCAGAGGCCACGGGCTACTATCGACGGTATGTCCCCAACATGATGCATTTGTTTTATCCACGCCATCCATTGATTTATTATTATTATTTTTTTTTGGTTTTCCAATATTTTAGAGTATAAGCCTAAAAATAAGCTAGATCAAATTCTAAGTCATTCACACCATAGAAAACAGTGTTGATTGAACTCTCACCATTAAAAAATTCACTGTATCTACCAAAGTTTTAAATCAAGCCAATATTTGTGTTTTCCCTTAATCTCAGTCTCTGTGACCTACTTAACAGATTGGATGGCAAATAAACATCACAATAAACCCTGTGAAGGTTTTAATGGTAGAGTTTTAATCACTACTGTTTTTCGGTGGTGTGCTTCACGTGAGATTTAGAAGCCTTAGGTTCTTATGTGAGATTTAGATCTGCCTTAGGTTCTGCTTTAAAATAATCCTGTAAAATGAACGGACAGAGTAGATAAAAAAACATATATTATTGTGATTGTGGGGCCTACAAAACACGGCTATTGGATGTGTCAGCACGCAATACGCGCCTGAGATGTAAGGGTGTAGGGGACGCGGTTTGGGTACTGCCTCCGCATCGCTGACAAGGACGCAGAAACGAGGGATTTCCCGCCAAGGCCTTTTTCAGAAGCTAGGATGCTAGGTAACGCCCACTGTAATGTTTGTGAGAATCCATTTTGTTCATCCATTTTGCAAGATCATTATAGGAAATGTGACCAAAATGAGGTGGATCCAAAACTCAACTGGGCTGCACCAGAGGAAATGGTGGGGATTGAATGACCACCGTTGAAATATTTTTACAACTACCAAGTTATGTATCAAGGTAACTTTTTTGTGTTTTCACTTCATCCAAATATGAATGACCTAATAAGGAGTTTGCATGGCATATAAACATCTAGGCGGAGCTCAAAAAGGTTTCAACATTAGTAGACTCTTTTCCGATTTTTCCTCCTGTATGACCCACTCTAGTTTTCGATACACCTCATTTTCAGTCTCATGTCTTAAAATGACCTGATAAACAACACCCATTTCTAACAAACGTCACAGTGTGCCCCAACTAAGTGGCCATAAAGTCATTCCTAATGCAACGAACTCAAAACACAAATATTAACCTGATCCGAAATGTTTGTAGCATCCTGAATATTCCAACCATGGATATTCAATCTTTATTGTTGCCTATTATGTGGCCCACTTGAGTTATAGAACTGCTACATTTTTTAGGCTGTCCTGACATGAGTTTGCAACACAGATTTTTTAACGAACGTGGTTGTGGTCCCTACTTACCCAGTAACGTTCAGCAGCAAGGTCGCTGGCCATCCCAATTCTACCTTGGTCTAGGCTAGGTTCTTGGATTGGGAACTACCGTGTCTCATACTCAGAACAGGACGGGGCTTCCAGGGGCTCACTGATGGATGGGTTTATCTACACTATTCATTCAGTTGTAAAAAATTTATAAATAAAAAGAGAAATATATACATACAGAAATATACGTATTTCTCCATGTACACCGAATTTCTCTCCGCAGAATCGGATTACACAACAGGCAAATCTTGTGAGGCTTGGATATTTTGTCTACCCCCACCATGTCAGATCCACACCGTCCATCAATTTTTCCAGATCGGTCTAGGGTAAAAGTCCAAAAATGAGTCAGATCTAGACCCAGTGGACCACATTACAGAAAGCAGTGGAGATTGAACGCCCACTGTCGAATCCATCCTATTCATCTGATCACACAGACCTGGATGATCCCGACCTTGTTTTTAAAGTTACACGTACAAGTACCACTTTTTCCTGTGTTGTGGTCCACTTGACCTTCGGATATGTCTCATTTAGACTCATGTAATAAAATGATCTCAAAACATAGATGGACAGTGTAGATCTAACACATACATCATGATGGGCCTCATACAATCCACGCTTCCAAAAAGCTTACTGGTTCCTACGCAATCCGGATCGTGTCGGGCAGAAACGTCCGTACACGGATGGCCTACGAAAGCCTTTCCAAAGAAATTCCTGCGACCTAAGTTAGGTGGGCCCACTATGATGTCTGTGAGAAATCCACCCTGTTTATCAGTTTCGCCAAATCATGTTAGTGCACGGGCCCAAAAATGAGCCAGATACAAAGCTCAGGTGGGCCACACGACAAGAAAAGGTGAATAAAAAAATGCCCACTAATGAAACCTCCCTGGCCCCACCGTGAAGTTTATATGACATCCATGCCGTTCATAACTTCATTCCTACTGGGATGAATTGAAAAGTATTAAATATTAGCCTGATCAAAAAACTTAAGTGGCCCTGATTGATTCTTGTTGCACGGTCCACTTCAGTTTTGGGAGGCAGATTGCGTCCTACCCCACCGTGATCTAAGTATTTTATCCACACCGTTCATCGCTTTTCTCATATCATTTTAAGGTAGTGCACAAAAAATGAAGCAGATACACAGTTCCAGTTGACCACATCATAGGAAGCTGCAATGATAATGACACCCACCGTTGAAACCTTTCTAAGGGCCACCGTGATGTTTTTTTACCACCCAACCTATTAATAAGGTGATGCAGACTTTGGATGAAGTGAAAACACAAATTTTCAGATCAGTCTCAAGCCACCTATAAAAATTTATTGGGAGCAGCAGAATTTTTGGATCAAGTTGATGTTTTTGTTTTTCCTTCGTTCATATTAATGTGACCTTATCAACAAGCCGAGGAAAATAAACATTATGAGCACTTTAGGAAGGTTTTAACAGTGGGCATCATCATCACTGCTGCTTCCTGTGGTGTGGTCCATTTGAGCCTTGGATCTGCTTCTTTGTTTTGGCTTGCAACCTAAATGATATAGAAAAATAGATCGACTGTACGGGTAAACCCATACATTAGGGTGGGCCCTCAGCGGCTCAGCTTGGTGCGAGCTCGGGACGGTTGGGGGCAGTACCCATGATCCGCGTCCCTCATCCAGAGCATAGGGTACATCATTACAGAAGTTTTCACTCCTTAAATGACATTGACTTCCACAACTTATACTTAGCATCCCTATATAGCCATCCAAACCGTCCAAACTGTGGAACCCATTATGGATGGAGTACATCCTTTAGCTGCACTGCTCAAATGATGTTGACCATTTGACATCGGAAGCTTAATTTGGACGATTAAACATTTTGTTAAATGTCTATGTGATCGTCACCAATTAGGTGGTTAGGATATTCTCATCAGTTTACAGCTTCTTGGATGTGCTCCATTCAAACTTCGAAACCTAATTTTTATGGGCATGTTTACACACTACAAGAAAACTCACTTTTATTGGCAAAAATTTTCGTCGCTAAATTTAACTTTTTTCGTAGGTAAAAGGTTTTACCGACGAAAATTTTCATCGATAAATTCGTCGGTAAAAGACGAGGGTAAAGGTTTTTCCGCAAAGGTAAGACTTTAAACTTTTACCGACGATTATTTTCGTAGGTAAAAATATTTACAAAACTTTTACCGACGAATTTTTTCGTCGGTAAAAAATAAGTTAAAAACTTTTACTAACAAATTTTTTCGTAGGTAAAAATATTTACAAAACTTTTACCGATGAAATTTTTCGTTAGTAAAAAATAAGTAAAAAACTTTTACCGATGATTTGTTTCGTATGTAAAAATATTCACGATACTTTTACTGACGAAAATATTCATAGCTATAAATATTTACAGAACTTTTACCGACGATTTTTTCGTAGGTAAAAAAATTTCACGATACGTTTACCTACAAACTTTTCGTAGGTAAAAATATTTACAAAACTTTCACTGAAAACTTTTCCCTACGAAAGGTTTCGTAGGTAAAAATATGGATGAGACTTTTACCTACAAAAAGTTTCGTAAGTAAAAAACGTGGATGAGACCTTTACCTACGAAATATTTCGTAGGTAAAAGTCTCTTTTTTTTCTTCCCATTATTCTAGTACAAAATTCCTGATATACACCTGTCACAGTATATTTCATCATATTCTTCCAGGTATACACTTGTTATATGATATATTTCATCATATTCACATTCACATCCATCTAAACCCAAACTACGTAAATCCATCCAAACATAAACTACATTCATCCAAACATAAACTACATCCATCCAAACACAAACAATCTTATCCACATCACATTCATCCACACATAAATACATATAAGTTTAACATCATAAATAAAATACAAAAAATTATTCATAGCCTATTTTCTAGTGGGGCTCACAAAATTCAGTGTGGTGAGCACATCTCCGACTGTGCACACACCTAGGTCCTTACTCATGCCTTCATGGTAGATTCAAAATCGTTTCAATACAAGGTCACGAGTTCAAGTACCCATTGTGGTCGTAAGCGACTCTGGTGTGTGAGTGTGTGTTAAATGAAAAAGAAAGAAAGAAAATGCTGATTTATCTTTTTGGGTTGAGCCTAATGGTACTTGGTGATTTCTCATCAGATAGAAATTTTTATTAGTTGTTTTTAGAAATGTGAGATTAGGCCACTTATAATTATATTAATATAATAAAATGTTGTATGTGAGCAAACACCACAAAATAAACAATCCTATGGAAAAAAAAATGAAAAGAGAGAGAGAGAGAGAGAGAATATATATATATATATATATATATATATAGGGAGATGGTCACCTGCACACCTTTTCACGTGAGCACCGATGAGCACCTTTGCACACGTGTCATGTGCAAAGAATCTGAACGGTCCAAGTGATGCCGCACCCCTTGAAATATTATGGGCTCAATTTTCAGCCTGATACAGAACTCTGGTGGGCCATGGAAAAAGAAGACAGTTTCCTCCCTTGATTTGCATTTCTCTTTGCTATGGCTCACCAGAGTCATGGATCAGGCTGAAAATTAGGCCTATAGTATTTCAAGGGGTGCGGCATCACTTGGACCGTTTAGATTCTGTGCACATGACACGTGTACAAAGGTGCTCATCGGTGCTCACGTGAAAAGGTGCGCAGGTGACCATCTCCCTATATATATATATATACATATATATATGAGAGGTGATCCTTATCTCCTTTGATGGATTCAAGCTGCATGTGCCCTACCCAACTTCCTATAAGGAGAAGTTATATGGGTCTTGGAATAATGTTGGTGACAATTCCACCTTGTCTATTAATATTATCATATTGTGTTAGGACATGACTCTAAAAATGAGATAAATCCAAATCTCAAATAATCTATGCTATAAGAGATGGTGGAGATGGAAATAGATGCATTGTGATGCTTGAGTTCGAGTATGCTTGCCAACAAAGCAAGATGTTCTTGGTTGTTGCCATGTGATTGGGCTACATTATTACATCAATCGGGTTCGGGATCGGGTTTAAGTTTGGGTTTTCAAGTTTAGGTTTAGGTTTAGGTTTAGGTTAGAGAGTTGAGATTAGGATTAGGTGTAGGTTTATGTTTAGTGATTTAAGAATACATTTAGGTTTTAGGTTTAGGTTTAGGTTCTAGGTTTTAGGTTATAAATTTAGGTTATAGGTTATAGGTTATGGTTTAGGTTATAGGTTTAGGTTTTAGTTTAGGTTAAGGTTATAGGTTTAGGTTTAGGTTAAGGTTAAGGTTTAGGTTTAGCTTATAGGTTATAGGTTATAGCTTTAGGGAATTGAGAATAGGTTAAGGTTTAGGTTTAGCTTATAGGTTATAGGTTATAGCTTTAGGGAATTGAGAATAGGTTAAGGTTTAGGTTTAGGAAATCGGGTTCGAGTTCGGGATCGGGTTTAGGTTTGGGTTTTCAAGTTTAGGTTTAAGTTTAGGTTAGGGAGTTGAGATTAGGATTAGGTGTAGGTTTAGGTTTAGGGATTTGAGAATACATTTAGGGCCTGTTTGGCCGGACAGATTGGATGGGATTGGAAGGGATTCGAAGATAGATCCCGGGATTGGCCAGGCATGCCAAACAGATACCGGATTGTGATCCCGGGATATAGCAATCCCATGGATCTTAAGACAATCCACTGACATCACCATCATTACCTTTAAATCCCATCTAATCCACCCTAATCCGTTCAAATTTGCCTAGGACGTGTTTGGTTCGATGGATTGGAATGGATTGGAAGGTTTAATCCCGAGATTGGTCGGGCGTGCCAAACAGACCCGAGATAACAATCCCAGGATATAGCAATCCCATAGATCTTACACCAATCCACTGATGTAGCCATCATTACCTTGAAATCCGTGCAATCCACCCTAATACCATCCAATCTGCCCAGCCAAACAGGCCCTTAGGTTTTAGGTTTAGGTTTAGGTTTAGGTTAAGGTTTAGGGTAGGTTATAGGTTAAGGTTTAGGGAATTGAGTTTAGGTTATATGTCATAGGTTTAGGTTATACGTTATACGTTATAGGTTAAGGTTTAGGTTATAGGTTAAGGTTTAGGTTTAGGTTTAAGTTATAGGTTTTGGGATTTGAGAATAGGTTTAGGTTAATATTGTAGGTTATAAGTTTATGTTAATGTTGTAAGTTATAGGTTTAGGTTTAGGTTTAGGTTTAGGTTTAGGGAATTGAGAATACATTTACGTTTTAGGTTTAGGTTTTACGTTCGGAGTTAAGGTTATAGGTTTAGGTTATAAGTGTAGGTTATAGGTTTAGGTTAAGGTTTAGGGAATTGAGTTTAGGTTATAGGTTATAGGTTTAGGTTATAGGTTATAGGTTATAGGTTAAGGTTTAGGTTATAGTTTAAGGTTTAGGTTTAGGTTATAGGTTTTGGGATTTGAAAATAAGTTTAAGTTATAAGTATAGGTTTAGGTTAATGTTGTAGGTTATAAGTTTATGTTAATGTTGTAGGTTATAGGTTAAGGTTATAGGTTTAGGTTTAGGGATTTGAGAATACATTTAGGTTTTATGTTTAGGTTTAGGTTTTACGTTTAGGTTAAGGTTACAGGTTTAGTTTATAGGTTTAGGTTTAGGGATTTGAGAATACATTTAAGTTTTAGGTTTAGGTTTAGGTTTTACGTTTAGGTTAAGGTTACAGGTTTAGTTTATAGGTTTAGGTTTAGGTTATAAGTGTAGGTTATAGGTTTAGGTTTAGGTTAGGTTATAAGTTAAGGTTTAGGGAATTAAGAATAGGTTAAGGTTTAGGTTTAGGAAATCAGTCGGGTTTAGGTTTGGGTTTGCAAGTTTAGGTTTAGGTTAGGGAGTTGAGATTAGGATTATGTGTAGGTTTAGGTTTAGGGATTTGAGAATACATTTAGGTTTTAGGTTTAGGTTTAGGTTAAGGAGTTGAGATTAGGATTAGGTGTAGGTTTAGGTTTAGGGATTTGAGAATACATTTAGGTTTTAGGTTTAGGTTTAGGTTTAGGTTATAGGTTTAGGTTATAGGTTATAGTTTTAGGGAATTGAGAATAGGTTAAGGTTTAGGAAATCGGGTTCGGGATCGGGTTTAAGTTTGGGTTTTAGGTTTAGGTTTAGGTTTAGGTTAGGGAGTTGAGATTAGGATTAGTTGTAGGTTTAGGTTTAGTGATTTGAGAATACATTTAGGTTTTAAGTTTAGGTTTAGGTTTTAGGTCATACGTTTAGGTTTAGGTTTCAAGTTTAGGTTTTAGGTTTAGGTTAAGGTTAGGTTACAGGTTATAGGTTATAGGTTAAGGTTTAGGTTAAGGTTATAAGTTTAGGTTTAGGATAAGGTTTAGGTTATATGTTATAGGTTATAGCTTTAGGGAATTGAGAATAGGTTAAGGTTTAGGTTTAGGAAATTGAGTTCGGGTTCGGGATCGGGTTTAGATTTGGGTTTTCAAGTTTAGGTTTAAGTTTAGGTTAGGGAGTTAAGATTAGGATTATGTGTAGGTTTAGGTTTAGGGATTTGAGAATATATTTAGGTTTCGAGTTTAGGTTTTAGGTTTAGGTTATATGTTTAGATTTAGGTTAAGTTATAGGTTAAGGTTTAGGGAATTGAGTTTAGGTTATAGTTTATAGGTTTAGGTTATAGGTTATACGTTATAGGTTAAGGTTTAGGTTTAGGTTTAGGTTATAGGTTTAGGTTATAGGTTTAAGTTATAGGTTTAGGTTTAGGTTATAAGTGTTGGTTATAGGTTTAGGTCTGTGTGAACTTACCAACAGGTTGGATCTCAAATAACCACCATGGTAGGTCCCTGGAAGGAATCAATGGTCAGGGGCACTGCCCCACCATGATGTTTAGTTTTAGGTATTAGTTTTAGGTGTAGGTTTAGGTTTATGGTTATACTAGGGTCTGCTCCAACAATTTCGAGCTAATACATAAACACGGCCTGTCCAAATGGCTAGGCCACTCCAATGCTGTCCATAAGCATTGGACAGCTTCATCATGGTCATAATAGTGGTTCCCACCTTCCAGGGACCCTTCTCAACATCTGGATAGCTTCGACACACATCTGGGTCATCCATACAAGAAACAATCCCCATTCTACACGAATTCAACATCTATAAAATAAAAAATTACAACTTAGAATATGAAATTCAAAAAAGAAGAAGAAATCACTTGAAATGTATCATAATGCATGATTAATGGTTCCATATGGCTGGAACTTGTTTTAATATTTCTGTGTACTAATGTCATCTCTTCTCTAACTTGTTCATAAGCTCACACAGACATGAATGAAGGAAAAACACAACTATCATCTTAGATCCATTCATAAGCTCATACAGACATGAATGAAGGGAAAATCAAAACGAAAGAAGATATAAAAAAACAGAGATGCAAAGGAAATACCAAAATGATTCGAAAAGGGAACAAAAACAAAGAGATACAAGAAAAATTGGAGAAGATTAAGCACTAGAACAATCGAAAAGGGAGAAAATCGAATAAGACAAAGTACATTGGGATCTTAACAAAGAGAAATAAAAACACACAAAAATAGATACAAACGAAACCATAAAAAAAAATGTCGAGGGATTTAAGAAACGACGTAGACATATATAAGATCTCAAACGAAGAACACGATTAGAAGTATTTAGGAGAAATGCATTAAGATCAAAGCCATTTTCAAGCCATAGATAGCATCAAACAAGACATGCAAAAAACAACAGATCAAAACACAAAAACAAAGGATCGATGGAAATATTAGACATATCAAGTAAGAAAAACCAAATCCGAAGCGAAAATCAGATGAAATACTTTAAATAGAGGGAAATCTCACATCATAGTGGCATAGGTCCTTGTCCTCAGCTATATCGACAAGGAAGTGGTTTGCACAGACCACGCACTTTGAGCCAAGAGTTCCAAACGGGGGCCAAGTCAGGAATTGGATCGCCTTCGTTGATGATGGTGGCGGCGGTTGCTATGCTGGTGCTGGCCCAGGCGTCGTCGACAGTGCTGGCGTAGAACGTTCCTCCAAGGACACACGCGCTCGAAATCGTGACTTAAAGAGGAAGAAGACGCAGAAGCAGTCTTCTTTTGGTCCTTTTCTCTCTGGTCGCGCCTTATTCCTCATAAATCATTTTAGTGTGTGAAGGTATCTGTACACAAAACCACCATGTTATACGTATGAAAACATGGATATATGTAGTTTATGGAATGAATAAAAAATTTAATAGGTTCTACCACATTTCGATCGGATACATCCAACGATATTGTACTGGGCCTGCAAGCTTTGCCTCGTGCGGTAAGTGAATCGCTAGGTGTACCATGACATCGAAAAACGCAGACAATTATTCTTAGCTCGCATCCAACTTTTATCCATCTCTACAATGGAAAGACTAGAGTCAGTTTACGAAAATAGGTTTAAGATTAGGGTAGGTTATAGGTTTAGGTTATATGTTTAGGTTTAGGGAATTGAGAATAGGTTAAGGTTTAGGTTTAGGAAATCGGGTTCGGGTTCGGGTTCGAGATCGGGTTGATATTACATTATATGTGATGAGGGTTGCATTACTAGTGTATCTATATTCCTTCTATGTACTAGGTTGATTTTGAATTGTTACTTAAATGATAAAACTTGATATCATTTCACTATTGGGATGGATGCCTTAAGGCATCTCATTATTTGTTCATATTGAATCCTCTATGATGCACAAGAAACATAGGCAAATAGGCACTCTCACACTTCCAATAATCAAACATGCATTACATGCCCAAACATCAAACATTAGAACAAAAATAAAATAAAAAAGCCTAAGATGAACTTCGATATGGAACTGCAGGGAGTGATGATACCATAAAAGGCAGAACATCAAACATCTGTAGAGGAACCAAAGTTCATTCAATAGATCTCAGAAAATGAATTATAGTTAGAGAGTTTCCAAATGTGCTAAAAAATAAATCAGGTTTTGAGCAAAAAAAAAAAAGAAAAAAAAAGGGAAAATATGAAACAAGAGAGACTAGGTAAAAAGGAGGGAAAAAAAAAAAATGAAAGCAAAGCATGAGTGGGTCAGCAGAACCAACACTTATTTATAAGAAACTTAATAGCAAGTAGCATTTGATGGAAGATTTTTATTTTCATTCCTCACAATCTTAGGCAGTGACAGGTTTCATTAGCATTGCCTTCCCATATAGTAGAAAACTATGGAAAGTTTGTCTTCAAAATTTAGTTAAATTTACACAAATGGAAATGGTAGCTCTTTAAGATACTGAGTCTTCTAACAGATAAATCCAATACATATAATTATAGAAGAATAAAGAAGGGGCTTTTTTGAAGGCGTTGCGCATTAGCTCCTTTGACTTAAGTCCTTTAGTGGATGTGTGATGGTGTTTTCAACCACACACCCACCCAAACATTCAAGCAGTCAGCTAATATGAGGCAATTGATTGGTAACTATCCACTGATTGACTTTAGCTTACTAGCTAGTTGCCCAATCGTTTAGCCTGTTTTGGTCCAAATCTTCTAGAACATGAAGCATCTTATACATGAGAAGAAATTCAAAAATAGCTTAGTGGCTATTAGGGTAGGCTGAAATTCAAAAATTCAGCATTCATACATGAGATGAAATTAGAACCTTTTTATGAGAATGCATACATCATCAAATTGAACACTTCCAACTCATGATAATTGTCAGCAATTAGATGCAAACTCTTGTCCAAAATATTCTGCAACTAGCCACATCAAAAAAACAAAAGTTAAAAGCATGCTTCAATATAACAAATTTTAGGGTTCAACAATCAGGAAAAAAAATGTATAGAAACAATAACATGAAACATTTTCATGCATTAAATACAAATGATCTAAGTTTCAACCGCATCCAAAACTCATGTGGGCCCCACCAAGTGCTTTTATATTTTTTAGGATGTCTTCACATAGTTTTAGATGGTATGGCCCACTTGAGTTTCGTATACAAATGATTTTTGAGATATCTCATAACCTAAAGGGGACACATCAAATCCATGATGTTGATGTTTGACACACATCATGATGGGGCCCACACAACTTACTAACATCAATTCTTAGGTTCTCACGAGGTCAGTAAGTTGGGTCACAATTTTGACTAGAATATTTGGCCCATTTTACATGTCTGGTCCATTCACTCTATTTTACTGATCAATACCCTCAATTTGACCAATTACTCGCCTCAATCAGGCTACATATGAAAAAAGATATTGGGCATACCAAGATTGATCCACAACTTTAGTGAAATTTGATTTAAACATCTGAAGTTATTTACTCTTCAATTTGAACTGATTAGATTGTACAAAAATGGTTAAATGTTGTTCATAATATCAAAAATATATGAATGAATAGAAAACACAAACATCAGCTTGATCCAAAACTTCTGTTGCCTCCAAGAAATTTTAAATGGTAGAGGTTCAATCACACTATTTCCTGTGGTGTGGTCCACTTGAGCTTTGGATATGCTTCCTTTTTGTTCTTTAGACCTCAAATTATCTGTTAACATGGATGAATGGAGTGGATAAAATAAATAAATAACAATGGACCCCACAGAGTTTACTCTGGTAAGGTTAATGAGTAACTCACCTAGATGTAGTGGAGAAGGGTTTCCTTAAAACATTCATAATCATATATTGGGCCTGCTTAAATGTGATTCACATATCTAACCCACTCATTATGTGTGTCCCACTTGGATGAGGGGTTATACCAAGTTTCAACCGCAACCAAAACTCATTTGGGCCCCACCAAGTGCTTTTATATATTTTAGGATGTCTTCACATAGTTTTAGATGGTATGGCCCACTTGAGTTTTGTATACATATGATTTTTGAGATAGCTCATAATCTAAAGGGGACACATCAAATCCACAATGTTGATGTTCAACACACATCATGATGGGGCCCACAAAACATAGGGCGAAAATTGTAGAAGTGAAAAGTATAACACTTTTACCGACGAATATTTTCATCGGTATAAACATTATTCCCAACGGTTTTAGTTCGTCAGTAAAACTCATGGCGAACATTTTCTAAGTTAAAAATATAACACTTCTATCGACGACAATTTTCGTTGGCGAAAGTGGTTTTTGTGGGAAAAATGTTTTTACCGACGAAATTTTTCATCAGTAAAACTCTTACCGCGAAAGTTTTCAAAATAGCGGCAAAATTTTGTAAGTGAAAAATATAACACTTTTATCGACGAATATTTACGTCGGTAAAAACATTATTCCTAACGGTTTTAGTTCATCAGCAAAACTCAGGGTGAAAATATTAGAAGTGAAAAATATAAGACTTTTAGTTCATCACTTTTATCGACGAAAAATTTCGTCAGTAAAAAGATTATTCCCGACGGTTTTACTTTGTCGGTAAAACTCATTGTGAAAATTTTGCAAGTTAAAAATATAACACTTTTCGACGAAAATTTTCATCGGTAAAAGTAGTTTTATTGTTTTTTTAATGATGAACCTTTTCATCAGTAAAACTCAGCGAAAAAATTATGATCCGTAAAAATATAATACCGACAAAAAATTTTGTCAGTAAAAAGATTATTCCCGACAGTGTTAGTTCGTCGGTAAAACTCATCACGAAAATATTCTAAGTTACAAATATAACACTTATGGATGAAAATGTTCATCGGTAAAAGTAGTTTTATTGTTTTTTTAGCAGTGAACCTTTTCGTCTGTAAAACTCGCGCCAAAATTTTGGACGTAAAAATATAACACCTTTACCAATGAAAATGTTCGTCGGTAAAAAAAGATTATTCCTGACGGTTTTAGTTCATTGGTAAAACTCATCGTGAAAATTTTCTTTGTTAAAAATATAACACTTTTACCGACAAAAAATTTCGTCGGTAAAACTATTATTCCCGACGGTTTTAGTTCGTCGATAAAACTCAGGGCAAAAATTTTCTAAGTGAAGAACATATCACTTTTACCGATGCTTTTTACCAACGATTATTTTCGTAGGTAAAAGTCTTAACGCGAAATTTTCAAAATAGTGTAAAAATTTTCTATCTTAGAAATTAAAATACTTTTAACGACGAAAATTTTGGTCGGTAAAAACATTATTCCTGATGGTTTTAGTTCAACTCAACTCTAGTTGCTGTGACCAACCGGACTCACCATAGTTCAAAAACTCCAAAACTGGACTTGAGGTCTAGCCTGGTCAGGTCAACTCAAAGACTAGAACGAGTCTTTGGTAGACTTGACTCAATATTTTAATAAATAAGAGGTGTGCTCCAAGACTCTGGTTGCATTGGGAAACATTAGCGTGCTCTGAGAGTACTAAAGCATATCTCAGTAGATAAATTTATCATATTTAATGCATTTAAAATTATTATATATAAAAAAACCAGTGACTCGGTTGTCTCCTCTAATCATTCTTCTTGCATGTTTTTCTTTGTTCTTTAGAAAGAAAAGCTAGTCGATTGGGCCAGTGACTCAGTTAAGTCTTACCAAGTCATATCAATTTGACCAAGATTCCCTAAGCCATTTGATGATTCTTGTCACGAGTTTCCATGAGACTCAGCTTGAAATGACACCAACTTGAGTGGACTCGGCCAAGTTTCAAATTGATCCACTGAGTTTTAGAACTATGATACAAACTACCAGCTGGGGCAAGAGATGCACCGAGTCATCTTAGTATATGGCCAACCATCTAAATGACCCAATAACCCAAAATTCGCCTTGATGAAGGTCATCATTACTTCACACAAATGTAGCACTCATATGTGCATGATCATATGTGGGATGAAGAATGTTATCAATGCCACTCATTTTGTTACTGTGCAGTACTCAGTTTTTGGTTCGATGGTTTTACCGATGAACATTTTCGTCAGTAAAACTCAGGGCAAAAATTTTCTAAGTGAAAAACATAACGCTTTTACCGACGAAAATGTTCGTCGGTAAAACCATTATTCCCGACGGTTTTAGTTTGTCGGTAAAACTCAAGGCGAAAATTTCTAAGTTAAAAACATAACACTTTTACCAACGAAAATTTTCGTCGATAAAAGTGGTTTTGTGCTTTTTACCGAGGAAAATTTTCGTCGGCAAAAGTCTTACCGCGTAATTTTCAAAATAACGCGAAAATTTTCTATCTTAAAAATTAAAATACTTGTACCGAAGAAAATTTTTGTCGGTAAAAACTTTATTCCTGATGGTTTTAGTTTGTCGGTAAAACTCAGGGCAAAATTTTTCTAAGTGAAAAACATAACAATTTTACCGACGCAAATGTTTGTCGGTAAAACCATTATTCCCGATGGTTTTAGTTCGTCGGTAAAACTCAGGGTAAAAATTTCTAAGTTAAAAACATAACATTTACCAATGAAAATTTTTGTCGGTAAAAGTGGTTTTGTACTTTTTACTGACTAAAATTTTCGTCGACAAAAGTCTTACCGCGAAATTTTCAAAATAGCGAGAAAATTTTCCATCTTAAAAATTAAAATACTTTTACCGATGAACATTTTCGTCAGTAAAAACATTATTCCTGACGGTTAGTTCATCAGTAAAACTCAGGGCAAAAATTTTCTACGTGAAAAACATAACACTTTTACCGATGAAAATGTTCGTCGGTAAGACCATTATTTCCGACAGTTTTAGTTCGTCGGTATAACTCAGGGTGAAAATTTCTAAGTTAAAAACATAACAGTTTTACCATGTGATAAGATGTATCGATTAATGAGGAAGGTCCTAATTCAGTTTGCCGACGACCAACCATTGGAATGCACCGGGAGGTATATGTGTTGATCTAAGCCATGTGATAGGATGTATCGATTGATGAGGAAGGTCCTAATTCAGTTTGCCAGTCACCAGGTGTCAATCGGGGTTATAACTATATAGATATGTGTAGGGTAATATCCTAAACTAGAGTCCTAAGTTTAATCACAACTTAACAGTCTGAAAGTCATAACTTCAGCATATAGTGTGGGGTGAACATTTAACTTAAGTATAAGTTATCATCAAAGGCACTCACATAGCCCATGCACTCATATTGGGAGCAAAAGTTGAGTGGACTTAGACGATATCTCGGCTCAATATCCATAATGGATATCAAGCTTGACAAGATGAACATTTCCATATAGTTTAAGGTCTAGGGGACCGCAAACGCGCGACCTAAAGTTATTTCGGTTAATCAGGGCATTTCAGGATTAAACTAGTCCTTGGGATTAACTTAGCTCACGACATTACCCATTTGTAAATAGTAGAAATGGGTATACAGTCCTAATTATCTGAAATCTGGCAAATCTACTGTAACTAGTGTACTTAATTTGGCTAGTACGTCCCTTTGACAGCTCTATTGGTGTATGTACTAGGGTTTACTGCACATAATTTTAGAGGACATTACACCACTCCAAGACCGATTTTTCTACTATTGCTTTATTCAATAGAATCAGTGCATTGTAAGAGCAGGCAGGTGTAATGCCCCGATTTTTAAAGCCCGAGTATACTACTCATTTTCTAAAAATCCGAGTGTTAGCCTTTAAAATTTTAATCTAAATTTGAATTGCTTTATCATTAATCAGAGTTAGCAGCAAACGTAGACGGAGTAAACCATGCATTGTATGAAAATATTCCAACCACGATAAAATTCTAAGTGTAGCGCCCATAGAGGAATTATACAATCCCAAATAACGAAGTTCATTAAATAAAAACAGAAATCTATCATCTAATGATGAAGCTCAATATGAGTTGCAGGGACCCCGTCTAGCTCCTCAGCTACCCGATCTGCTCTAGCAATCCAGTGAATAGCATTGACTCACTCTACACTTGCATCAACTGATATCGTTTGATAGTGTTAATGGCTATCGCATTGAGGAGTACCCTCTAAGATTACACACTCATCATTCATAATCCAGTATAGATCGCAAGATATGAGAAGAGACCTTTAAACAACAAAGTTTAAAATCATCATCATATATTCAGAAATAAGCCAGTTAACATAATTTCAACATTAAGGGAACGTAATCGTAATCGCAATATAAGTGAACGTATCTAGACTGTCAAATAATCAATCATACAACTTTCTATTCCACCCAGAAATCACATTGTATGTGAACTCCGCAAGATGGCTATAAAATCGATAAGCGAACTCCCGCTCCACCTAGAAATCACAATACAAGTGAACTTCGTAAGATGAATAGAAAATCAACCTTTAAACCTCTACTTCACCCGAAAATTATATAGTACATGAACTCCACAAGATGGCTAAAAAATCGATAAGCGAACTTCAGCTCCACACGGAAATCGTGGTACGACTGAACTCTGCAAGATAAAGAGAGAATCAACATGGTCACTCTAACATTATCTAAAAATCATATGAACTATGCAAGATGGCTAGAAAATTGATAAGGGAACTTTAGCTCCACCCAGAAATCATAACAAACGCTGCGAATGGAAATCAATATGGTTACTCTAACATTATCATATCGTATGTGAACTCTGCAAGATGGCTAGAAAATTGATAAGAGAACTTTAGCTCCACCCAAATATCACGATATAACTGAACTCTGCAAGATGAAGAGAAAAATAAGATTCAAACCTCTACTTCACCTGAAAATCATATCGTATGTGAACATCGGAAGATGGCTAGAAAATTGATAAGTGAACTTCAGATCAACTTACAAATCACCATACGATTAAACACCGCACGATGAAGAGAGAATCAACATAAAAACTTCGGCATCATTCGAAAATCATGTGAACTCTGTAAGATGGTTAGAAAATCAATAAACGAACTTCAGCTTCACCAAGAAATAATAACGAACTCTTCATAATGACCCAAAAATCAATAAGATATGCGAATACAACTAATAAAGCCACTAAAGGTCGCCAATAATTCATCAAAGCCATGAAGGGCAAATATACTATCCAAGCCGCGTAGGGAAAATATGCAATCCAAGCCATGTAAGGCAAATATGAGATTAAAGCCACGTACGTCAAATATATGGTCCAAGCCATACAAGGTAGATGTGCGATCCAAGCTACGTAAGTCAAATATGCGGTGCAAGCCACGTAAGGCAAATGTGCAATCAAGGCCATGTAAGTCAAATAGGGACTAGAATACAGTGATTCCACAATGAGTTTTATTCAATCCATTAAGAAATCGTAAGTGGTAACATATAAAATTTTTTATAACTAGAGATAACATGCGACAATCAAATTATTCGTGTTTGCTAAAATTAAAGAGATATATCAATTATACGCTACATGAGTCAGTTGCACAACAGATTGGCATATTAACGTAATGAGATAAACTATGAAATAACTTAGGAGCAAATAATTGTAAGAAATTAAAGCATCATCTATGACTAGATTAATGAATTTAAGTGGGAAGCTCAAAGGGTGAGTCCTCACATCTAAGTAGACATTCCAAGATTCTAAGTGTTCAGAGGAAAATTCCAATGTCTCAAACATGTTAATTCCCAACACAACTCGGCCCGATTAGAAGATTCTAGAGCAGGCTTGGAATTTACGATTCCTACATCCCACCTGTAGATTCAGGAATAGATTATTTTAATTCAAAATAATATTAGAGCACTAAAATGAAGGAACTAGGCATACCTTGCTAAACTGAGTTAAGTCGACTCAGTTTGCCTGCATCGACTTGAACCAACTTAACCTGAACTGGGTCAACTCAGCTCCACACAAATAGATCTGTCGAGTCAGCCTGACAACTCAATTAAGTTAACTCAGTAGGTGTAATAACCACTCCAACCTCTCTCTCTCACTCTATCTTCCCTCTTTTTCCTTCTTCTCTCTCTCTTACTCTTTATCTCTCTCTTCCTTCTAGAATTCCAGCCAAGCCCGAACCAGGCCCATGCCTAGCTTGACCAAGTCAGACTCAGTTTTAGCCGAGTCGACTCCGTTCTCTCTCTCCCTCTCTCATTTTCTCTTCATCTCTCTCTATTTTTCTGCACCGACCAACACACCTGGGCCTCAGATAGAGTTTGGCCTGACACGATGGGCAGCAACTCAGCCTAGTTTGAACTTCCACTCACTCTCTTTTATCTCGCCTCTCCTTCTCTCTTCTCTCTTATTTTTCCTCACTCCTTTTCTCCCCGCCAAAATCTCCAGCCGAACCTGGAGTAGACCCAAACTCGACCTATCCCTGCCGGCTCAACTCGAAATCAAACTCGGCATCAACCCCTGACCCAGCTCAGTGCGGTAGCAATAGCAGCACCTCTATACCTCTCTCTTTCTCCCTCGTTCCTCCTTCTCTATCACTCTCTCCTCTCTCTCTCTCTCTCTCTCTCTCTCTCTTTTATCTTTCTCCACTGCACCATTCAGCTGCTCGTGACCCAGCGAGTCAATGGGTCACGACTCGGGCAACGGCCCAGTGCGGCACGATTTGGGTTGTAGTCTCTCCTTTCTTTTATCTCTTTCATTTTTTATCTTAGGGAAGGGAGCCTTAAAAGGGTGGCTTTTATGAGCTACATTAATCCCTTTAAAGGTTTCAAATGCTAATAATTAGATTAGCTATATTTCATGTTTTCATTCGAGCTAACTACCTCAAGAATTGTTGATCGTCTGTGATCCTATGTGCATGGCTGTAAAGCATCCCGAATGGATTTTTGGCATAATGGTCCATCTGTTGGACATTTTAGATCATCAAACAGGGCCCACTGGAACCTGGTAATTTTTTTTACTGCATAGAGAAGATGACCTGGCCGTTAATGGTGGGTCATCATCGGATGGTTGATCTAATAATTAACATCGAATGAGCGGTGTGGATAGGCCTTAAGACCATTATGGGACCCTACAAATGAACGGTGATTAGCATCTTAGCTTAATGGGCTCGGTCTCATCTTACAGCGGCGACGAAAGAAAGACTCAAGTCATAGCTGGGAAAACCTTACCTTGGAGGGCTGAGATATGCTCTAATGGATAGCTGGGATGGTCAGAAGGCAACGCACGCAGATTGCCAGCATGGAATAAGGGCAGGCGTGCTTTTCAGTTTCAGAAAAGCACTGCATCTACCACTTCATGTGTTTGTGATGTGCGTACACACACACGTGAAGTTTTACATGGAAATACCGAGGGTTTGGTTAGGACCATCATCTGCATCCGATAGACGATTGCGATTGTGCATGGGGGCCATGATGATGGGCCACGTTCGAACGAAAATGGACTTTGTCCCTTTACTGCTCGCGAGCAAGAGAAAGCCCTACCTCTCTTTGTCATTTTCATTAGGTCAAACCCGATCGACAGGGTTTCCTAGTCTAGTGTGCGACGAGTGTATACACTCCATTTGTACATGCCTCAAAGGTGGGACCCACAAAGATGTCCTCGACATATCTACTCCATCCATTTATCTTGTTAGCTCAATTTAGGATCTAGCCCAAAGGACGAGGCAGATCCAAGTCTTAGTGGGCCACACCTTGAAATCTTAGCCTATACTTGAGAATATTTGCTGATCTGAGGGTCGAAGTCTTCCAAAATCTGATCAACAACATATCTAACAGTTTATAATCATATTTACGGTAGATTCAATGATCATTTATACAATTAGTTGCCCCTACACCTCAATTGGACAAGCGATCGTGAGTTTGAATGGTTGAATTATTTCGGGATGGTCATCGATAGTCCAAAGGTCCCCTAGATAAATCTAATGACTAGTTTTGATGTCCAGATCCATCTTTGCACAATACAAGGCCTAATTATAATGATCTATCTTGAATTCCATAATTGATCTTCAATTCCAATGGTCGAATCTTGTGATCCAGAAACACAAGTGTTTCTGACTCACTCCTCCCTAGTTCTAGGTGTTCTAAAGTCAGTGTAAGTAGAGATCTAACCACTAATCCTATGCTTAGAGGGTCAGATGGATCTATTTATAGATGAGGATCCTTCTAGTGGTCGGATTTAAGTTAGAACAAAGGTGGATGTCTATATGAATCAGCTTTGTGTTTATACCAATTTAGGTTCTCATGGTAACAATCGAGCACCGAAATGTTCGGCGTGTTACAGTAGGTCTCGTAGGTAACCCTTGTTCCCTCAACTACCCACCTTTACGTATAGGAGGAGGAGATTGAATACACTACTTTAGTATACAATACGAAGGTCATAATTGATTCGGCCAAGGATGTACTACTAAGAAAGCAGCTTGGTCAATTTTGAATTACGTAGTTGTGTAGGAAAGATCCATTAGCAGCGACACCAGCTTCTTAAGACCATTATTATGCACTTTGTGACTTATCCGCCATTGCATTATTGAGTTTTGAAAGGATGACTTGTAAATTGTTTAAATTATATCTATATAAATAAATAGTTTATTTTTATAAAATTTAAGGGAAATTTACAAAGGATTTGTGATTTGAACTCGATAAGAAGATAAGTCATATGTTAGCAGAGTGATCCTAAATCAGGGATTGTCTCCTTTTGGTGTAGTCACGCAGGTCCAGCATAGGCCTTGGAGAGCTTGGGAGGTTATACGTTGATGAAGAGGTCGCTTAGAATACAGACACCTATGTATAGAGACACTAGTATCGTGGTTGGACCCATGTCCTCGATTCTTGCTTTATGTATATGATGTTGGTCAAATTGTTGGAGTGGACGAGGCTAGCTATGTTCCCCATTATGGGGTTGAGTGAAAGATGGTAGATATGGAGGAGAGAGAGGGGTACCACAACCAACCCTAAGTAGCTCCCACCACTTGGTGCGTCCTCACTTGTGGGGCCTATATAACCCCTCCTCCCCTCTCTTAAGCTAAGCTCTCACTCCATCTCAATCTCCCACCCTTCCCTACTTTTGAAGAAAAGCTATACCTACCCCTTTATGGAAAAAGCCATACCTACCCTGTTTTGAGAATAGCCTCGCCACCCTGTTTTCATAAAAGGCGCGCCAACCTTGTTTCACAACCACACTAATATTTGAAGTGAGGTAACAAGTTGATGAGGTAAGACATATATGTTATATGGGGCCCATCCACTTGTAAGTTGAGCACGACCATGACATTGGCATTTCTCTTTGTGTGTCATTGATTTGAGTAGGCCACCAAATATCATATTTTGGCTCTTAGATTCCGTCGCCTAACCATATTTGTTGTAGGGAAAATAAGCCAACCAATAATGAAAGGTCAGGTCGGGACCTCCCACATTTTGCCAAGTCGGACATGACAGCAGGTTTGACCCCATACTCTAAATCCGAGCAAGAGGTAAGATCGAGCTCAGCATCCTGTCCCAGGTCGGAGCAGCTACAGACCTGCCCAACACCTAAAGGAGCTCTATCACTCACCCAGAGAGTTAAGTCGGTATATTTTCAGGTCAGCAAGACTCTAAGATGGCACGATCCACATATTCTCAAGTCGGCATGACCCCAAGACGACATTACCCAATTCGACATTACCCAGTATGGTATGACCTAGGATGGCATGACCCAAGCCGACATGGCCCAGTTCTACATCCCCCAGGTCGGCACACTTTAGGTTGGCTCAGCTCGCTTCCTATAAAGGTCTGGCCACATCCACCCGAGATCTTAGCTGAAGATCTCGGAGACCTATTGCGATAGAAATCCGTTTGAGAACTTTGGAGAATATTTACGACACGCTCGGGATCTCGAGATCTTAGTAGAGGATCTTGGGAGATTCACCATGCGTTTGGGATCCAAATCACTTTACAATACACACTTATTAAATAGGGAGATCTCATCTACATCACTGCATCTCCTCTACGTCACCGCTTCTCCTAAACTATAAATAAAGATATCTCTAATGGTGAAAGGTACGCACAATCTTTAGCCCTAAACCATCAATACTCGACTAAACCTAGATTCCTTTCCTAACTTAGGCATCGAAGGGTCCCCTACACGAGTCTGGGTCTTCCTTGACCGTTATTTGTGCAAGTACATGAATGTATTAATGGGGCTAACCAGATTTCTGTGTCAACAGTTTGGCGCTATTTGTTAAAACGACATTGAAAGCCATTCTCATATCGTCATAGTTTAATAATGGCAAAAGGGAAGAAGAAAGCTCATGTCTCCTCTATTGTGCCCGATCTCACATCGCTGGAGTAGTCCGCTAACCACTGGGATTCCTCTTCCTAGCTACAGGCTAACTTCGTGTCTATGGGTTGATGCAACGATCTCGCAGTAGGGGAGGACGAATTGTCTCCCTCGAGCAACAAGTTGAGATGTTAAACAACAACTGAACTCCATGAAGCAGTCGTTGGAATAGTTACAACCCCGCCCCACACAAAGGGATGGGCTAGTGGTAGGACCAATAGTTCGAGAGCTCCTTGAGCCATTTGACGTGCCTGTTATCTCTCGAAGGAGCCGACAACTCGAAATGTCAAAGATGACACTTCTCACATCTCTGAAACTGCCACGTTGGCCACTTCTGACCTACGCCATGAGTTGGTTAGAAAGAAGCGCAACAAAGCACCCGAAGTCGCAACTGAGGTTATGGTTGAAAGCGGTGACCCCTAGGAAGCCAAGCTCAACGACCTGCGAGGTCAGATCGACGACATACGACAAGCCTACTGCTTGAATGTCCCAACCTCAATGGAAGTAATACTGGAGGAAACCGAGCCTCCATTCACCACCGACATTATGCATGCGCAAATCCCTCCAAGGTTTTGTATGCCTCAGATTGCCCCATACTCTGAAACCATCAACCCAGTTGAGCACTTGGAATCCTTCAGGTCTTGGATGGAATTGCATGGCACATCAACCGCTGTCATGTACTGCACATTTTTGCTAACCTTGACTAGAGCAGCTCGGAAGTGGTTCCGGCAATTGAAGCTGCGATCGATCAGCTCTTTCGCACAGCTCAGCAAAGCCTTCATCACCAATTTCATTGGAGGGAAGGAAAGCCTTAAACCTGCTTCCCACCTCCTCAATATAGTTTAGAAAGAGGGCAAGCTACTGAAGGATTATATCAAACATTTTGACCTGGAAACCATGCTAAGTACATGCGTACTCGGAAGAAATTGCTTTAACTTCTATGATGAGAGGCCTCAGGGAAGGAAGATTCCTCTTTTTACTCAACAAAAATCCTCCCATGACGATGGCCGACCTCCTCAACAGAGCCTAAAAATATTCTAATGTTGAGGAATGCGGAAAGTTGTTCAGAACAAAGGAAGCTCGACCAGAGAAAGACAACCTAAAGAAGAATCCGCCTCGGCTAATGATAGTAAGAGAAGGAAAGACAATGAGCCCCCAAGGAGCCATCGTCGAGTAGGCGACCTGGCGGTAGGTTCAGTTCGTATACCCCTCTCAACGCGACACCCGAGCAGGTCCTTATGGATGTCCGAGAAAAATGAATCCTCAAGTGGCCAAACAATATGAAATCCGATGCAGATAAACGAGACAAGCGAAAATACTGTCACTTCTACTAAGACCATGGCCACTCAACTAATGACTGTTTCGACCTGAAAGAGGAAATTGAAGCTCTCATTCGTAATGGGTACTTATGTGAATATGTCAATAGAAAGGAAGAACGAGCTGACTCGAAGAATGAGCAACCCATCAACAATGAACCAATCGAGAAAATTCGCACAATCTTCGGCGAGCCTGCCAGGGGAGACAACTTAAACCAAGATTGAAAATCCCTGCTGGAAGTATCAATTGCTCTAGCTCGGAGCATCAAATCCTTATCACTAGCAGACCCCTGAAAGAGTAAAAAATAACGCATTGTGATCTGACCTTCACTGAAGAGGAAGCCCGAGGTGTTCACCACCCCCATGATGACGCACTCGCGGTAACTATGACTATAGCTAACTACAGAGTGTTTCATATCTTAGTGTTCATATCTTAGTGGACTCCAGTAGCTCGATAGATATCTCTTTACCGAAGCATTCGACAAAATGGGAGTTGGGTGACCTCGACTCTAAATCGTCAAAACTCCCCTGCTTGGGTTTGTAGGAGACAAGTTCACATTAGAATAATCGATTCAACTCCCAGTCACAGCTGAAGATGGGCAGAACTAAATAATAACCATGATCAACTTCTTGGTGGTAAGACTACCCCTCCATCTACAACGTCATTCTCGGACGACCTTCACTCAATGCTATTCGGGTTGTTGTGTCGACATACCATCTCATGATGAAGTTCCCCATCGAACATGGTACCGGACTGGTCAAAGGAGACCAACAAGAAGCATGACAGTGCTATTCGATGGCACTAAGGTCCCAGCACCAGGCAATGGCCATCACCTCTCTCAATCCCTGAGAAGACTCAATTGAAAGAGGGTGCCTCATGGAAGACCGCATACTTGTCCTGCTTGAAGACTCCGACCCAACTCAAACGGTACAGATCGGATCATCCCTGACAACACCATTATGGGATGAAGTCATGCGCCTCCTTCGACAATATGCCGACGTGTTCGTATGGTCTCATCAGGACACGCCCAGCATCAGCCCAAAGGTTGAATGTCAACCCCAACTATCGACCAATCTGACAGAAGTGAAGAGCATTCGAGCCCGAATGGTACACTGTAATCGAAGAAGAAGTTGAAAAAATCCTCAAGACCAACTTCATCGAAGAAATTTACTACCTAGACTGGATAGCCAAATCTGTCTTGGTTAAAAATTTCAATGGAAAGTGGTGGGTCTGTGTTGATTACACCGACCTGAACAAAGCTTGGGATTACCACCACTGCTCTCTAAACCCAATCAAGGAGAACCATTACTACTATACCTGGCAGTTTTAATAGCAGCAGTTAGCTCAGCCCTCATCAGAGAGCAAGAAGGGAAACAACTTTCAGTATACTACGTCAGCAAAGCCCTGGTTCCTGCTAAAACTAGGTATCCATACATAAAAAAGCTGGTCCTAGCCCTTATCATCTTGTCATGTCGCTTACGACCATACTTCCATGCCCATACCGTCGTCGTCCCTACTAATCAACCTCTCCGCCAAGTGCTCCAAAAACCAGAGGCATCAGGTAGACTTATAAAATGGGCAATCAAACTAAGTGAATTCGACATCAAGTATCAACCCCAGACAATGATCAAGGGCCAAGCAGTGGTCGACTACATCGCAGAGCTCATACCCGAGAACGACCTGGGTCCCACCGAGCTGGGTCACGACGAGTTGAGACCCAGTCCTATCACCAACCTGGGTCATGCTGAGCTGGAATCCAGTCCTAACATCCAACTTGAACAAGCTGAACATCAGATAGTCGACCCAGATCAACCGACATGGATTTTGTACGTTGATGGTTCATCCAATTATAAAGGCAACGGAGCCAGAATAGTCTGGAGGCTCTTGACCAAACATGCACACCATATGCCTTAAGATTTGCATTTCAAGCATCAAACAATGCAGTAGAATATGAGGCATTGTTGGTCGGGCTCAGTCTGACAGCAGCCATAGGAGCCCAACACTTGAAAATTGGCAATACTCATAGCTCATCGTAAACCAGATAGCTAGTGAATACTAAACCAAAAAAGAATGAATGAAAGCCTATCTGCAGACAACTCAAGAGCTGATTAGCAAATTCTCAAAGTACAACATCATCCTGATCTCTAGGGCAAAAAACTCTAAAGTAGACATATTGGCAAGCTAGCCTCGGCAGCCAAGGATGACATCCTGAAACCAATCCCAATTAAGTTTTTAACCGAACCGAACATTGGCGAACCCAACCCAAGCACGGTTTTCCAAATAGACTTAGAGCCGACCTGGATGGACTCGATAATCGACTACCTCAAGGAGGAAAAGTTGACCAAAATTCATCTAGAGGCGCGCAGGCTTCGACCAAGAGCGGCTCGCTATACCATGATTAGAAACACTCTATACAAACAAGGAGTCTCGCTCCCGTATCTCAGCTGCCTCCAATTTGACAAAGTAGAATATGTTCTAAAAGAAGTCCATGAAGGCATTTTTGGAAACTACTCTGGTGGACAAGCCCTCACCCACAAAGTCATCCGACAAGGATACTTCAGACTGACCATCTAAACGGATGCACAACAGCATACTCGGAAATACAACAAATGTCAGTGATTCACAATGATACCTCGATAGCCCCCCAAGCAACTAACTACTAGACCGGACCATGACCGTTCGCACAATGGGGAATCGACATCATCGGCCCCTTATTAATTGGTAAAGGATAGACTAAATTTACGCTCGTTGAAGTTAACTATTTCACCAAATGGGCCAAGGCCAAGAACGAGCCCATGGATAAGATTAACGAGTAAAAAATTACAGACTTCGTCTAGAAGAATATCATATGCCGGTACGAAATCCCCTACATGAACATTTCGAATAATGGAAAACAGCTTGACAACAAGCAATTTCAAGGTATGTGCGAAAATCTCAGGATCCGGAATGTCTGCTCATCACCTCGGCACCCGTAAGCTAATGGATTGGTCGAAGGGGTCAACAAGATCATCAAGAACCACCTCTGAACAAAGCTCAAGAAGGCCAAAGGAGCCTGGGCAGAAGAGCTTCCCAACGTCCTCTGGGCATATCGAACTACTGCCTGAACGATCATAAGAGAAACCCCTTCTCCTTGGCCTTCGGCACAGAGGAAGTTATCCTAGTCGAGATTGGGCTACTAACTGCTCGGACTCGCTCTTACGACTAACGGCAGAATGCCGAACAGATGGCACTGGATCTTGACCTTATCGAAGAGAGAAGGGAACGAGCCCAAATTAAGGTCGCGATCTGGCAAGAACAGGTCCCTCGTTTCTACAATTCTACGATGAAGATAAGAAAGTTCCTAGCTAGAGACCTAGTCCTCGGCAGAACCTTCTAAAACACCAAGGAACCCGGCTTAGAAACCTTGGGACCGAACTGGAAAGGACCGTACATAGTAATAAGCACAAGTCGGCCAAGACTGTATTGACTCGAACACTTGGAAGGAGGATTCTTATCACATCTGTGGAATGTCGAGCATCTTAAAATCTACCATTCATAAGGGACGACCTGGCCTCAGCCCAAAATCTACTTTTTTGTTGTTTCTAGTCTACAACGTAGGAACTATTGCAATAAAAATCCTAAGATCGAGACAAGTTTTCTTTCAACTTCCATGTCTACAAATAATTCATCTACTAAGGGCTTCCTACAATATAAAGGAAGAACAACCCTTACTAATGGGCTGACCCTTCAAGAAGAGGTCGGACCATAAACTGTCGCCACTACTCGGGCCGCACAATTTGCAGTAAACACGATACTCTAAAAATACAAAAGTATTCAACCTACGAAAATTCTCGACCAAGAATCATAGATTCATAAGGAGAAAACGACTAGGGGTTCAACCTCGACATAAGATGCTGATGTACCCATTACGAAATCTACCAATTCACTCAAAATAATTAATGAAATGAACTAAAAGTGCCTTTCCATTAAAATAACTTGGAAGAGTACATTACAAAAAGTTGAAAGTTACAATAAGAAGGAGAAATGAAGAATCCTCAATTCCCAGCCGGAGCAGAATCTTCAGAAGGGCTGACCTCAAAAGAGGACAAGTCGAACTCGGGACACACCTCCTTAATCTCTTCCAAACACTTGTCATACCCAGCACTGTAAAGAGTATCCCTCTCTTCCTCTCACTCTTTTGAGGCCTTCAACTCCTCTGCTCCCTGCCTCCTTAGCCTTCAGGAGATCCGCCTTCATCTTAATGGCATGCTTAAGCTCGACATTCTCGAATTTCCATCAAGCAGCCTTCTCCTATGCCTCATGAAGAAGTGCCTTCACTCCCTCCAGCTCGGGTCTCTTAGCCTCCAACTCTACTTTTGACTCTTGTACTCGAGCAAGTAAAGTAGTATTCGTGGAGAGAAGCTGCTTGGACTTGGTGCTCTTCTGTAGGAGGGTCGCTTCTGCCTCCTTACACTCCGTCTTGAGGCGAAGAATGTCATGATGGGCACTCATGAGGGAAGGGGTGAACTGAAAACAAGCCCACGATTAGAAGACAGAAACACTTCTTAAATGAAAGAATCAACCGTCACAAAGAGGGTGACTTACCCTGTAGAAAAGAGCTGTCATATGGCCTATGGCGGCCTCAGGAGATTTCCATCGCCTGGGCAAACTTGACATCAGGCACATGCCGAGCAATCCAGGGCATGAGATTTTCCATCGCAACAACGGTCGACTTCCAGGAAGGCCAAGCTTCAACACCTTGGAGTCCAGCTAAACCGGCCAACTGAAACGGAGGTGAAGCCTCACAGCTAGAGGTCGTCCGTGCCTTAGGAGGCTAAACTTTGACCGTGGGGGCTTCCCCCACACCGGCCTCTATGCCTCCAAAGACCTCAGTCTGCCCTGGAGGAGCGACAGCAGCAGCCGAGATGGGCTCGCTAGTCGTCTTCTTCTTCGAGGCATGCCTTAACTTTTTCTGGGCTAGCTCGGTTGAGGATGGAGCCTTCCACTTGTTCTGACTGTGCTCGAGCATATCTACATGACAGAAAATAGAGGTCAACAACCACATAAGCGAAAGGAAGACCTTAAAATTAGAACCCCTAGAAGAATGTACCTGTTAAGAAGGAATCGAGACCTGATTTGAGCAACAATTGAGGCATTATCAGACTCTTCGAAGACCTTAGTTTAACATCTAATGACCTTGCCTCAGCGATCCGACCTCGCTCCGCTCCACCCACCCCAGCAGGCTACTTTGGTATAACTATCAAAGACGACCACAATTGGAAACGAATAGAAGAAATCAAAATAAGGAGCAATGGTTCGAATATACCGACCTGGGGTGGTGAAGGAGGTCAGAACCCAAGAGCTCAACCCTTATAGCCCTGGTGTCTCCCTGTCCCCCGACACCCAGAACCACTTACCCTTCCAGTCATTGTTCGAGGTCAAGATGGCCATAACTATAGCTCTGCTAGTCTTCTTCCAGGCAGCAAAGTAATACCATCCCTCGTGGAAAGGGTTCGACTTCACTTGGTATAAATGAAGAAACTCATTCATTGTTAGCTCGGGATGATCAACTTGGACCAGGGAATGAATGTCCCCACCAGTGATCTCCACGCGTTGGGGATTAGTTGCTCGAGAGTTAAACCCAAGTACGCGAGAACTCGCCTCACTATCCTTTGAAGAGGAAGCCTTAACCCACATTGGAGGGCGACTTGGTAGATGGCCACCTCGCCCTCTGGAGGTGTAGTTGGGAGCTCACCTGGTGCAGGAGCTCGAAGTATCATGGAGTTAGGAACATGATACGTCGACCTGATCGCACCAAGTCGGCCTCCGTCAGCAAAGACCCTACTGGCCCTTTCTCCTCTTCCACTGACGAGGACCCGCTAACCTCTTCGGCCATTGGAGAAGCGCCCTCCACATCCTCTTACAGTTCAATTGAGGACTGCTCCGCCATTCATGACTCGTGGGATGCCCGAAAATCCTCGTCGCCCACCATCATTAATGGTGATGGAGGGTTTGACATGGGGGCGAAGGTCATTAGATTGCCCCACCATCACAACGAGAAGTCCCCTCCTGCTGGCCAAACATCTCAGGCATATCATTGGGCAGGAGGACCACCAGAAACCATGGAAAAGAAGAAAAATGAAAAAAAGAGGGCTTAAAATGGAAAAATGAAGCTCATCGAGGAAGAAGGCTTTCAGAAATCATCGAAAATTGCCTAAAAATTACCTGAGTTCAAGTGCAAGAAATGTAGAAGAAGCGGGTAGGGAGGAGCGACAATACGAGTAACCCTTGCGCGATTAGGGCTCCCCCCTCTTATAACCAACCCGATGGTGCGGGCATTTACTACCTGCACTCAACATGTAACTGAAACGACTCACGACTCTCCCTTCCCAACACGTTGAGTGTCCCTACTCGCTGCACGGCTCCACGACTGAGGACAAGCATCCATTAATGCCCCACACACCTGGCACCGAAAAGGCACCATGACAGCCCATGTGACCTCGAGCCACGATATGCCACCTCGAAGGTACCATACTCTAGTGGCAGATACACCCAGATACTCACGCCTAACCGCCTTATTTGTTAATTAATGACGGGGTGACTCGACGACATGAACACATTGCGGCCCAACCTGGCGAAGACCGATCTACTTGTCAAGCCCCTCAAAACTAGGGGGCTTACTATTATAGGGAAAATAGGCCGACTAATAATGAAAGGTCGGGTCGGGACCTCCCACATTTCTCCAAGTCGGACATGATAGTAGGTTCGACCTCATACTCCAAATTCGAGCAAGAAGTAAGATCGAGCTCATCGTCCCATTCTAGGTCGGAGTACCTACCGACCTGCCCAACACCTAAAGGAGCTCTTCCACTCGCCTAGAGAGTCAGGTCGGTATATTTTCAGGTCGGCATTGAAATAGCGGTGAAGACCGCTTGAGTTGAAGAAGGAATATGCTAATATGTCCTAGAGGGGGGTGAATAGGACTTTTTAAAGTTTTTATGTTTTATCTAAAAATTCTACTTCACGAATCCTATGATCATGCAAGAATTAGGATTACTCAACTGTAACTCTACTGGCTTCCAAGCCTTATAGAGGATCCAATCACAAACTGCTTAAAGAGTAAACAATATAAAGTCTAGTTCATGATGGATATGACTGTGTAGGTGTGTGAAAAGTGATCAGATATTCAGATATAAAAATATTAACGCAAATCACTCAATCAAAATAACAAACTCAAACACAGTCATTTTATAGTGGTTCGACGATAAGTCTACTCCACTCCCGGCTGCCGCACTCAGCCCTTGAGTGTACCGGATTTCACTAAGGAGGTTTCCCAAGGTTCACCTCAAACCTAAGGTTTTAAATCAGGTTTACCTTCAACCTTTACACGGAGGTTTCTACTCGGTTCACCTCTAACCCTAGAGTTTTACTAGTTCACTCCTAACCAGATGTTTATGCTCTCCATAGAGCAAGGGTCCACACAACGCACCCGGGAGTTTTACTGGTTCACTCCTAACTAGATGTTTATGCTCTCCATAGAGCAAGGGTCCACACAACGCACCCACCACGTACACTCCCACTGAAGGCCTCCTTAAGGACTTCAAAGGGTGAGAACCACTTAAGACCTAATCCTAGACAGGAATGATCATAAGTGTCCTCCGGACTCTAGATACTTACAGATAAGTTGATGAGTCGCATTCAGCACAATGCCGAAGATCTCCTCCTCCTTGTTGACAAAGAGTCTTCTGCTCCCTTGATCTGCAACACAAGATAATATACCTATACTAGGCTTCGGGTTAGGTCAAGGTGAAGATGGAATCCTACTCTCAAAATATTTTTCTATCAGGAATGTAAGGCGATTCCAATCTTATGCATTTGAGGCATCCTAGCTTAATGATTTGTCATTAAGGTAGTAGCTGGAGGATCCTTGAATGCGGAAGTTCATTCCCCAATCCACTCTATTGAATGTCAATGGTGAGGGTGGATTGGAGGATGAACTCCCTTGAGAGAAAGGGCTTTAGATATAGGATATAAGTTGAAACACTCAAAAGCTCTCTCTTCTTTCTCTCACAGCAACAAAAGACAAGTCCTCTATATATAGGCAAAAAGTTCCAACGGATATAAAACGGTCACATATATGACAGAGTTCGATATCATCGAGCGTATACTCTCGATAGCATCGATAGTCTGCTCGATGACTCGAACTCAATGTCATACACTTTTGAAACTCTTTGCCAATTGGTCGATGAATCGAAACTATTGTCAATGTCATCAGATTTTGAACTCCGATTCCATCGATGACAGGTTCAATTAATCGACATTTGAAAAATGAGAGAGACTTGACTTTGAGATATTTCAGATTTTTATGAATGATCAGGGGAACCGCCGAGATCATCGAAATTTGAATGTCGATGATATCGAGATCAGAGTCGATGCATCGATAAATCCAGTGGATTTGTCTTTAAACTTGCTGGACAAATTGTGTCCTTGTTCGATGCAATCGACCTGGTGCTGATATCATCGATATTTGAATATCGATTCTATCGAAGGGCCCTCGATCATAGTTAAAAATAACCTGAAATATCTGCTGTAAGAAATACGCGCCCACTATCGATATCATTGATGGACCTCCGATCTTATCGATATTTGAATTCAGATCATATCGGACGATCATCGATATATCGAAGGAATTTGAGATTTTCATTAAAAAACAAGGGCACCGGAAATATGTCTGTCGATCTTATCGAGTCATTCTCGATGGTCTCGAGATTTGAATATCGATGATATCGATATGTGTATCGATGTATCGATAATTCGTCTAGATATGTTGTGAAGTTGCTAGACATATTTAGTGCTTTTATCGATGATATCGATAGGTGTATCGATACATCAATAAATCCGTCCAGATGAATATTTAGTTGTTGGACACTTTTGGTCCTCTCATCAATAATATCGTTAAGGTATCGAGGACATCGACAGAGCAGGTCGATCATATCGAGGGTGCATCGATAAAATCGACAAGGCGAGAAAAACTTACAGATTTTCCTATTTTGCAAAAAGTTTTTTCACCCTAAAACCCTATGATTTATAACTTGTTTTTAAGGATTTTTCTTTACCTAGCGTTTTGGGTCATGGGATGTGAGGTTTTGATTTACCTATGGTAAGCTTTCACACATCTGGATGAGGCAAACACTTGAATTGTTCTTCCTATCGAGCTCTGTAGACAGTCTGACCCACAACTCACGTAACTTGACAAACCAAGGCACTTTCAGGCATGACTCCAAGACGGCACAATCCACATATTCTCAGGTCAGCATGACCCCAGGATGTCATTACTCGGGACGGTATGACCCAGGCCGGCATGTCCCAAGTCGGCACACTTTAGGTCGGCTCGACCCGCCTCCTATCAAGGTCTAACCACATCCACCCGAGATCTTATCCGAAGATCTCGGAGACCTATTGCGACAGGGATTCATCCAAGAACTTTAAAAAAATATTCACAACACGCTTAGAATCCCGAGATCATAATCGAGAATATTCTTGGGAGGTTCATCCCGCGTTCGAGATCCAAATCTCTCTACAATACGCACCTACTAAATAGTGAGATCTCCACTACGTCATCGCTTCTCCTTTACGTCATCGTCTTTCCTAAACGATAAATAGAGATACCGCTAATGGTGAAAGGTACACACAATTTTTAATCCTAAACCATCAATACTCAGCTAGACACGAATTCCTTTTGTAACTGAGGTATCGAAGGATTCCCAGCACAAGCCATGTCTTTCTTGTCCGTTCCCTGTAGGTACACGAAGGTATTAAGGGGGCTAACCAGAACTCCGTATCAACAATATTACTTTGCTTTGTCGATCTTAATAATAAAATTAAATAATAAACATCGTCGTATCACCAGCCTAACAATTTATTTTATTAGATCTTCCTGGGGTTGAGTTGGATAAGTTTAGGCCTTCCGCATACCAGACCGACAAACAGTAGCCAGGATCGTCCGCCTAGCACGAGTTCTATAGTACACCCGGATAGGGTCCAACAGATGACTGATCCAGATCATCACATCTATCACTATAACTTGATATCAGCAACTGCATCGGATTTGACGTTCACATAGCTATCCGTCTTTCTCTACTGCTTTTGTTTCATGCCCGTGATGGAATTTTGTCTGTCCTGGAATAAATGAAGAAGGATGGTACGCATGTACTGAGAACTTGTACACGTGGCAACAAGTAGATCAATCTGCTTTCCTACTTTTGAGTCCGAGTTTAGTGTATCATAAAACAAACATTACACTTATATATATATATATAGTACTACGCGCTCTAGCGTAAAGCAAGCGGTCATCCGTGAGGTCGAGCTGTGTGGGCCCCACTGTGATGCCTTTCGAAGATCCACACCGTCCACCAGATGCACGAGCCTAGGGTGGGCCCACACGGTCCAAAATCAACCGTACACGTAACTCAGGTGGGCCATACCATCGGAAAACATAAGTATATACGTAAAAACATATAAAATCACTTGGTGGGCCCCACCTGAGTTGTGGATACCACCTAAAATCTGGTCCAAAATTACATTCAAGTGGGACACACATGATGGATGGTGTTGATCATCAAAAAACGTCTCGAAAGGTCCCCACAAATGGTTTTGAATGTTTCAATGGTGCACGGCCCCTCTCAACTTCTGTACGTGGTGTGGCCCACAAAAGTCACGGATTGACTTGATTTTTAGCTGTGTGGGCCCCCTATGGAATGGTGCATCTGACTGAGGGGGTAGATTTTCGAACGGCATCACGGTGGGGCCCACATCAGCTCGACCTCACGAACGACCGCTTTACGCTCGAGCGCATAGTACCTTTTCCCATATATATATATATATATATATATATATATGGGAAAAGGTACTATGCGCTCGACCCCACGATGAGCTCCCGTGAGTTCGAGTTGTGTGGGACCCACCATGATGCGTTTCGACCATCAACACCGTGCATTTGATGGGTCCCCTTTAAATTATGGGATATCCCAAAAATCAGTCGTATACAAAACTCAGGTGGGCCATACCATCTAAAATTATGTGAAGACACTGTTAAAACATATAAAAGCACTTGGTGGGGCCCACCTGAGTTTTGAATGCGCCTGAAACTTGGTCTGAACCCTCATTCAAGTAGGACACACATAATGGATGGGCTGGATTTGCAAACTGCATCTCGGTGGGCCCTCAAAAATAGTTATGAATGTTTTAATGGTGCATGGCCCCCTCCACTTCTGTATGTGGTGTGGCCCACACAAGTCATCGATTGACTTGATTTTTGAGACCTAGGCCCAAGATGGAATGGTGCATGTGACTAATGGGGTAGATGTTCGAAACGCATCACGGTGGGGCCCACACAGCTCGACCTCATGGGACGAACTCGTGAGGTCGAGCGCATAGTACCTTTTCCATATATATATATATATATAATGGGAAAAGGTACAATGCGTTCGAGCTGATTTTAATGCCCCATGAGGTCGAGCTCTATGGCCCCACCGTGATGTGTTTCGAACATCTACCCCATCAGTCAGATGCACCATTCCATCGTGGGCCTAGGTCGACTTTGTGGGCCACATCACATACAGAAGTTGAGAGGGGCCGTGCACCATTAAAACATTCATAACCATTTTTTAGGGCCCACCAAGATGTGGTTTGAAAATCCAGCCCATCCATTATGTGTGTCCCACTTGAATGAGGGTTCAGACCAAGTTTTAGCGCATGCAAAACTCAAGTGGGCCCCACCAAGTGCTTTTATATGTTTTAACGGTGTCTTCACTTAATTTTAGATGGTATGGCCCACCTAAGTTCCGTATACGGCTGATTTTTGCGACATCCCATAATTTAAAGGGGACCCATCAAATGCATGGTGTTGATGGTCGAAACACATCACGGTGGGGCCCACACAGCTCGACCTCACGGGAGCTTATCGTCAGCTCGAGCGCATTGTACCTTTTCCCTATATATATATATATATATATATATATATACTCGAGCTGATTTTAACGCCCCATGAGGTTGAGCTGTGTGGGCCCCACCTTGATATGTTTCGAACATCTACCCCATCAGTCTGATGCATCATTCCATCATGGGCCTAGGTCTCAAAAATCAAGTCAATCTGTGACTTGTGTGGGCCACAGCACATACAGAAGTGGAGAGGGGTCGTGCACCATTAAAACATTCATAATCATTTTTGGGGCCCACCTAGATGTGGTTTGCAAATTCAGCCCATCCATTATGTGTGTCCCACTTGGATGAGGGTTCAGACCAAGTTTCAACAGCATTCAAAACTCAGGTGGGCCCCACCAAGTTCTTTTATATGTTTTTGGCATGTCTTCACATGATTTTAGATGGTATGGCCCACCTGAGTTCCGTATACGGCTGATTTTTGGGATATCCGATAATTTAAAGGGGACCCATCAAATGCACGGTGTTGATGGTCAACACGCACACGGTGGGGCACACACAGCTCGACCTCACGGGAGCTTATCGTCAGCTCGAGCGCATTGTACCTTTTCCATATATATATGGAAAAGGTACAATGCGCTCGAGCTGATGGGAATGTCCTATGAGGTCGAGTTGTGTGGACCCTACCGTAATGTGTGTCGAACATCTACCCCATCAATCAAATGCACCATTCCATCGTGGGCCTAGGTCTCAAAAATCAAGTCAATACGTTACTTGTGTGGGCCACACCATATATAGAAGTTGAGAGGGGCCGTACACCATTAAAACATTAATAATCATTTTTTGGGCCCACCGAGATGTGGTTTGCAAATCCAACCCATCCATTATGTGTGTCACTTGGATGAGGGTTCAGACCAAGTTTCAGACGCATGCAAATTTTAGGTGGGCCCCACCAAGTGCTTTTATATGATTTTGGCATGTCTTCACATGATTTTAGATGGTATGGCCCACCTGAGTTCCGTATACGACTGATTTTTAGGATATCCCATAATTTAAAGGGGACCCATCAAATGCACGGTGTTGATGGTCGACACGCATCATGGTGAGGCCCACATAGCTCAACCTCATGGGAGCTTATCATGAGCTCGAGCGCATAGTACCTTTTCCCATATATATATATATATATATATATATATATATATATATATACACACACACACACACACACACACACACACACACACACACACACACACACACACACACACAGAAACACTCACCTGTGAACCAGTTCGTACGTATTACATACGAACTTTTTTGAAAACTCATCATATCTGATGAGTCTCGAAAATCTAAACGTTCCACATGAAGAAGAGCCTCATGAAACCCCCTAGTAAGAAATTTTACTTTGATCCAAAACTTTGGTTGGCCATGAAAAATGCAAACAGTTTCTTCCCTTGATTTGAATTTCTCTTTGCTATGGCCCACCAGAATCTTAGATCATGGTGAAAACTTACCCCCTAGGGTTTCATGGGATTCCGCATCTTATGGACCGTTCGGATTTGACACCCATGACACGTGTGCAAAGGTGCGCACGTGCGTAGGTGCGTAGGTGAGCATGCCTATATATATATATATATATATATATATATATATATATATATATATATAAAAGTAAAGCTCACACACAAATAGTTGGACATTACATTTTCATCCAACTAACTGTGCATTTAATGAAAACTTTCTTCTTAATTAATGTAGATATTTTCATTGCCTGCTAATTTCATTTTAGCATAGAAAAGTGGTCACGGCTTGGGTGAGCAATCATGGTATTAATGTAAAATAACCCCGACCATCTCGTATGTTACTCCATTTAAGACTAAGTTCTCAAAATTTATCTCCATCCCTAGTTCAAGAGGACCACACTATTATTGGAATCAAGTGTACATGGAAAGGTTCACCCTCTAAACAGTTTCCCCTAGTGTGGCTCACATGAATGATATATAAATGTGATTTTTGGGACCTAGGCTTACTTTTGGTATGACATCTAATGGTTGGAATAGATTGCAAAGTTTCGTCGTGATTGGCCCTGTAAAAATCAAGGGTGGATGTCTCTCTCCTAATTATTCTCATTGGTGTGGCCCATTTGAATCACTGGTTAGCCTGACTTATTGATGCTAGGCCTATTACTTGATTATACATCTAATGGTCCGAGTGGATCTTACATACATATTAAGTATATCCATTAAAAAAATAATATAAAAAATAATATTAAAAAAAAAAAGAGTAGAAGTCCATGAGATATGTGTTTCCAAAACACTAACAGTACACGTATTTTAAGGTGGGAAGTTAATGCTCATAAGTCATAACGCTTGGGGTTGCCAATTAGCTACTGAACCTGAAGTGATGTCACACATTTTACGGGGCCCACCATGATGTATGTGTTGTATCAACACCGTTTATACATTTGGAGAGATCATTTTAAGGCATGAGTCAGAGAATGATGTAGATCCAAAGCTCAAGTAAACCCCACCACAGAAAATAGTGGGGAGAATGACACTCACCGTTGACACCTTCATAGGGCCCACTATGGTGTCTATTTGATATCCAACCTATTAATAAGTTAACACGAACATGGAATAAGGGAAAACACAAATATCAGCTTGATTGAAAACTTATGTGGCCTCAAGATGTGTTTTAAGCGTAGGCATTCAATCCCCACTGTTTTCTGTGGTGGGATCCATTTGAGCTTTGGATCTGCCTAGTTCTTTGTCTCATGTCATAAAGTGATCTTTCCAAATGAATGGACGGTGTGGATGCAACACATTCATCATGGTGGGGCCTACAAAACGTAACATCACTTCAGTAGCGAGACTCGCTAAGTTCCGTAGCTAATTAGCTAGCGTCAATGCGTGACCGGAGAAGGGAAACGGGTCTACTACTCCCCCGCCAGCTAGTGGTCGGTGCTCTATGGGCCATACCATGATGTATGTGTTTCATCTACGTCGTATGTCTATTTTTCTGGATTATTTGATGGTATAATACCAAAAATGAGGTATATCCCAATCTCAAGTGGACCACATTACCGAAAACTTGACGAATTAACATTGACCATTAAAAAATTTTGGGGGCCATAAAAGTTTTGGATCAAAATGATATTTGTTTTTTCCCTTCATCTGGGTTTGTATGAGCTAATCAACAGATTGGATGTCAAATAAACAGTACAGTGGACCTTAGGAGGATTTAAATGGTGGATATCTAATGATTATTGTTTTCCTGTGGTGTGGTCTACCTGAGATTTATTGTAACGCCCCGAAAATCGAGGGTCGAGTAAAGCTCAACTCCCGAGATCCGTCGCATCACTTATGCAACATAAATAATGATGATTAAATGTTGTCCGTATTAGTGCATTAAACATGAATGAGATTACACTAAATCAGCATATCATACTCCAGAGATGATTAAATTAAGCAAGCGGAAGACTGTGATAGATATATAAAGTATATAAGTGGTTATAAACCCCCAGAGTATGATCATGTCGCCAGGCTGAATATGTACATGTTTGTTCCAAAATATACAAAATAACAAAGTGTAATGTCCAACTAATTTGTATCCTTGTAATCCCGTCGATCAGTACATGGTCTATATAGACCCGCCTGATAGCTGCATATAGGAGAACTCCTCATCGTCGTAGAAGTCAGGCTCTGCTTTGTAAGGCTCGCCATCATCTGCAGCTAAAATAGAGTCTGGTTGGTCTTTTAAAACACCGTCCTAGAGTGAGAGTGAGTGATCAACTCAGTGGAGCTATAAGGTAAAGGTTAACATGTTATCAATTCAGTCAAGCAGTAATGATAAAGCAGTACAACAATCATGTCCAAAGTACTCTTGTTAATGTAGGAATGATATGATATAATGATGCATGCCCTCGCCTGCACTCCCTTAGCGACATCATCTCACGATCACGCATGGCAAACTCCCTAAATGTGTACTTCCTCGCCAAAGCACATGCAATGCGGTGCATGATCGTGTTAGCCAAGTAATTTATTAGGCATATTCATACGGCAGATTCATGAAGCTAAGTTACCTCTCTTTATATCATTTACCCAAACAATGATCTATCTAGGGTCGTCAATCCTAGTTAGTCACATACGATAGGCAAGTTATAAGGCAACATCACCCCTGATTTGAAAAGCAGTGGATAGGCAAGTTCAGGTCACTACGGGAGGCTCGTCACCTCAACATAGGCCTAGTTTATACTTGATGTCACTACGAAAAGGCTCGTCACCTTAGCGTAGGCCGACAGCTCGAATAAAGTGTCCCATATCACCATATTCGACTCACGAGTTTGGGTTGCTCACTGAACACTACGAGGAGGCTCGTCACCCCAGTGTAGGCGACAGCTCAACCACGGTGTCCCATACCACCATGCGCGGCTCATGAGTCTTAGCGGATCGTGGTACCATAGTTGAAACGAGCTTTACATTGGTAAGTGGTATCTTAAATTCAAGTAGTAGCGTCCATACATGATAAACACACAATAGGCCTATCGAGTTATTTGACAAGTTCGATTAGTACGAGCACATGTTGAATTAAACAACATGGAGCGCGTAAGCACTCCTCGTGACTTAACCACTGTCGACAATCATCGTACAACTCGGATTCATCGAACGAATCCAATGTGGCGAATCTAGTTCGGCCACTCAACTAAGATCAATTACCAATGGCCTGGGCTACGTAGCAGTCCCAATCGCATTCAATTGCAATAGGTAATCACATGTGATAGTCATAACAACATTTAACAAATAATCCAAATACAATAATCATTTGAGCATTTTATCAAACACATAAAGCATGCTACTATACATAGGCATTTTTATACATAAATCACGTGTGTGAAATTAAGGTCATATGAAAGAATTTATACACATAGATAAGGTAGTTGAGAATCCTATCTCAACACCCTTAAGAATTTCAATTCAACATACAATTACTCATTCAGACATTTTATCAAACACTCAGTCTACACATTACTACATACATGCCCTAACTTAGTTATAGCATATATTATAGCAAATCCTTTCGTAAAGGAGTTATCATACATACAACAATCATATATTCTAGATTAATAGTCATGGCAAGTACAAATCATGATAGTAATTTCATTCAAACATTTCAACAAATACATGAAATGCATTATATATTCACATAGTTCACACGCATGTATAATCTATCAAATACATCGTAACTAAGATCATATAGTGGCAAACAAGTCAATCATAAATCATTGCCGACATTGAAAGCCTTGAAAACTATAACCTAAACGTTTATAGTCCACACCTTTTATCGGTACGCTTGTTACGAACTCAGTTCGTACACCACGTCTTTGTTTACGACACAATGGCTACCTAAACATTGAAATAGGTTAGCTATTTCACCAATTTCTCTATTTGGATTCCTAAAACAGATTAGGGTTAGGATTTCTTACCCAAAAATGAAGTTGGATTCGACGGTGTAGTGACACGGGAGAGATGATTCGATACGTGGAGTGGTGGGAGCGAATCCCAGCAACGATCTCCTAATCTCTCACTCTTCTCCTCACTCTTCTCTTTCTCTCTCTCTATCTCTCTCTCTCTCTCTCTCTCTCTCTCTCTCTCTCTCCCTCCCTCCTAAGGTTAGAGAAAATTCGTATAGAATGAGAGAGGGGTGGGTTTGGGCATTATATAGGCCCAAAAGTGATGTCAATGGCCTCATGGCCATGGTATACTTAAGTTATAAGGTATACTTAGGTTATAACCAAAAGGCATCTGTTTCGGGCTAACGGAGCTCATCTGGAGATCCATTGCTCGCATACGGTCTAAAGAAAGTTCCCTCACAATGGATCTATGTTAGGTTAAGGTTTCAGTCCGATCGGATTAGTGGATCGATCATGGGGACCCGTTTCAGTTCAACGGTCATCGTCACTTGATCAGGGCACAAGTATACCAATGGGTGCAGGAAAATTTCCCTGATCCAAGGGTGTGGTTGGGTCAGAATCTAACGGTCTGAAACCTTAAATTTGGCTTGCAAGCGAGTGGCCCAATTCACTTAAGTTTGAATTCATTTTCTAAAGATATTCACGTTTCTCACACACTTCGCTCTAGGCTCAAGTTGTGCGTTTCTGGATACTATTTGGATTCAATTCTCGTGATAGTTGTCAAGCCTAGTAAGGTGGTCATAACCTTATAGTTTCGCGGTCATCAGACTTTCGACGCGCGGTCCAAGTCCAATACAGAGTTTCAATGTGCTCCTGAGAGCAACTGGGTTTTGAGACTGATCCTAGGTTTCTAGGTAATGTTGGGTTAGCGATTCTAATGGTTTTTGGTCTTACAGTTCGTATAGAAAGTAGTTCGAGCTAATTCTCTAATTTATTTAGTTTAGTACTTAATTAATTTTGTCTAATTTTCTACAGAATTCGATCCTTAGTGATTTCTGCCTGAGGTGATACTCGTGTCTTTGTACGGATTTTTCTGAGACGTTACATTTATATCCCTCTCATTTTTTGTATAAAGCCCTAAAATGATTGGTAAAAATGGATGAACGAAATGGATAAAACACATACATAATGGTAGGGCCCACAGAGCACCGACCTCGTGGCTAAATGAGAGAGCATTAAATACGGAAAAAGAGGTTAAATGAGGAGAGAGAAAAGAGGAGACAGAGTGTTTACAATGAAAATAATGGGGACACTATAGAAGTTGTACACATATGATATATTTGAGTGATGTGTCACATATCTTGCAAATCTGGTCCGTTAATTGGGTGGGGTCCATTGTAAGCATATGAGAAAAAATATTTTTTTTTTATCAATAGTATGATATCATACTAGAAAAATGAACTGTTAGAAATCTACTCCAAGAATCCATATTCAAGTTACATGTGTGGCTCTAGTGGTGATGAAAATTTACTAAATTTTAGTACATAAAATTTCATTAGCGTGCTCTATTTAATAAACGAGTTAGATCTATGACACATAATTCCCAACATACTTATGTAAAACTCAATGTCACATGTCCTCACATGTGGTGCATTACATGTGGATGAAAATAGGAATTTTGACATTTAATGCACAGTTAGTTGGACCAATTTAAATGGTCCAACTAGATATGTGTGAGCATATATATATATAGGGAAAGGGTTCTATGTGGTCGAGGTCATGTGAACTTCCCACAAGGTTGAGCTGTGTGGGCCACACCATGATGTATGTTGAATACATGTAAATAATTTGGATTTATCTAATGATCCAAAAGTCTTAAATAGTCTAAAAAATTGTAAGTCCATCTGGTTACACTGAGGATACCCTTGTTGCACATCAGTACACATGGTAAAACACATTCTTCTCTATAAAGACTTTGTGATCGAGGTTAGGTGTGGACCGAAACACTGTCATGACCAACGATAGGTTTGGCCAATCAACCGTGGTGTGCTGCATGGTTCTTACCGCCAAAGATATCTAGGGCAGTGGAATAATGGTTATGCTAACTTGGCCTAATATCATGGTGTATTATTCACGATCATGTAGAGAAGTAGATAGATATCACCACACGTGGGGGCTCAAGAGAAATCCTTATACGCATAATAAGAATATGACGAGTGTGAAACTAATGGTCAACCCATAACAAATGACTAATCTACGTGTCATCATTTGATAGGCTACAATTGTATATGGGACAATCATATGTATATAGCATATAAGAGAAGTGGCTACGAAGATCTGTCCTCACAACATCCTTGGGGTTCTATAAATAGGAGGAAGATCTCCGAGCCCTTGTTAACCCAACACATATCAAATCAAATATACAATGTAATGTTGCCTATCAATTTTATCATTTATCTTATCTTAACATAGGACAACTCGTCTATGCTACTACGCTGGGCCGGTCTTAGAGTAGGAGTAATGTAATCTTGTATGTGTACACTGTTACATTGGACTGACGTAAGTAGTAGTGCAATTCCCTTCCATCTACGTCGAGTGTTGGATCATAAGGAAGACCTTTACTTTTCACTTTTAGTAGTGTAATTCCCTTTGTTTATTCCCCAGTTGTTGGACCAAGGAAAACTTAGATATAGGACCTCTCTATCTATGCTACAAACATGGATCGTAGAGGAATTAATCTTTTGCAAGTTCTCTTTTATTTCATCAATACAATTGAGTTTCTTTTACTCATCTGTTATATGTATTGGATCATCTCTTCTATCTCGGTGAGAAAGTCATTTCATTTGAAAAGTAAAAAGAACTCATTAGAAGGACAAACCCTTCCCTTTGCAAATCGCTCGATTACACTTATGAGTTGTTGAATAGACGACCGAACTACTTCTGTTCTCAGTTATAGGTGACTACTTAGTCCTCATGTCTATCTTAACACAGGAGATCAAAGGCATTCAGTTCTGATCGAGTTGTAGAAGGCTCTGGAATGCTCCGCACTATACACACATACGCATGACATAATTTTAAGCAAAACACCTTCTTTGGCACACCCGCTAGGACCTGTGTGCAGTGTTTAATCTAATTCTATAATATGAAGATCAGGAGGTCCATAAGGATTTCTACTAATCTTGATGACTAGGAGATACTAAATTCACAAGAAGATATTCCTTTGAACTTAGACCACACTTCCCTAGTCTCCCAGAGCCAGTTCCAATAGAGGTCAGCTCATCATCGTTCAATAATACATTAAGCAAGCATGGCTTCAAACTGAGCAGGCAAAGCTTCAGGTCAAAAACCTGAATAGGCTCATGAGTTTTTTGTTTAAAACGTCATTTAATTAACATGGATTATTATACTCTAAATCTCATTTTGGACCAATCGATACTTCCCCAATTGAGGATTAATAAATTTGATCAATATCAATTTGACCAAAATCTATCAGCACCTCGGGTTGGTGCCAAAAGGAATGGCCGCAATGGCCACACGTACGACCAATACGACTAAGAGGAACCAAATCCTGGAGCCCTTAGGGCGCAGTACATCTTAGGAGTCGAACAACCTAGGGGCAACCTCTAGTTTCGTCGACACTTCCTTTGGTTAACTTAGTTCCACCACCAATAGTCAACCCGACCACTCAGGAAGGACATGCACATACTTAGGTATAATGACAATTTAATTAATTTAATTCGAGAATTGTAGGCCATTAGCAAGTTAACCACATAAACATACCGACATACAAGAAACCCTATTCAGAATGGATTGATCAGTACTATGAATTACCGAGTAGTTGTTATCGACATGAATTCACCTTGTTGTCAAGAAAATTTGATCAATCAACCATCGAGTTAGTCATTTCACCATCTAGTGTAATGAGGTATCAAACCAAGATTTTTTTAAGCTTCAGCTATTTAGAAACTGTCTCACCAAAACGACCTTTACATGGTATATGAATCTCTCACCTAACTCTATTAACTCATAACTAAAAATGGAAGAGAAGTTCCATGCACATTTCTTTAGAGCTAAGCCAAAGGTATCCCTAGTCGATTTATCATATTTAAGGCACCTACTGGGAGAAACGGTCAATAAATACATTGCTCATTTTAAAAAAGCAAGTAATTGATGCTTGATCACTATGCCTAACGTTGTATCGGTCAAACTCGCACAAGATGGTTTAGATATCAAGTCGAGAAAGAAATTTATAGGCATGAAATGCAAGGATCTTTTCGATCTTTCAACCCAACTTACTTACTACGATGGCTTCTTTGAGAAGAATGCCAGTATAAAAAATTCTCAATGGGTGCCTATTATCAGGACCCAAACTTTGAGTAGGATATGAGGAAGTCATGGCTAGAAATCTATTCATCTGCCAATCTCTAACAAAGAAGGATATGGCCACTCCGTCAAGACAAAATACAAGTAAAAATGTATTTGAAATTGGCAAAAGATATTCTTTTGATATAACTCTTATTTATGAAATCTTTGATCACTTGTTAGAAGGGAAATTCATCAAGGCTCCAACGAATAAGAAAATTCCATCAATCGAGGAACTTAAAAAGATCAAATACTGTAAATGTTATGGCACACATTCTCACTCCATGAAAAACCGTGAGATTTTCAGGAACATTACGTAGACCAACATCGACAAGAGAATGCTTAAGTTTCCCAAGAAAGAAATGGAGACCATGGTGGTTGACTCTTACCCGTTTGTGAATGTGGCTGAAGAGAACGTTGTTGAACCTAATCTTCATAAACTCAACACCATCAGGATAAAAGTTAACCGACATGTTAATCTAGAAGTTGATCAATGATTGATTGACGACTGATACTCAATAAGCAGGAACTAAAACACGGTGCCTATTAAAAGTTAAAGTCACCCACCATGTATGGGGGGAAAATCTCTGCAGCCAAACAATCTGAATCGTACAGGCCGAATAAGGTTCCATGTCATTGAAGCAATAACGAGGGTAATTTGAATCGTCGATGCATTGTTACAAGATGGACAACAAACTAACAAAGGTTTTTGTACCTAGATTATTCAATGCATCAAGAGCATTATTGATTCTCACACATGCGCCAATCTAATGGTCACCTAGCCACACTAAGAAAATTGAATTATTGATCCTTTGACCGAGTTAAGACGGTTAGACCAGTTGATATTAAGAATAATAACTGGACTAGAGCAGTCCACCCGAATTCCCCCATGCAGTTTTGAAAAATGATTCGAACCTATAAGTACCACCAGTAATGACAGCAAGAAGAGTTGAAATGTTGAGGTTCATCGGGGACCAAATCTTGAAAGAGATTGTGGTATGTAGTGTACTTGACATTGTCCCATCCCACTATGGAACCCAACAGCTCCTTGAGATGGGTTAAGACAAATTCAAAATCGGATAGGTCACTCAGTAAAGGTCAACATACTACACCAACTGATGAAGCAATCTTAAGAGATCTTATTGCTGAAGTCAAGGATAATCCCACATCCGATGATTTCTTAAGTGAAGACTAAGTGCTCTTGATCGAAGAGGTAATGGCTAATGACCTATTACTAGCTGAATATTTAGAAGGTCAACAAAGAACTCAACATGTCAATTCTACCATGAGCCAACCTCAAACAACAGAAGATTCGACTATTTCTAGGGTAGAGGGAACTACCATAACTTTTGGTACTTTGCCATCAATTACAGTGGATTACAATATGGTGTTCAACCCTAATTTCTTCTTCGAGACCAAGCCTGACCAACCTGTAGCTTGGAAGAGGACGTTGAAGAATATGAGGCAAAAGTGGTGATTCAGGAAGACCCTTTTCTTGAGGTCTCTGAAAGAAAGCCAATTCCATCTATCACGATGGAACTAGGTAAAGATTTAGAAAGAATGATTCTCACAAAACCAACTCAAAAAATGACACAATACTTAAAGCCATTATATATTATGGCACATCTTGACGGATGCCTTGTGACCAGAGTCCTGGTCGACAATAAAGCAATTATCAATATATTGCCAGCTTCTATTCTTAACAAGCTTGATAAAACTAAGAGTGATCTCATTGCGACCAAAGTTACCATTTTTCATTTCGTGGGTGGTATCACTAACACTCATGGGATATTTCTCATTAAGTGGTTGGTTGGTAAAATAAAAGGAATAATGGCTTTCTTCATGATTAATTCCTCCTTAGGCTATAATGTTTTTCTTGGGATAGACTTTAGTCACTCTAACTCTTGCATACCATCATCCTTGCATCAGTTCTTAATTTTTTTCGAATAATGATAGGGTTGAGGTATTATGGGCTGATGATAGACCGTTCATGGTATATTTGAATTCAGTCAAGGCCTATTTATATGGTAATGAAATAAGACCAATTTATTTTATAAGTCGTGATAAGTACGGGCAACCAACAGGCATTTTGGCCTCTACTGACCTTATCATTGGTGCAACAAATATATAGGAGGCTCTCAAACCAGATCAATGCAATCATTCCAAACTAGCTGATATCGAAGTTGTTCAGCATTTAAAAAAAAAAAAAAAAAAAAGAGGTTCTATGACAATCGAATCATCGTCAGTCGGAGTGCAAGCTGAAATTATGGCCATTCTAGAATTCCTCTTAGAAGTACACTACCGAGTGATCAAAAGGATCATACCAAATTACATTTTATACAATGACGACCTATACTATAAAGGGTTTGATGGCCTTTTGTTAAGGTGTCTAGATCACGATGAGGCATTGGTCATTGTGGGCGAAGTGAATTTGTGGCGCTTATCAAGCTAAGCTTAACATGAGAACCTATTACAACCTAAGGGTTGCACACCCCAAGTGCAAGGCTATGATTATTCTTAACTCAGTAAGACCAAGATCGTTCTACAAGGATTTATGGTTAAGAACACAACTAGAACTAAATAGAACTAGGATTATCAATTCTAGTGACTAATTAAGGGTAAAAACAATAATAAAACGACACTAAGGATCCAAGGATTCACTTCTAGCAATTATAATGTCCAATTCATTGATTCACCTTCTATAACTCAACTAGAATCGAATTTCAATTCCTTCTAATTGGAAGATAATTTTGTCAAACCAATCACAAACATCCAATAGGGTATGAGTTCAATTAAATTGATTCTCTCATGAAGCACTGGGACATTAATCGCAGGGAATTCAATCGTCTATTGTTCCCAAAGTCTACAATAGATCACGGAACTTTATAGATTGATTCCTTCTCTAATCAGACTAAACATTATTAAATCAAAGCATCCATTGTAACCTATGTTCATAATAACTCTAGAAATAAACAACTCAAAGATTTAAAGTAAAATCCAAACCAATTTTAATTAAGTAATCACCATTCAAATCCAATGTATGAATAAAAAAAACTAAAATATTGCAATTAACTACAAGCTTCACCCCTTAATAGCCTTAGCTAAATATTAGCTAGACATAACTATCTCTAACAAAAGAAAAACAGAAAATATACTAGAACTCGGAAGGAAATTGAAGTGGAAGGCCGTTGTCGGTGATCCACCAGAGCCTTCCCTCTCTCTAAACCCTAGAGGATGCTTAAGAACGTCTAAAACAACTCCTTTGATATATAGGAGGTATGCACTTTCGTACTAACTTGAAAATTTTCTTAAACTTACACACTAACCACCTCCTTCGATGGGAGCTTCAATAGGATTGAGACTTATCTTCAATGTATGGGAAACTAATGCATATGAGAGGATAAATATGCAATATTTGAGTTTCAACACACCCTCAACCAACATTTTGCTAGTCCTGAGCAAAACATATGAAAGATATTTCAAATCCGAAATCAAAAATTTATTTTCAAAAGAATTCTTCTTGTAAATTCCTATCATCCTTAAAACAATTTGAATAATAAAATTCCAAGAAATACTATATTTGAAATTATTATCCATCGAGATTTTAGTACTCAACAAATTATTGCATTACGTTCAAATCATTAATCATTTAGCATAAACATTCCAAATATTGAGTTCTATGGTGCAAAATGAAATATAAACTTAACACATGTAAAAGTTCATTTTTCTATATTCATGTTAACATTGATAATCACATAGAATGGTCAGATCGACCAAAGCCTAAACCAAAACCTTCCTCACTGGGCGAATCAGAATTAGCAGATTGAACAACTCTTGAATGGACTACCTCCCCCACTGAGGAAGATGCAGCAGTAGTGGATGAAGCAGTCGGTGAAGCGTCGAGCAGCAAGGCATAGGTTATGTTGTTTAACACCGGGGTCGTACCCCTCATCAGGAAACTCTGGTACGGTTTATTCCTTTCCCGGCGGCCGAGTGGCTGCCGCACCTCTCCATCGGGCAGATCGTGAAAACATCTTGGAAGGGGAGGAGATCGAATGCGGGAGGTTCCGAACATTAGACTGATCATAAGGTTCTTTCTACTAGGCGGAAGCATCTATCTAATGATTGTTAAGTCTTTCACACTATTGTCTCTTTTTTCTGTCCATATTAAACATTCTTCATCTTCTTCTTCTTTTACATACCAAAACAATATTTTCATGGACAATTTTTAATAGGTAGCCCTTTTCGATGCTCGCTGTTTTTTAACTAGTTCTTCCAAAACTTTTTTTTTTTTACTTGAAGATTATGGACAAGTTCCCCAAGCTTAGTTCCTAGCATTCTCGATAATCATCAAGTTAACACTATAGTATCAAACTTAACCTAGTAATGTAAGCTAGATGTGAATTGTGAAAATTCATGACTCAATCATTATTTAGAACTTTCTAACAGAAAATTGAAAAAATTTAACTTAATTTAAAATTTTACCAAGTAGTTAGACTCTAAGGTTTTAACAATTCTCAAGACCAAGTTCCTTTTCATTCTAATTATTCAAATCACCTTCAAGAACACTTGAATTCACGTAAACCAAACTTCTAAAAATTTTAGCCCAAGACTCAATATATGCAACATTCATAATTGAAGAATTTTCCAAAGGAAACCCCACCCCCAACCTAAATGATACATTGTCCACAATCTTACCTTGTCCTCAATGTAATAAAATAACATGAGAGCAATTCAATTGTAACGAGTAGAGGTTAGAGAGTATGTGAAATGGTGAATACACACAAGTGCCAAGTTCCAAAGTTGGTGTGAACAAAACAAAACCTAACTTCTAAAACTACACCAAAGAAAGCAACAAGAATCCTAAATCTGAACGGATTAATCCTGAATAAATAGGATCATCCAGAGGCATGGGTTCCTACTCTAACAAGTATCTCGACAAATTTCTCAATAAAATTTTCAACAAGATCATCCATAAACCCACTTTATAGTAAGTTTGGATATCCTAGAATGTTAAGCTCATGAGAAATCTATGAACCTCATCAAAAATTTTCCTTTTATTATCTCGAGGTGTCGAAAGAGTATGAAACTCACCCGTGATAGAAAAATTTTCAATGTCAATGTACCATGGTGAATAAGAGACTACAAATAATTGTATATAAGAAAAATTATCTTTAACAGGTGTAATCTCAATGAAATCTGAAGTTTCAGTCCCCAGGTCCAATTCTAGCTCCTCCACACTTAAAGATAAAAATTTAGAATTGGTGGAATGAAACTTTTTAGAATAATTTTCTTCCTGGTCAATGTTAGGGATCGAGGTCCAATTCTGGAAGGCGTTCACTATATCTCTAATTATAGTATAATCAGAATTGGCAAAGTGAGCCAAGCATACTTCTAAAGGTTCAAAATTTTAGTCGGAATAGACTCTTATCCCGTTAATGTATAAATCAAGTTAACCTCGTGGATCTCATCCTCATCCTTTAATGGTTTATGCAAATTAAATGCATTTAATTTTAATGTCATATTCCCAAAAGAAATTTTCATGATCTCATTCCGACAATTGATTATGTCATTAACAGAAGCTAGGAATGGTCGGCCAAGAATGACTGAGATTTGAGTGCTCAAGTTCATAACTGGGTGCATATCCAAGACAATAAAGTCTACTGGGTAGTAGAACTTGTCGATTTAGACCAACACATCTTCCACCACACCTCTCGGTACTCTAGTTGAGAGATTAGCTAATTGTAACATTTTCTTGGTGGATTTTAAGTTACTAAGGCCCAATTGCTCATATACCGAGTATGATATTAGATTAAAAATTGCCTCAAGATCTAGAAGTACTTTTTCAACCCAACAGTTACCCATTGTACAAGAGATATAAGACTTTCAGGATCTTTATATTTTGAATGAGTGTTTTGTTTAATGATCACACTCACCTACTCCATCAAGAAGACTTTCTTATCTATGTTCATCTTAGGCTTTACCGCACATAGATCATTTATGATTTTTTCATAAGATGGAATTTTTTTTAAATTGTATCCAATAAGGGGATGTTAATCTTCACTTTTTGGAAAACCTCTACAATGTCCTGATTTTCACTTGGCCTTTTTAATGAGATAAAACGTTGGGAAAATGAGGCAGCAGGCATAGGCTCATGCTCTTGCTTTTTATCATGTCAAGCATTGTTAGATTCACCACCATCTTAACCTTAAAATTACGTATGGTGGGTCCACGGGATATGCATACATAAGTTTGGCGAAGCTAAGGAATGAAACTTATGTCCTATAGGGGGTGATTAGAGCCATTTATAATTTTCCTTTTCAAAATACAATTGCTTGCTTCCGCACCATAGCCAGCCGTGTGGGCTGCACCTGAGATCAATCTTGATGGGCCACACCACAACTAACTATGTGGGACACGCCTGAGATCTAATCTCAGTGGGCAGCAGATGGGCCACACCACAAAAATCAGTGGGCCACGTTCCAACTAGCCTCTCTTCAAAGCTCAGGTGGGCCTCACATGAAATCCCAGTGGGCCTTACTACATTGCAGAGGGTCGTACTCGTGCAGCAAGTAGGGCTGCTGAGTTGGATCAGACAGGGTCCAGCCCCAGCCAGTCTTTGGCAGCCGAACCGGGCCCAATCCAGTCCGATTTCTGGACGGTGGAGGGGCTGTCAAACTGGGCCACATTGCTGGTCTAGCCCAATTCTATTTGGGCCACCTATATGGACGGGGCTGATCAGCCGAACCTCATTGGGCCCAGGCCTTTTGGGGACCTTGTTGTTATAACATAGTATTGGGCCAAACCAGGCCCGATTTGGGACTTAGCTTGGGACAGATTCCAAGCACATTCCGGGCCATTGGTAGGATAAAAACCAGGTGGGCTTAGCCACTCTAAAATGGGTCTAAATGATTTTATGGGCCATTCAACCCCCCTCCCCCCCCCCCCCAAAAAAAAAAAAAAAAAAAACTTTTGATATGCTTGAAACCTTAGGAATTATTGTCTAATACAAATTGATCCTCTAGGGAGCTACTCGCGTGAGTTGGGGCCACTAGCTATACACGGGAACTCAAATCAAGAGCAAGACTACAACAACTTAGGTGATGATTTTCTTCCCCTTGAGCTTTCCATCTCTAAACTGGATTAGGGATAGTCTTTTATAATAGTTGCAAATGATATCCTATGAGTGGATGATCATTCAACTTGTTGGTTTGAATACATGCCTTTTTGCTATATTTAACCATTAATTAGCTATTTTATATATATATATATATATATATATATATATTTAAAGTGATCAAATCCTTAATCTATTTCACCATATGTCATAGGAACGATCATTCGAGTTGTCTACTCTATCACATGTTCTTGGAATTCGTTAAATCACTTGATTAGCTCTATCTAAAAGCATGTCTTAGATTCTTGATCGGTTTGCTATAGCTACATATTTAGAACTGATAAGATATTGACACATGACTCTTGAATTGTATACATATGTGAGTTTTTAAGTATTGAATCTTGCTTACGTCTTCATGCTGCATCCTCATATGATTGTATTGGTTGCAAGTCACATATTGTCGAAATCTCTCTATGGAAGCTCCTATTTAAAGAGAGTCTGAGCTTAGGGTGTAACAAAATGGATTGTGATGGAAATAGACCCTTAACATGGAGGTTATGATTAGTGGCAATTGATTTATGGAGCTTACCATCTACGGAGTGATTCCACTTACCTACCTATGGAACGAACCATGCAATATTTATTCTCAACATTGTTTACTCATGTTAAACCATACATACCGCATCATTTTAGTCGCTGCGTTTAATGATTTCGATACTTCATTCCTAGTCAGCATACGGTGGTAGTTCCCTTGTATTGAGAATTGATTAGCCACGTGTTAATGAGTTCTATACACACCCTAAAGCGGTAGTCTCATGAGCCGGGGATGGTGGTATGGGACCTATGCCCGAGCTGTCGGCCTACGCTGGTGACGATCCTCTGTAGTGACCTTGAGCTTATTTAAATTGGTTGATTGTAACTAGACTAATAATGGTTGGCTAATCATGCATACATGACACAGACCAGTGTCGATCGCTAACGTACGTGATGTACACACTTTGTCCGACTAGATGAGCATTCCCAGGTCGATGATTACATGGGTGACGAGCCTAATGTCTGCACGGATGAGCATCCCCAGGGCGATGATTGCATTCACGCATCCGTGCATATAATAAGACAACATTTACTATGTTTTAGTTACCTAGATGTTTTATGTTACTTCTTGTCTAGGGCAGCGGTGTGTAATCTTGAGGGAAGATCACACTGAGCTGGCCACTTATTCATCAATGTTGAACCGTACAGAGTATACATGTGCAGGGATGAACTACTACGTAGCGGACCACGAGACTGCTACCGTCGCAATAAAGGAGTCATTCGAGGATGAGCCGTACCAGGAGGTGGCTGCTTATTTTAGATTAAATCAGTAGACTATTTGTTTATTATCAATTTAGTACATTTTAAGATTTGAGGTTTTGTATATGGGCCCCAGCTGAGTGGCCCAGGATATTGTTATTGCTTGAGCTACATTTATACTATGCTTGGTTTCGTTAATCGCGCTTTGATTTGGTTTGATTATCTTTTTTATTATCAGTTAACACCCAGGTTTTCAGGAAACGAGTTATATACTCGGGTCTTGAAAACCGAGGCGTTACAATTTCGTGCTTTAAAAAGTTTAAGATTTATCAAATGGATATTGGTATGTGTAATTCTAATTAAGTTTATCATGTTATATTTACATGTTTTATTTTCATATTTTTTTATGCAAATAATTGTTAAATAAAATTTAAATTTTGAATTTTTTGTACTTGTAAGACCAGTAGAGTTGCGCAATTGGGTGTTTTTATGAGAGAGAAAAGCACTTTTTATTCACATTTCTCTTCTTCCTCATCCGGCCCTCTTTCGACTCGTTGAACCCATCTTCCATAGGGACATTGTAAGTGCTCCATTTCTTATTTCCTTCCATATTTGGGTTCTTATTTGCATACATTGCTAGATTTTGGAGTCGATTTGAGTTTTTCTTTCGATTTCTAAGGGTTTTTTGCTAAAAATTTGTTTACCTTGAAACCATTCTTTCCATTGTTGTGTTTCTCCATTATTATCTTGCAATGGAAGGTCATTCTAAGAAGAATGCAACTCATGCTTTCTCTTCTCAAACTACTCCTCTTAGGGTGAGAATCCTACAACCTCCTGAGGAAGACCCAAAATATGTGCGGGATCTTCGAAACCGTGAGATTATTATTGAGCGTCCAGTTAATGCAAATCATTTAGCTCAATTTCAGCTCCGTCCCATCCTTTCCTCTGTAGGTTGGGAAAACATTTTGAATTAGGGCAGACCGGCATACCACTTCGTTGCATAAGGGATGTTCACTTCCATTAGCGATGTATCTATTGAAGATTTAACTTTCTTTATTAGCTTTAAAGAAGGTACATTTCATGTTCATCGAAGGAACATTTGAATAAAAATTCTTTAAAATGTCCTTCGACTGGTCTAAGGTACATTTCATGTTCATCGAAGGAACCGTTTTTCAGCCTATAAATAGAGGTCTTTTCTTAGCTTTATTCGTTCATTCAAAGCCAAATCAAGCCTCCACTTTGAGGAAAAAGTCCCCGTGATTATCAAGCTATTGTCCGGTAAATTAAGATTCTTTTTATAGCTTTTTTATTTTTAATTTCTTGATCTCTCTTTGCTTCAATCTGATTTTATAAAAGGGTGTTCTTCTCTACCCCTTTTGAGATCCAAGGAATTAAATCAAAGTATGTCAGGGTTGGATTAATTTAAAATTCATTTAGACCTAGAACCCTTCTATATGTTTGATTGAACATTGGACATCTTCATCTTCAAAAGAAGCGATTCTACCGGGCTACATCAAGTAGAATCTTCAGATAAGTATTTTGTTTAAATCTCTATTGTGGTTTTTGAGATAGCTAGAAAATCTTTATTGTGGTTTTGACTGAGATAGCTAGAAAATCTCAGTGCGGGGTTTTTAATTGTGATAGCCCATTGAAAATGCAATTGTATAGGTTTTAAGGTGAACCTTAGAAAACCTTGTTCATAGTGAACGCCAATATCATGTGGGTTATGATTATTGGGAGTGCAATAAGTTTGACTGTTTGAAAACAGTTGGTGTACACACCGAACCACTATAATTCTTGGTGTTCGGTGGATGATGATGTATGTGATGAATGTGTGGTGAATACTTGTATCTATTTCATGTACATGTCTTGAATGTTGTAGTAGCTAGATTTCATTATTTTACCTCTTATTTTAGTTTGGGTTTTTTATCCTTACTGAGTTCAAGAAATCAAGTTGTCCTACCATAAACATTGGTTTTTATTGTAAGGTTGTCCTTTGAACAACGTTTGAATCAACTTCTCAATACTATTTCAATTGAGATTGTTATTTGATTAAGATATCTTCATTTTATATTCCGTAATTATTTTTAATTGGCATAGTCCTATTCACCCCCCCTCTAGGACTAAGAGCTCGCCCTTTTCAACCTCCGCGATCGAGTCTCCCTCTCATCCTAATGACTTACAAGATCTAAAGACCGAACTTGATAAACTCATACAAAAGGGGTAACTGGGTCCTTCTGTCACATGCCCCAAACTCGAAAACTGGGCTCACAAAATTCCCGATCACCGAATCTGACACTGACAGCCTTCGTAGCACCCCATTCTTGGCTCCCAACACTCATATATTGGATTCTGATCCTGACATCCCACAAGGAGGATTTTCAACTTGAAATTTTTGTAAAAAGCATAACCATGAGTATAACTCAGATACAAATAATAACATCACCACATATCCACTATGATAAAAATAAAAATAAAAATAAAAATAAAACTTTAAAGTATAACACATAAAAGGGAAATACAAGATAAATATCAAAACTCCAAATACTCAGTTGCACGCTCCTGCCTCAGCTCGGTTGCGTCCTAGCGTCACCTATACACATCTATCATGCCTAAGCTTACAGGAAGCTCAGAGGGTGGTGTAAGTGTGTGCATGATATATGTGTCAAGTATGCAATATCAAAGTAATGCGGAAAAATGCTTACAAGTCCATAAATACCATCAGTCTTATCCAGGCTATGCGATGCAAGACATAATAAGACAATGTCATATACTGAGGAAGTAATGTAGATCGGCTATGCAATGCGGAGACATAGTAAGCCAAATGTCATATACTGAGGATACAATGCAATATGCAAATCCTGATGAGTCCATCAATATGTGGGATAAAGCTCTGCCTTCACTGTGTGCATAGTAACCTGCTAGCACAGTAGCCTGCCAACCGCTGGTAGCTTGTCCAGGCCCACTCGGCCCTGTCCACATCGGCGTCCGCCTACGTGTGCCTGCCCACATATGACCATAATGATTGTGCGTCACAATATGTCATATGCAGAGGATGCAATGCAGTATGTAATGCAAAAGAAATGACAAAGCTGGAGTATGCAGTCGGGATGATAGTATGTAGTATTGCAAGTTGTGGGGTTCATCACAAGGGACTTCTATCTAAACCAGTCTCATACCTAAATTTGGATAGTTAGACTCAATGTGGTAAACTCCTGATCGTCGTACGTCCCAACTGAAATCCTAGCCATTGCAAAGGTACACATAATGTTTTGGTTGCGCACCACCAGCCCGAGTGGATAGTAAATGAATGAATGAGTCAAATGCTGAGTACGTAACTCCTGCTCAGTAAGTTCACATATCAGTACTGTACATCTCTGGGATCATCACCGGGGTCTAATACATTCCAAACTGGTTACCCCCCTCCCGGCCGAGCAACCCAGCGAGTGGAAATGACCCCACTATCCGCTGGCTAGTAGTTTACCAATATCTACCCCGCTCGTCAATAGTGGACCCATTCCCGAGCTGGTCAAACTCAGCCTAGCTTGCCCCCTACCCTTAAGTGGATAAGGCCACATTCCCTTCCAACCGACCACGACACAGTGGGAGACGCGGCCTCCTAGTATTCGGCACTTAGGCGCTCATGTATCCACTCGGTCCAGATGTTGGAGCATCCCCTGGCCACGGGGGTTTAGGGATTTTCACCCACAGACATCCGACATGCCCATATGTTAGAACCAAACATTTTCAGTGTCCTATCTGACCATCCATGATATACCTGTAGAGGCCATAACCTTGACGTCGCTAGGACACACATATGACATAAACTGCGAGATGCATGAGCCATATTATCCAATCATGCATCAAACCTGTGCTTACCGCACCCTCATGTGGGGCAACTCCGACTCACAGGGAGCCCCATAATCAATCAGCCCAATGGCATATGCTGCTCCTCATAACAAGCATACATATGATGCGCATGGGCATGTATCATGATGTAATAAAGTACACTGGCCTGATTATCAGATAAAGCAAACAACAGTAGCCATAAATGTCACATCTCAAGAGTGTAAACTAAACAACATGCTCCGAGCATCAAACATGTGCATACCACGTGCTCAGGTGGGGCAACTGTGTCTCTCACGGAGTCTCATAAACAATCAGCCCAATGGCACATGCTATGATCAATAACTCATAATAAGTATGCGATGATGCGAATGGGCATGTATCATGATGTTATGCTGACGTATACTCGGTGTGTCCTACTAGCTTAAGAACACTAGCATGATTAACAAATATAACATTAATCGGCCCAGTACATGACAGGTGTATAGAAGGACGGCGTATCTAACACAAACATCAAGATAGGCCTATATAGTGAATATACCCAACCTGATATCACATTTTCTTCTGTCTACAGCAAGGGGAATGACGATGATGTACTAATGTAAAGGATGAGCCTATACATAACACGAAGTTCTTGCAATCGATTCAAAGGTAGGGCACATCACACGGGGTGAGTCAAGAGGGTATACAACAAGTAGGCTTCCTTACTCTCTTAATCATGTACTGGACTTTCTTATGGGGGCCCAATATGAATACAAGGCGGCCTTGGTAGGGTCCATTCATTTAGGACTATGTGTCCTTGCAAACGGGTCGGGTAGTTCACTCATCATTTAAGTGGGCCTCGGGTTGGGTCATTAGGCTTGGGCGGACACATGCATCTTGGTGGAACACATTTATTATGGAAGACCCTATACAAAATCACAAGCAAGGCTCCAAAGCTTGGGTAAGTTCTACAGGGTATGGTGGAAAATATCATTATCAGTGGGGCCTAATGTTTTGGGGTAGCCAGACAAGGGAAGATGGGCATTATGGGGGCCCAACGGTTGGGATAGCCCAACACAGTGAGGTCTGTCTACCACACATGTAGGACGGGAAATGAACTTATCAATGGGCCCTTGGGGGGCTTATTAGTGTCATCTACTTGGGGGTTGAATCTGACTCACGGTGGGGCCCATGACCTTCAGACTAACTAAGAAACTGGATAGGTAGCATGTACAGAACACATATGTTAAGGTGGGTAGCCCAAAGCCTAGAAAATGGACGAACAACACACAATAGGGTGGGCCGCTCAAGGCAGTCCCGCAGCCTGGATATGGATGGACTGTATGCATATAACACACCCGTCAAGGTGGTCTTCAAGGTTTGGACAATCCTACAAGGCGTGGTGAGGGGTACTATCAATACTGGGGGCCCAACAATTTGGGTTAGCCCACTAAGGTGAGATGGGCAATACTTATGGGAGCCCAATGATTTGGGATAGCCCAATAAGAGAAGGATGGTAATGGGCTTAACAATGGGCCCTAGGGAGGTTACAATGTGGACATTTAACCACCATTGCTCCCAAGGTAATGGGCTTATCAACGGGCCTTAGGGAGATTCACAACGTGGACATTTAACCACCATTGTTCCCTAGAGAGCGGCCCATTAGAATTTACCCTGTAATGAGGGGTCCATGGTCCTTATACTAGATAGAAAATGGATGGGCATCATAAACATTATCACATACATCACGATGGACTCACACATCACAATTGGGCCTCACATAATACAATGCAATGGGCCATACATCACAATGGGCCTCATATACATCACAATGGCCTCATCACATGGGCCTCATATACATTACAATGGCCTCATCACATGGGCGTCATGTACATCACAATGGGCCTCTCAAACAATCACAATAGGCCTCACATATTAAAATGAGCCTCATCACATAGGCCTTACACATCGCGATGGGCCTCATACATCATAATTGGGCCACATATATCATAGTCGGGCCTAGTACATCACAGCTGGGCCTAATACATCGCAGCTGGGCCTCACATACAAAGGGTGGGCCTTGCATGTAGCAGGTGGGCCCTGCATACAGTAGGTGGGCCTGCTTTTAGGCCTCCCACGCATATCATAGTGGGGCCTTTCAACAGTGGGCGTTAGCCACTTCTGTCCAGCAGCACCCAGACTTGGCTGCTAGATGGTGTGGATTAAACATACATTATGGTAGGTCCCACTGTCCCATAAATGGACGGATGTAGATTACAACACATTCATCAAGGTGGGTCCACGTCCCACAGACGGACGGATGATGTGGATTACAACACATTCATCAAGGTGGGTCCAAGTCCTACGGATAGACGGATGGTGTGGATAATACATACTTATGGTGGGACCCACCATCCATGATTTGGACGGTGTGGGTAAGACAGATACATTAGGTGGGTCACACGTGGGTGAGCCACCCTCCCTTCTTTTCTTCTATTTTTTTTATAGTTGTGTTTTCCCTTCATATAGTCCAGCAACAACTGTTGTTGGACTCCCATGGCTCGATAGTCTGGATAAATACATCGTGATGGGCCGCTGCCCTGGACAGACAGCGTGGATACTGCACATACGCATCATAGTTGGGTCTAGGGAAGGGCGGGGTCCACACAGGTGGGTACAAGGCTGGGATCCAGCTGTTATTTGGGTTTTTTCCCCTCATCAAGTCTGGTTTGATCGCTAGACTTCCAGTAACTTAGACAGCAAACGCGTCCCTGCCACTGGACGGTCTGGATCCATCGCACATGCTCATCAAGTGGGCCAACAAAACATGGGAGAGAGAGAGAGAGAGGGAGAGAGACGTGTGGAGGGGAGGGGCTCCCCCACTATGAGCCCTCCCAATACATGATACAAAGCATACATCAAATGGATCTCAATTTTTGTGGGCCCATAAATATAAATCAATGGTGGAAATCCCTTTCCCACCAACAAATGCAAGGTCTAGATGACTTTCTTTAATGAAAATTAAATAAACATCATGATGGCGTCCATGGAGAATGGCCCCATCATGGGATGAACATATGAATCATGGTGGTCCATTGGCCACACCTAGGGTCCAAAATGGGATCTCTACCATTAATTGGTAGGCCCCACTTGTCCCATGAATAAAAATAACATCTAAACCTATGATCACCCACCGTTGGATCTTCTTCTTGGCTCCTTGATCTCCCAAGCTCCTAAGCTCAACTTTTAATGGTGGAAGATGAGAATTGAAGGGTTGGGATGAGAGATTTGGGGGTAGGAAGTGGGCCACAAACTTGGCTATTACTCTCCTTGGGGCTTCTCTTGCTTGGACAGTCACTCTCTCCTTGGGTTGCTTGGGGAATGGGTAGAGAATGAGTGATAGGGTGGTTGTAAGGGACATGGGATGGAGTGATAGGTGTGAGCGATGGGTATGAGTGACATGAGAGTTGACTTAGGGGGGTAGGTTACTTGTCTTGGGGAGAAAGAAAGCATGGCTAGTGATGGGATGTGTACTTGACTAGTGATATGAAAGATGGGTAGGGATTCTCTGAAATCTCTATGAATTCGCAACGCACGGCGTTTCCTCAAGATATACGCAGGCCCACAACTCCTAGCCTGGGTATGGCATCGGTGCATAAGACGGGGCGTTGGAACCACGGTGATGGCGTGGTCGCTAGGGTATATGTCTAGGGTCGAATCAACTTAGGGTCACGGGCAAATGTTGTTTACATGTCGCGGGTCACTAGGATTCGACGGGGAGGATCGAGGGAGTCTAAATAACGGCGCGGACTAGGATAATGGCCTTACACCTTCGATGTAAAATCAGTTGAGAGACTCAACCAATTATTTGAATCAGCATGTGTGTTATTTGGATCGGACTCCACTTTAGAAACCAAAATGTCAACTCTTATAGAACTCCAAGGACGATTGCAAACATGTTATCATGCTGGTGTTATTATCACTCGTACCAAGGCCGGCTGAGCTGTAGCTGAGTCTAAGAAGACTTTTACAAATGATATTACTTAGGAACTCATAGCCAAGAATGTTGTAGTGAAGGATTCCATAACCAAATTAGAAAAATACCAAAATCAAGATTGTGGCTTTAGAGGCAGAGTTACTTGCGTTGAGGTGAGAGTACGCAGAGGAATATGCAGAGTGCCTTAAGGGCAGAAGAGGAGTCCTTCAAGCTAGTTGTCTTCGCACATGCCCAAGTGGAGGACATCGGTCAGCTTTCTCGGTCGATGGCCAAGAAAGAAGCAACACTGCGGACTGCAAAGGGTTGGTTAGAAACAGCTAGAGCATCTTTACAAAATTTCTTCTCTTTTGAATGTTAAATGTAATCATTTTATAACCGATTGTTGATCAACCACCGAGCCCTTTTGTGACTCCTCGTAGCCCTGATTTCTCGTTATTTTCATTTTATAACTAATTTTTTATCAGCCCCTAGGAAATGAACATGGGTTGTTTCCAGACGTTATAGTCTAACTCCTCACATTCCTAACAAACAGGAACGTGCAGCGATATCCATGTAATGTCTCCATTAGATCATGGGTACTAAACACCTACTATTTAAGCATTCATTGTCCCTCACTTCATCATCATTCCAAATGATCTAAATCTTTTCCAATGGCTTCCAGTTTGCCCCCTTGCATTACAGATGTTGAATCCTATCTGAAGGAAATTCTTGAGTTGGGCTTAAAGGATTACTCTTTCTCAAGCTTATTTTTTTTAACTCTAATAGATTACGAGAGATGCTTCTTTCGCAATAGATGCTTCTCCCTTGGCTGAATTAAACGATCGGCCTGAAGAACTTATCCGAAAGCTGAAAAGTTTGCTCATCATGGGGACATGCTACTACATTTTGAATTACTCTCATCAAGTAAACTTGGCTTATCGGCAACAATAAGATGCAACCAAAGAAGATTCTGCTGAGATGAGCGACAAGCAAGAATTGGCCTGTTACGAGCGAATGCATTGTGCCTAAGCACATCAATTCAGCCAAACCATGTTACGGATACTATAGTCCTATAGAGCTGGACTGATAGAAGAATTAGAGGAACGGAACAACACCTTTTACACGAAAGATATGGTTACTCTGGGTGATTTATCGTTCCTTGATAAACAAATTTTCTTATACCAAACATGGTCTAAAGTGAGTTATAACGCCAAAAAATCGACCGAGAGCAAAGTTTCTTTGGTCGCTCTTCACGTCGACCAACTACTTCATCTCCTGCCACTTGTCATAAAAGAAGGGACTAGCTAGGCCCCTTTTAAAGAAAAGACCAAAATAGAGATGCAAGCTCTTCTTGAAGAATTCGAGAAGATGAAGATTTAGTTCAGTCGACTGCTCTTAGATTTTTATTTCTGTTTTTTCCTTTACAGTCTTGCGGTCGATGAATAGCAAGGCAATGAATAAATTTCAATGGTGAATAAAAATTAAATAGCTGAATGTACTTTTCTTCAGTCATGTTATCTGGTTTGGATGGTGATCTTAGCAGTTATTTTGGCCCTTACCTTCTAATATGCACATCCAATACTTTTCTTCAGTCGAGTTATCTAGTTTAGAGGAGATTTTTAGAGGGCATAGATTCCTTCTCACGTTCTCCCATTACAGGCGATCCCTTCCCTTTCCTTAAGGATATTGACGACCTTCCTAAGAATCAACGTCGTCCTCAGGAGATTCCGAACATTATCTCCGAACTTCGGTGACTTGAAGATGAATATTCTAAGGTGGACAGAGAGATTGAACATTGTACTGCTTCCTTGGATAGCTTGTCGGCCCTTAGTGTTGAGTGTAGGGCACTGCCAGCCCGCTCTAAAGCAGCTTGGAAGAACAGGCTGCACTGGACTCCCGAGCACGAGTTCAATAAAAAGGGATTATGATTGCTCAAATGCGCATGTGACCACTTGAACGCAGATTTTGCTCAGACCCATCTGCTTTACCAGGCCATGATCGGACTAAGAACCTTAAGCTGGTCGCGTTCATTAAGTCCTAGATAGCTCTCTATCAGGACCATACTGAGGCCAATAAGGCTAGGAAGAGGCGGATGACTTGGAAAAAGTGGCCATTGCCCAACACCTCGCCTACATAGAGCACACTTCTGAGGAGCTCATGAGCTAATAGGTTTCATGGACTAAGAGGCACAACCTAGCAAGAGAAGCAAAAGTTGAGACCACCAAACGCTTTGAGGACCTTAAGTCGGCCCACCTATAGCTCCTATCCTGCCCCTCTTCATCTTCCTAATCATGTTCTTATTCTTTTTTGCCTGCAAATATCTTATAATAAAAGGACTCTAAATTTTGTAACTAATGGACCCTTATTCAGGGCTTTATTTAAATGAAAACTCTGTTTATTTTACCGAATTGGTTTAGCCTGGTTCCCAATGATTTCCCATAGTGAAGGAAAGTGTTGTCTCAAAATATGGTCATTTATAGGAGCCTATGCGATATTACCATTCAAGTCCTTTAGAACATAGGGTATTCCCTTAAGAACTTGCTCAACGACATATGGCCCATCCCAATTGGGTGACCACTTGCCTAATGCTCGATCTTTTTGGTTGATGGGCAAAACAATCTTCCAAACTATATCCCCTTCTATGAGGTGCAACACCCCGGATTTTTGTCAACCTAGAGATAGACGTCCTTAGGTAATGGGTCGATCCGAACACCTTATTAACTTGTCAGAACTCAATCCCAAAGTCGAAAATCGCTTTTTAACCCTTTTCCTTCACAAATCTCACCTCACACCACCTCATTCTTTAAATCTTTCTAAGTACTTTCACATTAGACATAAATCTTAAAGTTTATGTGATAAAGAACAATACTCAAACTTAAAATTACTGTAAATAGTACATACATAAATAAAATAGGCTTTTGACCATTAACCTTATGGAATCATCGACGAATAGGTTATTTAGAAACATCAGCCTCTCCTGTCCTAGGACCTTCTTCTGTTGTAATTAGGGCGTGATTTAGTTAAGTATTAATTACTTGGATAACTTTATATACAAACTACAAAGGCCCAAGTACCACCTCAGACAAAAATCTTACAAGACTAAATCCTTTAGAAATTAGACAAAGTTAACTAAGTGTTAAACTAGATCACATACGAAATCCGTACTGATCACTTTAAATCCGATCTGCAAGATCCAAAACTTGTAGAATCAGTGACGCTAGGTTACCCTAAAATGTAGGATCAATCTCATTACCCGGCTGCTCTCGGGAGCATCACGAAACTCCGTATCAGATCTGGACCGCACATCGAAAGTCCAAATAATACGAGGTTATAGAATTAGGACCGCCTTGCTGGGCTTGACAACCATCTCGGAAGTCAAAACTAGATAGTGTCCCACGGCTATTCACTTTAGCCCGGAGTGAAAAGTGTGAGAAAACGTAGATTTCTTTAGAAATTAAATCTAATTTAAGTAATCTGAGACTTGTCACTTGCGGGCCTGATGTAAGCAATCAGACCGTCAGAATCTGACCCAAATACACCCTTAGATCAGGGGAAATTTCATACACATGGCAGTGTACTTGTGGCCCTGATCGAGTTGTGGTGACCATTGAACTGAAACTGGTCTGCCACGTGTGATCCGGGAACCCGACTGGAATGAAAACTTAACTTGACCTAGATCCATGGTCTGTGAGCTTAAGTCCGACCTTTGGCTAACGGGGGAGCTCCGGAAATGCTTCGTTGAGCTGAAACAAATGTCATTTGGACATAACCTAAGTATACCTTGGCCCTAGGTCTAATTTGGTGAGTTCTGGGCCTATATAAGGACCTTAAACCCTCACTCTCTCATTCCATACGAATTTGAGAAAACCTAGGAGAGAGAAGAGAGAAAAGAGAGAGAAAGTGTGAGAGTAGTGGGAGCATCTTCCTGATACTCTATCCCACTGCTATACGTGCTTAGCCATTAGCTTCTAATCGCTCTTCAGGCGATTCTGACATCATTCTTAGGTAAGGAAACTCTAACCCTAACTTGTTCTAGGGTTTGTAAGTTGCAAAATAGCTTACTTAATTCTTGCTATAGGTTGATATAGCATCGTTGAAGAAGACTTAGCATTTTTATCAAATTTGTTACGCTTCTACGGCATAAGGTGCGGACTTTATAAGTATAGGTTATAGTTTTCAACGCTTTCAACGTCAGATAATGATAGATTCGTGATCTGGGTGTTATTGTACATGCACAATGCGATGTTCATTTTGCGTTTTGGTTGCGTATGCAAATTATGGCATATTGTGTATTCTATATATTTGTAGAAAATACTGTATACGTACAAATTTTGAAGTGTGGTTGCCATGATAAATTACTGCATGAACATGCTATATATAAGTGTAATACTTACTCGATATATAAGTGTAATACTTACTCGGTAGAAGAATTCGCCCTAATACTTGTTTTGGCTAATATACGTTATGTATGTTAATAAGTGTATTCTAAGTGTTTATAAAATTGCTTGTATGAGTAAGTACTTAGATGATTGTCTTTTAGGTAGGTGTTGAGATAGGATTCTCAACTACCTTAGTGATGTGTATGATTTCCTTCATGTAAGTTGTTTAAGTTAATCGCTTACTTATGAAATGTATGTGTTGTATTTCCTGTTTATATTGTGCTTTACAACATGCTTGTTGACATGTTTGAATTACTTTGTTAATTCTGCTTTGACTATTATTCATACTTTCTGGTTACGACTTGAATGTGATTGGGTCTATGTTATAGTCCAGGCGATCGGTAACAGACTTGAGTTCGTGGTTGAGATTCCTTCACCATGTAGGATGTGTTTGACGAACCCGAGTTGTACTTCAGTTGGCGACAGTGGTTAGGCCACGCGAAGTACTTATGCACTTCATGTCGTTCAGCTGGTTATGCGCTCGTGCTAGTCGAGCTCGTCAAGTAACCCGATCTGTCTAATGTATGTTCACCATGTTTGGACGCTACTGCTTGAACCTAAGGTACCAAACTTACCAGTGTAACCTCGTTAACCTTGGTACCTCGATCCGCTAAGACTCATGAGCTGGGCATGGTGGTATGGGACACCGTGGTTGAGCTGTCGGCCTACGCTGGGGCCACGAGCCTCTCCATAGTGAACAGTGAGTAACCCAGACTCGTGAGCCGAATACGGTGGTATGGGACACTGTATTCGAGCTGTCGGCCTACACTGATAAGGTGATGGGGGAGTGGTGTAACGATTGTGTGTAACAGCCGTAGCAGCCCTTTGTAGTGACCTCGAGCATACTCTGAATCTGCAGAGAGGCGACGAGCTTTCCCGTAGTAAACAGAGTATAAACTAGGCCTGTATTGATAAGGTGATGGGGGAGCAGTGCAACGAGTGCATGTAACAGCCCTGACAGCCCTTTACAACAACCTAGAACCATATCATCGTATGAGATTATCTAGGACTAACGACCCTAGAATGGATCATTGTTTGGGAATGATATAAGGAATGTACCTAAGTTTCTCAATACTGCTGTATGAAAAGGACTAATAATAACTCGGTAATCATGCTCATAACATAGCACTGCATGTGCCTGGAAGATGTGGAGCACTGAGTGATGAACGCATGCCGCGGACGTAAGATGGTGTCACACGAGGGTGGTTTGGCAAGGGCATGCATCATGACTGCGTTTCATACTTGCATTAATAAGATTATTTAGGAATGTTTGATTGTACTGCTTTATCATTACTGCTTGACTGAATTGATAACATGTTAACCTATGCTTTATTATTCTACTGAGTTGATCACTCACTCCCACGTTACAGGACGGTGTTGTACACACTAACCAGACCTTGTTTGAGTTTCAGATGATGGTGATGCTGCGAAGCGGAGACGGACCTTTTTGATGATGATGAGGATTTCTCCTTTATGCAGTTTTCAGACGGGTTCCAGTGAGCCGTGTCCTGATCGACGGGGCTTTCTGGGATGTTGACTAGATGACATTACACATTTTGTATAATTTGGAAATTTACATGTAATTATCTAACCTGGTAACATTATCACACTCTGGAGACTTACCACAGTTTATATATTTTATATATCTATCATAGTCTTTCACTTGTTTAAACTAATCGTCTCTGGAGTATGATATGTTATTTTGGCTTAATCTCATTCATGTTTCATGTACTAATACAGACAACATTCAATCATCAGCAAATATGTTACATAAGTGATGCGTTGGAACTCGGGAGTTAATTTATACTCGACCCCGAATTTTCAGGGCGTTACAAGATGGTATCAGAGCATGATTTGGATTAAACTGGACCTGGGTTATGGTCTCATGACGTACGCTGACGCTTTTCACCTTAGGTTGGTGCGAGAAAAACATAGAGACTGTCATAGGTAGCCTGATTTCGCCGATCGGCCAAGTTCACTGAAATTGGTCGTGTTGTTGGAGTCTGTACGCAACCGGGATCGCACGAGTCGACCCCAAAACACTTTCAGACCATCAAACGACGGGTTTAGATCACAACTCACCCAATCCAAGCCATTAAAAATCGGTAAATACAAATATGTATCAGAAACTTCCCAAAAGGACCCGAAACAAAGCAAAACGGAGTCGTGGGCCTACCCATGCTAATCCAGAGGGACCCAGTGTGGGACTCAGACCTTTTTGGGGCCTAGGGGGCACGAGGACCTCGCCCAAGTGGCGAGGCATCTTCACTTTATCCAGAGAGTGGCGAGGCCATCGCCGGGTTGGCGAGGCCTCTCCGGTTAACGGGCTCGGCTGGGTGGGCCGGTCGGGCCGATCGTGTTTGGGGACTAATGTGGCCCCCTGATCCGGGGTTCGTCGCATAAAACCCCCTATGCTACCTTTCCTTTACAAACCACACCCCCAAGCTCTCTTTTCTCTTCCAAATTTCTAATTTTTGGCAAAAATCGCCCCACCAAGTCCTTCCTCTCTCATTTTCATGCATCCTCTCCATCACCTTGCTGTAAACCCTCCTCCATTGCTATCTACCCTCTCCATTCCCTCTCATTTGAGCTCCTACACCCCCCATTTGAAGCTCAAATTCGTGCATGCCCCCACTAACCCATCCTATTTCGTCATTTTCCCTCTTTATTCCCTTTCATTTGAGCCTATGTAGACTCAAGATTTCGAAGCCAACAATCCCTCTCCTATCTTCTTCATTTCCTTTCATTTGAAGCACAAAACCCGCAGTTTTTGTTTGGAACATTTAGGGCCCGTTTGGCCAACTACATTAGGTGAGCTTACGGTGGATGGAATTGTAAAGGTGACAATCAAGGTAGGTGTAAGGTATTGTCCCTAGATTGGGTGTATCCCATGGTTTCCAACACCATGTTTGGAATGTATGCAATTAAAAGTAAGTTCCAAGATTTCCTTTCAAATTACACTTAGAAATTCATCATCATGGGATTTGGAAATCCCATCTCACACTTTCCAACACAAGACTCATTTTTTTAAAGCCTATGAAATTAATTTTAATCCCCTCCCACCCTCCTACCAAACATGTCATTCCCAATCCCGTAGTGAGATTAGCAATGCAGTCCCATTTAATACAACTTAAGATCACTGGTCAAATAGGCCCTTAGAGTTTTGAACCTAGAGTGGTGTTCTTAGATTTGAACGACCTAACAGCATGGGAAATCCAATAAATTGATAACGTGAACCCTAGGACCTTCTTAGCTAGTATGAGCATGTGTGTAGTGCTCGGGCGTAGTTAAATTTAAGTTCGGGCAACTCGATTCCAATCAGACAACGCTTGACTATAAGTGATAAAACAATTTCCCTTATTTAAAATGGTATGAAATCATCTAGTGTAGAGGCATAGACTTTGGATCACAAATAGTGGATTACCGCTACTCATACGTTGCGACTAGGCTACTAGTTAGACTAAGGAATGTAAGAGATTCATTATGCTAAGATAATTGAAAGATAAATTTCGTTAGTTGGCTTGATTAGGTTGGAGCGAGACCTCGTTCCTTTGTGGAAACCCCTCGATACTCATAGACTTCTTTGATAACTCTTAGGAAGGTTGTTTGATTAGTAACTATTCATGCTTAGAGGAAACTCATATATCCCTTGGATTTAATGTTAAGTCAAATCAATACACCCCTTAAAATTGTCTTCCCAAAGACTTATTACAAATGGGAACACGGAGTAGAGAACTATATATAAGCGAGGTATTCGCAGTTTGAATCAAATTCTCAATCCTAGTAGTTACCAATGAACTCTATGCTCTGATCAAGCAGAAGGTCAGGATCAACTAGGATTAAGAACTGATACGACAAATTTTCTGTCCTCGCGAGGCAGAAGATTTATGTATCCGGCTCAGACCCATTATACAACTTTCCTTCCGTGTTAGCCCTACCATTTACACCTAAAGTTTATTATTTTGTCTTCAAGAAGTGTTAAGAACATATAACCAATAGAGATTTTCTTTTTAGGCCCAAGGAATTTCCCAAATGGGCAACAGACAGTTAGGAATTCAGTCCCAAATCACATGTCATGTTGGCATACATATTGTGCATATGAACTTAGAAAGATAGCCTGCCTGTTAAGCTAGACATGATTAAATAGGATAAGTCTGGACCGTGACAAAAAAAAAAAACTCCATGGTAGAATTAGGCATCTTGCCTCAAACTCACACTCGTCCCTGGGAATCAATCTCAACACCCATCATTTTAGCTCCTTCCTATAACCATAGATACCAATACCATAACATACATCACCAATAGAAGGAAAACTGATGTATTAGGAGATCGTATCCCATTTCATGTCTGAGATAGGTCCTAAATTACACCTTGTTCCGACATACGGATCAGGACAGATTCTTAAGCCCTTAGAGTAGAAATTATTTTTAAGGGGGGTCGGAAGATTATGAATTCGATCGAGTTAGGTAGGTATACTCGTCTACCCACTCATAGGAGCAACGGAAACTTGGTGGGCCGATAGCCCACTGGCTCAGGATCGAAGGAAATTGATCAAGCTAGACGAAAGGTTAAGTCACTAAATAGGGGTTGAACCTTCCTTAGACCGTTAATGTTGAAATTACTGGAATAAAAGCAATTAAGGCTTAAGTATTAAATCAATTCATACAAATAGACTTAACAATAGTTACGACTTAAGTTACAATAAATAAAGTTAGTGTATTTGCAAATGTTAATAGAGACCTTAGCCAATTCTATACAATTGGAAACCTCTTTAGGATGATCTATTAAGATATGGATTCACCTTTTCCTTGGACATAGATTATAACGAGGACTCTCTTAGACAAAGACCTAAAGGGCAACTTTAGAAATAAGAACTTGAAACCTTTCAGTGATGGGCATTCCCTAAGCTTTTAGAGTGATCGGACTACGGAATTACTGAAATATACAACTGCGAAACATTCACGGCTTGACCCAATTCTCAATCCTGGGCGACTACTAATGGACTCACTGCTTTGACCGAGCAGAAGACTAGGAGCCACTAGGACTAGGAAAGGATACGATGAGCCTTCTACCCTGGTCAGGTAGATGATCGATGTATTGAGATCAAGCCCACTATAACCGTCTCTCCGTGTTGGTCAAATATTGAAAACAGCTATCTTACTCTAAATTATTGGGAATCATCGTCAAGACTCCAAATAGATAAAGAAATAAATTGTAGCAAACTATTAGGGTATAAGCAAGGGATAAAGAAATAAATTTTTAAGGGGGGTAGCTTAAAATGTACTAGACTAGCATGCACAAGATACACCCTACCACACATATAAACTTGAATTAATAAGTCTTAGGCAAATGAAATAATAGAATCCTTACTTATTACCTATAGCCAATTTCGGGGACGAAATTATTTTTAAGGGGGGTAGATTGTAACACCCTAGATTTTTGTCAACCTAGAGATAGATGTCCTTAGGCAATGGGTCAATCCGAACACCTTATTAACTTGTCAGAACTCAATCCCAAAGTCTAAAATTACTTTTTAACCCTTTTCCTTCACAAATCTCACCTCGCACCACCTCGTTCTTTAAATCTTTCTAAATACTTTCACATTAGACACAAATCTTAAATTTTAGGTGATGAAGAACAATACTCAAACTCAAAATTACTGTAAATAGTACATACATAAATAAAATGGGCTTTTGACCATTAACCTTATGGAATCATCGACGAATAGGTTATTTAGAAACATCAGCCTCTCCTGTCCTAGGACCTTCTTCTGTTGTAATTAGGGCATGATTTAGTTAAATATTAATTACTTGGATCACTTTATATACAAACTATAAAGGCCCAAGTACCACCTCAGACAAAAATCTTATAGGACTAAATCCTTTAGAAATTAGACAAAGTTAACTAAGTGCTAAACTAGATCACATACGAAATCCGTACTAATCACTTTAAATCTGATCCGCAAGACCCAAAACTTGTAGAATCAGTGACGCTAAGTTACCCTAAAATCTAGGATCAATCTCATTACCCGGCTGCTCTCGAAAGCATCACGAAACTCCATATCAGATCTAGACCGCACATCGAAAGTCCGAATAATACAATGTTATAGAATTAGGACCGCCTTGCTGGGCTTGACAACCATCTCGGAAGTCAAAACCAAATAGTGTCCCACGGCTATTCACTTGAGCCCAGAGTGAAAAGTGTGAGAAAACGTAGATTTCTTTAGAAATTAAATCTAATTTAAGTAATCTGAGACTTGTCACTTGCGGGCCAGATATAACCAATCAGACCGTCAGAATCTGACCTAAATACACCCTCGGATCAGGGAAAATTTGATACACATGGCAGTGTACTTGTGGCCCTGATCGAGTTGCGGAGACCGTTAAACTGAAACTGGTCCGCCACATGTGATCCGGGAACCCAACTGGAATGAAAACTTAACTCGACTTAGATCCATGGTTTGTGAGCTTAAGTCCGACCTTTGGCTCAAGGGGAGCTCTGAAAATGCTCCGTTGAGCTGAAACAGATGCCATTTGGACATAACCTAAGTATACCTTGGCCCTAGGTCTAATTTGGTGAGTTTTGGGCCTATATAAGGACCTTAAACTCTCACTCTCTCATTCCATACGAATTTGAGAAAACCTATGAGAGAGAAGAGAGAAAAGAGAGAGAAAGCGTGAGAGTAGTGGGAGCATCTTCCTAATACTCAATCCCACTGCTATACGTGTTTAGGCATCACCTTCTAATCGCTCTTCTGGCGATTCTGACATTATTCTTAAGTAAGGAAACTCTAACCTTAACTTATTCTAGGGGGTTTCAAAGGTTGTAAGTTATGAAATAGCTTACTTAATTCTTACTATAGGTTGATATAGCATCGTTGAAGAAGACTTAGCATTTCTATCAAATTCGTTACGCTTCTACGGCATAAGGTGCGGACTTTAGACGTATAGGTTATGGTTTTCAACGCTTTCAATGTCAGATAATGATAGATTCATGATCTGGGTGTTATTGTACATACACAATGCGATGTTCGTTTTGCGTTTCGGTTGCGTATGCAAATTATGGCATATTATGTATTCTGTATATTTGTAGAAAATACCATATACGTATAAATTTTGAAAGTGTGGTTGCCATGATAAATTATTGTATGAACATGCTATATATAAGTGTAATACTTACTCAGCGAAAGAATTCGCGCTAATACTTGTTTTGGCTAATATACGTTATGTATGTTAATAAGTGTATTCTAAGTGTTTGTAAAAATGCTTGTATGAGTAAGTACTTAAATTATTGTGCTTTAGGTAGGTGTTGAGATAGGATTCTCAACTAGCTTAGTGATGTGTATGATTTCCTTCATGTAAGTTGTTTAAGTTAATCGCTTACTTATGAAATGTATGTGTTGTATTTCCTGTTTATATTGTGCTTTATAACATGCTTGTTGACATGTTTGAATTACTTTGTTAATTCTTCTTTGACTATTATTCATGTTTTCTGGTTACGACTTGAATGTGATTGGGGCTATGTTATAGTCCAGGCGATCGGTAACAGACTTGAGTTCGTGGTTGATATTCCTTCGCCACGTAAGATGTGTTTTACGAACCCGAGTCGTACTTCGGTTGGCGACAGTGGTTAGGCCACGCGAAGTGCTTATGTACTTCATGTCGTTCAGCTGGTTGTGCACTCATGCTAGTCAAGCTCATCAAGTAACCCGATCTATCTAATGTACGTTCACCATGTTTGGACGCTACTGCTTGAACCTAAGGTACCAAACTTACTAGTGTAACCCCGTTTACCTTGGTACCTCGAATCGCTAAGACTCATGAGCCGAATATGGTGGTATGGGACACCGTGGTCGAGCTGTCAACCTACGCTGGGGCCACGAGCCTCCCCGTAGTGACCAGTGAGCAACCCAGACTCGTGAGCCGAATATGGTGGTATAGGACAATGTATTCGAGCTATCGGCCTACACTGATAAGGTGATGGGGGAGTGGTGTAACGATTGCGTGTAACAGCCCTGGCAGCCATTTGTAGTGACCTCGAGCATACTCTGAATCTGCGGAGAGGCGAAAAGCCTTCCCATAGTAAACACAGTATAAACTATGCCTGTATTGATAAGGTGATGGGGGAGCGGTGCAACGAGTGCATGTAACAGCCCTGACAGCCCTTTACAGCGACCTAGAACTGTATCATCGTATGAGATTATCTAGGACTGACGACCCTAGAATGGATTATTGTTTGGGAATGATATAAGGAAGGTACCTTAGTTTCCCAATAATGCTGTATGAAAAGGACTAATAATAACTCGATAATCATGCTCATAACATAGCACTGCATGTGCCTGGAAGATATGGAGCACTGAGGGTTAACGCATGCCGCGGACGTAAGATGGTGTCACACGAGGGTGGTTTGGTAAGGGCATGCATCATGACTGCATTTCATACTTACATTAACAAGATTATTTAGAAATGTTTGATTGTACTGCTTTATCATTACTGCTTGACTGAATTGATAACATGTTAACCTATGCTTTATTGTTCCACTGAGTTGATCACTTACTCCCACATTACGGGATAGTGTTGTACACACCAACCAGACCTTATTTGAGTTTCAGATGATGGCGATGCTGCGAAGCGGAGCTGGACTTTTTTGATGATGAGGAGGATTTCTCCTTTATGCAGTTTTCAGACGGGTTCCTGTGAGTCGTGTCCTGATCGACGGGGCTTTCTGGGATGTTGACTAGATGACATTACACATTTGGTATAATTTAAAATTTTACATGTAATTATCTGACCTGGTAACATTATCACACTCTGGAGACTTACCACAGTTTATATATTTTATATATCTATCACAGTCTTCCGCTTGTTTAAACTAATCGTCTCTAGAGTATGATATGTTGTTTTGGCTTAATCTCATTCATGTTTCATGTATTAATACAGACAACATTCAATCATCAGCATATATGTTGCATAAGTGATGCGTTGGAACTCGGGAGTTGAGTTTATACTCGACCCCTGATTTTCAGGGCATTACAGAAGGACTTCCCTTTAACCCTGTTGTTATATGCTCGTGTCACGGTCACTTTGTTGGTCATAATCAAATTTAGAGCCCTGATATGAGCCTCATCCAATTCTTCAAGTTTGGCCAACATTGCTTCTGTGAACTCTGGAGAAGTTAGATGGGATTGATGTGCGACTCGTAATGTTGGGACCATAATTTTCAAAGGCAATACCGACTCGTTCCCATTTATTTGTGCAAACGGACTGACCTCTGTACTTGGGTGAGGCGATACTCTATAGGCCTATAAGGCCTTAGATAACATGAGATGTCACTCCTATGGATTCCCTCATATCTTTTTTCTCAAATTATTTTTGATAACCTTGTTGCTAGCCTCAGCCGACTATTGGCCTAGGTATAATATGGAGTCGAATGCAAGATCTTTATGCCATATCAATCAGCCATGGCACACATTTCCTTAGCCGAGAAGGCAACACCTCAGTCTATGGTGATGGATTCGGGCACTCTAAAACGGTGGATGATGTTGGTTTCAATGAAATTGATGATATCTTCGTGACCGACCTTCCTCATGGGTTTTACTTTGACCCATTTAGTGAAGTAATTTATCGCTACTATGATGAATGTGTCCAGCCGGGTTGAAGGTGGGTGGATCTACCCTATTAGGTCAATCGCCCATCCCCGGAATGGTCATGTCTTTATAATGTGATGTAATTCGGCCGCAAACACATGTTGGACTAGCCCATTTATTTGGCAAGCTTCACAACCTTTCATGTATTAGATGCAATCGGCTATCATTTATAGCCAGAAGTACCCATAGCATCTAAGCATAAGCATCATCTTCCTTCATGCCTAGTGGGCCCCATAAATCCTGTCATGAACTCCTTCCATGATAGACATAGCTTCCTTCTGAGACAAGCATCGAAGTAAAACTCCATTGGCCCCTTTTCAGTACAGTTCATTATCAACCATTACATAATTTGTGGACAATCTCCATATGCTCCTATCAATCTTAGTATGTGGACTTTGTAGATATCCCATAAGAGGAGCTCTCTAATCATACTCTTTCACATCTATTAGGCGTATTTCCATTACGCCCTCCCTCTTGAATACAGAAGGTAAAGACCTTCTCTGGACCGTGATTGACCGACCAGTCAATCCTTTCCATGCTTCAAGACTTGTGGCTAGCTGTGCCATTTCATTGGTGTCTACGTTACATTCCCTAGTGATGTGCGTCAATTTGACCTCCTCAAACTGTTTGAGTAGCTGGATTGCAATGGAATAATATGGTATAAAGATGGACTAGTGCACTTAAACGATCATGCCATCTAATTTATCAGCAATTGTGAATCTTTAATAATCCTCATATTTTATGCTCGTAATTCCAACAATAATTCAAGGTCGATTATCATAGCTTCATATTCGGACCGATTGGTAGTACATTCGAATTCCAACTGGAATGCAAATTCCAGCTGATTCCCATTGGGAGTGATCAATATGATCCCGACGCCGAACATCTCATGTGTCCTCGACCCATCAAAAATTAATTTCTACAGAGTGAGCTGCATGTAGTATAGATCTATGACATCTAGAGGAATTTGTTCCTCAAGGTTCGAAGGATGATCAGCTAAAAAATATGCTATGGCCTGGCCTCTTACTGCTTTCTATGGCACATAATGCAGATCAAAATCAGATAGAGCCAATATCCGTTTACCAATTCGGCCACTTAAAATCGGTTGGTTTAACATATATTTAACCAGATCACTTACAACCATCACATTTACTGTTTTGACCAATAGATAATATCTTAGTTTAGCGACCACAAAATATAGGGACAAACATAATTTCTCTTTGACCGAATATCGCCTCCCTACATCGAGTAACATTCGAAGAAGACAGTAGACTATCCTTTCCTTTCGCATGTCATCATCTTGTGTGAGAAGCACTCCAACAAATTCTGCTGAAGCTGCGATGTATAACTTAAGCAGTCAATCTTTGATTGGGGGTATCAACACCGATGGTTTCATCAGATACTCATTGATTCTATCGAAATTCGGCTGGTGTTTTATTTCCCACACAAATCCGACCCCCTATTTCAATCTTAATAATGGAGAGAAAACGTTACTTTTACTTGCACATTTAGATATGAAACATCGTAAGGAAATGAGATTGCCCAGGAATTTCTGCAACTCGGCTTTGTTTCCTAGCGGTCGTGCATTGATCATGGTCTGAGCCTTGTTCTGATCGACTTCGTTTCCTCTTTGATGTACCAAGAATCCCAAGAAATAACCAGCCGAGACCCCAAAAGCACATTTCAAATGGTTAATTTTCAATTTATGGAGCCTCATCCGTTCAAAAGACTTGCGCAAGTGGGCCAGATGCTCATTTGCATCAGTCAACCTGACCACCACACCATCCATATATACCTCCATAAAATGGTCGATCATATCATGAAAGATGGCATTCATTTCTCTTTGGTACGTAGCACCTGCATTTTTCAATCCAGCAATAGGTCGTTAGAGGTCATAGACACCTGAATGCAATTTTTGGCACATCATCTAAGGCTATGTAAATTTGATTTTACCTAAAATGTCTGTCCAAGGAAGACACAATTCCTTGTCAACGGTCCAATTGATCAGTTGATCAGCCACGGACATGGGGTTTTTATCTTTCAGCATAGCCAAATTCAGATTTCTAAAATCAACATATACTCTCAACTTACCACTCTTCTTCATCATTGGGATCACATTTGACATCCACTCTGCATATTTAATCGGTCATATGAAACTGACCTTCAGGAGAAGCTCGATCTCTTCCTTGATCTTAAGAGTCACTTCGGCTATCATCGCCTTGGAGGCTGCTTGTATGGCCGATATCCTTCCTTTGTGAGCAATCTATGTTCGACTAAGGATCTATCGAGCCCTTGCATATTGTAGTAATCCCACACAAAATAGTCTGCAAACTCCATAAATAGACTTGTTAACTCCTCTCTCTCAGGTTGTCGTAACAAATTAGTTATAAACATCGGTCTCGGATTATGATTCGTCCCCAAGTTAATTTCGACCAAGGGGTCCTTAACCTGTGGTCGGCCATCCTCTATTTCTTCTAAAAGGTTTTATATCTTAAAGCTATCTTCCTCGGCTAGTTTATCTAATTCAGCCAAGTACACGAGTACATGGACTATGATCCCAAGTTTCTAGGTGTTAACTTAACAAAATGTACATGTGTCCTCATTCAAATTCATATTTATTTCACACACGAGTGATCAGGGTCAAATATTGCATATCAGACCCCGATTATTGCCCTATTTTATGTACATGATAAGGCCTAACATCAGATTTTAATTGTATTTTTGTTACAGGACGAAATCAGGAGCGTTAATTGGAATTTGATGTTAAAGGCATGGATTTGACGTTCTGAAGTCACCAGAGCACGGGATGGACTTTAGAAAACCAATAATGAAGATTTTACACGCCTGGAATTTGAGGAAAGCAAGCCAAATTGGCCCGAAAAGGGTCCAGACTGCAAGATCACATGTTTCCCGCCATCCGATCAACTCGAAACTTCATACATGGGATTAGGGCCGTAAATTAACCGTACATATTAAATTTCAGCCATTGATGATCTCAGGAAGTGGTCCAACGGATAGATCAGTCCGTTAATCTCCAATTTGGGGTCCACCTGATATCTGGAATTGCCTAAACTTTGGTATTGATGGCCAAAATTACATGAGAAAGAGGATGGATGGTGTAGATTTCTCGTAAACATCACGGCAGGCTGTATGTACAGCGTGTGTACACTGAGTACACGTGCGCCGGCTGCGAACCGGACCGCCCGGACGGTCAGCGCGGGCACTGACCCGCGCTCGTTCTCATCTTCTCCAGCGTCTCCACAAGCCGACGGCTGTGCTCAGTTGTGGACCCCACTCGTCACATGTACGGATGATCTGGACCGTCCATTACATCATGGGGTAGGCGTAATCCTTACCTAGGTGGAATTTTGGTCCATGCACAGGGACATGTGTAGATCTCAGCCGCACACAAGTTGGACGGTGAGTTCAAAACTCTGTGGGCCACCACAAATTCAACTCGAAATTGGGCATTCCTAACCTAGTTTTCCGTCCTCCACGCAATGGACGGAGTGGATTTTCCATCTGATCAACGGAATGGGCCCCACCATTGTCAGCGGACGGAGATTCGCGTCCGCGTAACTCGGCCGCTGGCCGTTTTTGCGAAGGACAGTGGGCCCCGTTCGTCAACCTTCCGGAAGATCTGATCCGTCCATCGTGTAGAGGGCCATGAATACTACAAAACCATGCTGATAGTTCGCTCCCATGCGTACACACGTGCGTGATACAGAGGCCACAAAGGGCTACCCGGTGACGTTCAAATCGATCTTTTGAGATTTCTTCTGTGGGCCACGTTAATGGACCTTCAAAACCACCCATTCTTGACTGAAATTTCGTCCTGAATCCAATGGACTGGGTGGATTTTCCAAAAAATACCTCTGTGGGGCCCACCGATCATGGTTGCAAAAATTTGTACTCCGAGTCCTTCTACGACTCTGCCACCGATTCCAGCCATCCAACAGCTATAAAAGGGGAGTTTTGGACGTGGGAAAGGCATTCATATACAGGGAATTCGAGATCCAGAGCCAGGGAGGGAAGAAAGAGAAGAAAGAGAAGGAAGAAGAGAGAGAGATTGTTTGGTTTGGTGTTTTGATTTTATGAATTTTATTTAATATTTTTTATGGATTTTATGGGTCACTAATCTCTCAGCTAGGGCTGAGATGAAGCCCCTAATTTGATCAGCTCTTGTATTGGTTGATTTACTTTGAATTTTAATTAATTTGTTTTTTTTTCTCTAAGTGGGCTTGACGGGTTTAAATTCCATACTTCTCCATCTATTAACTTGACCAAAGTATATATATGGATGTTGTTTGGTTGCTTATTACAGGTGCTTGTGTCTGATCAAGAACAGGTTTCCTATAGAGGAAGAAACAGGATGCTTTAATGAATGTACATTCCATGTACCTGACCAAGGACATGGGATATGTTATTCATGGCATTGTTTAAAGGATTTAGACATTCTGTATGCCCGATTCAGGACACAGATTGTGCTTTCTCTGTATAAGTGGTATCAATCTAGATCAAGGTAAATCAACAGACAAAACAAGTGTTAGGATAATTAGGGGTGGATTCGAAAGTCCTAGTGCTCTCTCTCTGATTGAATTTTCTTCCTTGTTCTTAATTGTTTTATTTTTCTTAGAATTGTGCTTAGTAGTTCATTCCATTCTTTGTTGGATTAGTTAAGGAGAATCATAGATTTGAGTTGTGACGACCAGTCCTTGTGGAAACGATCTCGTAATACGTACCGTATCTGCATCTGATTCGTATACTTGCGAGTTTAAATATCATTTAAATCGTGTTGGTTTAAATAAAACATCAAGTTTTTGGCGCATGTTCTTGAGATCTGCTTTTCTTCAAATTGAATTTAGGATTCTCTCTTATCATAATTCATAGTCTTAGGATTTTACTAACTTTAGGTTAAAGTTTTTATTTTATTTTTAGAAACTAACCTATTTCTTGTTTTGTAGGATTCTGAGATAGAAACTTCTAATTTGGTGATATCTTCCTAATTTCTTTATTTTATTTTTTTATTTTTTTATTTTTTTTTTAGAATTAGGGTTTTATTTTTAGAAATTTTCTAACCTTAGACTTACTATTCTTAAAAACTAACTTGTTTTGTTTTGTTTTGCAGGTTTTTAACATAGGAACTTCTACTTTGGTAACATCTTTCTAACTTCTCCTTTACTTTCTGTATTGCTGTAGGATTTTGCTTTCTTCTAGGATTAGACTCAGAGTTAAGGTTCTACCATGGAATCGTGGGTACATGCATATGCTGAGTTGGATAGGTTTTATTGGAAAATGCCTGAAATTTGTGGAATTCAACGTATACCTCAAGATTTCTCTCCATCGAGAACAGACATTGAGAACCGACTAGAGCGTTATGTTCCATCAGTTAATAGGGCCGTATACGATCATAATTATGGGAATGAGGAGTATTATCAACCATCATATTCTCCCATGTATGATCAGTATGACTATAACCAGTGGAACCATCAAAACTGGGAAGATGAACCAACAACATGTTGTAATAATTATTCTCTTGGATCCCATACCTTTGAGATCCAACCAGAAACGATCCAAGAGGATTCATGTTTTAATCTAGAACAATTCAACCAGCATGTTGCGAAAGTGATGAAATCATTAGAAGCACTCAATTTGCACCTTGAAAGGATAGAGGAAGCTCGCTCATCCCAACTACAATCCAATCCAGAAATACAATGCGAGGAAGGTGATCCTCACTCGCTTTTGACGAAATCTGAAATTTGGAATGAGGAGTTGGATTCCATTAATGAGCATACGGTTCAATTCCCCGATGAGTCGATCTCAATGACTGTTCAAAAGAATGGGGAAGATACTTGGGTGTCTTTCAAATACAGTGATGATGACACACTTTCCTTATATGACACACAGGATCTCAATGATGAGGTAGAGGTTAGTTTATTCGAACCTCAACCGAATTTAGAATGTGAGGAAAGCGATCCCATCCCAAGTGCGCACTGCACAGAATTAGACAATGATGCGTATTGGGATGATGATCATGGATGTTCAACCCCAATTCCCTTGGAATCAATCTCAAGTTTGGTCCAAGTCAATGATCAAGACGTACACGAAGTGGTTGGTCATAATGAGCCACTCCCCTCACCTAACATGTCTGATTTAAAGGTAGAGGACGGGCCCCTTACAACCGACCCTTTTAACTCTTGTGAAACGTATTTGGACCACTCCTCTGAATTATATGATGATATGATTCGGGAGATGGATGAGCTACTCGATATGACTCTTGAATTTGAAACCACCCAGTTGAGGCCACCATCTAAACTGTTGAATAATGACGATTCATCGCCTCTTCTGAGTAGTATCGATGAACAGAGTCCATACATCAATGCTTCGTATACTGATCTTCAACCTGTCTGTGCAGGGCTGGAGCAAGAGAGCACACCTCCGTTCACCTTCAAAAACGATGGATTCCTTGGGCAGTTCATCACGAGCTCTAAAGTGGAAAATGAGTCACTCTCAGCTGAATGTCCCAACTCTTTGGATGATTGCTTGGCACACTTTGCAGATTCAAACGATCCCATGATAAGAGACATAGTGAATGCCTTGTAAAACAATATCTCGGTAGTCATCACTGACCGAGAGGACCCTTACTCTGAAGACTATCCCTCCCCAGATCCCCACTATTCACCATTAAGGGAGGAGGAGCTAACAATTGAACCGAAGTCTGCTACTTCGGGATGTGTTGAGACTACGTCACTTTCTGAGAATTTTTCTGACTTTCATTTATGTGTAGTCTCTGATTCACCATGGGATACTAACTTCGAAACTTCTTCTGTCGCAGGTGAATCGTATATACTCTGGATACCTCAGGCGAATCAACGAAAAATTTCTTATAAGGTACATAAATTTCTTTGGAAAGTCAAGCTCCGTAGGCGTCCAAGCCTATTGCAAAAATGGCTTTTGGATGATCCTGTTGAGAAATCTACTTGAGAAATTTATCACGATCTTCGGCGGAAGAGGAACCTTGCAGCATAACTGAGTAGTTTTCCCTGCTTTCTTAGGACTAGGGTAGTTTCCTTTATGTTGTTTTAGGATAGACAGTAAACTTAGCACTCCTGGGAGGCAACTCAGTCTTTTGTTTTATGCTTTTTCCTAGTTAGTTACTTCAATGTTTGTGGGTAACATTACTGCAAACCCTCACGAGACTACAACTCGTCCACTAGGGGTAACCTAGGGGTTTAAAGGCTTGTTGCATGCGCTAAATGCAATCGAGAGCACCTGCGAAAGTGGTATAGGTAGGATCTTCTTTGATTTTTCTTTTTATTGTTACTTTTGTTGATCTCTCTCTTGTGCTAACTCGCTTTCATAATGAAATTTTTTGAGAAAGCTTCTTGATTCTCCATCCAGGTACTATCTTTCCCTCACTCCTCTTTTATTCTCGTTGTCCCATGTGCATTGCATGCTTATTTCTTTTACATTGAGGACAATGTAGATTTTAGGTTGGGGGTGGGAGATTAGGTTACCTAATCAGTATTTTCTTGGCCTTGAGCAAAATTTGTGAAAATTTTAAATTTTTTTTCGGGAATTTCTATTGATTTCAAAGTGATTTTGAAGGAAAGTTGTGATTTAACATTATAAGATTTGTGATGTTGGTAACTTATGACTCTTGGATTCGGCCATCTGCTTGATTTCACGGTCAATTTTGAATTGTTAATCCATGATTAGAAGTTGTAAACATTGATTGAGCCATGATTTCACATATCACATCTCGCTTACACATTGAGTTTTCGGTTCGATACCTGAATGATTAACTTGGTAAAAAGAAGAATTAAAAGGCTAAGTCACATAATCTTCACCATAGGTTTGCTCCCTATAGGTGCAGATTTGATTCTCCATAGTTGACATATGAAAAAAAAAAAAAAAAAAAAAGTTAGGCGACAAGTTTTCGCCATAGGTTTGCTCCCTATAGGTGAGAATTTGATTCCCCTCATTTGCGTTACTGCCTATAAAAAAAAAAAATCACAAGCTACAAGAATGAAAGGATGATCTGTGAGGGAGGTTGGTTGTCCTGATTTCTCTTGTTGGTTACTAAAGATATCATGAAATTGACAATTGGATCTCTTAATGATTGTAAGTCGAGATCACACTTTACACTCGTGGAACTCAATGTTTAGGAATGTTCTAATTGATGGATTAATATTTTGAATTTGATTATGAAGTTTACTGTAAGCTTGATTCCAAGAGAAAAACTCCACATACCAATCATGAATCTTAGAATTTTCACATCTCAGCTATCTGTTCACAAGTCACTTGAGTTTACAGGAATTGTCTTTTATTTCTGAAATTATTTTTCGCATGTTTTGCTCGGGACTAGCAAAATGCTGGTTGGGGGTTATGATCAGGGTCAAATATTGCATATCAGACCCCGATTATTGCCCTATTTTATGTACATGATAAGGCCTAACATCAGATTTTAATTGTATTTTTGTTACAGGATGAAATCAGGAGCGTTAATTGGAATTTGATGTTAAAGGCATGGATTTGACGTTCTGAAGTCACCAGAGCACGGGATGGACTTTAGAAAACCAATAATGAAGATTTTACACACCTGGAATTTGAGGAAAGCAAGCCAAAGGGGCCCGAAAAGGGTCCAGACTGCAAGATCACATGTTTCCCGCCATCCGATCAACTCGAAACTTCATACATGGGATTAGGGCCGTAAATTAACCGTACATATTAAATTTCAGCCATTGATGATCTCAGGAAGTGGTCCAACAGATAGATCAGTCCGTTAATCTCCAACTTGGGGTCCACCTGATATCTGGAATTGCCTAAACTTTGGTATTGATGGCCAAAATTACATGAGAAAGAGGATGGATGGTGTAGATTTCTCGTAAACATCACGGTAGGCTGTATGTACAGCGTGTGTACACTGAGTACACGTGCGCCGGCTGCGCACCGGACCGCCCGGACGGTCTGCGCGGGCGCTGACCCGCGTTCGTTCTCATCTTCTCCAGATCTCTCGCAGCCGACGGCCGTGCTCTCGGGCCAGTGGACCCCACTCGTCACATGTACGGATGATCTGGACCGTCCATTACATCATGGGGTAGGCGTAATCCTTACCTAGGTGGAATTTTGGTCCATGCACAGGGACATGTGTAGATCTCAGCCGCACACAAGTTGGACGGTGAGTTCAAAACTCTGTGGGCCACCACAAATTCAACTCGAAATTGGGCATTCCTAACCAGTTTTCCGTCCTCCACGCAATGGACGGAGTGGATTTTCCATCTGATCAACGGAATGGGCCCCACCATTGTCAGCGGACGGAGATTCGCGTCCGCGTAACTCGGCTGCTGGCCGTTTTTGCGAAGGACAGTGGGCCCCGCTCGTCAACCTTCCGGAAGATCTGATCCGTCCATCGTGTAGAGGGCCATGAATACTACAAAACCATGCTGATAGTTCACTCCCATGCGTACACACGTGCGTGATACAGAGGCCACAAAAGGGCTACCCGGTGACGTTCAAATCTGATCTTTTTGAGATTTCTTCTGTGGGCCACGTTAATGGACCTTCAAAACCACCCATTCTTGACTGAAATTTCGTCCTGAATCCAATGGACGGGGTGAATTTTCCAGAAAACACCTCTGTGGGGCCCACCGATCACGGTTGTGAAAATTTGTACTCCGAGTCCTTCTACGACTCTACCACCGATTCCAGCCATCCAACAGCTATAAAAGGGGAGTTTTGGACGTGGGAAAGGCATTCATATACAGGGAATTCGAGATCCAGAGCCAGGGAGGGAAGAAAGAGAAGAAAGAGAAGGAAGAAGAGAGAGAAATTGTTTGGTTTGGTGTTTTGATTTTATGAATTTTATTTAATATTTTTTATGGATTTTATGGGTCACTAATCTCTCAGCTAGGGCTGAAATGAAGCCCCTAATTTGATCAGCTCTTATATTGGTTGATTTACTTTGAATTTTAATTAATTTGTTTTTTTTCTCTAAGTGGGCTTAACGGGTTTAAATTCCATACTTCTCCATCTATTAACTTGACCAAAGTATATATATGGATGTTGTTTGGTTGCTTATTACAGGTGCTTGTGTCTGATCAAGAACAGGTTTCCTATAGAGGAAGAAACAGGATGCTTTAATGAATGTACATTCCATGTACCCGACCAAGGACATGGGATATGTTATTCATGGCATTGTTTAAAGGATTTAGACATTCTGTATGCCCGATTCAGGACACAGATTGTGCTTTCTCTGTATAAGTGGTATCAATCTAGATCAAGGTAAATCAACAGACAAAACAAGGGTTAGGATAATTAGGGGTGGATTCGAAAGTCCTAGTGCTCTCTCTCTGATTGAATTTTCTTCCTTGTTCTTAATTGTTTTATTTTTCTTAGAATTGTGCTTAGTAGTTCATTCCATTCTTTGTTGGATTAGTTAAGGAGAATCATAGATTTGAGTTGTGATGACCAGTCCTCGTGGGAACGATCTCGTAATACGTACCGTATCTGCATCTGATTCGTATACTTGCGAGTTTAAATATCATTTAAATCGTGTTGGTTTAAATAAAACATCAACGAGCAAGAGTTGCACAATTCAAATTAGCAGATCCAAAGCGAGGTAAAGATAACAAAAATCAATAAATATAAAGCTAACAATCAAAGTACAATTAAAAAGTAATGTCAGCCCAAATGAGAATTATACGAATCATAATAATTACAATAGAAATAAAATAATAGCTACCAAGCGGGATGAAGTTAGAGATCTACTGGGAGCCCCGAACGCACCACCGAATGGTCCTATCCCTGAGTTATCTGCATATGTCAAATAGTAGGTGTTAAATGGCAACAAAGTAAAGAAATACCCCTAAGATTGTTACTTGGGACATTTTAGGGAATAGCAGGTTCATAACAAATACGTATTCATACATGTTATACACTTAAGCATGTTATATTTAACGCACAGATACTAAGCAGTTACACATGTTATCAACACAACCAACGCAAGTAATGATGGCATAGCAAACAAACAGTTTTCTAATATAGTTGGTAAGTATATAATATTATGATAAAATGATACATGCTCCTTACAATCTAACACTCCTTCACAAGTGACTTCAATATCTATTTCAAAAATGCCAACGTTCCCTCACAAGTAACTCCAACGCCAAATCATAACATCCTATTCTAATGCATGATTAGCCAAGTGATTATTAATCACAGTTCATACAACAAGTCAGTGAAGCTAAGATACTGCCGTTAAAACATGAGTCATTATCCGGATCACGTAGTTTGTTGCGGCACATGGTGGCTCCTCACTAGTGTCCCTTGATCCAAATTAAGGCATCAACATGGTGCAGGTCATCACCCAACACCGAGTATGACACAATCAATTCAAAGGTGTGGGCTTGTCATTTAAAACTAAATCAATACAAAGGAAAGGGGCTCGTCACCCAATTCCACTCACACTCAGTCATTCGAACAGTACTCACGCACGAAGCCATCAGCCGGGTAATATGAAGAGGGCCATTCCAACAACATATTATCACCTCTATCAGTGCTCATTAGTCACTATGGGGAGGCTCGTTACCTCCGCATACACCAATAGCTCAAACACGATGTCCCATACCACCATGTTTGGCTCAAGAGTCTTTGGGGATCATAACGCACTAATGGTTATAAGTAGACTAAATTATTGGTAATAGTGGTATCCAAGGTTCTATTGAATGTTATACAATCCCCAAGCATAAGAATGATTGACTACGGAGGACTTGGGGCAAACCGACTTTGGGTGCAAAGCATCCCGCGTAGCTACAACTACTGTCGATCGTCCGTGTTTAAATTTGGTCAGCCATGTAAAGCCTGGAATAGCCTCCATAAAGTGGCATATCACCATATTTAAATAATTTGTGAACCTGATCCACCACGACAACACAATTCAATCATATTAGCATTCTAAGCATTCAACATCGAAGAATTATAATATTAAGAGTTTCATATCATTCAAGCATTTCATCGAGCATGTTATCAACCAAATAGAAAACAACATGTTTAGTTATTCTAAAATTCCATGTAGAAGTTTGAGAGTAGATCTTCACCTTAATATTGAAATCCTCGACTCAAATGTGGCCCCAACGTCGAAAATTTGGGGAAAACACTCCAAACCTAAATTAAAGTATAAGACTATTATTAATGATGTTAGTGCACTCATTCTTACACCATAGTTTGTAAATCACGTGAGTCGTTGTGTCATAAAGTTGGTTGAGCCTTTGAAAAGTGAAGATTGAAGACATAAGCGGAAAAGAAGCATCAAGGTGGCAAGAACAGGTAAACAGGTGACTTTGGTGATCCTAACCCTTGACATAAAACAACTTCTTAACCTCTAGATGATGTGGACCCATTAAGATAACCCATTTTGATCATCCCTTAAGCCACAAGATCCTATATCCTATCATGTTTAGCTTAACATTAGAGGTTTGTGTTGCTGAAATAAACAGTTGAGATTAGCAACCTTCGGTTCGACCAAAAATATTTTGGTCTAACCTAATCAGGCCATTGTAGGACAAAAGCAAAATAGGAAAATCTGGCCACTGTTCAATTGGACTCAGTCTGACCGAATGGCAACTTCGGTCCCACCTAAATAGGGCCAAAATAGTCTACTAAGCCTTGGCCCTAATTCGGTTTGAGTGAACATAAATTCTGTCCGACCGAGTGCGACCGAAGGTCAACTTCGATTCGACTGAAAATGGCCAAAACTATCCAGCAAGCCTTTGCCCTAATTTGGTCCGACCGAGAGAAAAAATCGGTCCGACCAAAGATAGTTCGGTGTGACCGAAGACCTTAGTGCAACCAAAATATAGCCGTTAAAGATCTGTTGGGACTTTTTCCTTATAAAAATAACATCCAGATATTTACGAAAGGCATGAACTTTGGCAGTTCAGAGACTCTAGTGCAGCCTAAGCCTAATTTATTGTAATGCCTCGGGTTTTTGGAACCCAAGTAAACGACTTGTTTTACAAAAACCCGAGTGTTAACCTTTAGAGATGCGTATATTTTTCTTATTTTCTTTTTCATTTTCAGAGTGAGCATATATGCGGAATAGGAACAAATCAAGCACAAAGAAAATTTTCATACACATTCAAAATATATGAGTGGTTGCCCAAATGACTTGTACAAACCAATGTCTCATACTAATAAATATAGAAATGAACAATTTAATACATGAAACCAAATAAAATGCAACTAGTCTTGAGCTACAAGATCATGTAGGTTCTCTTGACAGATATTGTAACACCCCATACTTTCCAGTACTCGAGTGCTACCATTTAGATCAAATTTAGCACGAGCTTGTGTGGAAACACACATGACTCACGTTACACATCATCAGTTAATGATTCACAAAACTGTTCATCGTAACCATTTGAGTTAAGAGGTGATGACCCACAACGTATGCGTAGGGTCTAAAGTCAACGCATTTTGAATTTACCCTTGATTTCTCATGGGAGGGATTTCACCATGAACGACATCCGACCTACGGTCTAAGCTGGCAGTTGTGGTTGAAATATCATACTTTTACACTTTAAAAATCACTTGATCACAAGCCTAAATTGAACCTCAACCAGTGTCCTAAGCTAATGTGTATGACCGTCTGACCCAACAGTAGGTTGGACAATTCATTTAATCAACCACAAGATCAATCATGTGGAGTAATCTTCAACACGACCATGAAATAAGACCATTCATGTGATCTACCTCAAAACCAGCCTATAAATTCTATCATGAATCAACTTAACCATTAATGACACTTTTCATCCAATGTTCAAATTACCCATCCGTTGTTCTTCAAGATAGTGTTAAATTACCCATCCGTTGTTCTTCAAGATGAACCATCATATCACTAGATAAAGTTATTGTTAGGATTTCAATTTCCTTAATAAACAAATTGGACCATTCACTATCAACATCAGACCCCAGATCATCAACTCACCATTCATCTAGTCCATCATCTCATTCACATAACCCATACCTAGGTTACACAATTTGACCATTAAATAGAAAATACAAAGTTGTATCTACTCCAGATAGTCATCATAATGTTTAGGACCATAGAGGGATGACTTTTGTAATGATCCAACCATTGGATTTATATCAGCCAAATATTAGTCAATCCAACCATTGGATTTATATGGGCCAACAAATTGAAACTAATAAAACTGTAGGACTTCCAAGACTTGTAACTAGCTACTAGGGATTTTAATTAAATCATTCTGTGGCCCACTTATCTACATGGCCACCTTAAAATAAGGCCCTACAATTTGATGATAATAATAATAATAATAATAATAATAATAATAATAATAATAATGACAATGATAATAGTAAATAATAAAACTTATTCTACGAATAACAGTTAATATTCTAAAATCCATAGTATAAGTGGTCCCGGGTGTCTGAATAAATCCCTAGGACCATCTTAACCGTTGAGGCCCAAATTCAGAACGATCCGGCCACCAATTCAATGGAAACCCTCAATCAGAGCTTATAGCTAAGAGTATGGCCCACCTAAACTTTAGAACTGCCCCATCCTTGGTCAAGGACTTTGATTTGGCCTTCCAAGTGGAATGGACAAAGTAGATTGGATGTACATCACTGTGGACCCCACAATGGATCGGTTATGTACCACCGTCACTATACACATGCAGCGCAAGAGATCAAGGCTTGGGTCAAACCTGCCTTGACCCGGCACTTTCCCAAAACGGGAGAGATTCCCGCCTCCAGCCGTTCGAAAAAGGAAAACCCGTTGTTTTTTCTTCCTTCGTGATTGATCGAGATGTGGCCCACCATCTCATCATAGTTGGTTGATCCAAACAGTCCATCGGGATGGGACGAAAAATCTAACCATACCCATGGTGACTCCACACGTGGAAACTCACACACGTAAGCACACTTCCCAGCACAGTAGAGGGATGTGCGACCACTTCATTTCTGAAAATGAAAATATTCGTAACGCCTTTTGTTCGCTAGGCTAGCGATCTGTGTGAGGATTTCTTCTCCAATTAGAGCCCTCTAATTTAGATGAATTCAGACTGTCAACGTGCTACTCACGTGATAGGGTTGTCTGTGAAAAATCGATGCCCAAAACCTCCCTCCCGCTGGCTGTTTTCCAAGAAACCAGAAACCGGGATTGAATCATGGCCTCCCATTCACATCCAACAGCCCTTGGGGCATTGGAATCCCTACAAAAGGGAGAGATAGCATCCCTTCCCCTATTTCTACGACCGCACTCAAAAACGGTAGCCGCACTCGAGAAAAACAAAGAGAGAGAAAATAGGGGGTGATCAATCGGGCCGTGGAGCCGCACCACGCTGAGATGCAGTCAGCTGGGGCGAGTTCTAGTCAGGTCAGACTGCTGGCCGTGGTTGAAAGAAAGGATGGAGGGAGAGAATGAGATGGTGAAGAAGGAGAGGAAGGATAGAGAGAGTGTGGTTGTTGTGCAACCTGAACCGAACCAAACCGAGCTCGATCTAGTTGCAATCCCTGCTGGTTTGGGTGCTGCTGGAGTTTCAGCACACACACACATATAGAGAGAGAAGGAGAGAAAAGAAATGAAAGAAAAGAGAGAGAGATGGTGGTTGCACTGCGCTCAACCGAGCCCAAGTTGGGGTAGAAATTGGACCAGATTCTACTAAGTTGGGCCTGTTCACAATAGGTTGGAGTTGGTTCAGCCCAACAGCTGCTGGTGTATGGCTTTGAGAGAAGGAAGAAATAGAAGAAAGAAAATGGAGGGAGAGAGAAAGAGAGGGGAGAAAGAAAGAAGAGGAGAGGAAGTCTAGTCCTGAGTCGCTACCGAGTCGACTCGGCTGGGACCGACTCTAGCTTGGCTTAGGTCTAGTCCAAGTGTGGCTGGACCTTCAAGAAAAATAAAGAGAAAAAGAAAGTAAAGAAAGAAAAAAAGGGAGAAAGAAAAGAGAAAGAAGAAAGAAAATGGTGGTGTGTCGAGCCGAGTCAACAAGGTAAGTCCACCTTCTCCTTCCTGATTTGGATTCATTTCGAATTCCATTATTAATGCTACCCTATTTATCATCATTAGTATCATTAATATCAAACATGGTTAACCATGAGCAAATTACCTACACTAATGTTAGTTAGTACATACGAATTACAACTGTTAAACACAAGTGTTTTAGTCCTCACCCTTAAAGATTATAATTGATAATTATGATCATCATCATTAAATAATATTATCACGGGATTAGTATAATTTGGTTAATATGATTATTGAGTGTTAGTTGTTATTATATTATGGTTAGAAAGAAAAATCTTATTATTATTACTTGAATTATTTAAGAGATTATAAGCCACTATAAGAGTATTAGGTAATGTCAGCGTAATTGTTAATACTGGTTATTTAATACTTCCATTATGACTATTACTACATTTATGGTACAAAGATAAACAATAATAATTATAATCAGAGTACGAATCCTCAAATACAAGCCTAGCACTAAACCCTAGAAAAAAACCCTAATTTTACACCAAAACCCTAAGGCAAATAATTTAAACCCTAGGCTATAACCTTAAATCTAGGTGGTACATAGAACTTGGATCTAATTGTACAATTTCATGATTTGCGGTAGGATTTGATTCTAAGGGCACACGAACTTCCTAGCAACGTTAGTGGCGATTCGAACTATAAGGTGATGATTCTTCCCCTTGAGCTTTCCATTTTCCCATTAGCTTAAGTTATAATTTTTATTTTAATTTATAACTGATATATCCATTTCATAGTCACATGTGTTAATTGTTGAAATTAAATTGCTACGTTACATATTTAATGTTTATCCTGCATATTTATTCATGCTTGTGGATTATTTGTGGATTGCTTATGAAATTTAAACTGGTACATCAGTTGGAATGTAACCCATACTTGGGATGTAACCCGACTGGTTGTGATTGTAATGGACCTTTGGCTTAGTGGTTATTGAATGGTGGTATAAATTGACCATTGATGTGGGCCTACCATCTAGGGTTGTGGTGTCCAATGGTTTTCAAGGATGATCTTTTATCATGTGGTTTTGATATTTTCCCTATGTGGCTCGTTTTGATATTGGCCCTACGTGGCTTTATTTTGGTATTTTCCCTATATGGGTTCGATGCTTTATACTGTGCAACCATGCGATGGTAAGCCTCATATATTGTAATATGATTGGCCATTAGTCGACGACATTCCATTAAACATCCTAAGATGGTAGTCTCATGAGCCGGGGATGGTGGTATGGGACCTATGCCCGAGCTGTCCGCCTACGCTGGTAACAAGTCCCCCGTAGTGACCTTTGAGCTTATTTAAAATGGCTGGTTGTAATTGGACTAATAACGGGTTGGCTAATCATGCATACATGGCACAAACCAGCATCTATTACTATTATACATGATGTACGTATTTGTCTGACTGGATGCTTTTCCCAGGTCGATGATGTTCAATGGATGATTTTCCTAGGTCGATGATTGCATGGGTGACGAGCCCACTGTCCGCACGGATGAGCATCCCCGGGGCGATAATTGCATTTACGTATCCATGCACATAATAAGACTTGCATTATGTATTGTTTTGTATGCTTTGTTTTACAACTATGCTTACCAAATACGGCGGTGCGTAATCTTGAGGGGAATTCACACTGAGTTGGCCACTCATCCATCAAATATATAACTGTACAGGTAGTACAGGTAGCTTAAATGATTTTCAGGTTCAGATTGATGAGGAGCCGGGTACAAGTGCCAGGGTTGCAAGACCATAATGCTAAGGGGAGTTGCGCGATCTTACGGCTTACATTTACATTCTTCTGTTACTTTTTATGTATTAAATTATGTGAATTCTTGTATTTGTTATATCGAGACATTGGTTTATATAAGTCATTATGGGCAACTTCTTGTACATCCTAAACATAAATGAAAATTTTTTATTATGCATGATTTATCCATTTTACTCTCATCTGCTTACTCTGATAGTTGAAAAAAATATACTTAAATTTGACCATCCTCTAAGGATAACACTTGGGTTTTTGGGAAACAGGTCGTGTACTCGAGTCCTGAAAAGTTGAGGCATTACAGATACGGCTATACATCCCTGACAATCGTACCCTGCACCTCATCAATCTAATCATGAATATCATTTAAGCCACCTATGCTACCTGTATGGTTATATATTCGATGAATGAGTGGTCAGCTCAGTGTGAATTCCCCTTAAGATTATATACCACCACATTAGTTAAGCATAGTTGTAAACAAAAAGGCATTCAAAATAATACACGATGCAGTCTTATTAAATGCATGGATATGTGAGTACACATCAACTGGGGATGCTCATTAATTTGGCTTTTGGACGAAATCCATGCATGTGACGGGTCACCGGCGAAAATACATCTTGTACATGTGTAGTGCCAAACTCACTGAAAGTGGGTCAATAGTCAATGGTCTAGGAGCTAGCGAAATGATACCACGACTAAGGGCATGTGCTACAACATCCAAAATTAACCACCCGTCATCACTTGTATGCTATGAATGCATGATTAGCCCAACCATTATTATTCCATTTACAACTAGCCAATTCAAGAAAGCTCAAAGGTCACTACAAGGGATTCATCACCCAGCATAGGCTGACAACTCGGGCATAGTATCCCATTCCACCATCCCCAGCTCATGAGACTTCCACCTTAAGATGTTTAATGGAATCTCATTGACTAGTCACCAATCAAATTCAATATGTGGAAATTACCATCCCATGGTTATATGGGAATGAACCGTCGAAGCCACATAGGACAAATATTAAATCATGAGACAAATACCAAGTCGAAGCGATAAAAGGTCTCACGAAGTAAATAGTAAATCGAAATTGTGAAGAGGTTGCGTTGGCCAATGTTAAATCAAAGCAGTAAAAGATCATCCCCAAACCCTAAAAGATCATCCCCAAAGTCACATAGGCACAATAACCTATGGATGGTAAACTCACATTAACATTCCACCACCAAAGGTAACCTCCAAGTCGAGGGTCCATTTCTAACACATTCCGTCTCATTACATCCTAAGTGTGGCCTCACATACATAAGTGGAGTTTTCCACTAGTTAATGTAATGAATTAAATTCCATAAGTGACTTACAAATAATTCATTGACATGTGAAAGTATACAGATACAACATGCAGGACATATGTTAATCATTGAGTTCATAACTATCACAATAGATCATAAATCAGCTACATAAGCTATCAGTTAGAATTTAGATGGAAACTAACATGTAAGATCTAATAACTATTGCATGTGGTTATGGTTTACAAACCATCAACTATAATTCAAATGTAAGTCATCCCTTAAGATTCAATAATTAGTGTAAGTAATCACAAGTTATAAAGTAATAACTATAATTCAACAAAAACTATTCCTTAGACTAATTTGGAAATGGAAAGCTCAAGGGGAAGAAATCATCACCTCTATCTCTTATCCGCTCTCCACTAACTATGAATTAACTCAACACTTATTTTTGATGGTCCAACTTGGTGTGATCGCGTGTGATGATTTAAGCCTAACAAAACAAGTTAGACTTCTTAAGTTAGCTATAGGTAGTATTAAGAATGTCTATAAATAGCTCAATAAGAAGGGAATCGACTCACTGAGTCAACTCAGCTGATTTGGACTTGGTTGGAAAGTACCTGACGACGATGTCTAGCACTAAGATTGGGATTGCGAGCCCAAACATTGTTGGTCTGCTGACTGAGTACGGTCCCAAAATAGTTTGGGATTCGGGTCAGTCTCAACTCAATGAGTTGACTTGGTTTGGTTAAACAACTTTCTCCTTCCCCTCTCTTTTCTTCTCTACTTCCTTCCCCTGCTCTCTCTCTCTCTCTCTCTCTCTCTCTCTCTCTCTTCTTCTTCTCTCTTCTTTTCCTTCTCTCTGGAGGTCCAGAGATACTCTAAACCAGACTAAGGAGGGGATAGTGGCTCAATGATTGGACTAAGTCACATCAGTGAGTCTAGGTTCAATAGCAACTCAGTCGGGCCAAGTTGGTGCAACGGACTGCACCTTCTCATTTCTTCTCCCTTCTTCAGCCTCTATAGGATCGAGCGAACCTGGACTCAACTCATACACGACCCAAACCCAACAGGCTATCTAACTCGGCATGGACTAGATTCAAACTCGTCCTAAACTCAGACGAGAGTACAGCATCGCACCGCGAGCAGTAGCTCTCCCTCTGCATCTCTCTCCACCTACTGTAGACCCATCCAAACCTCTAGACAAACAGTTTCAACCAAACTCAAGTCACGTCAACTCGCTACTGCACGAAGACGGACAATAGGAAGCGAGGCAACCACACACACACTCTCTCTCTCTCTCTTTCCTTTTCTTTTCTTTATCTCTCTCTCTCTCTCTCTCTCTCTCTCTCTCTTTTGTTTCTTCCTTCTTGTTTGGGGGCTCAAGAGGGCCAGTACTGAAATGGCGGTAAAGACCACACTGGTTGAAGAAGGAATATGTCAATATGTCCTAAAGGGGGGTGAATAGAACTTTTTAAAGATTTACGAGTTATTAAAAATCCTATCACTCTAATCCTAACAAGTATGCAATTTTCAGGATTACTCAAATGTAACTCAACTGGCTTCCAAGCCTAGTAGAGGATCCAAATAATAAGCATGAAGCAGTTATAGTCTATGATGGATGTGACTGTGTGTGAAGTGTGAGCAGATATGAATTCAGTTAACATAATCACACAAATGATCAAGCATAAGAATTAATCACAGACAGTCATTTTTATAGTGGTTCGACTACATGTCTACTCCACTCCCGGCTGTCACACTCAACCCTTAAGTGTACCGGATTTCACTAAGGAGGTTTCCCAAGGTTCACCTCAAACCTAAGGTTTTAAATCAAGTTCACCTTCAACCTTTACATGGAGGTTTCTACTCGGTTCACCTCTAACCCTGGAGTTTTACTGGTTCACTCCTAACTAGATGTTTATGCTCTCCATAGACTAAGGGTCCACACAACGCACCCGAGAGTTTTACTGGTTCACTCCTAACCAGATGTTTATGCTCTTTACAAAGCAAGGGTCCACACAATGCACCTACCACGTACACTCCCGCCGGAGGCCTCCTTGAGGACTTCAAAGGGTGAGAACCACTTAAGACCCAATCCTAGAAAGGAATGATCACAAGTGTCCTCTGGACTCTAAGTACTTATAGATAAGTTGATGAGTCTCATTCAGCACAATGCCGAAGATCTCCTCCTCCTTGTTGACGAAGAGTCTTTGTAAGTGTTATGGTCTCATGCTTCTTTGGTTGTCAAATTTTGATGTGTCAAAACATCTATCTGTGTCCTGTGCTTGTATGATGATTTATATGAATTCAAGACACTGCATAAATACTTCAAGAAGCTACAAGTTGAACTTTTCAAGAAGCTACATATTGAAGTTCAAGAAGCTACATGTTGAAGTCTCAAGAAGCTACAATGTTGATGTTCAAGTCTTAAGAAACAACTCATGACTTCAAGACTAATAAGCAATGCATGAAGTAGTTGTTATGCTGATGAAGATCTCAAGTTTGAAGCTACAACAAGTTCAAGATCTCAAGCCTGATATGGTTCAAACAATCTACATTCGTTATATGGTTGAAGTTCAATGTCCATAAGACATGATTCAGGTTTGAATGACCTTAGGTTGACCCTTTAAGTAGGTCACTTTGGATACATAAATCAAATATTTATTTTACATAAGTTTGGTCTATTCTACGACCAGTCCTAGCTCTTGTTCGACCAGTCCTGGCATTGGTTCGACTAGTCCAAGAAATTCCACGACCAAATCCTAAGTAGTTGAAGATTTTTCGAAATTTTGGTACGCCCACGACCAGTCCTGGAGGTCCTTCGACCGGTCGTAGGTATGGCTTCGACTCGTCCACGACCAGTCGTGGATCTACGACTCAAAGTCCAGCAACGTAATCTATGGTCCTACAACCAGTCGTAGGCTACTCACGACCAGTCGTAGGTGACCCACGACCAGTCGTAGGCTACTCACGACCAGTCGTGGAACGACTTTCAAAGATCGCGCTCAATATTTCAAAAATTTGTTAGAGCTACGACCAGTCGTAGGTTTCTAAGACCAGTCGTAGGAACGATTTTTGCTTCTATAAATTGAACACGAAATTCAGAGTTTTCACACTTCAACTCTATTCAATTCAAGAATTTTCAAGTGATCACTTTGAGATAAGTCTGTGTTTATTTTAAGCTACATTGTGCTTATTTAATATTTCTTTTTGCTAGCTTATTTAATTTGATTTTGTTTCTATATTCCAATCTTATTTGAAAAGAGGAATTATCTTATTCCTTCTTCTTGGAATCAAAATCAAATATAGCTACGCCCAACAAGTTAAATCTAAAATCTATTAGAATTTAGAACCTTATGAATGTGAGTATTAGAAATTGAACTTTGACATTCAATCATCTACTCCGATTGGTTCTACCGGCTGCTAAGAAAAGGAGAAATCCGGTATTTTACAATTCTCAGTAAAATTTATTTACTTTTGGTTTTGTTTGAGGTTAAGCCAGAAAAATCTCATTGTACTGGTTTTGTTTGAGGTTGAACCAGAAAAATCTCATTGTATTGGTTGTCTGAGGAAAACCAGAAAACTCAGAAAAGAGGGGTTTTTGAATTGTGTAAGCCCAAGTGAAAAAGACACAATTGTAAAGGTTTTGGTGAACTGTGAAAACCTATTTGATAGTGAACGCTAATATCCCCCGTGTGAGGATATTAGGAGTGGAGTAGCTTTCTATGTGGTTATTGAAAGACAGTTGGTGTACACACAGCGAACCACTATAACTCTTTGTCTTGTGGATTGAATGCTTGCTTAATTTTCATATCTTTTATCATTCGATTGTGTGGAATGTACAAGTGGATGTGAATGTTGTAACTATTTACATTTCAAGCAAGTGTGGGGATTGTTGTAATAATTTAGATCTATATACGCATTTAATTTCAATTCCTTGCTATTTCATTTACTTATATTAAAATTGAGTCCTTGATCCAAAAGAGGTTCTAGAAATAAGGTTGTCCTACCATAAGCCCTTGTTTATTATGGTGTAAGGTTGTCCTTAGAACTGAATTTGTATCAATCTCTCAATACTCATTTATCAAGGTGATTTAAAATTTAGCATTGTGAATTGATTCATATTGTAAGGCTATTAGTTTAATTTATTTCCGCTAATTTTATTTTAAATTTGGCATAGTCCTATTCACCCCCCCTCTAGGACATATAGCTTGGCCTTTTTCAGTCTTCTACTCCCTTAATCCGCAACACAAGATAGTATATCAGTACTCAGCTTCGGGTTGGGTCAAGGTTATGATGGAATCCTACTCTCTAAAGATTTTCCTATAAGGAAGATAAAGTAGTTCCAATCTTATGCATTCAAGTCATCCCAGCTTAATGATTTGTCATTAAGGCAGTAGCTGGAGGATCCTTGAATGCAAAAGTTCATTCCCCAATCCACTCTATTGAATAACAATGGTGAGGGTGGATTGGAGGATGAACTCCCTTGAGAGAAAGGGCTTAAGATATAGGATGTAAGATGAGACACACAAAAGCTCTCTCTATTTTTCTCTCTCACAGCAACAAAAGACGAGTCCTCTATATATAGGAAAAAAGTTCCAACGGATATAAAACGGTCACATTTATGACAGAGTTCGATATCATCGAGCAGGTTCGATATCATCGACCGTATACTCTCGATAGCATTGATGGTCTGCTCGATGACTCGGACTCAATGTCATACGCTTTTGAAACTTTTTGCCAAATGGTCGATGAATCGAAACTATTGTCGATGTCATCGGATTTCGAACCCCAATTCCATCGATGACAGGTTCGATTAATCAACACATGAAAAATGAGAGAGACTTGACTTTGAGATATTTCAGGTTTTCATGAATGATCAGGGGAACTGTCGAGGTCATCAGAATTTGAATGTCAATGATATCGAGATCGGAGTCGATACATCGATAAATCTAGCGGATTTGTCTTTAAGCTTGTTGGACGATTTGTGTCCTTGTTCAATGCAATCGACCTGGTGTCAATATCATCGATATTTGAATATCGATTCTATCGAAGGGCCCCCGATCATAGTTCAAAACAACCTGAAATATTTGCTGTAAAAAATGTGCACCCACTATCGATATCATCGATGGACCTCTGATCTTATCGATATTTGAATTCAGATCATATCGGACGGTCATCAATATATCGAAGGAATTTGAGATTTTTATTACAAAACAGGGGTGTCGGAAATCTGTCTATCGATCTTATCGAGCCACTTCCGATGGACTCGAGGTTTGAATATCGATGATATCGATAGGTGTATCGATACATCGATAATTCGTCCAGATATGTTGTGAAGTTGCTGGACATATTAAGTGCTTTTATCGATGATATCGATAGGTGTATCGATACATCGATAAATTCGTCCAGATGAATATTTAGTTGCTGGATAGATTTGGTCCTCATATCGATAATATCGGCAAGGTAGCGAGGACATTAACAGAGCAGGTCGATCATATCGAGAGTGCTTCGATAAAATCGACACAGCGAGAAAAACGTAGAAATTTTCTGGTTAAAAAAAGTTTTCTCACCATAAAAACCCTAAGATGTCTATCTTGTTTTAAGAGTTTTAATCACCTGGTGTTTTGGGACAAGGGATGTGAGGATATGATTTACCTATGGCGAGCTTCCACACATCCGGATGAGGCAGACGCTTGAATTGTTCTTCCTATCGAGCTCTATAGACAGTCTGACCCACAACTCATGTAACTTGACAAACCAGGGCTCTAGCAGGTGCACTTTCAAGTACAAACCCAGACTTGGACAAACTCAGTGTGGTGTGGCTCAACTCCGAATGGGGAAGAAGCCTCAAGTGTTAATGACAGATCTCGACCCGGTGCTTGTTCCTTCAAGACGGAGTTTCTGGACGACATAGATGTATCCCATGAAGCTTGAGGAAGAAGGAAAAATAAGGTCCATTGAGGTTTAGGTGGTGGATTCGAGGCGGGAAGGAAACGGCTGGTTTTTCAGGTTTCTTTGCAAGGCATGGGAAAGAGACATTTTCTTTTCCTCCTTATAGAGATACCTAACTCTCTCAGGCCATTAAAAACACTTCTAAATACAGTTGGTATTGCAAAATCGGCTGTTATTTTCTTTTGGCGATGGAAGAGAGCCCTAAACTGCATTGCCTTAAGTGGAGGGTTTAGATTTTTCCAACAGCGGGACAGCTAAGATGGAAGGGGACATGCGCATGCGGATTGCCAGCTAAGGCGAAATAGAGTTTCTGTTTTTGGGAACCATCCGAGTGCATATCCCACTTGCGGTCGTTGTTGTGCACATGCACGTGTGCATGGCATGGTTTTGGTCATCTTCACGTTGCGCACATGATGGACGATTCCGATTATCTTGATGATTCGATCATGATGGCCCACAGATCCAATGAATCATGCATAGTCCGTTTGAAATGGACACTGGCAAGACGTAAAAAAGGAAAGAAGGAGGTTTCCTTATTCGGAATTCTCGGTCAGACCTAATTTGACCGTGCCCATGGCCTGGTGCGCCACAAGTGCACTCCCACTACCTAAAAGCAGGGCCTAATGTGATCTCCTCTGAGATCTGACCCGTCCATCAGACTCCTCAGGTCCAAATGGGTCCCCTGACCGAACATCAGGCAGATCCAAAGTTTAGGTGGGCCATACCAAGTGATTTTAGGTTTAACTTATGGATTCCTGCTGATCTGCTAGTCGAATCATCTTGAATTCAAATATTAATGGTTAAAAGATTCCTAATAGGATATATGTCCAACGATCAAGTATCTCTAATATCTAGGGGTTCCTATGGACAGAAGAGTGTCAATTTTTATCGATTCAATGGTCGGATTGTTATCAAACGTGATCAACTCACTTCTATGAGTCATAGGGACTTAGTAACTATCTAGATAGGGTCTTAAAGTTGAGTTTTAAAAGGCTGGTTATTGAATCAATGTAGTTACGTTGTGCATTGATTGATGATTCGTCATGGAGTGAATAAATGGTGATCCTAATGATTTGGGTCCCGATTATAAGATGATCTAAGATAAGGGCCTTTCATGGCCCTCATTGGATGGTTCTGATGGTCGATTTAGGGGTCAAATGCTTTAAATTTCCAACCAATCCAAGTCTCACTCATTTAATGATCGTCCTTGCAACACAATAACTAGATCGTCTCGAAAAGTTCACTATAGGTGTCCCACAACATATTCTTGGAATATTCAAGCCTAGATGTACAGATGATCCATACGATTAATGGCCAGATCTGTATACATACACTGTGAAAGGCTCGCAACACTTTATGGCATACTTCCCACTGTTTGGATTGGATTTCAATGGTACAAAGCACTCGTTTTCATATCGGGGTCATGATTTAATGATCAGAGTCATTGATGGTCGGTCCCAAAGAGTTAGATCACATCTAAGGTTAGTTTTCATGGTAATGCTCGAGTATAGAAAAGTACAGGGTGTTACATCTATAGCCTAGACCTCTTTCCCAATGAGATTCATGTCTCTTCCTTGTGATTCATCAGTCAAATAAGCATTTCATGCTTTTATTAAGGAAGAACATGATCTTATTCCTTCTCTAGAGTAGTGAGACCAACCTTATAGGTACATTTATAGTCTCTATGATACTCTAGAGTGTCCATTGGTTGAATCCCCTAGGAACAATAACTTCCCATTAGTTATAGGATATTCAAAGATTCATTTCTTCTTCCTTGTGATTCATCACTCAAATAAGTATTCCATGCTTCTATTAAGGAAGAACATGATCTCATGCCTTCTCAAGATATTGAAACCAGCCCTATAGGTATATTTATAGTCTTTATGATACTCTAGAGTGTCCTTCAGTTGAATCCCTTGTGTAGGACGTGTTGCCTTGTGTAGGCATATGTTGTGAAAAGGTGAGCTTAAGAAGTCCTAGAGGCGGGGTGTAATGCCCTGAAAATCAGGGGTCGAGCAAAGCTCTACTCCCGAGTTCCAACGCATCACTTATGTAACATAGATAATGATGATTGAATGTTATCCACATCTTGTAACACCCTGAAAATCGAGGGTCGAGCAAAGCTCTACTCCCGAGTTCCAATACATCACTTATGCAATATAGATAATGATGATTGAATATTGTCCATATTAGTGCATTTAAACATGAGTGAGATTATACTAAAATGGCATATCATACTCCATAGTTAATGTAATTTGGCAAGCGGAAGACTGAAACATATGCATTTAATTATGAAAATGTTTCACAAATTTCGGAGTATGAGTATGAAACCGGGTTAAATATATACATGTGTTATTTCTAACCATATCAAATACAGGAAGTAAATGTGTTCAACTAAACAAATATCCCAGTAGTCCCTGCGCATCGGTATAAGATCTACGTAGATCCGCCCAATAGTTGAACGTAGGAGAATCATTCCTCCTCGCCTATGAAGTCCAAATCTGCTGTATAGACCTTGCCATCACCTGCATCTAAACCAGAGTCTGAGTGGTATTTTAAAACATAGTCCCAAGTGGGAATGAGTAGCTAATTCAGTGGAACTATAAAGCAAAGGTTAATATGTTATCAATTCAATCAAGCAGTAATGATAAAGCAGTACAACAGACATTCCTAAGTGCTCTGATAATGCAAGGATGATATGTATCAATGATGCATACCTCGCCTGCACTCCCTCAGCGACATCCTCTCATGATCGCACATGACAAACTCCCTAAACGTGCACTTCCTCGCCAAAGCACGTGTAAATGCGGTGCATGTACGTGATTAGCCAAGTTCTTAATTAGACTTAATCATATAGCAGCTTTGAAGAGCTAAGGTACCTCTCTTTCTATCATTTACCCAAACAATGATCCATCTAGGGTCGTCAGTCCTAGTTAATTACATATGATAGGCAAGTTCGTGAGTTTATACTGTAGGTTGCTACAGGAGGCTCATCACCTCACCGAGGTCACTACCACCAACGCCCTACCAATTGGTAGTATATTTTCGAAGGCTCGTCACCAACCCAACTGGGGACCATAGCCAGGCTACGCAGGGGTAGGCCTATTTTATACTCAAGGTCACTATGGCAAGGATCATCACCTTAGCGTAGTCCTAGTATATACTCGAGGTCACTACGGAAAAGGCTCGTCACCTTAGCGTGGGCCAACAGCTCGAATACAGTGTCTCATACCAGTATATTCAGCTCGCGAGTTTGGGTTGCTCACTGGTCACTACGAGGAGGTTCGTCACCCCAGTGTAGGCCGATAGCTCGACCACGGTGTCTCATACCACCATGCCCGGCTCATAAGTTTTAGCGGATCGAGGTACCAAGGTTAAACGGGCTTTTCACTGGTAAGTTTGGTACCTTAGGTTCAAACAGTAGCGTCCATACATGGTGAACATATATTGGGTCAATCGGGTTACTTGACAAGCTCGACTGGTATGAATGTCCGTTGAATTAATCGACATGGAGCGCATATGCACTCCTTGTGGCCTAGCCACTATCGATAATCAGTGTACGACTCGGATTCCTCGAACGTATCCGTGGTGGCTAAAACAGTTTGACCACCGATCGTAAACCATTACTGATTGCATAGACTACATCGTAGCCCCAATCACACTTCAAATACAATAAGCATTCATATGTGCTAGTCAAAACAGCAAGTAGCAACCAATTCAAATATAAATCTCATATAAGCGTTTTAACGAACACATAGAGTACATGTTATCATATATAGGCCTTCATCCATAAATCACGTAGTAGCAAGACAGATTACATAAAGGAAGTTGTAACTATAGATAAGGGAATTGGAAATCCTATCTCAACACCCTCATTACATACATTTCAACAAGCATTTTCTCATTTAGGCATTTTATCAAACACTTAGATTACACATATCACATACATGTAATAACTTAGTTAAAATGCATATTATAGCAAATCCTTTTACATAGGAGTTGTCACACATACAACAATCAAGTATTCCCAAATAACAACTATGGCAAGCAGAAATCATAATTCCATATTCATTCAGACATTTCAACAAACACATAGAATACATTAATTTCATCATAGTTCATATATATGTGTAATACGCAGAAACATTGTATCTAAGCATGTGTGATAGCAATCAAGTTAGTTATAAATCATTAACAGACATTGAAAGCCTTGAAAACCATAACCTAAATGTTTATAGTCTACACCTTTCGTCGGTAAATCCATACCGAACTCAGTTTATATACTAAGTCTTCATCTATGGCACAACCGCAACCTATAGCATGAAATAGGTTAGCTATTTTACCATTTACACTATTTGGATACCTAAAATATATTAGGGTTAGGATTTCTTACCCAATAACAGGATCAGAATCGCTGGTATGGTGACACGGAAGCGGTGGTTAAGCACGTGGAGTGGTGAGATAGAATCCCAGGAACAATCTCTCATTCTCTCTCTCTCTCTCTCTTCTCTTTCTTCTCTCTTCTCTCTTCTAGGGTTGAAATTCGTATGGAATGAGAGAGGGGTGGGTTTAGGTCTTTATATAGGCCCAGAATTGACTTAAATGGCCCCAGGGCCATGGTATACTTAGGTTATAGCCAAAAGTTGGTTGTTTCGGGCCAACGGAGCTCATCTGGAGGCCCCTTTTCTGCATACGGTCTATGAAAAGTTTTCTGACATTGGATCTAGGTCAGGTTAAGTTTTTAGTCCGATCGGATTTACAGATCGACCGCGAAGGATCAGTTTCAGTTCAACGGTCACCATTACTCGATCAGGGCTTCAAGTACACTGACATGTGTTGGAAATTTTCCCTGATCTAAGGGTGTAGTTGGGTCAGAATTTGACAAACTGAAACCTTAAATTTGTCCCGCAAGTGAACGGCCCAAATCACTTAAATCTGAGTTCATTTTCTAAAAATATTCGTGTTTCCCACACACTTCACTTGGGGCTCAAGTTATGCATTTTTAGATACTGTTGGGACTTGATTTCCAATATGGTTGTCAAGCCCAATCAGGCAATGACTTATGCAGACTTTCGATGCGCGGTCCGGGTCCAATACAGAGTTTCAATGTGTTCCCGAGAGCGGGTTTTGAGATTGCCCCTAGGTTTTTAGGTAATTTAAAGTTAGCTATTTTAATGTTTTTGGGTCTTTTAGTTTGTATAAAAAGTGGTTCAAGCCAAATCCATCGATTGTTTAGTTTAGTACTTAACTAAATTCTGCCTTAATTACGACAGAATAAGGTCCTAGGGTAGTTCTATGCCCCTTTTTAGTAATTTTAGGAAGTATATTATTTTAATTATTTTTCTAGTAGTTCGTCATCAAGTCTACTTCATCTCTACCAAATTTCATTAAATTTCATGTTGTAAAAAAATTCTAAAAATTCTAGAAGTAACAACTGTCTGAACTAATAATTTTTGGATAGTAGTCACATCAAACTAGATTAAACTATATTAAAATTTTTATTATATTTTTTACTTATTTTTATATGAAACTAGACTTATTAATCTTCAATCTGGCTTTTGAATCACCTAAATCGGATTTATAGCGAGGGAGATATGACTTTTTAAAGTCATTAAAAAACTGAAGAATTTTGCAGCGAGGGTCCACCGGTTTTCGGTGCACCAGTGGTGCGCCACGGTCAGCCCGGTGGTGCCACGGTCCGCTGGTCAGCCGGGCGCGGTGCGCCGCGATCAGCACGGTGGCGCCGCGGTCGGCTGGAGTGCCAGCCACCCGATGTTTTTGAAACAAGCGTATCTTTCAATCCGGAATGACTTACGTGACGTGCAATATACGATTTTGAGGTAAGAGAAGCTGATCTATTCAAATAACCTATTTATTTTGTGAGATTATATAAGTTTAATGGTTAAAAACTCATTTTATTTATATATTTACTATTTATAGTAAATTTTAGTTTAAGAATTATTCTTCATCATTTAAACTTTATGATTAGTGTCTAATATTAAAGTACTTAGAAAAATTTGAAGAATGAGGTAGTGAAATGTGAGATTTTTGAAGGAAATGGGTAAAAAGGAAATTTAAGGCTTTAGGAATGAGTTCTGAGAAGTCAATAAGGTGTTATGATAGACTCATTACCTAAGGACGTCTAACTCCAAGTTGGCAAAAATCAAGAATGTTACACAGGGTGAATAGGAATATACCAAATAATCGAATAAAGTGCTGAATAATTAAACAAATCAGAAATCTCAATTGTACTAGTATTGAAATGTTGATTCAAACTGATTCGTAAGACAACCTTCACCCAAACAAGTTCAAGCGGGACAACCTTATTTCACGAATGTGATAAGAATCAAAATTCCAAACTAAGCAAAAGTAAATAAAACTATCTATTACAAACATTCACCACTTTAGCATAAAAGAAATTACAACCATTCACCACAAAAATAATAAAAGCATTCACTACAACATAAAGAATTATAGTGGTTTGGTGTGTCAACAACTATTCCCAAACAGTCACACCTACTCCACTCCCAAAATTACTAACCATGTAATTTTGGCTTTCACTATGAATAAGGTTTTCACAGGGTCACCTTAAAACTTGATACAGTTGTGATTTTACACGGCTATCACAAACACAAACCCTGACTGAGATTTTCTGGCTATCTTAGAAAAACTAACACTGAGATTTTTTGGCTATCTCAAAAAAACCAAATACAAAATGTAAATGTATTCTTATCTTCACCATAGAAGAAGCTGTAGCTATAGAACTGCTTTTCTTAAATGAAGAATGTTCAATGTTCAGTCCGATAGAAAAGGTCCAGGGTTCTATTGATTTTAATTAAATTTAAACCAAAGGCTACTTATATTAATTCCTGTAAATCTCAAAAAGAAGAGTATTCCCTCTCTTTTTAGAATCAGGATAATAGAATTAGAGATTAAAGAATTAAATAAAAAGCTATAAAATAAATTATAAATATCGCTTAATACCTTGCTAATAAGTGAGGCTTCTTTCTCACTTGGATAAGGACTATGATAAGCTTGAATTGTACTTTCGGATTGAGAAAGAACCTCAATTTATAGGTGAAGAAGTTGTTGCTTCTACTCATCTAAGACAGTTTCGACTCGTCTAAGTATCGAATTTAGTTTCAACAAATTTTTAATTTTAAGCGGGATAAGATTTAACGAATCTTCGACTGGTCGAAGGCTCTGTTCGACTAGTCGAAGGTGGTCTTTGACTGCTCGAACAGGGTCTTCGACTGGTCGAAGGAGCTAAAATCTGAACTATATTAGTTGTTGGACTTCGAGTAGAGGAATGTTCGACTGGTCAAAGAGGGTCCTTTGACTGGTCAAGGAATCCACTTGACTAGTCAAAGATCTAAAAGAATTTTTATTTCACTTCGGCTTAAACTAGTACTAGTCAAGAAATTCCTAGACTGGTCAAGCCACAACTTAGGCTGGTCGAAACTCAACCAATTATAAGTATAAAAACTCAATTTAAAATATATTTTGAAATCACCTAAACCTAAGGTCTTTCTAGAGTTTATAATACATGTATGGACTGAACTTCATTACTTTGAAGTATATTAGGGATTTGAACATCTCTTAGGAGCTTGATCTTTTACTAGAACTTAAGTAGATCGAGCTTGTTCTTCAACTTGAGCTTGAGCTTGAGCTTGATCTTCAACTTGAGTTAGGCTTAAACCTTGATCTTGAACCAATCTTGAAGATCATTTGCTAAGATGTTTTAACAAGATAAAATTTGACAAAAAAAGGTTTTTTTTTTTTTTTTAATGTGCTTTAAACATTATAACACTTACAATCTCCCCCTTTGTCAATTTTGTGACAAAACACTTAGTATTGCAAAAATCCAAATGAAGCATGTATCTTTGTACTCATGTTGTAAACGAGTTGTTGAAGATTGCAAAATTTTAAAATTTACTACTCCCCCTTAATTCGCACTTTCCCTGTATTATGACATACAACCTTCCATTCCAATACATTCTCCAAGCATTTAAACATATTCATTTTCCTATCATTCACATGCATCATATATCATATATTCAAACATTTCAAAACATGCATGCCCATTTTTCAATCCTCTCCCCTTTTTTGCCACAAGTTGACAAGGGAAGAAAGAGGTGAATTATCAAGGAAATGAGATATTCATGAATAACCACAGAAACACCATAGAAGAAATAAAACACATGAATAGATTAAGGAGAGTAGCATATGCAATTGTCGAGATAGAGAAATAATCATCCAAGGAGAGTGTAAAGAAGTCATCAAGCAAACCAAGTAAAGTTAAAGTTATACAGCCCCATAAAAACTAAAATGAAATAAACTCAGTCGGATCCAGACGATGAAGGAGCAGGCATAGAGGTATCAAGCTGATGCAAACTTTTCGCAATACGATGAAAGTACTTTTTCATGTACTTCATTGATGATTTCTAAGTTTGAACCAGGTTATCCTGAGAAACCTATAATACAGTAACCTTCTCCTCCAAAGATTTAAGCTGATCATTAACCCGAGAAAGTTGATAGTCTGGATCTTCTGGATTATCCGACTCATCGAGCTCAGTAAAAATGTCGTCCATTGAAGTGTCTTCAGGTGCACGTGCTTCTTCCTCTTCTTCTTATCGTTGACCAAGAAGAAATTCTAGATTCATCTTATTCAAATTGGTGTTATTAAATGGTAAAACCGACTTCGGTGCCTCAAACGTAAGAATGGTAACATTACAATGTAAGGCAATACATGTCATGAGATAGGCAAATGGAATAGAACCATGACCAAGATGAAGACGAAACTAAATAATGAGGTAGCACATGAGAGAAGGGAGACAAACTTGTATTCCAAATGTAATGGAATGGAGGACGTGAGTCATAAAGGGAGTAAGTTCCGACTTATTCCCCGATCTAGGATAAACGTTTGACGTAAAGATCCGATGAAGGACTCGATATTTTGGGAGCAATTGGTTAGCACGTAAAGCATTGCCAGATTTTCATTTAGCATTAAAATGACATAGCTTATAAGTAATCGCTTCTTGTTCAGAATGAGTCATTTTATCAGCTAAATTATCAATTGGAACCGCATCATTTGCAACAGCAATCTCAGTCAATACTGAGATGGTATAGCGATTTACAATGAATGTGTCTTCTACAAATTTAATCATAAATGTAAGGTCTTTGAGATACACATCATAGATAGAAGTATACATCGCTTGTGCTATGGAACAGTAAGTCGTTCCACCCCAACCAAATATGCCTTCCCAACCAACATTGGAAAGTAAAGGAACAAGTTCAAATGAAGCAATGTGAGCAAGATTGACAGTACGCTCTATAATTATATCTCTTGATCTGAAATTCCTAACTTGCTCCGAATCTTCTTTGGGGCCCCTTGGGGTTCACACATTAGATGGAGTCGGCTTAGATGATGAGCTACCATGACTCTTACGTGTTGCCGTTCTTTTAGTACGATGCTCCATTTAATGTTTGCATAAGAAATAATAAAAGAGAGTAAAAGGATTGTCGATAGATCAGATTTTTCACAAAACTCACTATAAAAAGGGTTTGAAATCAAGAATAAACCCCAAATAAGAGATTGACTAGCAAGGAAGTAGACAAAATTTAAAGGAAATTGAAAAATAACTACTTACAAGCAAGTTTAGAAGTTGGGTTCATCAAGAGGAGCACCAACTAGTTGAAGAAGATGGTGAAAATGATATGAAAAAAAAAAAGAAGAAGCAATTTTTTCCCTTTATGTGTGAAATCGCGCAGTCCTCGACCCGTCGAGAAACCCACAAAATATGATTTTTTGACAAAAAAATTATTATTATTATTTTTTAAATATCATATTATGCATTTAATAAATATACACATAAAACAAATACATGCATAAACACTATGATTAATTAAAATTACACAAACCAATATCATGCTTTAAATTGAAAAATATATTCCTGTCGAGCCGTTTGGTTAGTATGTCCACAAGATGCTTCTCAGTTTGAATGTATTCTAGCACAATACTCTTGTCTTCAACTAATTCTCAAATATAATGGTATCAAGTATCGATATTTTTAGTACGAGAATGTTGGATTGGATTTTTTGAAATATTAATTGTGCTCGAATTATCGCAGTATAAAGTCATTGTATCTTGTAAAATACCATAATCAGTTAACATTCTTTTCATCCAAATAAGCTGAGTGCAGGCATTACCAACTGTGATATATTCAACTTTAGCTGTTAAGAGAGATATAGAGTTTTATTTCTTAATGAGCCATGAAACTAAACAGTTCCCTATGTAGAAACATCCACCATTGGTAGATTTTCTATCATCAATATTTCCTGCTCAGTCTACATCAGTATATCCATCAATTTGTACAAATATATCATGCAAATATCATAGTCCTAAGTTAGGAGAACTTGCGACATATCTGATTATCCGTTTAACAACAATTAGATGTGATTATTTAGGATTAAATTGATATCTAGCACATATTCCAACATTAAAAGCAATATCAGGTCTGCTAGCAGTTAAATATAAAAGACTACCAATCAGCTTCGATATAGGCGGGAGTCTACACTTTTACCTGATTCATCTTTTGAGAGTTTAAGAGTTGTACTCATTGGAGTATCAAACTTCTTTCCATTCTCAAACCCAAACCTTTTTAAAAGGTTCAAGGCGTATTTGGTTTGTGAGATGAATATATCATCTTCGAGTTGTTTAACTTGTAATCTAAGAAAATAGTTTAGTTAACCAACCATGATCATTTCAAACTTAGATTTCATCAGATTTGTAAACTCAATACATAAGTTAGTGCATGTAGATCTATAAATTATATCGTCAACATAGATTTGAAATATCAATATCTGATCATTATATTTCTTGACGAATAAAGTCTTATCAATGCTACCCATAATGAAGTTATGACTAAGTAAAAATTTAGTCAAATTTTCGTACTATGCCCTAGGAGCTTGTTTCAAACCATAAAGTGCCTTTTTAAGACAGTATACATGATTCGGAGATTTGGGGTGCTCAAAACCCTTAGGTTGTTCAACATATACCTCCTCATGTAAGTCACCGTTTAAAAATACACTTTTGACATCCATTTGATATATTTTAAATTTCTTATAATATGTAATCGAAATAAATAATCTTATGGATTCAAGGCGGGCAACTGGTGCAAAGGTTTCATCGTAATCAATACCTTCTATTTGTGTGTACCCTTGTATAACCAGTCGATCTTTATTTTTGATAATATTACCTAATTCATCAATTTTATTCTTAAAAATTCATTTGGTTCAAATTATATGTTTATCAAAAGGTCTAGGAACCAAGTACCATACATTATTTCTGACAAATTGATTTAATTCTTCTTGCATGGCAATTATCCAACTTTCATTAGCAAGTGCTTCATTTACATTGGCTGGTTCAATTTGGGAAGTGAAGTAGACATAATTACAGATATTTTCTAATTGTTTTCTTGTCTGAACACCAGTACGAGGGTTACCAAGTATTTGATCAGTCGGATGGTTTTTGACTATTCATAATTCAGTATCAACTGATTTGGATAAAGAGTCAGATATATCAATTATATTGATTTCATCATCATCTTGATCAGGTATGGGTGTGATTTGTTAATCATCAATTACTACATTTATAGATTCTTAAATCACCCCAATTCTTTTATTAAGAACTCGATAAGCACGACTATTTAAGGCATAGCCTAGAAAAATTCCCTCATCATTCTTAGCTTCAAAATTTTCTAAATTTTCTCGGTCACGTAAAATAAAGCATTTACTTCCAAAAGTCTGAAAATATTTGACAATGGGTTTTTTATTAAACCATAGTTCATAAGTTATTTTATTTTTTGATTTTCTAATGTGAACACGATTTATAATATAACATGCAGTATTAACAGCTTCTGCTCATAATTTTTTTGTAGTTTCATGCTATTTAGCATTACACTAGCCATTTCCTGTAGAACTCTATTTTTTCTTTCAACAATTCCTTTTTGTTGAGGTGTTTTGGTAGCAAAGAACTCATGCGATATACCATAATCATTACGGTACTTCTCAAAATTGTTATTCTTGAATTCAGTGCCATGATCACTTCTAATTTTGATCACAGATATCTCTTTTTTAGTCTGAATACGCTTTAAAAATTTTCTAACTGCATCGAGAGTATCTGATTTCTCTTTTAAAAAAGCTACCCAAGTATATCTGGTGTAATCATCAATAATGACCAAAAAATACTTCTTTCCACCTTTACTCTCTGTTCTAGTTGGTCCTACTAGATCCATGTGGAGTAGTTCTAGTGGTTTGGTTGTGGCTAAGGAGTTCACTTTCTTGTAACTACTCCTGATCTGTTTGCCAATTTGACATGCACCACATACTTTTTCTATCTTTTTCAGCTTGTGTAAACCACGTAAGTGATCTCTTTTGCTCATCTTATATAGATATCTATAGTTCACATGTCCAAGATGTTTATGCCAAAGTTTAGTCTCGTCTGTTTAGACCATGCAACGTGAATGGTTAGATGAGCAAGATTTATCGACAATATAGTAATTTTCAGAGGTGAGATAATAAATGAGAATGGTAATGTAATATTAAAAGGTCACGGGACTTCTGAAAATAAAATGCAAATAGCTGAAAAATAAATGCAAATATCTGAAATAAATAGCAACCTCAAATGCACTAGTCTTGAGAGGTTGATACAAACGTTGTTCTAAGGATAACCTTACACCAAAAACCAAGGTTTATGGTAGGACAACCTGATTTCTAGAACTTCGGTAAGTATCAAAAACTCAAACAGATACAGAGGCAAAAGAAATAAATCTAGCTATTACAACATTCACCACAAGTACATAAAAGAGATACAAGCATTCACACACAAATATCAAATACAACATCCACCACAACTCCAAGAATTATAGTGGTTCGGTGTATACACCAACTGTTCACAAACAGCCACACCTACTCCACTCTTTCACTATGAAAGAAGGTTTTCCAAGGTTCACCTTAAAACCTTTACAGATGTGTTTTTCAATTGCGCTTACAAAAAAAAAAAAAAAAAACCGACACTGAGATTTTCTTGGTTGATCTCAATCAAAACCAAAAAGGAGATTTTTCTTGCTAAATCTCTCAAACTATATACAGAAAATTGTAAAAATACTGATCTGAAGATTCTTCTTCGATGTAGCCGGTAGAATCGCTTCTTTGTAGATGTAGATGTTCAAAGTTCTATCTCACAAATGAAAGGGTTCTAGGTCTAGATGAATTTTAAATTAAATCCAACCTTTGGCTACTTGGATTCAATTTCTTGGATCTCAACAAGGGTTAAAGCACAATTCCCTTTTTATCAAATAGGATTGAACAACAAGAGATCAAGAAATTCAAAACCAAAAAACTATATAAAAGAATCTTAAATACCGTATAATAGCTTCACAATAGCGGGGACTTAGTTCTCAAATAGGTAGCTTGAATTGGCTTGGAATGAATTAAAAAATCTGAGAAAAGTTCTCTATTTATAGGCTGCAATTCGGTTCCCTCGACCAGTCTAAGGTCTGCCTCGACTGGTCCTAACCGTAACCAATTTTCAAAATTTCTGGCGAGATCGGATAAGCCCGTCACTTGACTGGTCGAGTGGCCTGCTCGACTGGTCGAGCCAACCTCCAGGACCAGTCGAATAGGGTGCTCGACTGGTCGAAGAACCACTAGAGTTATCCAAAATTTTGAATAAATTTTTGAATTGGCCGAGAAAAACCCTAGACTAGTCGAGCTAGTGCCTGGACTAGTCGAACCATAACTAGGACTAGTCGAAGTAAAGCCTAAAATAAGTACATTGACCCAATATAAATATGTAACATTAATGACCTAAGCCTAAGGTCTTTCTAGGGTCATGTATACCTTAAATGTGAGCATAGAACTTGTAACATCGGACGCTTCGGTAGATAGTATACTTAAGGTACTCTGAAGCTTTATCTTGTACACTTTGAAGCTTAAAACTTGTCTACTTGATCTTGAGCTTGTAAACTTGAACTTGAGCTTGTGTACTTGGTCATGAACTTGATCATGTAATGCACTTAGACTTGAACTAGTATTTGCAGTCACACTTGCACTTGGTCTTGTGTATGAACTTGATTTTGTATCTACAGTTTAACATGCACTTTGATTTGAAGTAGTAGAAGAACTTTGATGTTGATATAGAAGACTTGAAACTCATCTTCGAATAAAGGTGAACTTTCCATCTATCGAACTTGAAGGTGAACTTTCCATCAATCAAACAAGTCAATCACTCTCAAGTGGTTTGTCACTGCAAAATTTAACAACACAGGGTGATAGATCTAAAACATAGCACTTACAGAGCCGCCATTTACTTCTTTGATATTCATGAATATCCCCTTGTCACTTCTCATATGTCTTGAGCATCCACTATCCAGGTACCATCTTAAGTGGCTAATGGCTTTGAAAGCTATGTGGACAACAAGACACTTAACTTTTGGAACCCATTTCATAACAGTTCTAGGTTTAGGAGTGGCTTTTGAATTTTGCTACATTTGGGAGTTAGGATTTCTCCTTTTTCTATAAACTCCATATTCATTTGAGTTAGACTTTAAAAGCTCTTTAAGCAAGTCCACTATTTTTTTCAGCTAAAGGAGATTTATTATTCTTTTAATGTTTATAGCTGATGGTATTATTATTTTTAGGAACTTAAAAATGTTTTGAGTTTTTGAAATTAATACTATTAAAATCTCTTAAAGTCTTACCTTTAGAGTTAGAGGATTCTCCTCTTATAAAGATAGGAGCAGAATCCTTGGATTTCGAAGAATTACCTTTTGATATAACCCAGACTAGATTTGTCACCACATTTTCTAGATGAGGTTAACAATTTTTCAAGCTTTTGGTCACCATGGGTATATTTTCAAGTGTCCTTTAAACTCAAAAGGGAAGAAACTTCAAGTTTTAGTTTCCCATTTTCGATTTTGAGATTTTGCAATTCAGAAGATTTAAAAGTTAAATCTAATTTTGTTCAACAATCTAAAAAATGAGATTTTTCTAAAACCGTGTTTTCAAGTTCTTCTTTTAGTTTAGCATATTTCTCTTTTTGAATTTTTAATTTGACATCAATTTTACAAGTTTCTCTGTATAGGGCATTGTAGGCATCTTAAAGGTCATCTTCATTTTCATTTTTAGGGTCACTCCTGAGATTTTCATAGTCAGATATATTACAACTATCTGAGGAAGTGACTCTAGCTATGGTCATAAGAGCTTTCACATCATTTGCATTTGTATTTTCTTGTTCTGATTCATCATACTTATAAGTGCTTTCAGAGTCAGATGATTCATCCCAAGTAACTATCATGCACTTTCTTTTTTACCAATCCTTTTTAGGACATTTATTGACCAAATGCCCATATTCATGATGGTTGAAACATTGACTGTCCTATGTTTTAGATTTACAAGAATTAGATTTTCCTTTTCTTTTATTAGTTAATTTTTAAAAATCTGATCTTTTCTTATTTTTAAAAATTCTATAAAATTTCTTAGCTAACATTGTCATATCATCTTCATTTTCAATATCAGAATTAGAACTATTTTCTTTTGAAATAGATTTAGAAGATTTAAGAGCAATAAACTTAGCTTTAGGAGCTTTAAAATTCAACTTATATGTTTGTAAAGAGTCATCTAACTCTTCAACCTTTATAAGATCGGTATCTCTCAATTCCTAAATGACAATAACTTTAGAATTGAATCTTTCAGGAAGAGATCGTAGTATTTTTGCGCAAACCTTGCTTTCTAGGATTCCATCTCCTAGACCTCACATGAAATTTACTATGTCATTTAGTTTTGTATAGAAATCCATGAAAGTTTCATTTTCTTCCATACAGATTTTCTCAAATTTGATAGTGAGGATTTGAACTATTGATTTCTTGACTATAAAAGTTCCTTCATGTGTCATTTCGAGAATATCCCGAGCTTACTTAGTTGTATCACATGAAATAATTCTTTTAAATTCATCAGGCAATAGAACGGAAGTTATGGCATTTAAGGCTTTAACATTAGCACTGCTTTCACTTTTCTAAGTTGCAGTCCATAAATAGAATACAGTTTCTCTCATAGATTTAAATCCATCACTGTCTAATACCTCAGTCATAGGAGGTTTCCATTTAGTCATGGTAGCTTACCACACACTTTCATCTAAGGATTTTAGAAAAAATCTCATTCTGGCATTCCCGTATGAATAGTTAGAGCCAATAAAAGGAGGTGACCCGGTAATAGATAAACTATCGAAATTTGACATAATAAAGCTTTAGATCTTTAACTCAAGGAAATTAATCAAAAAAAATGAGCAACCTTGCTCTGATACCACTTGAAAAGTGGAGCTTAAGAAGTCCTAGAGGGGGGTGAATAGGACTACGCCAAATAATCGAATAAAGTACTGAATAATTAAACAAATCAGAAATCTCAATTGCACTAGTATTGAAACGTTGATTCAAACTGATTCGTAGACAACCTTCACCCAAACAAGTTCAGGCAAGACAACCTTATTTCACAATTGTGATAAGAATCAAAATTCCAAACTAAGCAAGAGTAAATAAAACTATCTATTACAAACATTCACTATTTTAGCATAAAAGAAATTACAACCATTTACCACAAAAATAATAAAAGCATTCACCACAACACCAAGAATTATAGTGGTTCGGTGTGTCCACAACTGTTCTCAAACAGCCACACCTACTCTACTCCCAAAACTACTAACCACGTAATTTTGGCTTTCACTATGAATAAGGTTTTCACAGGGTCACCTTAAAACCTGATACAGTTGTGATTTTACAAGGCTATCATAAACACAAACCCTAACTGAGATTTTCTGGCTATATCAGAAAAACCAATACTGAGATTTTCTGTCGATCTTAGAAAAACTAAATACAAAATGTAAATGTATACTTATCTTTCCCATAAAAGAAGCTATAGCCATAAAACCTCTTTTCTTGAATGACGAATGTTCAATATTCAGTCTAATAGAAAAGGTCTAGGGTTCTCTTGATTTTAATAAAATTTAAACCAAATGCTACTTGTATTAATTGCTTAAATCTCAAAAAGAAGAGTATTCCCTCTCTTTTTAGAATCAGAATGATAGAATTAGATATTAAGGCATTAAACAAAAAGGTATAAAATAAATTATAAATACCGCTTAATACCTTAACAATAAGTGAGGTTTCTTTCTCTCTTGGATAAGGACTATGATAGGTTTGAATTGTATTTTCGGATTGAGAAAGAACCTCAATTTATATGCAAAGAATTTGTTGCTTCGACTCGTCTATGACAGTCTTCGACTCATCTAAGCACCGGATTCAGTTCTAACAAATTTTTAATTTTGAGCGGGATAAGATCTAACAGATCTTTGACTAGTCGAAGGCTCTGTTCGATCGTCGAAGGTGGTCTTCGACTGCTCGAACAGGATCTTCGACTGGTCAAAGGTGGTCTTCGACTGCTCGAACAGGGTCTTCGACTGATCGAAGGAGTTAAAATCTGAACTAAATTATTTGCTAGACTTTAAGTCAAGGAATGCTCGACTGGTCGAGGAATCCACTCAACTAGTCGAAGATCCAACAGAATTTCTATTTCACTTCAGCTTAAACTAGGACTGGTCGAGAGATTCCTAGACTGGTTGAGCCACAACTTAGGCTTGTCGAAACTCAATCAATTCTAAGTATAAAAACCCAATTTAAAATATAATTTGAAAGCTCCTAAACCTAAGGTCTTTCAAGGGTTTATAATACTTGTATGGATTGAACTCATTGCTTTGAAGTATATTAAAGACTTGAACATCTCTTAGGAGCTTGATCTTCTACTAGAACTTAAGTAGATCAAGCTTGTTCTTCAACTGGAGCTTGTACTTGATCTTCAACTAGAACTTAAGTAGATCGAGCTTATTCTTCAACTTGAGCTTGATCTTCAACTTGAGTTAGGCTTGAACCTTGATCATGAACCAATCTTGAAGATCATTTGCTAAAATATTTTGATAAGACGAAATTTGACAAAAATGGTATAAAATGTGCTTTAAACATTATAGTTGTTAGGCCTGTGTCCTAGTACCATACTGTTCCTTAGGATCCCGCGATCCTCCCTGTCGAATTTCGGCGACCCGCGACATGTAGGCAGCGTTTACGAGCGACCTTAAATCGCATCCCATAGACCCGAGTCAACTCAACCTGAAACCCATGCCATTGCGACCGTGCTATTGTCGCAATTCCAACGTCGCGTCTCATGCGCCAATGCGATGCATAAATAAAGAGATACGACCCACGCATAATCTCAGCCATAGACTGTGCGTTGCAGGGCCACAACATTCCAGATAAAGTAGATTCTCTACCTAGAGCCATCATGAGGATGACATCACCCTAGGCTACCTAGCCTAGGGCGACATCCCCCCAATGCTTGCTAGCAATAATGACTAGCATGCCATGCTCTCTTACACCCTCCATAATTTCCTTACAATGCAATGATGACCTTACAAACTCATGATTACTTGCATATACCTCTCTTTCTCTCTCTCCCTCTCATCTTCCTCATTTTACAACAAGAGAAGCCTTGGACGTCCATGAGAGACCCATCCACTTCAGCCCCTTTCTAGCTAGATCCCTCCCAATCCAACCCTTTAAATCTCATCTCGACCATTGAAGGAGCTCCATAGAAGCTTGAGCATACAACAGAAGAAGAAGTAGGAGAGGTGGGTGTATTCTAGGACTAGATCTTCTTATTTTCTAGCACGAGGCAAGTGAGATCCACCAATCAATGGTGGGGATCCTATCTTGACCTCTAGGTGTGGCCAATGGCCCACCTTAGCTTGCATGTAAGTGCCATGATGGGACCATTCTCCATGGACCCCATCATGATGGTTCTTTGATATTTAGCTTGATAGGGTCATTTAGACCCCTTAATTTTGTGGTGGGGATGGCATCCCCACCTTTGATTGCTTATTTAAGGGCCCACATATGAATGGGACCCATCTTGATTTATGTTTGATCGTCTTGAGGGGCTCATAGTGGCGGAACCCCTCCACTAGCCATCTCTCTCTCTCTCTCTCTCTCTCTCTCTCTCTCTCTCTCTCTCTCTCTCTCTCTCTCTCTCATTTCCCTGATATGGTGGCCCACAAGATGTGGTATCCAGATAGTCTAGCAGGTGGGATGGCCCTGCTATCCAGTTTTCTGGACGCAGGCTAGTCCACCTTGCTGCCCTATTTTGCATGCAAGGAAAACACAAATATCAGCTCAGTCTAGGGGCTGTGTGGCCCACCCAGGTGGACCATATCATTATGTATGTGTTGCATCCAAACAGTCCAGCAATGGGACGTCCACTGTCCAATAAATCAGCCCATGTTGCTGTCCATTTCTAGGTCTGTGTGAACGGTCAGTTACACCAGCTTGGATGAGGAAGAAAGCACAGATATTAACATGATTTTCAAGCTCAGTGGGCCACCATATGAACCCCACTTTGATGTATATATTTCACCTATTCAGTCCAGTAAATGGACTATGTTGATGGACATTGTGTGCCTGCATGACTGGCTGGTCATGCAGGACCGTCTAGATGGAGAGATGTCCCCTATTTCGACTTGATTTTTTATAGGAGTGGAGTGGCCCACTGACACATGGACCCTACCTTGATTCATGATTGAATTCGCACCATCCAGCAAGGGGAGGACGTCCCTGTAGTGGGCCCAGCAGGCCTGGATGGTCCAGTTTCTGGTACCGTCCAGCAGCCTGTATGAAGGGAAAATATAAATATTAGTTTGATTCAAACTAGTGGGCCACACTCACGTGGAACCCACCTTGCTGTATGTTGTTTGCAACCACACCGTCCATTCAGTTTCAGATCATTTCAGGGTGGACCCCATTCCTAGATCAAGCCAAACGCCCCAACTGGGCCAACGTCCAGTAGGGCTGGCCGTCAGACCTGCAGGGGAGACCTTGATGTTGTATGTTATCCGCGTCGTTCTCCATTTTGAGGGCCCACCCTTTGGTGGGACGTCTTCAGGTGGGGCCCACATTGTTTATATGATACCCAGGCTGTCCAGGCCCTTTGGATCGTCCAACGGGGTTGGGACGCTGCTGGACTAACTTTCCAGTAGCAGGCCCACCCTAATATATGTGTTGTATTCATGTCATTGATCTGGTGGGGCCCATTGTGATATATATGGGCCACCGTGAGCTATGTATTCCATCTAAATTGACCACCTACTGGACCCTAGCAGGCCAGGAAGTTGGGAGGGCTGGACGTCCAGCAAAGGCCCTATATTGTTGTATGTAGTTGTAAATTATGAAGCTGTAAGCCCCACCAGGTTGAAGGTGTAATGCATACACATTAAGCATCTATTTTCTGAGACAATGGGCCCCATTAGTGCCTTGTAAGGCCCACCTTCCATCTGAATGGATTAAGGACTACACAGTCTAGATTTATGGACGTCCAGCAGGCCCAGATGGGCTAGACGTCCAGTCTTAGAGCCCATTTAAATGCATGAGCTACCCATCTATTATGCTGGACTTTGTGGGCTGTTTGTAAGCCCACTATGATATATGTGTTATACACCTTGCCCAGCCATTTTATAGAGTATATGGGCTGCCCCATGAAGCCTAACAGGATGCATGTGTTGTTCGTCTTCCCTGGCCATTTATTTTTTAGGTTATGGGCTACCCCATGTAGCCCACCTTGATGTATGTAGACCATGGGTCATCCCTTAAAGCCCACCATGATGTATGAGATAATATGTATGCTGCCCATTTATTTTCTAGTTATTGTAACGGTCGTGGGCCCCATTATGAGATAGTTTCTATAGCGGGCCGCACTCTAGGAGGCAATGGTGGTTAAATGTCCACGTTGTAAACCTTCCTAAGGCCCATCGTTAGGCCCATTCTTATCTTCTCTTACTGGGCTAACCCAAAGCATTGGGCCCCCATTATTGATGTGCTTCCACCGTGTCTTATGGATTTGTCCAAGCCATAAAGCCCATCTTGTGCTTATTGGGCCCCATAGGAAGCCTAGTTTACTACATGATGGAGAGGGTGAGAAAACCCTCTCTTTGTACTTAGGCCCATTCTTGATATAAGTATGCCATCTATTATAGGAGAGTACAACATCACCGTCGAATATGCCGAGCATAACATCATGATACATGCCTATACGCATCATTTGCATGCCTATCATGAGGATTGATTGATCATAGCATACGCCATTGGGATGAGATGTTTATGGGACTCCCTGAGAGATGGAGTTACCCCAGATAAGCGCGGTATGCGTAGGTTTGATGCATAATGAGATGGTATGACTCATGCATCTTGCATTCCGTGTTATATGAACATTGTACGCCCTAACGACATCAAGGTCGTGGCCTCCACAGGCATATCGTGGATGACAGGATTAGACACCGAAAATATTTGGTTCTAGCAATGTGGGCACTTAGGATGTCCTTAGGTGAAAGTCCCAGAACCTTTATAGTACTAGGAGGATGCTTCAATGTCGAGACCGAGTGAAATGCATGAGCACCCAAGTGTCAAATACCATTAGGTCGCACCTCCCACTGTTTTTGGTTGGTTAGAAGGGGCTTGGACCTTACCCACCCGAGCTAAGGAGGCATAGCTAGGTTGAATTTGACCAGCTCAAGGAATGGGTTTGCTACTGACGAGCTGGGTACATATTGGCTAACTACTAGTCAGGTGGGTAGTGAGGTCTCTTACACCCACTTGGCTGCACGCCTAGAGGAGGGGCAGTCCATGTGAAGTGCACTAAACCCCGGTAATATTCCAGAGAGGAACTGTACTGATATGTGGATCTAGCTAAGGACTGGTGTGCTTGCGTTACATCTTGCACATGACATTTGGCTATGTAGGCCTTGCATCGCATAGCCTTGGTATGGCCGACAGCATTCATGCCTTGCATCGCATAGCCTTAGTATGGCCGATAGTATTCATGTCTTACATCGCATACCCATGGTACGACTGATAGCATTCATGGACTTGCCAGCATTTTTCCCATTTAGGGACTTATCAGCACTTTCCGCATTACTCTGATATTGTATGCTTGACACGTATATTACGCACACACTTATACCACCCTCTAAGCTTTCTATAAGCTTATGCACTACCATTGTGTGCAGGTGACGCTAGGGCACAGTCAAGCTAAGGCAGGAGCGTGCAGCTGAGCTTCTGGAGTTTTAATACCTATCTTATATTTCCCATTTATGTATTGTACTCAACGTTTTGATTATAGTGGATATGTGGTGATGTTATTATTTGTATCTAGGTTATACTTATGGTTATGCTTCTTACAAAGAAAAATTCATGTTGAAAATCCTCCTTGTAGGATCCCAAGATCGAAACCTAGTATATGGGTACCGGGAGCCGAGAATGGGGTACTTGTGTAGGCTCCTAGTTGTGTCCTTGTGTAGGATGTGTTGCCTTGTGTAGGCATAGGTTACCTTGTGTAGGCTCCTAATTGTGTCCTTGTGTAGGACGGGTTGTCTTATATAGGCATAGGTTGCCTTGTGTAGGCTCCTAGTTGTGTCCTTGTGTAGAACGTGTTGCCTTGTGTAGGCATCTAAGGTTGCCTTGTGTAGGCTCCTTAGTTAACCTTGTGTAGGTTGTAAAGGTTTATAGCCAACCTAATTTAAAATCATCAATAGTGAAATCCGGAACACTCTAAGGTGGAGTGCGTCAGCCAGGAGTGGAGTAGGCACATAGCCGAACCACTATATATGATTGTGTTTGGGATTGTCTTTACACAATTATTTAATTATGGTTATATGCCTTGAATGCTTAAACTGTGATGCATGATTAGATGAATGTCTAAGGTTGATAGGAATCACATCCCACACTCTCATATACACTATTTTAGTAGGTTAGTTGCTTTTCATATAAATCTTGTATAACCTATGTGTTTGGACCCTCTATTGGCTTGGAAGCCATAGAGTTACTTTGTCTTACTTGTCTTGGTTAAAATTAGGCATTATATGTTATTATAAGAAATAATTTTTAAAAAGTCCTATTCACCCCCCTCTAGGACACTTGGACTAATTTCATACTTCTAGAATAGTGGTTCTACCATAATTTCAAATGATGTTGATTTAATCCTAATTAAATGTTAAACAACAAATTATGACTTAACTCGATTGGAATGATCCTTCAACTCGGTTCGATGAATCGGGACCCGAAATTGGCGCACAACCGAAATCATAACGAAGTCGAGCTCGATTACGACTCCCACAATAGTATGGACCGCTCCAATCAATATTTGTGACATAAAACCCTAATATTAGGATTTGCAAGAATCGACAGAAAAAAATGGGGTTTCTAACCCTAATGGCTCAAAACGTAGGAAATGAAAGAAAGAGATGAAAAAATAAGTAGGAAACCTCCTACCTAGAAAGGGAGTGAAGAATCCAACTTGAAATCTTTGGATTTCATCTGTTGAAGACATGAGACCAAGAATAGAGATGAGGTCTTACACAAATCCAGCAAGCATGGGGATTGGATAGTGTGATCTTGCACTGGTCCCCACAATTTCTTCCATTTCTCTCTTCTTCTCTCTCCCTCACCTTGGCTTTGGAAAATTTCATATGGGAAAAGGGGGTGCCCAAATGAGGGCTATTTATAGCAACAGAATGTGCACAAATCACTACCAAAAAATAGGGCAATGCCGACGGATAAAAACCGTCGGCAAGGAGCTTTCCCGACGGCTAATATCCGTCAGACGATCTGTCGGGAAAGGGGGCGTGGGCGTTGCTCACCGACGGATTTTAGCCGTTGGCGTCTACGACGGCTAAAACCATCGAAAATAGTCATCGGTGTTTTCGACGGCTAAAACAGTCAGCGTTTTCGACGGCTGAGGTGTTTTCGATGGTTTTAGCTTCCGAAAATTCAAGCCCGACGGCCATTCTCCGACGGTTTTAGCCGTCGGCATTATTCATAAATTAAAAAAAAAAATTAAAAACAATTAATTGCCTAATCAACGCACATCTCCAAAACTAAATAACCCATTTCTCTAAAGCCCTAAATCAACTAACCTTTTTGAGAAGGTAAGTCGACAAAAAAGAAAGGGAAGAAATCAAACTCAGATATATCATCCAAATTCCAAACATAAAAAATTCATGTATAAATATTTCCTAAAAATCATTGGTATTTACTCAAATAATAGCATTAAAAGAAAGAGAATTCAATGTCACCTGTAAATGTTCAATAAAAAATCAGTGGTGTTTATGTCGATCCACTGTTTCATTGATGATTCAATTCCACCTGGAATATTCCATTCAATGAACACCCAACAAAGAATACAAGGAAAAAAAATCAAATTTGTAGCAGAATTTGAGAATGGGTTTTTAAATTAGCATGATTTGGTTAATCTACTTGTTTGTTTGCTGAATTAGCTAATACATACGAACATTTAATGTGCTTTTTTTCTTCTTTTCTTTAATCATTTATAAACTTTTCATGTGAAGTGATAAGAATGAAAATATCGAATAAACAGAAAAAGGCTAAACTGTTGTTAAAGAAAAAATAAAAATTGATAATACAATTAAGAATAAAGACTATTTCTAATTAATCAATGTCAATAAGTATTTTTTAACAAGCAAAGTTGAACAATTACAGTATGCATACCTTGGTGTTTAAATGGAAGTATAACATTTGCCCTATCCACCCGTTCCTTTTATGATAGCTGGAGATTGAATTGTACTTGTTGAATCATACCTGGAGGAACAATACTAGCAGATACTGTAAGCCCTGAGGGCACCTCTTGTTGTGAAGAATTGTCCAAGTTGGAGCACAGAATGGCAGTTTGCCTATCATTAGAAAACCTCTGAGCATGTTCTTCTCAATAGCAGCAGAAGAATGTTTCTTGCCTGTATTGAATCATGTTAGGATTGATAAAGAGAAAAAAAATAATAATAACAGAAAAATAAGATCCAGAAAGTAAGAAATAAGCAAAGGTCCCACTCTAAATAAGCAAAGGTCCCACTCTCAAGGCTGGAAGCAAAGGATCCAATTGTTGAGCTAAGAGTGTGGTTCACTTCTCCCCTCCAAGCTAAATCACATCTAGGGGTGCACACGATTCGGTTTCAGTTTTGAAACTGGAACCGAATGGCCAAGGAGAGAGTTGAATTGGTCCTACCAACTGTCAATATGGCCTGTTCATGTGAAGGGGGCCACCTTTAGTTCTTATCCCTTTTGAAACCGGATCCGAACCGTGTGCACCCCTAATCACATCCCCTAGATGCAGTTGTTGCATCACGCATTTCCTGAAATAAGAGAACCCAGAAGATGCCAAGGGCAAGTGCTAGCAGAAGGGGGATAAGAAGAACATGTTAGCTCTAAGAAGTTACCTAGTAGTGATGAAAACGCTCTTGATTTGGGGAAGTAAACTCACCACCTACAGTAAAAGCCAAAGCGAAAGAATACAACATTTTATCCCTTTAATTGCAATGGGTTACTAGAAGCAATGATTGAACCGTCATAAATTTTACCGAAAATGTAGAGGTGATTTATCCAAGCAACTGCTTGGTGCGCACTCCAAGGCAGTGGGCTAGCTTGAAATCAACTTCTATTCACACTTTTCTACATCATATCGATACAGGTCACCATATACAAATGTCTACCGCAACAAACTTGGTCAGTAACTAAGTGAAACATCATGTGTCTTTCAAATAAAACATTTACAAAAAAAAAAAAGACTAGTCGTATTCAAAACAATCATCCAACATATTTCATATTCTAAAGATCATAAAAGCCCTCACCTTACTACCATTGTAGAATTCACCCCCATACAGAATCAGCTCCGTCTCTTTCAAAGGATTAATGTTCAGCTGCATGAAAAATAAAATCATCAGGTCTTAAATGTCATGATGCTTTCAGTTCAAAAGAGCAGTAATTGAAATAATTCCATAGAAGAGGCAGCGAATTATTTTATGCATAGTGCATATAGCTTCTAGAAACAAAGCATGATCGAAAGAAGCAAGAGCAAAATTGGCTGTAAAATCAGAGATGGAAGAAAAGGGTGTGTTGCATTCAAGAACAAACTTGTAATAGTTTCACACCAATCACTGGCTTCCAATTGTATCTCCTAAGAAATGATATTCTGGCAGTTTGCCATTCCATACATACTCTTCTCAAAACCAGCAACAAGAAAGTGCATATATTGCATCCATGGTGATTAAAGGTATTATACAATAATTCATCACTAATTGATGACAGTAGACTGTAGGTATCCCAATGACTCCAATCGAGATCATTCAACTAGTGGGCCCAACTGAAAATACGCAATGGACCATGATTATGTCCATCAAGCAATCTCATGCATCCAATCAGCAGGCATTGGCTTATACAAACCATGTGGGTCCCTCATTTGTTCGACTCCACCACAACTCTTATTGGAGTCCACTCTATGTTATTAATCCCCGAAAGAAAATACGTAAAACAGAAACAAAAATTTATGTGATTGGTCATGTTTTGGGACATACACGAGAGCAGACGATTGGACAATACTCTAATGAATGAAGATTTTTGCAGGAAATTCTGCTTCTAAGCAAATGTACTGTTGGCCGACATGCAGGATTTTGCATTATGCGGGACCTGTTTCCATGATCCAAGCTGTCTATAGGATGGGCCTTATCATGGATGGTTAGGATCAACTAACTATAGTCCATATGTTTGAAAGCACCATCAGCTATATGTTGGATAATGAGCATGACCCTATAATTGGTTCCCACATGTATGAAATCATAAGCATCAGCTGTTGGAGAGAACAAAATCAAACCACCCCTTCAGGATTAATGCTTTCGGTTGGTTTAGTACATTTTTATTGAGCTACTAGCAGTGCCACCAGTCCTTGGACCAAGACATGACCCTGACTGCATATTGAGTGGACTGCTACTGAATTAGTTTAGTGGGCGTTCACACAAAATTATTCTAATTAATGAAGAAATTTCATGATGCAACCAAATGCACCATTACCCTAAAACAAACACCATCATCCACAAAACCATTCACGACATCATAGACAACACCTATTCTCAACTTTAGTAGCAAGAGCAATGGCCATTGCAAATAAAAAAAAATTAATGGTTGTTTTTTTAATGCCAAAAAGTGCATGTTACCAGGTGGATACAAATATACAAATGCATACCTTCCAAGGAAATGGTTTTTTTAGATCATCCGAGATAGAAAATGGGAATTCTTGAATAAAAATAAATCAAACAAAGTAAACCATCCTTAAATTGTTCCAAAAGCAAAGGGGACTTTCTATGAAACTCAGCAAAGGAGAAACAAAACTAGCTTAGGATCCAGCTTCATGGACTTCTACTGGCTTCCACCTTGCTGAGTACTAACTAAATGGATGCAATAGGAGAGGTCTTGGGTACAAACCATCTCTTTTATAAAGACTTACATTTCAAGTAACTTGGTTCTAGTCTTTGCAACCGAGGTGAGCCGTGGAATATGTGCTAAAATACCACCAACTGAAAGTGCTCCTAAAAGCTAGGCTGGTCTACTCATAAGGTGGGCCAAACACATCTGTTAATTATAGGCCATTAACTATTTTCTTTCTAAAGATCTGTTTTTCATGAAGAATGTGGTACAACAGATGAGTGGAATGGCTTGATTTATGTTCCTTGCCATGTTCATGCTCAGCCCCACCCGATGATGGCTAGTGCCTCATAAGTGTGCCCCATTGTCAGGTCCGCCACAATTCACCTCTTCAATCTCTCATCGGGCCAATTGCAGTAGCATAGTCTTTTCAAAAGAAAAGGCAATCACTACATATCAGTGGCGGATGACCTTCAAATGGTGTTCATCTATGGAGGAATCTAATATGTAAGCTCGAGTCACATAAATACTATGCAGCCGTCTCATGGAACACATGGCAAACATCTGACAATTAAACTGCTGATTGTGGACCACCTGACTAGAAAAATAGCTTGAATCACCCCAGACGCTTGTCACATGTATGCTATGAAGGAAGCTGAATAAGTTTCTCTTATTCATAGTTTAGGAAACCTCTATTGACCGATGTATAATGCAAATGGTAGCTTTAAGGGCCTGTTTGGATGCACTGTCAAAACCAGGGTTCCGAGATGAAACCATCGTTTTGATCTGAAACCCTTTTTGTAGCCTGTTTGGATCCCACCTGATGATTTAGGTAGGCAATCAACAATATCACAAAATCCAATTGATTTTTCATGAAGCGATGATTGCTTGACAGTCCATCCAAATGAAAGGTTTTGCAAGCTACTGAAATTGACTAAGTTGGACTGAGAAACAAACCAACTTGCTAAAATACCCACACATCCACGGACTGATCCGCCGAAAAAACCAAAACCGCGAGAAAGAAAGAAAAATCGCCCGAAAATCGATCTAATCGCAGGCGTATGAACAATAAATGCCAAAAATTGGAGAAAATAGTGCTAATTCTTACATTCTCTTACTGATCTGCAGAAAATACCTTAGGATCTTGGATGAGCAGCTTTGGAATGCGAGGATTTCGGACGATCCATAGAAAATGCCTTCTCTTTTTCCTATTTTGCCTAAGAGAGGGGAGAGAGGGGTCTAGATTTGGGGGGTTTTCTGATTTTGGGGGGAGAGAGGGCGGAGAGAGAGGTTTGGATTTGGCCATTTGGGGAGGTTTTCTGATTTTGGGGGGAGATGAGGGACGAGTGCTTTGATTTTTATTTTTTTTAGGGAGATACGTGTCGTGTGAAGACGAGCGCTGATGCTCCTTGAGATCCGAGTTCTACGAACGGTTCAAAAGTGATCAAAGTTACATGGCCCCCATAATGATGTATTTATTATATCCACACCGTTCATAAAATTTAAGATATCGTTTTAGAGCATTATCCAAAAAATGAATCATATCCAAAACTCAAATGGACCACACCAAAAAGAGCAGCGGGGATAATATTTTCACCGTTAAAAAATTCGTAGGGCCCACCATAACGTTTATTTTCCATCTAATCTGTTCCCAAGGTCAAAAATACTTGGATGAAGAGGAAAAAAAATTCATATTGATCAGAAACTTCTGTGACCCTAAAAGGGTTTCAATGGTATACGTTCAATCCACCACTGATTTTTGCAGTGTGGTCCACTTTATCTTTAGATTTGTCTTATTTTTTAAATCAAGCCTTACAATGAGCTCGCCAAATGGATGGACAGTTTGGATATAACACATACCTCATGATGAGACCCACATAACTTACTGACTTCAATACACCAGCATAACAGCGTGTGGTACACTAGCCAACTACTAAGCTTGGCAATGGATTGCGTCCTACCCCACTCAGATAATGTTCTGTCCGGGCAGGGCTCCGCTGGGTCCACCGTGATGTAAGGATTTCATCCACTCCATTCATCCATTTTCTCATATTATTTTACATCATGATGTTAAAAAAGAGACAAGCCCACAACTCTAGTAGGCCACACCAAAGGAAACAACAATGATAATGACACCTACCGTTGAAACCTAAGGGCCATCGTTATGTTTTTTTTTACCATCCAACCTATTCACAATATCATGTAGACTTGGATGAGATGAAAACACAAATATCAACTTGATCCAAAACTTCTACAGTTCCCAAGAAGTTTTTAATGGTGAGCATTCAATCCCCTCTTTGTGGTCCACTTAAACATTGATTCTACCTAATTTTTGACTTCAAATCCTTAAATGATATGTAAATATGGATGGACGGCATGGATAAAACCTTTACTTTGAGGTGGTCCCACATAGTCCTGTCTGGACGGAGCATCGTCCGGGCGAGGAAGGATGCAATCTGCTTCCGGACGCAGTCTACTTCCGGACGCACTTTGACGCTGCCACTTGCAAGGTGGGTAGTGTCAGTGCTCTGTGGGCCCCACCATGATGTATGTGCTCTATCTACACCATCTATCATATTCTCAAGATCATTCTAGAGCTTGAACCAAAATATGAGCCAAATCTAAATCTCAGGTGGATCACACGAAAGGAAAATACAAGTGATTGAACGTCCACCATTAAAAACTACTTTAGTATGCCGACAGATTTTTGTGATACAGCGACGGCTATTAGCCGTCGAAAATTCTGACGGTTAAACGCCATCGGGGAAACTAGTATAGGACCGTCGACGTTGGTCATTTTTCTGGTAGTGAATAGCCATGGTGACCCTTTCTTAGATAAAATTGCCCTGGGGGATGTTGTTTTCGACTTACAAGGCCATCTGGGGGTCTACTGGCTTATATACACCAGCGGGCAGGTGCCCCATTATGGGATCTATTTTTCATCACAATTGAACAACAATCGAATGCCTTGAATAGTGGTGAGGGCCCCACTTATGATAGATGGTCGTCGATGATCGATCGGGGTAGGGCTATGCGGATATGTGCATCGAAATATCCTTAACTTGCACGTTAAGTTCGGTTGAAATCCAACAGTCGAAAAGTTACAACTTCGCGATAGAGCAGAGAGCCCAATTCACTTAAATTTCAGGCTTTTGCCTAGGGCATTCACGTATCCCAAGTACTCAACCTTTAGCCCAAGTTGAGCAATTTGGGTACCTTCTTGGTTCGCAACTCACGATGGACGTCAAGACCACTAAGATGATCGTCTTTCAATAGCCTCGGGTTTTCTGGCCCACTATTAAGTGGTCTAAAGTTTATTCAGATATTAGGGTATTTTTGGAATAAATCGTGTAGGAAAGTTCTTGTGTGCAATGACTAGGATTTGGATTACCTAAGTTCATATTGTGGCCTATTCGTAATTAGTAGAAATGTTAATTTGGCTCTAATTGCCCTAATCAAGAACCATAATTCAACTATAATCGAAACTACCCGTATTAGTAAACTATACTAAAAATAGAATATCTTGATTTAATCATATAGGATGACTCTTATTATGATTAGAATCAATTTTTAAGAAGACACCGAATATAAAAACTTTAAGATGAAAAAGATATACGCGGCCAATCGAAAATGTGTAGTTGTAGAAATTTTCAGTTTCAATAGGTATATTTCATATAATATTTTTAGTATTTTTAGTTATTATATTATTATATTACTTTTATTTTAGTTCATCATCAAGTCTACTTTAACCCTTCCAAATTTCATTACATTTTGAGTTCTAAAAAAATTCTAAAGATTCCGGAAGTACCAACTATCTGAAACTAAGATTTTTGGTACAGTTTCCAAAACTACCTAAAATTAACCTCCTTTTAATCATGTTTTTATTTTTTTAATTATTTTATTATGAAAATAGACTCATCAAGCTTCAATATGGCTTTTGAATCACCTCAATCGGAGTTGTAAAAAAATATATGAATTTTTGAAGACAGTACACTGAAACTGTCAAAATCTGAATATGCAAAATATTATTGAACAGGGTTAGTCAGTGCAACTGAACCCTATTGTCCAGATTTACTCGGTTCCTCAATGTTTACTTGGTGCAACCGAGCATTGCTGTCCTAGTTTGCTCGATGCAACAGAGTCCCTCTCGGTTCAACCGAACCTTGCTATCCATGTTCTTCAAAATTCTTAAATTTCACTCCGTCGAGCGGTTTTGGTGGATCCAAGGTTACTCCTTTTAGTCCCAAATATGTGAAAATACAAACACAAATATGCACTTTAGATGAGAAATCAAAGGTACTGGCCAACGACATCCAACTCTCAAGTTGGTAAAACTCTAGGACGTTACACGATGTGTGATGTTTTATCAACTTTGACTTCACTTTCCTTGTCCTCTTCGAAAGGAAAAGAAGCTTGTTGTATAATTATTGGAGGATCATATTCCTACACATCCGCAGGCACTGTGTTTGGCTAAGTAGGCCTTGCTTGGAAGTTAAATGACAACGTGAAAACCATGTTACAATGGAATATCATAGGCGGCAATGAACGAAATACAATTTCACCACTCAAACCTTGGTCCCCTAATGTACCAGACTCGATCTCTTCGATCTGACCAGGGTGTTTCTCAGTCGCGGGTTTGGCCAAGGGGCCAACGATAAGGGAACCCCTCCGAACATCTGCGGTCGATGAGTGCTTGTTGGTTAGCCATTCTTCTTTAGGGAAGTAATCCTCGCTGAGGTAATCTGATAGGTTGTCAGTGTTGTCTTCTTCTTTGAGATCTCTCGACCTAGCCGTGCTATCGAGGGGATCTTAGTTTTCTTGTCTCGTAGGTGGTATCATACCTTTGATCGCAATTATTTCCACCTATTCATCGAGTAAGGGAATTCTACAAAATGGGCGGGGTAATCTAGGTTCTGGTCGAGGAGGTGTTTCTTCCCCCTTCATTTCCCTTCTCGCTGCGGCCTTCTGCGTCTGCCATTAGCGTTTCTGATTTTTTGTCAAAGCTTCTGGTATTGCTGAAAACTTCAGGTGAATGATTAGCTTCCATACTCCTTGCGTAGTAGGAGCCTTGACCATCCTTTTCAAGGGCGGTCCCCATCATGACCGATGATTAGGGGTTGATTGCCTTGGCCAAGAATGATCTCGACCAAAGTTACGATACCTTTTGTAATTCATCAGCCAGAGTTATTTTATGATTGATAGGGACTTTGATAAACTTTGCAATCAACATGATATCAAATATTTCTTTGGCCCGAGTGATATCAAAATTATACACTTTTTGGGCTTTTTGCACAATCGGGGCAATCGATTCCACTTTGACCAATGCTAAGAACACCAATGGCTTCTTAGCCACCACTTCAGCAATCGCAATTTCGGGTCATTGTAGTACGTCCCTAATGATGAATTGGCTCGTCTAGCCCCTTCTTGAAGTAGTTCCTCACAGCGAGAGACTTTCTTAGTTAAATCATATAAATCAGTAAACTCCATTCTTATGAATTTTTTACGGAGCATATATACCAACCTGTCTTGTGCAAGCTGCGTAAATTCACCCTCGGTCATGACCACTTTGCAGCAGCTTTTCGCCCACTTGAATCACATGATGTAACTCTAGCATGGTTCCCAAGGAAACTATCAGAATCGTGCAAGGTCAGCCATGGTTATCTCCCTGTTTCTAGAGAAGAATTGGGCATAAAACTTTTCTTCCAACTCCTGCTAATTACGTATAGAGTCTAGTAATAAGTTCGAGTACCACATGAAGGCTGTTGCGCCTAATGATTGGCCGAATAATTGTAAATTATGATAATCATTGTTGGCTAATTCACCACATTGCATGGTGAATTGGCCAACATGTTCAATAGTTAATTGAATGGGTTCTCCAAAAAATAAGGAAAAATCCGGTTGATAATTCCTCGGCAATGGATGTTGCCGATCTACCCACTCAGGGTATGGTTTGTGGAATATGGGAATAGTGTTGTGGCTTAGAACTTGGCCGGCAACCACTTGCACAAGTTGTATTATTTGGTTACAATCAATCCGCTGAGGCTCTACAGCTGCCAGTTGATCTAGGCCGAATCGATTAAAATTATCTTGAAATCTAGGACCCTACGATAGGTTAAACTCGGTTGGCGGTCCATAGTTTCTATTTTTATGCACAAAATCCCTAACCTCCCGTTCAGGTCTCCCGACTTCCACAGGGGTGGCACATTCCTGACCTCTAGAGGAGGCATTGGTAGTGGGTTGCATTGCAATGACGATATTCATGGTAATGGGACCGCACTACCAATCGAACTTCCATTGTGTTGTGACATTGGTTGCATCCGCTCCGTTATTATAGCCAATAATTGTTGCATAGCCTCAGTCTAGCTGGCCATGTAAAGATTAGTGCTCTTGGCCTGTTGGTGAAATTGTTCCGCTTGGGCTCTTCCATAGTCATGTACCATCTGGATGCTCATCTAAACATCCTGAAGCACAATAGATACCTCGTCCAAAAGTATGGCACGAGACATGGACTGTCCAACCTGATTTTCGATAGGTTTAACATGCAAAGTAAGCTCATCTGAGGGTGCCTGAGCATGCACGTCATCACCCGAAGGTGGCGCGGTTAGCGTCGAGGGTTAGGTCCCAACAATTCAGGCACTTCTCCTTTGCATTTTTGGTGACAAACAAACTGGTAGTCAATAAACAGTGTCCCAACGGGCTTGCTAGAAAATTGTTCATTATTTCTTTTCTCACAAGATGGTTGCGGGCGTGCCAAAATTGAAATTGTGGCCTAAATTCAAACCGAATAATAATGACCCCGAGCTCCAAAGCAGGCAGACGCAGAGTATGGTTGAGATATTGGGAAATTGACTGCATATTCAACCACTCGCTCAGTATGTAAACAAATAAAGCGATAGTTAGAGGGTGAGGTTTGTCCTTTGAAGATGGGTTACTCTTTTGCCTTCCATACAAAAGTGTTACTGCAGTTATTTTGCACCTTGGTCTGTCAATCACATGAGTCATTATGTCTGTAGTCGATTGAGCCTTTAGAAACTGAAGACCGAAGACACAAGAGAAGCTGGAGCATCAAGGAGCACATACATGTAAAAGAGAGATGCTTTGGTGACCCTAACCCTTGACCCAAAATAACCCCATAGTCTCTAGATGATCTTGTCCCAAATAGGAATATAAAATTGATCATCCCTTAGCCTTAGGAGACTAAGAAAAACATGATAAAGAAGACTAGAATAGCTGCAAATTTGTTGTGTAGAAGATAGCCCAAACTAGTATATTTTAGGCCATGTTCGATGACATTGAGCTGACATCGAACTTCCTTCGATGGCATCGAAGACCTGACCGATGGCATCGAATGAGAGTCGGGAATGTACAGTAACCAAATTGGATTTTTAGCTGGAATTCTCGATGCAATCGATTTGAGATCCTGAAATGTCCAGCAAAGTTTTAAAATTTTTCTCCTGACTCTCTCGATGGCATTGAGCTATGATTTTCGATGCAATTGAAATGGGTCCAGAATTGTCTAGCAATCAAACTTTTTTTAGCTGGAAATCTTAATGGCATTAGGGAACCCATCGATAGCATCAAAGGAATCCTCGATGGCATCGAAAGCCCTTCGATGGCATCAACAAGACCATTTTCTGCCCATTTTCTTACTGTTGGAGCTCGAACTTTTATAAAGGGCATTCGATTCTTAGACATTTTGATGGGTTTTTGGAGCAACTAGAGTTAAGGTTATCCCACATGCATATCCTCCATTCCTTGCCTCCATTCCTATGAGTTTCAAGCAATCTCCCTTGATATTTCAACTCTAATGAGGATTCCAACTTCACCATCGGAGATGTGCTTAAACTCCATTTCCTAGAGATTGGACTTAACATCTTAATAAATCATTGTCCAAATCTTCTAGGAGATCCATCTAGTTGAATGTCCTAGGAAAATAACTACCCATTAGTTGTAGAAGATTCAACCCACTCCTATCACCTTGGGCATCTCAGATGAGCATCTTCAGCAAGGTGATTGATTGTGGAGCTGAAGCCATGGCAAAGTTGTAGCAACATGATCGGGGGAGCATCGGGGAGCTGATTGAATCACTAGAGAGCAGAGATCAAGCAACCCACAAGGTGAGACAAGCAGGGCTCAATCAAATAAGTGAGTTGTCATTTTTAGGGTCCATTGTTGTACTCCTTCTGTAGGTTGGAGTGCAAGAGTTTATGTTTAAACTCACCTAGGTTCTTACATTGGACCTTGGCTCTTCCGTATGGCCTAAATTTTATGGTTCTTGTATGGGACCAAGCTTGTTGGTTAGCCTAAGGAGAAACAAACCAAAGTCCTTTTATAGGCCTCTGGAGGGAATAAACTTGTCGGGTTCTTATGTAGGACCTTGGCTCTTGTGTGGGGCCTAAACCATCAGGTTCTTGTGTAGGACCTTGGCTCTTGTGTAGGGCCTAAATTGTTGGGTTCGAGAGTCGAACCCTTACTCTTGTGTAGGGCATAAACCTTAGGTTCTTATGTAGGGCATAAAGCATTGGGTGCTTGTGTAAGACCCTTGCTCTTGTGTAGGGCATAAACTTAGAGTCCTTGTATAGGGCTGTAAAGTTTAGAGGTTAACCTGATTTAAAACCCCTGATAGTGAAATCTAGTACACTCATGAGTTGAGTGCGTCCGCCAAGAGTGGAGTAGGTAAGTAGTTGAACCACTATACATGTTTGTATTTGGGATTGTCATTATCGCATCTTGTTTAATTATGCTAATGTGTTGAATTCTTAATTATGTATGCATGATTAGATGAATGCTTAAGCTAATAGGTAACATATCCCACACACACATGTTCACTATCTCTTTATAGGCTAGTTGCTTAACTTGCAAATCTTTTGTAGCCTATGTGATTGGACCCTCTATTGGCTTGGAAGCCTTAGAGTTACATTGCCTCACTTAGTTAATTGTTAATTAGTTTAAGTTAGGCATTGTTCTTTTTAATAAGCATATAATTTTTAATTGGTCCTAATCACCCCCCTCTAGGGCTTAGTCTACATTCTATAGCCCTGCCATTCTTCTGCATTAAACGCATTGCGACCCATCTGGCGTAATTTTAGAAAGGTCTTTTCAATACAGATTAGATGAAACTGAGAAGAAATTCTTATAGTTAGTAACGGAGAATAGCTGAAGAGTACTTTTCTTATTGACAAACTGAATCTAGCACGTGGGTGTGAATTCAAATTGTAGCTAAAGATTATCAACTACTTGATCAACGCAATGAATTAACTACAAAATGTAATTTTTAATTGGTCCCAATCACCCCCTCTAAGGCTTAGTCTACATTCTATAGCTTTGCCATACTTCTGCATTAAACGCATTACGACCCATCCGATGTAATTTTTGAAAGGTCTTTTCAATACAGATTAGATGAAACTGAGAAGAAATTCTTATAGTTAGTCACGGAGAACAGCTGAAGATTACCTTTCTGATCGACGAGCTGAATCCAGCACGTGGATGTGAATTCGAATTGTGGCTAAAGATTATCAACTACTTGATCAATGCAATGAATTATACTACAGAATGTAAACAACAAGCTAGAAAGTAAAGGATTAGACTGAGGAATGTAATTTGCTCAACAAGAAAAGTAACAGATTACACTATGGAATGTAAATTGACAAGATAATTAAAGGGTAATTGAAAGATAAGTTTCATTTTTTTGGTTTTGGTATGAGACCCTTTATTTTGCTACAATCTTCTTCAATATATAGCTCTAATTTAGCCATTCTAGATTCTTCCCATGTTCTGATGGTTATCATAATTGCTCATCCATCATCAGCCTTCTGGATGCTTCCACGTTCTTGCTTCCTCGACATCTTTTTCAGCCACCTGTCCAACAATTGTGCAAATTCGATCGTTGGCCACCTGTCATCTAATCATCTGAATTTAGTCACACCCTTCGACCATTTGAGTGTCGTTCGGTCGCAATCAATATGTTATGGTTCCACTTTCCAAGATGTAACCATACATATCTAAAGAAAACCCCTGATCGGACTACGCGTATCCATACAGATCACACGTAAATGGCCCATATTGGCTGAAACAGGACCCGGCCGAATCGGGTACAAACAATATTAACAAAAAAAGATAGAAAAAATAGATCTATTAGATCTAGGGCCTAGTCAATAAGGACCCTGGGATAAAGAGAATGGAAGTAGGTCAAGGCATCCATCATCTCCTAAAAAGCCTCCTGATGAGTTCTTTTACATAATCGGGCTTTACCAGTAGCCTTTTTGAGAAAGCAAATGACCTGGTCATTCTACTTCCCAATATTAACATGTTTATGCTGCTCGACACTAACCTCTCTTTTCGCCTATTTCTAATGTCACTCCAGTACATAAAGTTGATTATTAAGTGCATAGAGTTAATCGTCGATTTGATCAAGATCAGTGTTTAGGCTATCAATCTTCCTTTTGCACTAATTATACTCTTCTCCTAGCTTCCTATAATTTCCTTACTGATAGAGTTCATATTTAGAGAGAAGGTCATTGGTCGCACGTGTTCCTTACTCATTGTGCAATACGGCCCAATGACTGCCAGAAGTTCCTCCAGTTAGTTGCAAGACCAATCGAGAATTTGGGTCTGTGACTATGAGGTATTTAAGATAAATGAGGAGTGGTCAAACCCTTGACAATTAGTTGGAGGAGATAGGGACGGGCAAATTTGTCTAGAGGAGCCCTTTTAACAGAGAATGGGCTTTAGAGAGTTCAAAGTGAGCACTATTAGCCATGCTAGAGTCCTTTACAACTTTCAAGGCCAATGAGATGGGGAAACGAAAGAGGAGAGTGAAATGCTTATATAAAACAAGAACTACCATTCCTGTATTAAATGTGGCACCATGGCGATTTGAATCTCTCAAAACAAAGACGACGTTGGCAGTTGAGGGAATAGTCAGATATAACCATGTGGATCCACTGATTTATCTCCCTACGTAACAGATCTATCATCCTGTTGCGAAAGCAGAATACAAACTAGCGAAGTGCTGCCACATGGAGTTGTTAGTACGATTCTCTAAAAAATCTAATTACATCTCTTCACATATCGGTTGAATGCAAAGAGATGTGGGGGGCATTGTTTAAGTGCTAACAATTAGATGATTCCATAGGGAAGTAAGATCTCAATAAGAGAGGAATTGAAGATTTATTCAACTACTCTGACAGCCAAGTGAGATCAGGATCTGAAAAGTCATGAGTAGTATAGAAATGGTAAGTCTTGCTGGCTATAATGAATGTAAACATGTCGCATATCCAATATACGTGGTAAAGCCAGTTGTTCGCCGTAAAGGCCTCATGATCGAGGTTGGGTGTTGTAATGCCCCAGTTTCCAGAACCCGAGTACGGGACTCGTTCTAGAAAACCCAAGAGTTAATGAATCAGAGTACTGGTGAAAATATCAAATCAGAGTGCGATAGCATAAGTATGCATGGATAAATATCATAAAACCTGAATATTCGGCCCACTCAGCTGGGGGCCATAGTACAAAATTTTTAAGAATATTCAGTGCATCCAATCAAACATAAGAAATACTACTAATACTGGTTGAGCCCGAAATGTTCGGCCGTTTCTTGCTGCATCTCCTCTTCATAGTAACCGTCTTCAGGCCCCGCCATCACTCCCTCAAGGTCAGTGCTACCATCTTCTCCATCTACACCTGTATACTCTGTACGGTTGGATATTCGATGAATGAGCGGCTAACTCAGTGTGAATTCTCCTCAACGTTACACACCGCCGCCATAGCAAACATAGTTTAAAGAAAAGAACAATGATACAAACAAAACAAACAGAATGCAATCTTGTTAAAGTGCATGGATGAATGAATGCACATCGACCTGGGGATGCTCATCCAGTCGAACTTGGGTTCGTCACCCATGCATGAGACCGGTCACCTGCGTAGCATAACTCGTACAGCAGGGTGCCAAGTCATTGTACATATCTCATACGTAAGTCACAGCGTAGCATAACTCGTACAGCATAGTGATCAAGGGCCGATAGTCAGTGGTCTGGGAGCTAGCAAAATGATACCCCAAATAAAGAGCACATGCTACAGCATCCAGAATTAGCCACCAGTCATCGCCAATATGCTATGGATGCATGATTAGCCAAACCATTATTATTCCCATTGCAATCAGCCAATTTAAGTATATCAGTGGTCACAACGGGGGGCTCGTCACCCAGCATAGGTCGACAGCTCAGGCATAGTGTCCCATGACCACCGTCCCTGGCTCATGAGGTATTCCACCTTAGGGTGTTTGAACGGACCCCTCCATAATTGGTTGATTTATACACTTTGAGTCAGAGGGTCCCGTTTCTCACACCATCGATCTAGTTGCACCCTAAGTGTGGCTCACATGCATTAGTGAACTTTCTTCCATTTATAATGTTGTGAGTTGAATTCAGTGGCGACTCATAGCAATCACCCAATATGTAACGCATATAAATTTAAATGATAACATCAAGATTTGTGAAGAGGCGTTATGAAATCAAAGCATGAACTATTAAGCAGGATAAAACTAAAAACATAGGAATGTAAGAATTTTTAGACATGAACAATACTCACGAGTTATCAGTCAATAAGTGATCCTAGTATGTGATGTGATCATAGTTTAATAATGACTCAAGGTAAAGTAGCAACTATCAGGATATCAATTTGATAAACACCATGTTTGATTAATTTAGAGATGGAAAGACCAAGGGGAAGAATCATCACTGGAAAAGTCGTAGTACGTCCCTTGATGCGAATTTCCACGTGAAGCTAGTGGCTCCACGTTACTCAAACAGTCCCCTAGAGAATTTGTTTGCATTAGACAATAAGTCCTAAAATTTTAAGTATATTAAAGATTGGTGGGGTTTGAAAGGCCCATAGATAAGATTGTTTGGGCTTTCATCAAGGGAACCAGGCCCACCAAATACTTGCTCCAATAAAGTGGCCTGACTAGGCCTGGGGTTTGGCCTAAGCTAAGGCCCGTACTATGCCTAACTTGGGCTTGATTTGGTCCAGCCATGGCTGCCCTTTGATAGCTTGAAACTGGGCCTAAACAGCCTCATGCGATGGCCCGGACCGTTAGGTCCTATACAAGCCCAAAGTGGGGCTGAGTTAGGTCGTCCCTGGCCCAATCAACCATGGTCCAATAAGGCCGTTTTCAACTAAGGGTGGCCCACTGCTTCACAGCGTGCAGCCCACCAGACTTTTAGATGAGGGGCGGCCCACATAGCTGGTCGTGGTGTGGCCCACTAAGACTGACCTTAGGTGTGGCCCACACCCTAAAGGTGGTGCAGCCCACTGAGATTACCACTTAGGTGCGCCCACCTTGTGCAACACGAGGTCCTCCTAAAACTTGAACATGGCCCACTTCTGGGCTAGTTTCAGCCCCGCTCGTGCGGCTGATTGCGGCCCAACGCTGGGCTTGTTTCAGCCCAGTTCTGGGCTGGTTCCAGCACAGCTCGTGCGGCTGATTCTAGCCGGTCTCCTGTAACAGCTGAAAGCTATTTTTCATGGACCACTAAAATGCATAGTGAGGCCCATTTCAGGATTGATTTTAGTGTGACCTCAGGCCTGGTTTTAGATTAGATCCAGTCCCACTTGAGGGCTGCTTGTATTTGGATTCATGGTCTGTACAATGGCCCGTTCTCAGCCGCATGCATGACCTATGTTCAGCCCAACTAATTGGGCATTTTCAGCAGTAAGCATGGCCCAAATGGGGCTCATTTTAGCATGGCTTCAGGCCTGGTTTTAGCTGGGTTTAAGGCCCTGATGAGAGCTTAACAAAGGTCAAGTTTAGGCTTACTTCAAGGCTCAACTGAGAGCCCAAATCAAGCCCATCTGAGGGTTATTCCCAACCCAAATCAAAGCTCGTTGGCGGACTGATTTTAGCTTGGTTTTAGTCCAGCTGAGAGCTCATCTTGGCTTGCCTTAAAGGCCCGGGACTTGGTCCATTTAAAGGCGCTATTCGGTCTCAGAACATGGGCTAACAATGAGCTAATTTTATTTTATTTTTGCTTGAAATCAAGCCTATTCTCGGTCTTAACAAGGCGCAGTTTCAACCTGCTATTTGAACCAGCAGGAGGCTGTTTTTACAGCCTATTTACGGCCATCCTCTACCCATTGCGGAGCTTCCTAAGGGCCTGCCTTTGGTCGAAAACATAGCCATTGTTCGGCTTTGTTTCAGCTTAAAACGCCATCATTGTTTGGCCTGATTTTAGCCCGAAACACAGCCATCATTCGTCATGGTTTCAGCCCAAAATACAACCATTGATTAGCCCAGATTCAACCCAAAACACAGCCATTGTTTGGCTTAGTTCCATCTTGACTCCATGGCCTGATGGAGGCCAGCTTCAACTCTCACATCAGGGTGTCAATGGTTGGAAGAAAAATGAGAAGAGGTAGCTCGTTACCTGGCGATTCCAGATCTCAGGATGGGATGGATCTCTCTCGACCGAGTCGAGCTACGAATGGGCTGAGTTAAGCTAACTCGTCCACTCAGCTCTCTCGTCTCTTCTCTCTCCCTCTTTCATTTCCCTCTCTTTTCTCCTTTCTCTCTTGCTAGTGCGAATCCCGAGGGCAATAGTGCCCCATTTATAGCAGTGGGAGAGAGCCATCAATGGCTAGAAAAGAGCCTCCCTTGTGACAGTTGTGCCTGAAAAATGGTCATGCATGGGGCCTATCTGCACGCTAGGATGGATTGTTGTTGCCCTGGCCAACCAGAAAAGTAAATTTTTAAGTCTGGTGGGGACCATCTCGTGATCAGGTCCAGGTGGGTTATCGAGGAAGATGATCTAGCCATTAATAGCAGATCACTATCCCATGTATATTGGCATGATCTGGTCCGTTTGAACGGACCAGATGGTACTTCTGATCAATGTGAGGGCCACTTTTTGGACCCCAAACGTTAGTTTCAGGTTATCTCATGAGAAAGTCCGGTTTCTTCATTTTCTCATGAGATGAGATGCTTTCCCTACTCATCCTATACTACCTCCCAGGGGAGGGCTAGGATCGCCCCACGTGACCCAGGGAACGGCCAGGGGCGTGCTAGCCTACATTTCCCAAAGTGGGAAATCTCCTTTTCTCTTTTTCTTTGGTGCATCCTCGTTCGACCATTTCTGGCAATGAGAGAAAACGGTCTTCTATGGATGGTGGATGGCTAGATGGCCTGATCAGGACGATCGTGGGCCACACATGCAACCACAGACTGGTCCCACATCTCAAATCTCTGCCACGTGTAAGTCCTTAGACGGTTCTACCCAAAAATCCTCATCTATTTGCATAGGCTTAAAATCTTATACAGTTATGATTAGCCTGGCCCCACGAGCCAAATGGACGGTTTGGATCATCCTGAAAGTGCCCATGGTGGGCCACTTTGGAGGTGATAGATCACCAGTTTGAATTTTTATGTTGGCGGGAGAAATCCACCCTTTTGCGGTTTTGCTCGATCAAAGGCTGCTTGACCGATCCCATGCGTCCAATGCACGTTGTGCACTAGCACAGTAGATGCACGAGCACACTGTGTAGGCCCACTTGTGATGTTGGGGATGAATCCATGCCGACCATTCTTCTCAGGAGTCCCACATAGGGGCCTCGGCCTAGTTTGGGGCGGAACTGAGGTCCCGGGTGGGCCATATCACACATCCCCATCCCCCGTTCACTAATACACCTTGATTCAAGGGCTGGATCGGTTTGAAATCGGGTTTCAGCGGTCACTTGGGGGTTTAGGTCACGATGAGGGTTCGGTTGGCCACTAACCCTTAAGAGTCGATTGTGGGTGCGTTATCCCCAATATAATTTGATTAAGTGACGTATAAGCTATTATAAGTTGGGGTTTTTAGTTGATCTTACTTTCCGGACTGACATGGAGTTCGTCTCAGCTCCTAGGGCCTCGGATGGACGGCTTCGTTGACTAGGAGCCCCATACTGCATACATTAGTTCGAGGTATCTAGTTAATCAACCCTGGTTTCCATTGATGTATTTTTAAGAGGTAACACCTGTGTACCCATGGTACGGGGTGCTACAGGTGTCAACTGAGACATGATCACAACCAGGTTTGGCCGATCCACCATGGTGGACTACATGGTTTCTATGACCGAAGATATCGAGGGCACAAAGTGATGATTGCGCTAACTTGGCCTAATATCACGATGCATTATTCATGATCATGTGAAGAAGCAGATAGCTATCACCAAATGTGGAGACTTAAGAAGAACTCTTAACCCCATAATGAGAATACGATATGCGCTCAACCAATTGCCAAACCATTTCATAGGCCAGGACTATCTATGGGTCCAAACGGTTATCTCCACATCAACATACAGTAGAAGTAGCTACAAAGATCTCTTTTCGCAATCGTCCTCAGTGTTCTATAAATAGGAGGAAGATCCAAGAGCTCCGACCCCTTGCCAACCTAACATGTATCAAATCAAATTTATAATGCAATGTTGCCTATCAATTTTATCATTTCGTCTTACTGTAGAATAGGAAAACCAATCTATGTTGCTACATTAAAGCAGTCTTAAACTAGTAGTATAATCTTATTCGTCCAGGATGTTATGCTAGACCGACTTAGACTAGTTGTAGTGTAATTCCCTTCCATCTATGTTGACCGTTAGATCGTAAGGAAGACCTTTACTTTTTCTCTTTTAGTAGTATAATTCCCTTCATTTACGCTCCAGTCGTTAGATCAAAGAAGGCTTAGATTAAGACCTCATCATCTCTGGATCGTAGAGGAATTATATTTTGTATGTTCTATTTTATTTCATCTATGCAATTGAGTTCCTTTTACTCACATGTCGAATGCATTGGATCATATATGCTATCACAGTGAGATAAAATCCTTTCATCCGAAAGACAAAAAGTACTCGTTAGAAAGATGAACCCTCCCCTTAGCAAGTCGTTGAATTGCATATACAAGTGATTGGATTACTTGGGTTATCGATCACAGGTAACTACCCAGTCCCTTTGGCTACCTCAGCACTTAGCACTTAGCACTTGGGAGTAAAAAGATGTTCAAATCGGATCGAGTTGGAAAAGGCTTTTGCACGCTCAGCACTGTACATAGGTACCCACCACTCAGCATGTGAGCCCTTATGCTGGAACAAGTGACGTGGCTTCCAAGGATCCTTGGAGCCACCGAAATCGGTGGATATTTACTTTCGGGCCCACCATGATGTCTTTTCCTTACATTCATGCTGTCCATCTGTTTTTACAGCTCATTGTATGTTTTCCTTGCATCTACGTTGTTCGTTTGTTTTAACAGCACACTGCATGATACGATCCTAAAAATGGAGGATATCCAAATCTCAAGTGGACCACGCCACAAGAAACAAAGGTGATTTACCATTAAAAATTCTTGTGGGCAACAAAAGTTTTGGATCAGGCTGATATTAATTTGCCTGCTCCCTTCATCCAGGTCTCTATAACCTTATTAGCAGACTAGTTGGCAAATAAATATTCCGGTGGTTCCCAAGTAGTTTTTTACGGTGGGTATCCAATCACCCCTGTTTCGTGTGGTGTGGTCCACCTGAGATTTGGATCTGTCTAATTTTGGGAAACACGCACTAAAATGAGCTGTCAAAATGGATAAAGGGCGTGGATGAAAGGCACATATATCATGGTAAGCCCCAAAGCTGAGGATCCACTGACATCTGTGGATCCGGGTATCACCGAAGCCATGTCCGGAAACAGGTGGATGGAATGGAAAACTTCAGCCATGTTTCTCAGGGAATCGGATTGCGTACTGAGTTACTCAGCACGCTCTTATCGTACTGAGTAACTTCAGTTGGGCCCACCGTGAAAATAAGTGGTTTATCCACACCGTCCATACTTTTTTTCAGCTCATTTAAGGGGTTGAACCCAAAGTTGAAGCATATCCAACTCTCAAGTGGATCATAAGACAGGAAACAGTGGGAATAATGATTTCCACCGTTGAAACTTTCCTAGGCCTGCAGTGATGTTTATTTGTCATCCAAGCTGTTAAAAATATCGCAAAGACATGTATGAAGGGAAAAAAAACAAATATAAGTTTAATACAAAAATTCTGTGACATCAAGAATTTTGCAACGGTACAAGTTCAATTCACACTGTTTCATGCGGTGTGTGGTGTATTTGAGCTTGGATTTCCTTCAATTTTGGACCTATGTCATAAAATTATCTAATAAAATAGATGAACAGAGTCGATAAAATACATGGATCAAGGTGAACCCCACAGAGTTTACTCAGTACGCCAAGCGTACTGAGTTACTCAGTACGCAATCCGCTTCCGTTTCTCAGGGATGTACGTTTATTTTTCAACCTGTGGTAGACGTACGGCTGTCTATGGCTGAACTGTTTCGGATAAATTCTGATTTTCAGGCGCAGGCTCGGCCCACTGACACCTCTAAGTAGACCTGACCAGTGGATCCACCTGATTCGGGCCATGCATATCGGGTACCACCCCCACAGGACCTACCTAGAGAAGGAGGGTCATGTCAGGGGCTCTGCGGAGCCACTGTTATCTTTATGTTTTATCCACACTGTTCATCTACTTTGACAGATCATTTGAGTGAATGAGTCCAGAAAAAAGGCAGATGGAAGGCTCAAGAGGACCACACCATACCAAGAAGTAGGGATTTAATCCAACCATTGAAAACTTCTTAGGAGCCATGGAATTTTTGGATCAAGTTGAAATTTATTTTTTCCCTTCATACAGGTCTTATGTGACCTTATGAATAGATTGGATGGAAAATAAACATCACGGGCCTTGGGAAATTTACAACAGTGAGAGTTCAAACCCCACTGCTTCATGTGATGCAGTCCCATTTAGCCTTCAATCTGGATCATTTTTGGGCTCATACCCAAAACTGATCTATCAAAATAGATAGGACGGTATGGATAAAACATATAAACAATCATGGCCCCACAGAGCCCTTGACATGACCGTCCGTCTCTAGCCATGTATAGAGCCGGGCATTGAGTCGAGTCCGACCGAGTTAGGGCTCACTCGACCCGATCTAATTTTAAAATAGGCCTAACCCGAACTCGATCCGACTCAATATCGAGTCTGGCATGCCTAACTCGATCCAAGTCGATTGAGTCCGATCCAGTACCATGTAGGGTCAAGTTGGCACGAGAAATGATAGAGAGAGAGAGAGAGAGAGAGAGAGAGAGGTCGGGCTTGGAAGATGAGGGAGGGAGGGAGGGAGGGAGGGAGGGAGGAAGAGGGAGATTTTGGGATCAGGTCAAAGTAGGGTGTGGCAGGTTGGGTTAGAGAGTCGGGTTTCAGTTTGAGTTGGGTTTCAAATCGAGTCAGATCTAATCGGATCGAGTTTCGGGTCAAGTCGAGTCGACTTACTAGGTAACTCGAACTCAACTCTGTTTGAGTTCGGATTGGGCAAATCCTACTCGGATCGGACCGACTCACCCATTCAGTTCGGGTCGGATTGGATCTAAACGAGCCGGATGAGTTGAGTTAGCCAGATCGAATTGTCTCATGCCCACCTCTAGCCACGTACCTGAAGGGTTAATACCCAGTCCGCATCCACCTAATTCTGGGAAGCGGATTGCCTGGTGTCCCATACACCACCGACCTTATTGGTATGTAGATGCGAGCACCACCATGATGTATGTATTAAATCTACACCGTCCATCCATCATGAGAGATTATTTTCGCGCAGCGAGAAGGAAGCCGATTGTGTAGCGTGCCACACACCGCTACACCAATGACCTCGGTGGCTTGTTGATGTCACCAGTTTTGTTTGCCCCACCATGATGTATCCATGATATATGTATTACATCTATACCGTTAATCCATTTTGCAAGATCATTTTAAGTCATTATATCAATAATGAGGCAGCTCCAAACGTCAAGTGCACCACACCAAAGAAAGTAGTAGGGCTTGAACCTCTACCATTGAAAACTTCTTGGGCTACAGAAATTTTGGATCAAGCTTATATTTATGTTTTCCGATCAAGCTTATATTTATGTTTTCCGTTCATCCAAGTCCTTATGAACAGGTTGAATGGAAAATAAAAATCATGGTGGGCCTTAAAAAGGTTTCAACGGTGGTTATCATTGTCCCCGCTGCTCTCTGTGGTTCAGTTGAGGTTTGTATCTGTTTAATTTTTGGGCTCATTTTCTAAAATGATCTCGCAGAATAAATGGACGGTGTAGATATAACACGAATCATTGTAGCCCTACAGAACTCGGTGACATTAACACACCACCGGCACACCATGCAATCTGCTTCCATTATAGTGGTGCCTTTCGATGAATGGATTGGATCTGAAACCTATCGTGCGATGCTCGCACATATGCGGCGCGTATATGAGCTTTATTACTCACGCGTGTGGGCTTAACGAAGCTATCCAAGTGAACAGCGAATACTGCTATGTGAGCCCGCCACCCACATGCAATGTAGGGAGAGACGGAGAGAGAGGTGGACATCCGTGATGGTGGATAGGGCATCACTCTCGTATTTACGGATAAGAGCTATGAATGAAGTTTAATTCGCTTTGATTATTGAATGAGGTGGGCCACTTTTTACCCTTTGGAGGGACAACTTCATTTACTTTCTTGCATTTCATGTATGTGTCTCAATCTGCATACATATATACATGCCTTTGTTTAATGAATCTGGATCCCTACATGTTTAAAATATGGACCCTACATTTATACGTTCTCACATATAGCTGATAACTTTCCGTAACGTCATCATCTAGACATTGCGGCTCACCTAAAATTTAATATTTTGGGTTCTCCACTAACTCTTGGGACCCACCCTCAAGAGGGCTCGGTGCCCTTCATATTGTGGAACCTGCATGGCTGGCTAATGAAATGTGCAAATGCAAGTTCATAATGGGTGCTTGAACCCATGCCTGCGACCTTATGGCTCACTGGTAGACTAGTAAGAATTTCAACATGAGGTCATGGGTTCGAGCACCCATTGTGGTGTGAGTGTGCGGGCATTTGTGGGGTGTGTCAGTGCAATGCCTATGATTGAAAATAAATAAATAAATAAAATCGTAATCTTATAATCTCAAGGGGAGGAGTTTTGATGGGTTCCATACTCCTCAACACATGACTGAAGCCATTCATCCCATCATAGTGCTTCTCTAAGGGTGTAAGGTGGGGAAGATTTCGGCCATCTCCTACGTCTCTGTCTACTAAATCAAGTACACCTTCCATACAATTTATTTGATCTCCATATTTGATGCATAGTACGGTCCTTTGCAATTCCGCATATAGATTTCCAGTTGGTGTCATACCCACCCTATGCATCATCTATAGTGGATCCTTTGGTAAATCTGTTTATGGACCCTTATGAGCCAAATATGGATTGTCCATTCATAAAATTTTCAAGCCAAATCTAGACCAATTGGTCACCACATTCGGAGTTGGAATGCACTGTGTTACAGAAGCATTAACTACTATTGTTGTTGTCCATGAGAAAAAAATAAGGGAAGATTAACAAAAAAAATCATCAAATTTCGCTACTGCTTGCAACCATAGCTAATAGTGTTGTTCATTGGGTCTCATTTAGGAGACTATAAGTGCTAAAATGATTAAAGCACACTTTAGTTGTCAAATTTCATATAGCCAAAACATCTTGACAAGAGATCTTCATGACCAGTCCATAATTAAGAAAAGATCAAGTCAAGATCAAGAAAAGATTAAGCTCAAGATCAAGCGAAGATCAAGCTCAAGACTGGTACATTCTCAAGAGAAGATCAAGCTAAAGATCAACTGATGCTCAAGTATAAGATCAAGCACAAAAGTCTAGATGAAGTCCGTAATCTACTTCAAGATGAAGAAGTTCAGATGTTTCACATATCTCATGTAATATAAAACCCTAGAAAGGCCTTAGGATTAGGCGCTTTCAAAAATTATTTAAATTGGATTTTTATACATGTGTTTGCTTGGAATTCGACCATCCTAAGGTTTGGTTCAACTAGTTTAAGTTTTCTCGGCCAGTCCAAGTTCAAGTCGAAGCAAAACCTTTTTTTGGTCGCAAATTCAACTGGTCGAATTTTTGGTTCGACTAGTCGAAGCTTGACCTTCAACCAGCCCGAGATAATTCAACTCGAAGTCCAGCAACAACAATTTTTTGGATTTTTAAATCTTCGACCAGTCGAAGACCAAATTCGACTAGTCGAACAGAGCTCTTCGACTAGTCGAACTGGTCCTCGGACTAGTTGAAGTTTGGATAGATCTTATCCCACGTGATCCGAAATCTGTTGAACCGAATCCGATCTTCTTCGACTAGTCGAAGACAGCCTCGGGCTAGTCGAAGATTCAACTACTTTGCCTATAAATTGAGTTCCTCTTCAATCCGAAATATCCATTAATATTATCAAAATTCTTCTGCAAGAGAGAGAGAGCTCAAGTTATTAGCAAGCTATTTGAACGGTATTTATAAATTTTATTTATAGTTTTTTCTTAATTCCCTTAATCTCAGATCTTTCCATTCTAATTCTAAAGAGAGTAAACTATACTCTTCATTTTGAGATTTAAGAGAATTAACTCAAGTAATTATTGGTTTGAACTTAATTTAAATTAATAAAACACTGGACCATTTTCTATCTGACTGAATATTGAACAATCGACATCCAAGAAAGCGATTTTTCGGCTACAGCTTCTGATACATTTTCTACTATGAAAATAAGTATACCTTCTTATTATTTATTTAGTTTTTCTGAGATAACCAGAAAATCTTAGTGTAGGTTTTGTCTGAGATAGCCTAAAAATCTTAGTGACGGGTTTAATTGTGATAGCCCGGTAAAATTACAAGAATTATATCAGGTTTTAAGGTGACCAGAGAAAAAAAATTCATTGTGAAAGCTAAGATTACGTAGAGAGTAATTTTCGGAGTGGAGTAAGTGTGGCTATTTTAGAACAGTTGTTGACACACCGAACTACTATAATTCTGTATTATGTGGTGAATGTTTTTATTTTCTATGTTGTAAATGGTTGTAATTTATTTTCAGTTTAAGTGGTAAATGATTATAATATCTTATTTTTATTTACTCTTGCAAAGTTTGAGGTTTTAATTTTAAAGAAATTCGTGAAATAAGGTTGTCCTACCTAAAACTTTATGTGAAGGTTGTCCTACGAATTATTTGGAATCAACCTTTCAATACTTAAGCAATTGAGGCACTTAGTTCCCCCCAGGATTTCATAAGCACTCCTTTTCATATACCAAGATAGAGAATATGAAGACGTTTGTCTCTCAACCCTTACATTTCGAATATAATTCCCTAAACTACTTCAAAAGAATGGGAAAAATAAAGGAGACCCATTTTATAGGGGTTAATTTTCGCACAAGCTATGGACCAAGAAGGCCCATGCTCCTAAAGGGTGCGTCTTGGGGGAGCAAGGCGTGTAATGCTAGAAAAGGCCATAGGAAGGTCCAAGGTTGCAAAGATTGAAGCAGGAGCGTTAGCAATGATGGTTGGGCTTAGAATAAACTTAGATCTAGCACACATTTCGGAAATGATATACCTAAGGATGGTCTCCTTTGGGAAGGACTTAGAGTTAAAGGTGTGATAGTTTATTTCCCTCCAAATGTGTCATGCAAGGACCAGGAAGCAAAGCTTACTTAAAAGATTAGACACTTGATCTGTAGAGTATTCCACAAGATAATAATTAGATTGGGTAATAGTGGAAGAAATAGCAAAAGGAATGGAAAGCTAATGCAGGGGCATTTTCACACTGGCTCGAGTGGGGTCGCCTGTTGGATGCAGGGACACACTCGGTTGGGTGGCCCATACGATTTGGGGCCCACGGGGGAGGTCTCGGGTTCGAGACTCCTTACTAGGGGTGATTAATGTGCATTTTACACCGGGCTCGAGTGGGGTAGCTCATGGGATGCGGGGACACACTCGGGATGGGCGGCCCATGTGATTTAGGGCCCACGAAGGGGGTTCGGCCGAGGTCCTAACCCATGAGATGTAGGGTCTGGGCTATGAGATAAAGGGATTAATTCGCCATACTCTAACAGTTCAAGCTTTTGGAGCAAGTGGTTAATTATCCTGCATCAAATTGGTATCAGAGAGGGAGGTCTCGTGTTCGAGACTCCTCACCGGAGGTGATTAAGGCAGGAGCATTTTCACACTGGGCTCGAGTGGGGTCACCTGTTGGATGCAAGGACACACTCGGGGTGGGTGACCCATGCAATTTGGGGCCCACGAGGGAGGTCTCGTGTTCGGGACTCCTTACCAAGGGTGATTAATGCGCATTTCACACCGGGCTCGAGTGGGGTAGCTCGTGGGATGTGGGGACACACTCGGGGTGGGCGGCCCATGTGATTTGGGGCCCACGAAGGAGGTTCGGCCGAGATCCTAACCCATGAGATGTGGGGCCTCGGCTATAAGAAAAAGGGATTAATTCGTCATACTCGAACAGTTCGAGCTTTTAGAGCAAGTGGTTAATTGTCCTGCATCAAAAGCTTATAGTGGAGCATTTTCCATATCCAAAGGGTGTATTCACAATTAAAGAATAAATGCTTGACGGATTTAGAAGTAGAGAGAATAATGACCAATTGGCATCAATAATGATATTAAGCTTAAAGAACATGTCTTTGGTTTTAAGGCACCCAAGGGAGGCTATCCATGCACTAGTGGACTGCCTAAGAATTATTGTAAGCTTTGAGAGTCAAAGCAAAGGTGAGGGATCCTTAGGGGCACATAGTCCAAACAATTTCATCATTAATCGAGATAATGTAGAGTTATTTAATGTCCTAAAAATTTGTAGCCAAAGTGGTCATATTTGGATATAAAAAATACCACTTAGTATCTTGGATGAAAGTACTAACGGAGATGCTAAGATCCATACCAAGATCATAAACAGGTTGCACAACATAACGGTCAAAGAAGCTAATATCACCTAACCAAGGGTTGTGCTAAAACTTAGTATGACAACCATTACTTACAAAGAAATGAGTGTGGCATTTGGCAATGTCAAGAACGCTAAGGATACTCCACCAAGCCCAAGAGGCATTAGGCTATAATTTAAGAGTCCATATTGATTCAGAGCCATTGTATTTGTAGTGGACCCACAGACCCCAAAGGCTTTTCTCATTATAAAGAATTTTCCAAAACTGCTTAAAAAGACATCACAGATTCAATCTCATTTATAGAGATAGGTTTGCAGAGTACATGACTCTCCACTTGAGAATTATTGAGGTTATCCAAAAGACTGAGTTCAACACCTATAGTATCTTACAAGGTGTGATTTAAGGTTCTCTTAAATGGGTCAATAATAATATCTTTACTTTCTTCTTAAGTTTTAGTAATGTTTCCATCCATGTCCTTAATTTTCAAAATTTAGATATAACTTATCTACATTTAATAGATGCATAAAAATATTTAGAGTTTATATCACCTAAATTTAGCTTGGAATCTCTAGCTTTATGTATCACACCCCACCTCCAGAAATTTGAGTTCACTTGAACCAATCGTCAAGTTGGAGGTGTGACTTGGTGGCGAGGGCATAAATATTACAATGTATAAAACCATACTAGTTATCCAAACCATCATCATTTACAATAAATGCAATTATTTGAATATAATCATCCACTTGGCCAGACTCAACCATAACATACGCATAGTTATTCAATAACATAAAGCAAACACAAAATCTTTATTCTAGCATTAAATCTCCAGGAGCATGCTTCTCCAACTCATCATTCCACTCGCAGAGTCTCCAGTTCCTTTCTAGGCCTGAATGGTTTTTCAATCAATAACATGAGCTAACAGCCTAGGAAGTAGCTATATGCATGATCCATAAAAAGATCAAGATACATAAGCATAAAAAAAATAATTTAGTATGTCGACTACCATAATACAATTATAAATTGAACAACCAGGGCCATGGTTGTGCATAACATCTTGCCTACCAACACCCATTCAACCAAGACTCACACAAATCCATCACATGTAAGAGCGTGTACACAATGCTAACTTGTGCTTTCTCACATACAATGTGTGACCGTATAATCTAGCGATAAGTAGCCTACTTTAAAACTAGCCAAACTTATTTCCCAGACTTAACCTCACTCTAAGGAATAGGCCTTATTGGTACCAACTCGGGCTCCAGGAACTTTGCCCGATAATTTAAGAGATACTCATTTCCCGAGATGTCTAGTGTTCTCAGTTATCAATCATCAATTCTTAATGCAATTGTAAACTAGACATATATCAACAAATTATATATATATATATATATATATATATATATATATATATATATATGTGTGTGTGTGTGTGTGTGTGTGTGTGTGTGTGTGTGTGTGTAGGGGGGGGGGACGATTCTATGCGGTCGAGCTCAAGGGAACTTTCCATGAGGCCGAGCTGTGTGGGCTCCACCGTGATGCGTGTCGAACATCTACCCCATCAATCAAATGCACCATTCCATGGTGGAACTAAGGATTAAAAATCAAGTCAATCCGTGACTTGTGTGGCCATACCACATACTTGATAGGGGACCCTCCATTAAAACATTCATAATCATTTGTTAGGCCCATCAAGATGTGGTTCACAAATCCAGCCCATCCATTATATGTTTTCCACTTGGATGAGGGGTCAGACCAAGTTTCAGAGGCATCCAAATTTTAGGTGGGCCCCACCAAGTGCTTTTATATGCTTTAAGCATGTCTTCACATGATTTTAGATGGTATGGCCCATCTGAGTTCCGTATATGGATGATTTTTGAGATTTCCCATAATTTAAAGGGGACCCATCAAATGCACGGTGTTGATGTTCGACATGCATCACGGTGGGGCCCACACAGCTCAACCTCATGGGAAGTTCCCATGAGCTCGACGCATAGAACCTTTTGCCTATATATATATATATATATATATATATATATATATATATATATATATATATATATATATATATAAACAGGCAAATGTACACATGACATACCAGTGAGATGCATGCAGAAAATTTTATCAGTGTAAGTAATTACTTATCCAACGTGTCCACTTTTCATTTGACTACTTGGCTTCTTGATCATCTTAGATGATCTGACAGTTGAATTCTAGTTTTCTTTCTTTAGACAATTTTCTCTATTAGGTCTTGACTAAGATTAAATAACTAAGTCAATGAACTACACTAATTATGTGTTCACACATTTAGATTATAAGAAAACAATAAAAAAAATCAACAATTTAACTGTTGATTAGCTAAACTGAACCCTAATTCCTAAATTCATGTCCCAAATAGTCCATTTCTTACTTTTTCCTACAATCATAAAATTACATTGAAGTTAAAACTTATATTTGGGTCAAGATCTAGCTTTTGAATAAGTTGGATGCTTAGATCCATCCATTTTGAATATTGAATTTTATTATTCGTCTCAAATCTAAAGTTCTTATATTAAGGGTTAGGCTAGATGGATCTTACTTAGACCCTAAAAACAATTGCCTAATCCCTTGATAAACGGTTGGATTGGGCCAAATCACAATTGTAATTAATGGTTCTAATCACGCATTCTGTCCTTCTTCTTTTTTCTCAATGCTCGTGGTCTGAATCTAAGATCGATCCGAGCTTATGATGATCATGGCCAAATCAAGGTCATGTACAAACTAGCCTCAGATAATAAGATCCACCCTTAAATCAAAGTGAGGACAATCCGTCCCATTTAGGTAAAAAAAAAAAAAAAAATTGGAGTACTGGTGGAGCCCACTGGCTCATCACTTGATTATTGCAAAATCCTGTATCTAGATAGCTTTTAAGTTAAGCTTATGTTCAAGTCTCCAATTTGATCCTTAAATCAAAATCCGATCCCACTTAAGTGGAAAATTTTAATACTAAGTGGGGCCTACACAAAACACAAGGTTGTCTACCGTGAGATATTCCTGATTCAGATCAAGTAGTTAAATCTTGAAAAGATCATGAAGTATTGTGGTGGGGCTCGCATGCATGATCCAAGATCTAGTGGGTCCCGCCACAACCAGATGATGCAAGAAAACTAAATCCCAATCTATATTCGTGTGGCCCCATCTATGATCTTAGATCCATGAGATGTAGGTTTAAATCTTAGATGTATCTGATATATTTTATCTAAAATCAGAGTTAGGCTCACCAAGTTATGTAATCACAGATCTATACCAATAATATCATGGAAAAATGAAAAGAGAGGTGACGCATACTCAGATGCATGCTAGATCAAGGTTAGCTTTTACAGACTTTTAGATTTCATCAGATCCATACGATCTAGGATGTGATCCGGGTCCTTACGTATCTCAAACACATTATCAAAGGGTAGGATTTAACAACACTAGGATCAAAACATCACTCATATAGAGATTTCATTATTTATACTATCTACATCAAAATAATTATATGATTTTATGTACGGCAAGTGGGGTCCACTGATGTAGAGCGGGTCGCAGACAGTTTCATGGCCAAGATGGATTAGAAAAGGCCCGGTCGACAACAGAAGTGATCCGGACCGTCGGACCTTAGATCGGGCGTATCTCACAATCTGGAATGAGTTACCTGACGTAAAATATATGATTTTGGGGTAGAACGAGCTACTTTAGCCAACCAACCCTACTATGCCGGGTTGCGATGACCAGAATTGCGAAAAACCCCTGGATCGACGATCGTTTCCTGTTTTAATTTCGTTTTTACTATAAATAGTAAGTTTTAGTTTGGTTATAACTCTTCATCCGTCGGGCTTTAGGAGTTGCGCCCAACGTGAAAAGAGCTTAGAATAATTAGGAGAACGGTTTGGTGAAACCAAATAGGACACTATTTTTGGCCGAAAACCTTGCGCACTAGTAGACATCACGACCGTCTATAAATAGTAAGTTTACTATTTATAGTAAGTCACGATTTCTAGGAGTTTTAGTTGTAGTTTGATTCTGATTTCTTTCCTATTGCTTGGTACCCCTATTTAAAGGGTTGTGAACTCGTTTTTACTAATTAATTAACCAATTTCGAACTTCTTAGAATTTATTTTATTTTCTGCTTTCTTTCCTCGTGGATTCAAGATGTCTCTGTGAGGAGTCTAGAGAAGCTCCGTGGATTCGGATTACTTATCCTCATCACGTTCATCCCTACGTCATTCACCAATTACACACCGGGGAAAACATCTAACGAAAATTCAGACCATAGCACATGTTGGGCCCACTACTGACGTGGCAGCGACCCACACAAGGCTACCCATGTGACAGTGAGTGGACCCACGACGCTACCACGTGAACAGCTTGTGGCACCCACACGTTAGCCCACGTGGACAGTGTGTGGGGTTCACACGTCTGGCCACATGGCCAACATGTGGTGGCCCACACAATTACTACATGGCAGTATGGGTCCTCCCCACTACGTAATCCATCTAGACCAAATATGAGTTTTTTCCTACCATAAATCTCACCCTTTTACCTCCCAAAATTTACTTATTTGGTTGCTCCCAAATTTTACTTTTTCATGTTAAACCAATTTTGTACAGACACACTACGAAAATACCGATACTTTATGAGTTATATTCGTTTTACTCTCTTGTAACCCAAAAACTATGAGCCTACCTTATTTTCATCATTTTTCTTCCCGAAATCTCCGAAATCTCCATTAAACCGTCAGATATTACCATTCTACATATGTCCTTTTATGGCTACATTCATTCCTTCAAACTTGTTGCATTTAAACACTTCAAATATTTTGGGTTATCTTCAAAAGAGTTTTCTATAATATTTCAAAAAGTTTTCAATCTTATTTCACTCCAAAGCACCCTTCTTCTACTTCTTCAACTTGGGTTTCACTAGTACGGCGGCTATGGGAGGTAAAGATATTTTAAAAAGATGGTAGGTTAAAGGTCACGTTTACCGTGAAAAAAATATCATGAATGTATTTTTGTTGCAGTCAACAACAATTCACCGACTACATGTGCAAAGTCAGTTAGTAATTCACTAAGAGTACTCAGTAAAATTTAACCAATGCTCACTTGAAATTGATAAGAACTCAAGGAAATTTACCAATAACTTGGTGAAATACATCAAGAAGTCGATGACAATTGACTGAGTACTTGGTCAATTTCATGTGCATCTTGGTCAATTTCATATTAGGCTCGATCAATTTTAAGCTAGGCTCGGTCATTTTCATGTGAAGCTCGGTCATTTTCATGTGAAGCTTGATCAATTTCATATTAAGCTCGGTCAATTTCATGTGAGGCTCAGTCAATTTCCTGTGAAGCTTGGTCAATTTCATATGAGGCTTGGTGAATTTCATGTGAAGTTCAGTCAATTTCATGTGAGACTCCATGAATTTCATGTTAGGCTCGGTCAATGTCATATGAAGCTTGGTGAATTTCATGCTTGATCGGTCAATTTCATGTCATACTTGATCAGTTTCATGTGATGCTCGGTCAATTTCATGTTAGGCTAGGTCAATTTCTTATGAAGCTCGATCAATTTCATGTGAGGCTCAGTAAATTTCATGTGAAACTCGGTCAATTTCATGTGAGGCTCGTTGAATTTCATGTGAGGCTCGATCAATTTCATGCGAGGCTCGGTCAATTTCATGTGAGGCTCATTGAATTTCATGAGAGGCTCGGTCAATTTCATATGACGCTCGATCAATTTCATGTTAGGCTCAATCAATTTCATGTGAAGCTCCGTCAATTTCATGTGACATCGAACCTAAATGCAACTTGGGACTACTTACCTTCTTTTTGGCTTCTCTTGCATTTATGAGTATCATTCAATTGCTCTAGTATGCATTAGATCCCCTCTTTCAAGATCGCCTTCTTTGCATCATTGAAATTCCATAGCTCTGATACAACATATCGTCCATTGGAATTTTATTCATTCATATCCATCTAAGCTCTAGTTTTGTATACGTGAAAATTTTAGTGCCCCACTTATTCTTTAGTTCTTTTAGCTTTACATCATCCTCATCCATTATTTCAGTGAGTTCTCAGTCATATATTATTTAACCGAGTTGTATCTTATGGTATGCTTCTATTGTTTAACGATTCGTTGATAATATGTCATTGTATTTGTTTTCAAATAATGGTTACAAGAATCATTGTATGTTCTTATAATGGGGAGTTAGTTTATGAAAACAATCGATACACATACAATGGTGGAAAGTCGAAAAGTATTGTTGTTGGTGTCGAGACTACATATGAGGAGCTTGTATCTAAAATGTACAGGATTATTAAGAGTATATCAATGATTGTGATATGAGGTTGAAAGTATTGTACCCTTGCTGAAACGAATCAATCCCCCGAACTAAAATCGAAGACGACGAAGATGTAAGAGTGTTCTTAGCAACACAATTGTAGCATTCAGATAAATTCATCTCTTTAATCATCGAGACAGTACAACACATTAATGAGATAATATACGAAGACCCTGTGGGTGAGGAACATGGCATGAAATTGGAATATATGGCATTACCTTTACAAGTGGGACTAAGCAACACTCCACTGCTCGAGTCGCTTCAAACATTAAACTTTGTGACTATCCAAGTGAGCTGGGCAGGTGACCCTAACCTTAAATATGAATACATGACACCACCTTATTGTCAAGAGTAGATTTTCCTTCACCATCCACCACCAAATCTGTATGTGTAAGCGAGATTTCGCTGCCCGAACTTGCTGGAACATCAAACTTCATCACTGGTCAACTTAACGTGTCTTTCGAAAATGTTGTATTCACCAATGCAAATCTATCGGAATATTCAAATTTTTTGGATGAGCCGATTGATATAACCAGTGGCCAAATGTTTAAGGACAAGAGCCAGTGCTAGTATATTTTGAGCCAATTTACAATTTGCAATAACTTCCAGTACAAGGTCTTGTACTCATCATCCAAGAGATTCACCGTGGTGTGTTTTGAAGATAAATGCGAATGGGTGGTTCATGCATCTCGAGTGAATGATGCAAGGATATTCAAGATAAAGAATTACACATCCAAACACATGTGTGACATGTCATAAATGAAGAGCAATCACTGGCAAGCAAGCAGTAAGTTAACTTGTGAGATAGTTGTTAGCCGAATTGAGCAGCACCTAGGGTTAAGGCCGAGTGATATTATCTTCATCATGAAAGAAAAATATAATATTCTTATCAATTATAAGAAGGCATGGCGTGGTAAGGAGCTCGCAATCAATCGCGTTATGGGATCTTATGAAGCCTCTTATAATGAACTCCCGATGTATTGGCATGAGTTGAGAATGACCAACCCGAGGACGGTGACGGCCGTGCTTGTTAACCCAGAGACAAGCAGGTTCGAGAGATATTTTGTTACGCACAGATAATGTGTTTGAAGTTTTCAAAATTCTATGCGAAGGGTCTTGGTTGCGAGTTTGACGTAAAGGAGTTCCCTTATTTCCATGTCCTTTCAACATATATAAACTATAATCTTTCTCATTACTCATATTGCCCCCCATTCTACACGGCGCAAAATTACCATATCACATATAACGAATCCGCATACCCAGTACGTCAAGAGCCAATGGGAAATATTGCCCGAATTCAGGGAGTATTGTGCGAGAATTAAACCCCCACGACAGAAGAGGTCAACTGGAAGACTAAAAAAGATAAGAATTATTTCATGTGGAGAGGAAAGGAAAATAATAAAGTGCGGAAGATTCAAACAAACGGGGCATAATCACCGGAAGTGCAAGTTTCCAATACCAAAGGAATAATGTACTTTGTAGTTTATTTTATGTTTATATGATTTATGATATAGTGTATTTTATGTTTTAATGCAATAAGATGGTGAATGATTTAATTCAAAAAAAATCTGTATAGTTTGTGTTTAAATGATTTTTTTCAATTGCAGAGTTATTGTACAATTGAGACTTTGAAAGATTAAATGGGAATACTGACACTGAAGATTGAATTCCCTCTTTCAAGAGGCCGCGCATTGCAAATTATCAGTCAATTTCAGTGAGTTATCAGTTAATTACATCATAATGTCAATTTCATGCAGTGATTGGTCATTTTCATAAAGTGGTCGGTCAATTTCATTTGTCACGCATTGCAAATTATCAGTCAATTTCAGTGAGTTGTCAGTTAATTACATCATAATGTCAATTTCATGCAGTGATCGGTCATTTTCATGAAGTGGTCAGTCAATTTCCTTTGAGGCTCGGTCAATTTCTTGTGAAGATCGATCAATTTCATGTGAAGCTCGGTCAATTTCATGAAAAGCTCAATCAATTTCATTTGATACTCGGTCATTTTCATGTGAGGCTCAGTGAATTTCATGTGAGGCTCGTTTAATTTCATATTAGGCTCAGTCAATTTCATATAAGGCTCGGTCAATTTCATGTTAGGCTTGGTCAATTTCTTGTGAGGCTCGTCGAAGTTCATGTGAGGTTCACTCGATTTCATGTGAAGCTTACTCAATTTCATTTGAGGCTCGGTCAATTTCATGTGAGGCTAGTTCAAGTTCATGTGAGGCTCACTCAATTTCATGTGAGGTTCGTTGAATTTCATGTGAAGCTCGCTCAATTTCATTTGAAGGTCGCTCAATTTCATGTTAGGCTCGGTCAATTTCATGTGAATCTTGCTCAATTTCATTTGAAGCTTGGTCAATTTCATGTGAAGCTCACTCAATTTCCTTTGAAGCGAGGTCAATTTCATGTGAAGCTCGCTCAATTTCATTTGAAGCTCGGTCAATTTCGTGTGAAGCTCACTCAATTTCCTTTGAAGCAATGTCAATTTCATGTGAAGCTCGCTCAATTTCATTTGAAGCTCGGTCAATTTCATGTTAGGCTCAGTCAATTCATGTGAGGCTCGATAAATTTCATGTTAGGATCAATCAATTTCATGTAAGGCTCGTTGAATTTCATGTGAGGCTCACTCAAAAGCTCGCTCAATTTCATTTAAAGCTCGCTCAATTTCAAGTTAGGCTCGGTTAATTTCATGTGAGGCTCATTGAATTTCATGTGAGGCTTGGTCAATTTCATGTGAGGCTCGGTCAGATCCCCTCTTTCAAGGTTAGCCTCACTCTCTCCATTGTTTTCTATGATGGTGGGTCCACTCGAGCTTTGGATCTGATTGATTGTATGACTAATGCCCTAAAATGATCTCTCTAAATGGATGGACGGTGTAGATACAAAACGTACATCATGATGGGACCCACTTAACTTGGTGACGTCACTCTAGCAGCGAGTCTTGATACTCAACCTAGGCAGCAAGTCGGGGTCAACCCAATTGGACCCGGTTGATCGAGTTGCACCGGCAGCAAGTTGGGGTCGACCCCGACTTGTTTCCTGTCCAATTGGACACGGATTACCTACTAACAGGTTGAGTAGTGAGACTCACTACTGAAGTGACGTCACCAAGTTATGTGGGTCCCATCATGATGTATGTTTTGTATCTCCACCGTTCATCCATTTAGAGAGATCATTTTAGGGCATCAGTAAAGGATTAAGTCAGATCCAAAGCAAGAGTGGACCCCACCATAGAAAACAATGAGGCGTCGACTCCACCCTAGGCATCCTGCTGACCATTCACTCATACCAAGCAACTTGTTCATTTGCAATGAGGTGTCGACTCTCATGAATTGGACACTAAAGTCTTTAGAATTGGAGAGTTTAGTGGTCTATGCTTTGGTTATAACTTGAGCTTAACAGTATAGCTCGATGACAGGAAGGTTTGTATACCAAAGCAATTTAATAATATTCATAAGCACAAGAGATGACAAAGAGAATGTAGGTAGTCCCATGTTGATATATTTCATAGACAGGTCTATTACCGGTAAGATTTTTAGCATTTTTAGTCACTGATTTATTTTTATAATTCATCATCATGTATAATTTAACCCCATGAAATTTCATTTCATTTAGAATTTAAAATTAATAATAATAAAAAATTCTACAAGTACTAGCTTCCTGAAACTAATAGTTTTCTATATAGTTTCTAAAATGTCCTAAAATTAACCTACTTTATATATATATATATCTTTATATATATATATATATATATATATATATATATATATATATATATATATATATATACACACACACACACACTCATCAAGGTTCAATCTGGCTTTTGAATCACCTCAATTGGAGTTGTAAAAAAATAAATATGAATTTTTGAAGTTAGTGCACTGAATGTGTCTACAACTAATTGTTGCTGACCAGTGGTCCGGGGTTAGCCAGGTCCTCCTTTTCAACGACCTAGAGTGATCATAATCGTCAGAACCTTAAAATAGTCATATCTTGCAAACCGGAATGAGTTTTTTGACATATTATATATGATTTTGGGGTAGGAGAAGCTGATTTAGCCAACCAACCTAGAATATTTTCAAGATTCCATCAGATCAATGGTCGAAAGTCCATTTTATTTTCGTTTTTAACTATACATATTAATTTTTAGTTCGATCAAGTTGCCCTGGAATTCTTCTCAAGTCAAACTTGAAAACTTTAAACACATGTAGTTAATCACGATAAAAGATGTTAATATTGGCTTTTGAAAATAAACTATTCGATGATTCCTTTTTTTTTATTCCCTTAACCTTGAACGCTTAAGGTCAATCATTCTTTTACTTCCAGAACATAATACAAGAGAATGACTTTTATTTTATTTCTCAACATTGGTCAGCCTTATACGAAGCTCTAATGGAGCTCACCTGAGTTTTAAATGCAGCTGAAACTTGGTCTGACTCCTCATCTAAGTGGGACACACACTATGGATGGGTTGGATTTGTGCATCACATCACAGAGGGACCAATAAATGATTATGAATGTTTTAATGGCGGTAACCCCTCTCACCGGGTGTGTTGTGTAGCGATGTGGAGTCAACTTTGAGTATATTGTGGAAATGGTCGAGCCAGGGATCATATAATTCCCAAATCCATACATCATCCCCTCTTTAGGGTCATCCGTGGATATAAAGAAACTAAAGGTAGCGATTCACACGAAGCATGGGCAGGAAGACGAGGATCCTGGGTTCAAAGTTTTCAAGTTTGAGTTGAAAGAGGGGATCCATTGTATACCAAAGCAATTGAAAGGAAAATGGGTTTGGATTTTTTGGATTTTAGGTGTAAGAAGTGTGAAATATGAGAAAAATCAAGGGATAATGGTTTTGGGTCTTTTGGATTTTGGGTGTAAGAAGTGTGAAATATGAGAAAATGAAAGGAAAATGAGTTTGGGTTTTTTTTTTTTTTTTTTTTGGTTTTGGGTGGAAGAAGAGAGAAATATGAGAGAAAGAAAGGGAGATGGGTTTGAGTTTTTTTTATTTTGGGTGGAAGTAGTGTGAAATATGAGAAAATGAAGGGTAAATGGATTTGGGTTTTGTGATTTTGGTGGAAAGAAGAGAGAAATATGAGAGATTGAAAGGGAGATGGGTTTGAGATGGGTTTGGGTTTTTTGGTTTTGGGTGAAAGAAGAGATAAATATAAGAGAACGAAAGGGAGATGGGAGATGGGTTTTGTGTGGAGGAAGAAGAGAGAAATATGAGAGAAAGAAAGAGAGATTAGAGATGGGTTTTGGGTGGAGGAAGAAGAGAGAAATATGAGAGAAAGAAAGGGAGATTTTGGATGGGTTTTGGGTGAACAAAGAAGGGATAATTATAAGAGATTGAAAGAGAGATTAGAGATGGATTTTGGGTGTAGAAAGAAATGAAGAGGGGTTAGCAAACCTTTAAGTCAATGTGGGGTAGCAAGGTCGGGTCGACAGGGGTGGAATCCGGTCGACTTCTGTGGACCAGACAACAAGCTGGGGTCGACCAAGCCCCACCTTGGTCAACCGGGTTGGTTCAGGGCAGCAAGATGGGGTTGGACCAGATTGGTCCCACACCGGTGAGGAGTTATCAAATTCCTAATGGCCATTAACCCATGTGAATAAATACTTGATCCCAAACAAGCTTTGAATGTTATACTGAATAATGAAACATGCAATGTGCAGCACGATTTACACCTAATGTATGGGTGAGGCCCACTTTCCATGTGATGGGTGGTTGTTCATAGGGTTTAAACGTGGGAGATGCTCAACAAGGAAAAAAAAATCCATTCAAACCATCTAATCATGTAATTATCGGCCTGTAGATGGACGATTTAAAGGAAATATGAGATGGTTGGGATTGTTCCGTATAGGGAAGTTTTAGGCCACCCCCATCCATGATGAGGCCATTAGATGAGAAATTTGGAGTAGTTAAAAGGTAGTCTCCTACATGGAATGTTGGTCGGGAATGAAACATCTTTGTGACTAGCCAGTATTCTCTATTACCTCATACTACCTCATGAAATTGACCGGGCTTCATAGGAAATTGAACGAGTACTTCTTGAAATTGACCGGGTGCTTCGTGAGATTAAACGAGTACTTCATCAAATTGACTGAGCATCACATGAAATTGAATGAGTACTTCTTGAAATTGACCGAGTACGAGTACTTCTTGAAATTGACTGAGCACTTCATGAAATTGATCAAGCATTACATGAAATTGACCGAGTACTACAGGAAAGACTTCAGGGTCAGTATCCCCATTCAATATTTCAAAGTCCACAATTTTAACAAAATATATAGAATTTTCATTACATAAATTTTCATTCACTGTAAATTTTATATAAAACAAATTTACATTCACTATAAATTTTACACAAAATAGAATACAAAATTTCACAAAATTTTCTTCTTCCTCCCATGCCCACGACAAATACCATTTATAGGTAACACTTAAACAATTATACGTTATTGAATTCCTTCAAATTGGAGTGATTTTTGCATCTTTGTTCCTGTCAAAATGTAACCGCTGCACAATATGTCGATATATTTCATTACAAATACGTCACAGTCATAACCATTGGTTTGCTTCAGTACTGAAATCTCTTCTATGGTGGTCCAAACCTTCCCCTAGAGCGCAGATGTGTCTCCTGTGGGATAGAAGAGAATGGGGAGCCCCTCGGTCATCATCTTGATCTTTTGCTAGTACTTCACGAGTGTATTCGTCACCTACAAGAATGAATTGCAAAATATATCAAAAATAAAGTTCAATATTTAATTTAGTGAAGCATAGTGTGAAAAATCAGAAATAATTTAAATCAATCAACTACTTTATGAAATTGACTGAGCTTCACATGAAATTAACCGAGCCTCACATGAAATTGACTTTACCGAGCTTCACATGAAATTGACCGAACCTCACAGGAAATTGACTGAGCTTCACATGAAACTGACCGAGCTTCACATGAAATTAATCTACCCTAACATGAAATTGACCGAGCTTCACATGAAATTGACCGAGCCTCACATGAAATTGATGAACATCACATGAAATTAGCCGAGCTTTCAATGAAATTGACCAAGCTTCATATGAAATTCACCGAGCATCTTTTCAAAATTGACCGAGCTTCTTCTGAAATTGATCGAGCTTCACATGAAATTAACCAAGCTTCACGTGAAATTGACCGAGCTTCACATAAAATTGAACGAGCATGAAGTTCCTGGTCAATTTTTTTATTTCTCTGTCAATTTCATGAAGTGCTGAAATTGACCGAGCTTCACATAAAATTGAATGAGCATGAAGTTCCTGGTCAATTTTTTTATTTCTCTGTCAATTTCATGAAGTGCTGGGCAATTTCACTGATCACACACCAACGATTTCACCAACAACTTGGGAAAATTGGCCAAGAAGTAGATGTTGAGACATAAAAAGAGAGGAAGACCGCAGAAAAAGCATTGTTCGCAAACAGGATGGTCAAAAAGAGTATTGTGCGGAAAAAGTGGTCATTTGTTCGAAAATGATCATTGTGCGCAGATGATTGGAGCGCAAACCAAGTTCCACACAAATGATAGAGCGCCGAGTTCCGCACAAAGGATAGCGCACAAGGGAATACGCACCAAGTCACCCGCGCGATGGAATCCACACAAAGGTGGTTAGCGCAAAGGAAACCGCACAACGACGACGTGACATGTTCGCACGTGTGAGAAGGCTATATATACCCCTTGACCCCTCTAAAGGGGTCATTGGTAGCCAATCGCCAAGAGAGAAGAATTTGCAGGAGAAGAAAGGTATAGTCCACAACCATTGTGTGGAACAGGCATTGTGCGGCGCACAACGCTGCTGGCGCACAACGAGTGCCAGCGCACAACAAGAGCTGGCGCACAATGGAAACCAATGCACAATGAGGGTGCCAGCGTACAACAGCTTCCTCCAGCGCATAACAGTTTCCTCCAACGCACGACGGCTTCCGTCAATGCACAGTGGCTTTTGACAGTGCACAATGACTTCTAGTGCAGTGTTCGATATTATATTTTAATATTTCATACATTCATACATAATTTGAGTGCTAAATCTTAATTATATATTATAATTCATCAGTATTCTATTTGGAATCAAAGGAGAAAGGGATGTGACGAACCTAGAATATATAAATAAAGTGATTGTCTTTCTTGTCTTCTTTTGGTAATCAATCAAATGAATGGAATTTCCCAAACAAAATGCATTTGTTTCTTGTTTGAAACAAAATGGCAACTCTGCTGGAGACTTTTCATATTCATTTAAACATTAACCTAAGAATTACAAGGGAGATAATCACAACTGTGTGGCGACTCTCAACGGGAACATCCTACCTTTCATCTCCAAAATAGAATACGATTTAATATAAGTACTAATTTTCTTTTACTTCATGCATATGAACGATAAGAGTAGAAGAATATGACAACCAACCAATCAATGGCAGTCGTTCAAGGAAATACAGTTTTCTACTTCACCACGACAGGATTTGTTGTGGAATATTTTGAGAAACGAGCTGGACTTAGTGAGGGTAAAGCAGTAGCAAACAAGCATACAGAATCACAGGCAGCTGTTATGGTCGTGACTTCTTCACCGTGGCATAAGGAGAAAGAGATGAATGGATCGTTGTCGCTCGCAGAAGGATAAGGGCCCAATATGTAACTGCAACAAGAACAAACTCACCATTGAGAAGAGTTAGGGGGTCGGTGACGCGAAATGCCACTAGAAAAAATCCTGAACTCGCCTCTCCTGCGCTATACCCCAAGCGAATAGTTCCATAGCTGACATCACATGACTTCCTGGCTTTAACGACCCCGAGAGCTAGATGGACGAAAGAACAAAACGGCAAAGCAACTGGTGTTTGTTTCGCCCCGATCGATCAACGACAACGGGGGCACAGAGAAGTCGAATGAAACCCATCGTCCCCTCTTTTCGTGAGCCCTATCACATCAACGTATTCTTATCCCACTCCAACCACAACTTCATCAAAGAGTGGAGAAGCCGCAGCACATGGCTGGAACAAATCAGGAAAATAAGCCAACTACAGAGGACCATGTAAATGAAACTGCGGAAGCACAAAGAGCACTGATGGAAGAATGCAGGAATCTCAAGGAAGCCTTAGCAACCCTCGCACACAATGTTGCCCAAATGGCAGCACCCCCAGTGGCTGAAGATGTGAATGAAAGAGAGCAACACCCCGAAGGGTCGCAGCTGCCGAGGACCGGGTTACATGGATATGTACCCACGACAAGAATAGTGACACAGGAAGAAGTACGACAGGTCGTCAAAGAAGTGGTTAGGTCGGAAAGAGAACGTGAAGGCACAGGAAGATTTGGATATCGAACGCCATACCCGAGTGAAGTGGAGGATATCCCTTTCCTGAACAATTTTAAACATCCAGATTTTCAGAAGTTCAACGGGGATGAATCGCCAGAAGAACACCTGATGCACTTCATCACCAGCATGGGTCATGAGTGTATGGTACATGCAGGATTGATGCATGACTGAATTGTATAACTCATGCATCTTGCATTGTGTGATATAGTTACTATACGCCCTAGCGATATCAGGGTCGTGGCTTCCACACGCACATTGTGGAGAACTTGATTGGATACCAAAAATATTGTTACTAGCATCGGAGCACCATAGATGTCTCTAGGTAAAAATCCCTAAACCCGATAGTACCAGAAGATGACTCCAACGTTGAGACCGAGTGGATACATGAGTGTACGAGGGCCATATACGGGTAGGCCGCGTCTCCCACTGTGTCGTGGTCGGTTGGAAAGGGGTGTGACCTTATCCGCCTGAGTGAGGGGGCAATATCTAGGTTGAGTTTAACCAGCTTGAGGAATGGGTCAGCTACCGACGAGTCGGGCCCGATATCGGCAGGCAGATAGTGGGTCTGTTCCACTTACCCAGTTGTGCACTCGGATCGGGGTGGCAAGATGGCGTAGAGTTGTAACAGCCTGTACTTTAGGATGCTCAGGTGTTATTAATATAATCCCGATTAGCAGGCTGGGTGAATGAATAAATGGCTCGGATCGTGATATAACCCACCCAAACAACTTAAACATAATAATAATAATAATAATAATAATAATAATAATAATAATAATAATAATAATAATAATAATAATAATAATAATGATAAATATGATTAAAACGGATCAAAAGCTTAATATATTTTAAATATGTATTAGGCCATCTGATCCATAACTTAGACATGAAATTCTTGTTAGGTAGTCCATTGGACCTTCCTAACCATTGATATTTGAATTAGGAATAATCCAACCATTGAATTAATAATGATCGATAAAATAACTCAAATGTTCCTTGTGTGGCCCACTTAAACTTTCGAATCGACCCATCTTCGGCCAAGGGCATTTAATGGACCACCCAAGAAGAATGGGCGGTGTAGATTTGCACAGATCACCATGTGGACCCCACTTTTGTAACATGCTAGTGCACGGGTTGTGTGCACACACAGTACACAGGACCGTAGAAATGGTCAAATTGGGTTTGACCCAATAAAAACCAAAAATTTCTGCCAGCGTTCCTACCTCATTTCAATTCAAACAAAATCAGTCGTTTGTCAACCAGAGATGGTCCTCAAACAGGCATTATCTTGGAAATGCAAACTATTCATCTCCTAGTTAGGGTCCCACCGACCCTAACCATAGTGAGATCCATGGTCAGTAGTCACCCATGCAAGCTCGGTCAGTGACCGATCAGATGTTGCGATGTGAGAGCGTTGGCATGGGAGATAGACCCACGTCACTCTGCCTTGCGGGTAGATCCATCCATCCGGAATCGTCGGACTTCGTCCACACAACAAGTCGAAGTCCACGTCACCCCTACCATTACCGGAAGTAGCTCCCTATGCAGTAAAAGGCGGAAAGAATATTTCCATTTGGGGATGGGCGCGATCTCGACCATTCCCTGGCTTTTAGAAGCTTCATCCGAGCAATCCGAAGCGTCCAGTCTAGGGCTGGCCGAAAATCTCGTAAGGAAGGATGAGACTTTGGCGAGTCACAGCCACATCTCGCACCACCCTCGTTTTAGGACAGCTATCACCAAAACCGTCCACACCCACCGTTGAATGGACCCCACAAGCTTGATGGACCCCATCAAGACCTTCTAAACGTCTCAGATCAATGAATCACGTGTCCAATAGGGAAATGTCATTTTCAGCCAACCATCTTCACCGAAAATAACTGTGGAAGACACTTCTTGTAACCATGATCATGATGCCAATCCGAGCCGTCAATTTTGTGGCCCACCCTCTCTAACGCCTATCAGAACTTATATTAGAAGCCCGTGCGTGAGATCTAATGCTTGAGGTGGCCCTGATGACTAGTCATTCTCGACTAAACCGTTTTTCTTCCACGCTAATCTCCGTGATTAGCTGTGGAACTCTCCAGAAATAGAAGGCCTATAAATAGCCAGGGTTAGGCTGTCTCTCAAGGAAAAGTAAAAGAAAAGACATAAAAAGGAAAGGAAATAGAGAGTCAGTGATGGGGTCGGCCGCTGGTGAGAGTAGCATAACCAGTTGCAACCCGACTCAGTGGAGAAATCCGTCTGCTGAGGAGAAAACAGAGAGAGAGAGAGAGAGAAGTAAGATTGAGAGCGAGAGGACGAAGTTGTGAGAGAGATAGAAGAAAGGAGTGTGTGAGTAGTAGCTGCTGGGACTGGTTCCTAGTTGCTGCTTGACTCAGCCGGATAAATCGAGTTCCGCTCACCATCCAGCTGCAACATCCACTGGTGTAACCGATCATTCCAAACCTCCTTTCAACATCCGAACAGCCTCTGATCAGGTAACCACGCCTACCCTCCCTCTTTTCCTTTCGGATTACAGTCGCTCATCCATTGAGTTCCCAGTCACCTCAACTTGGTTGCGAGTTAGGTAACTCAGTGCCATTCTAAGGCAGGAAAACTCGATCTGCCTTCATGGCAGCGGTCGGTTTCCCTGAAACCGAGTCTGACGTTTTGAACTGAACTCTGGTTCGTCAGGAGCTGGGAGTATAAGCACTGTTTGCACTAGAACAGCCACTGAGTCAGTGACTCAGGTACAATGTAAGAGAACATCGGACTTGGTTGGGCTTGAGAAACAACTCAGTGCAGAGAGTTCAGGCACCATTAGGGGCAACCCGAAATTGCATAGTTGCTGATTGACTCGACTGGTTTGTTACCAAGTCGACCCTACACTCGTTAATGGGACCACATGATCAGTTTACCAACAGAGTCAAACCGACTCCAATCATTGGTGAATGAGTTGGAGAAGCATTGGGTACAAGGGACCTTTAAATTTAACCCTGTGGCTAACAAAATCCTCGAAATAGACTCAACTAGTTATTAGTTGAAAACTCCAACTGAGTCAACTCAGCCACAACTCACCATTACCTTGTTAACATCTATTCAGGGACTGACTGAAACCACCATCTGGAAGGACACTTTTTCCTTCAACAAAGTCCCAACAAGACCCCTGCATTAGGACATTCCAAATCGGCAAGTAGAGCAACCACCACAGGTGAGGGACATCCCACATGGCTTCTTCATTGCATTAAATTCCAAGATAGTTTAAGTTTATTAGTATGAAGACATTGTGATGGAGTAAATGTTACTCTTTTTTCCTTGAATCCTGAATTGAAATTTATAATCATGTAGATTGGTTTTTAAATCTTGCATTACACACATTATGCCAAATTAAGGTCACCTATGTACACGTATACTTCTACCAGTTGTATTAAATGATAGGAAATCTTATAGTTAGTTTGCTCTATAAACTCTTTACATATGTTAGATTCGTCATAAATTGAATCTATTAAAGTCCTAGAATAATACTGCTAAATAATATGATTCTCCTCTTATCATTTGGTTGTGTTAAACATGAGTTAAAATATAAATTTATATTACCCAATGTAGTAACTAGATGATCTTGCACATTCTAAGTTATTCTAATAATTACCCAAATTATGGGCATAGCTCTACTTAATAATGATAAGAATCTTGATGCCCTAATCCATCTCATTCCACATGTTGCATGTTAAAGACTAAGTGTGGAATGTCACCTTTTATAAGATGTGGAATGAACTTGTCTCAAATCTAATTACACTTGATATATCACATGTGGGCCCTCCTTTGGACCTCAGGAAAGCAAATGAATTTATATGGAGTTCATATTTGAATGTCGGATATCCTATTAAAGGACTACAAGTCTTGATCATGCTTGTGAGAGTAATCTTGTTAATTCTATGGAATATGCACGAGCATAATGACACATGACATTCAAGCATGACATATGAGGTTTTCTGAGTGCTCGATATAAGTCACATTATGATTGAATTCCTGAAAGCTCTAGTGCTTCAGTTAAACTCACAGAGCAGGTGCATTTGAGTTACTTTGAGTGCTCTTTCCTTTCATAAGGCTTTTCCGTGATTAGACACTCCTCGGGCGTACCCCATGTATTTTTCCAGGAGATATCCTTAGGCGCACTCACTTACATGGCTTTTTTCAGGTAGATAATCTGAAATTGTGATAAAGACTGCACTAGTTGAAGAAGGAATATGCCAATATGTCCTAGAGGAGGGTGCATAGGACTTTTTAAAGTTTTTATGATTTATTTAAAAATCCTTCTTCACTAATCCAATCATCATGCAGTTATCAGGATTACTCAAATGTAACTCTACTGGCTTCCAAGCCTGGTAGAGGATCCAATCACAAACTATTTTAGAGATAAGAAGTATACAAGCTAGCTTATGATGGATATGACTGTGTAAGTATGTGTGGTGTGATCAAATGTTCAGATATGGAAGTATTAATGTAAATCACACAATCATAAGAATAACAATCACAAATACAGTCATTTTTATAGTGGTTCAATGATGAGTCTACTCCACTCCCGGTAACCGCACTCAACCCTTGAGTGTACCCAATTTCACTAAGGAGGTTACACAATGGTTCACCTCTAACTTAAGGTTTTAAATCAGGTTCACCTTCAATCTTTACAACCTACACTGAGGCTAATTGTTTATGCTCTCCCAAGCAAGGGTCAACACAACGCACCCATTTTTAGGCACACTGGCCAAGGATCTTCCATAAGACCCTACTGGAGGTTTCTACACGGTTGACCTCAAACCCTAAGGTTTTACCCGGTTCACCTAAAACCCAAAGTTTTACTGGTTCACTCCTAACCAGATGTTTATGCTCTCCACAGAGCAAGGGTCCACACAACGCACCCACCACGTACACTCCCGCCGGAGGCCTCCTTGAGGACTTCAAAGGGTGAGAACCACTTAAGACCCAATCCTAGAAAGGAATGATCACAAGTGTCCTCTTGCACTCTGGATACTTATAAATAAGTTGATGAGTCCCGTTTAGCACAATGCCGAAGATCTCCTCCTCCTTGTTGACGAAGAGTCTTCTACTCCCTTGATCCACAACACAAAATGATATACCAATACTCAGCTTCGGGTTGAGTCAAGGTGAAGATGGAATCCTACTCTCAAAATATTTTCCTATCAGGAAGATAGAGCGATTCTAATCTTATGCATTCAAGGCATCCCAACTTAATGATTTGCCATTAAGGTAGTAGCTGGAGGATCCTTGAATGCGGAAGTTCATTCCCCAATCCACTCCATTGAATGTCAATGATGAGGGTGGATTTGAGGATGAACACCCTTAAGAGAAAGGGCTTGGGATATAAGATATAAGTTGAAACACTCAAAAGCTCTCTCTACTTTCTCTCAAACAACAAAAGACAAGTCCTCTATATATAGGCAAAAAGTTCCAATGGATATAAAACGGTCACATTTATGACAAAGTTCGATATCATTAAGCAGGTTCGATATCATCAAGCGTATATTCTTGATAGCATCGATGGTCTACTCGATAACTCGAACTCAATGTCATACGCTTTTAAAACTTTTGCCAATTGGTCGATGAATCGAAATAATTGTTGATGTCATGGGATTTCGAACTCCGATTCCATTGATGACAAGTTCGATCCATCGACACTTAAAAAATGAGAGAGACTTGACTTCAAAATATTTCAAGTTTTCATGAATGATCGAGGAACCGTCGAGATCATCGGAATTTGAATGTCGATGATATCGAGATCAGAGTCGAGGCATCGATAAATCCAGCGGATTTGTCTTTAAGCTTGTTGGACGGTTTATGACCTTGTTCGATGCAATCGACCTGGTGCCGATATCATCGATATTTGAATATCGATTCTATCGAAGGGCCCCCGATCATAGTTAAAAACAACCTGAAATCTCTACTATAAGAAATGTGCGCCCATAATCGATATCATCGATGGACTTCCAATGTTATCGATATTTGATTTCAGATTATATCGGAAGAGCATCGATATATCGAAAGAATTTGGGATTTTCATTATAAAAAAACAAGGGCGCCAAAAATCTGTCTGTCGATCTTATCGAGCCATTTTCGATGGACTCAAGATTTGAATATTGATGCTATCGATAGGTGTATCAATACATCGATAATTCGTCCAAATATGTTGTGAAGTTGCTAGACATTTTTAATTCTTATATCGATGATATTAATAGGTGTATCGATACATCGATAAATCCGTCCAGATGAACATTTAGTTGCTGGACACTTTTGGTCCTCACATCGATAATATCGTTAAGGTATCGAGGACATCGACAAAGCAGGTCAATCATATCGAGGGTGTTCTGATAAGATCGACAAGGCTAGAAAAACTTAGAGATTTTTCTATTTTGAAAAAAAGTTTTCTTACCTTAAAACCATATGATTTCTATCTTGTTTTTAAGGGTTTTATTCACCTCATATTTTGGGTTATGGGATATGAGGCTTTAAGTTTACCTGTAACGAGCTTGCACACATCCGGTTGAAGCAGACGCTTAAATTGATCTTCTTATCAGGCTCTATAGACAATCTGACTCAACACTCACATAACTTGACAAACCAGGGCACTTTCAATCTTGCCCTTTGTCATTTACGTGACAAAATCCCCAAAACACCCTAGAATTCTCTAGACAAACACACCCTAAATTGTGTGTACATGCTTTTACACAATTTTACAATTTCTACCCCATGTACACAACCAGTAGCTGCTCCCCCTGTTTTGTAAACTCCAACTCCCCCTTGCTTGTTGCGGCTGCTCCCCCTAACACCTGCAACAACATCTAATAGATACACAATTTCCATTCGGGGTGTTTGTAAATGTTCTCCCCCTTTTTGTCAGTCATTGACAAAGATATCTCAGGTGACATTGACTGAAGCTTGAAATACTTGGAAGAATCAATCAGGTAGATGCAGAACATTGATGTATAATAGTTAACTCAATTCAATCGAACATCAATTTCAGAATTCATGAATGCATATTAGATAAGATAGAGCAGTCGTATAGCAGTTAAAATATTCATCAAAGGCATCTCATGCATTCCAAATTAGAAACTAGATAAACCAGGGGAACTCAAGACATAATTATGGAAAAAAAATATGAAGTCTATTCAGCCATATCCATAAGGAAACCAAAATATCCAACCATATACTGCCACAGACAGCAGTAGATTTAAAAATTATCCCAACCAAACCTAACACAAAAGATAACAAATCCTTCCATGGACATATATAAAAAAAATGTCAGAATCCCTAGTGTGGTTAGCTATCACATACACTCATACAGACGTAGAATATTCAAAAAGATAATGATATTCATACGCAGAAATATGAGTGGAGTGTATGTGATAGTGTGCAGTGACCATCATCATGGTGCGGAGTGTGATGGTGCAGTGTCATCCCGTCGACACGTCATCAAATCGAACAGCTGTTGTACCGTACTCTGCACTCCTTAAACCATCCTTTCCAGGACTGTAAGCCTTTCTTTAACTGAGTGAATGTCCTTCTGAATCGCTCCAATCCTGTCCAGCTTGAACCTTTTGCCATACTCGGCTGTTGACGTGGACAGAGCTGGATCAGTTCCAGGAGGTGCCTCTTCAGCCGTCGCAGTCCCTTCCATGGGATCACCACCTTCTCCTTCAACTTCTTCCGCCTGGATTTCTTTCTCAGGGTTCTCCTTGTACTCGTGAAACTCCAAATCCATTTTTTGGACATTTCTTTTATTGAAAACTTGGAGCGGGAATACCGGATCTGTAGTCGATGGGAACTCGATTTTGTTGCATATCATGCTGATAATCCAGGGGTATGGCAGATGGAGGTCCCTGGATGTGTGGATGGCGTTTACCAACTGAGAAACAAGCAAAGTTGGAAGGCAGATCTTTGACCCTCTGGCAACTGAGTATATGATCATGGTCATGAGGCCGGTGAGATCGGACCGGTTGGTACTTCTGGGATAGATGTTACTAGTGAAGATACCATGCAGAATCCGAAATCTGGGATCCATATACCTGGATTTTAACGCATTCCCATGATGCCAAGGGATGTCCCTACCATTGCAGAGATACTTAGTGACCCTGGATCGAATGTCCATGTTATCAAGATCCATCTCTGAGATACCTTCCGGGACCATGTTGAGTCTGATAGTTTCAGCTATTGTAGCTGGCGTGATAAACACATCATCACCACCCAAAGATACCATGAACGAAGGAGGGTCAACCACTGGTGAATGGCATGTAGCAAGAAAGTTGCGTGTTCTCTCAAGTTGGCCTGGCCCACCAAAGTTCAGAGGCAGCCAATCTATTGCGGTAAACAGGGGTTCCAATTTGTATAGTTTGAGACACACCTTGTCTACCCTTCTCTCTTGAATAAGCTTCCTGCCCACGTATTTGGGTGGTCGTGAACTTGCTCCAGTTAGAGGAGGTGGTGCCGGAGATTCAGTCTGGGACCCACCATGTGGGGTCTATCTTGTTCTTTGTCGTGTGGGGATCCCACTTTTCAGGGCCCTCGCCCTGCCTATCGAGGCGAGTACCTTTTGTCGAGTAGCTATGGAAGATTCCCCAGGGCCGGATGCTACCCCTTTGTCCTTTCCCATGTGGACAGATGGAATCTTGAACAATTTGGGAAGAACGACAAAAACCTGACAAAAACGACAAATACCCAAAAGAGAATGGACTCTTGACATATTATAAGGGTATTACCTAATTTGTGGAATAATTTGAGTAGCCCGACGTGGCTCCAACTGATTTGGTTGAGAGAATCGAGCAGAGAAGGTGACAGTGAAACCCTTGAGAAAATAACCCCCTTTTTCGTTTCGCTGACTTTTATTGGGTGGCATCTGTCGATATGATCGACCACTATTTCGATAATATTGAGAGGTTGCTTATCGATTCTATCGAGTCTGTCTTCGATATCATTCTTGGCCACCCGACAATCTATATCCTAAGGAACCGTCGATAATACCGACCTTCTATCGATAAATCGAGAATGTCATATCGATAGTCATATCGAAGATGAAGATTTTCAATTTTCAGCATTCAAACGGATCTTCAAGTATACTTTTCGTATCTCTATCAATAGTACACTCAGCAAAATTTTTATACACACACTGTACACAACAAAATTATAAACATTTGAATGTTTATACAAAAATAATGGAGGTGAAGTACCTCAGATATATCATTTGAAGCTCAGCAAAAATATTTCCTTATTTTAGCACCGGTTCAGATTCTGATACATGATCTGAACTAATTCTCCCTTACCCATTTTACTTTGTTAATTGATTTGGGTGGTGATGCAAGGGCATTGCTTCTATTCATATCCTTAAGAGGACTCTTGAAGTTCTGTATTTCTTTGGTTGACAATTTATTAACATGATTCTGACCAGAGTTAGGTTGAGTCCTCCTAGGAGTTATGCATTCAAAATTATAATGACCTAAATCACCACAAAAATAACATGCTGGAGTTGTTCTGGTTTTGCTTCCAGAAGCGGCAGATTTTTCAGTTCTGAGAGCTGCATTTTCAGTCTTTGATTTATGTTTTTCATATCCAAGACCACTTTTATCCTTTCCAAGTCTTCCCATTCCTAACAGTTTTTCTAGTTTTTCGCCACTCTGGGAAAACTTGTAATTTATCTTGGCTATCTTCTTAAATTCTTCTAGATCAAACAGAAGTGTACGATTTTCGTTTTGAAGAAGCATATTTTTGTCTTTTAATTGCTCAACCTATTTGTTCAGTTTTTCAGACTCGTTTTTAAGAAAGGTATTAATTCGTTCAAGTCTATCATTATCTATATGATATTGTTGTAGATCATTTATTAATTGTGTATTGATTTCTAATGTGTTATCCAAATCTTTCTCCAGCAACTTACTTTTGTTCTCTGCTATTCCGAGTCTTTTAAGGATATTGATGTTATGAATATAAAGTTGATTGTAAGCATATTGTAGCTTGTCCTTTTCTTCTTCTTTAGTTTTCTCATTATCAGATGAAAATGATTTGGTGGCTAGCTGTTCTTTCTTGTTCTCAGATTCAGTGGAAATGATTGAAGCAGTGGAGACCATGAGTATTTTCAATGATTTCTGATCTCTATTTATTTCTGAATCACTAGATTTTGAATTTGACTCCTCAGTATCATCCCACGTGGCAGCCATAGCCTTGCCCTTAGTTTTTCTATTTGGGCATTCAGTAAACAGGTGTCCATACTCGTGACAGGCGTAGCATTGTGGTTCTTTGGTTCTTTTACCAAATTTGCCTGCAGAAGTTTTATAGTTCACCTTTCTCTCTCTAGAAGGACAGCCACGATTCTTCTGAAAGAATCTTCTAAATTTTTGTGCCAACAAGGCCACTTCTTCATCTTCAACTTCCTTTTCACTTTCACCGTCCTCATGAATTAATTTCTTTGAAGTTTTTAGGACAGTGTTTTTGAATTTTTCGGATTGTTTGAAGTGTAGTTCAAAAGTTTATAGGGAACCTACCAGTTCTTCTACTTTCATTTCATCTATGTTCCTACACTCCTCAATTATTGTAACCTTGGGATTAAATCGTTTGGGTAAGGATCTTAGAATTTTCCTACAAATTGTTGGTACCAGAACTTTCTCTCCCAATCCACTCATGGAGTTATAAATTATATTTAACTTTGTGAAAAACTCCATAAATGTCTCATGCTCTTCCATTCTGAGACTTTCGAATTGTGAAGTCAGGAGTTGAAGTTTGGATTGCTTCACAATGCTTGTGCCTTCATGGGTTGTTTCCAATAAATCTCACGCTTCCTTGGATATCCCACACATACTTATCTGATTAAATATATCCTGGGACACAGCATTCATAGCCTTGGCTTCAGATGTTTGCCTTTCTTTGCCGAATGTTGTCCACTTTTCTTTTGGTTTGGGCTTTGTGATTGTTGTGCCACTATCAAGTATGATTTGTTCAGTTGGGGACACATATCCACTCTTAACTATGTCCCAAACGTCATGATCCAAAGATCTCAGAAAGTAGTGCATTCCAGGATGCATAGTTTGAGCTGTCAAATACTGGAGATCTAGTGACTGATGAGCCCTCTCCTTTGGCCATATTTCCAACTTCAGTCAAGATCACTCTCTAGGCGGTGAAGCCCTTAAAGAGAGACCCGCTTTGATACCAATTGAAATGGAGATAAAGACCGCACTAGTTGAAGAAGGAATATGCCAATATGTCCTAGAGGTGGGTGAATAGAACTTTTTAAAGTTTTTTGATTTATTTAAAAATCCTACTTCACTAATCCTGTAATCATGCAGTTATCAGGATTACTCAAATGTAACTCTACTAGCTTCCAAGCCTGGTAGAGGATCCAATCACAAACTATTTTAGAGATAAGCAGTATGCAAGCTAGCTTATGATGGATATGGCTGTGTAAGTGTGTGTGGTGTGATCAAATGTTCAGATATGGAAGTATTAACACAAATCACACAATCATAAGAATAACAATCACAAACACAGTCATTTTTATAGTGGTTCGACGATGAGTCTACTCCACTTCCGGTAACCGCACTCAACCCTTGAGTGTACCGGATTTCACTAAGGAGGTTTCACAATGGTTCACTTTTAACCTAAGGTTTTAAATCAAGTTCACCTTCAACCTTTACAACCTACACTGAGGTTGACTGTTTATGCTCTCACGAGCAAGGGTCAACACAACGCACTCACTTTTAGGCACACTGGCCAAGGATCTTCCATAAGACCCTACTGGAGATTTCTACACTGTTGACCTCAAACCCTAAGGTTTTACCCGATTCACCTAAAACCCAGAATTTTACTGGTTCACTCCTAACCAGATATTTATGCTCTCCACAGAGCATAGGTCCACACAACGCTCTCACCACGTACACTCCCACCAAAGGCCTTCTTGAGGACTTCAAAGGGTGAGAACCACTTAAGACCCAATCCTTAAAAGAAATGATCACAAGTGTCCTCTTGGACTCTGGATACTTACAAATAAGCTGATGAGTCCCGTTTAGCACAATGCCAAAGATCTCCTCCTCCTTGCTGACAAAGAGTCTTCTGCTCCCTTGATCCACAACACAAAATGATATACCAATACTCGGCTTCGGGTTGGGTCAAGGTGAAGATGGAATCCTACTCTCAAAATATTTTCCTATCAAAAAGATAGAGCGATTCCAATCTTATACATTCAAGGCATCCCAGCTTAATGATTTGTCATTAAGGTAGTAGCTGGAGGATCCTTGAATGCGGAAGTTCATTCCCCAATCCACTCTATTGAATGTCAATGATGAGGGTGGATTGGAGGATGAACTCCCTTGAGAGAAAGGGCTTTGGATATAAGATATAAGTTGAAACACTCAAAAGTTCTCTCTACTTTCTCTCACAGCAACAAAAGACAAGTCCTCTATATATAGGTAAAAAGTTCCAACGTGTAACGCCCTGAAAATCGGGGGTCGAGCATAAACTCAACATAATGAATGATGATTGAATGTTGTCTGTATGAGTGCATTGAACATGAGTGAGATTAAGCCAAAACAGCATATCATACTCCAGAGACAGTTAAATTTACAAGCGGAAGACTGTGATAGATATGTAAAATATATAAGCTGTGGTGAGTCTCTAGAGTGTGATAATGTAACCAGGTTAATTCATTTCAAGTACAATTTCAAATTATACCAAGTTGTGTAAGGTCATCTAGTCAATATCCTAAAAAGCCCCGTCGATCAGGACACAGCTCACAGGAACCCGCCTGAAACAGCATAAAGGAGGAATCTTCCTCATCCTCATAAAAGTCCGGCTCCGCTTCGCAGCATCGCCATCATCTGAAACTCAAACAAGTCTGGTTGGTGTGTACAACACCGTCCCGTAACATGGGAGTGAGTGATCAACTCAGTGGAATAATAATGCATAGGTTAACATGTTATCAAAACAGTCAAGCGGTAATGACAAAGCAGTACAATCAACAATCCTAAGTACTCTTGTTAATGCAAGTATGAAATGCTGTCATGATACATGCCCTCACCAACATACTCCCTCATGCGACACCATCTTACGTTCGCGGCATGCTTTCATTCCTCAGTACTCCACATCTTCCAGGCACATGCAGTGCAATGATGAGCATGATTACCGAGTTGTTATTTATCCATTTCAATCAGCAGGATTGGGAAACTAAGGTACCTCCCTTGTATCATTCCCAAACATGATCCAATCTAGGGTCGTCAGTCCTAGTTAATCTCATACGATAGTGTATTTTTAGGTTGTTGCAAGGGCTGTCAGGGCTGTTACACGGAATTGTTACACCACTCCCCAATCACCTTTTTAACGGTTCATCACTAACTTAATACAGGCCTAGTTCGTACTCTATACACTGCAGCAAAACTCGTCGCCTCACCGCAAATTCAGAGTATGCTCGAGGTCACTACAAAGGGCTCGTCACCAATCAGTGTAGGCTGACAGCTCGAATATAGTGTCTCATACCACCATAATCAGCTCACGAGTCTGGTTGCTCAATGGACACTACGGAGAGGCACGTGGCCCCAGCGTAGGCCAACAGCTCGACCACGGTGTCCTATACCACCATGCCCAGCTCATAAGTCTTAGCGGATCGAGGTACCATGGTTAATGGGATTTCACTGGTAAGTTTGGTACCCTAGGTTCAAGCAGAGGCGTCCAAACATGGTGAACATACATAAGACAGATCGGGTTACTTGACGAGCTCGGCTAGCTCGAGCGCACAACAAGTTGAACGACATGACGCGCATAAGCACTTCGTGTGGCCAGCCACTATCGCCAACCGAAGTACGACTCGGGTTCGTCGAACACATCTCATGTGGCGAATGAATCTCAGCCATGAATTCAATCCCGTTACCGATTGCCTGAACTATAATCATAGCTCCAAACACAATCAATCCTTATTCTGAAGCATACAGAGTAAAGCAGAATATACAAAGTAATTCAAGTATGTTATAAAGCATGTTATAAAGCACAATATAAACAGGAAATACAAACACATATATTTCATAAGCAGTTAAACTAAACAAACAACATGGAGGAAATCATATACACCTCTAAGGTAGTTGAGAATCTCATCTCAACACCCTTATACATTACAATTTACTAACTACTACTCATCCAGACATTTCAACAAATACTTTAGATTACATACATCAACATACCTGACGTATGTTGATCACATAGGTATTAGGCCAAATCCTTTCACTAGGGAGCTGCCCCATGGATAACACGCGTGCACCCACGATGGATAATCATGGCAAGCATGAATCCAAGTTCCATATTCATTGGAACATTTTCACAAACACTTGGGCTACACAATTTATCATATATAGTGTATATTGGCCATGGCGTGATTTAGGGCAAATCCTTTCATCAAAGGGGTGTCGCCTATACAACAATCATGTATCCATGACAATCAGTCATGGCGAGCACGAATGTGAATTCTATATTCATTCGGTCATTTTCACAAACACTTAGAATACACCCTTTTTATATACATAGTGTATATTAGCAAAAACATGTATTAGGGTAAACCCTCTTACCAAGTAAGTGTTATACACATATATAATATGTTCATACAGCAAATAATCATGGCAAACACATTTCCAAAATTTATACGTATACGGTACTTTCTACAAATACCTAGAATATACAAAATTCTATATTCTTCGTATTTAATCGAAACGGAAAACAGACAGCACTTTGTACATGTGCAATTGCATGCAGATCATGAATCTATCATTATCTGACATTGAAAGCATTGAAAACCATAACCTATACACCTAAAGTCTGCACCTTTTATCGTAGAATCGTAACGAATCCGATAGATTTGTTAAGCCTTTATATTCGGCAGTTTGGTGACCTATAGAATGAAATAGGTTAGCTATTTCATAACCTACAACCATCACAACCACAAAACAGATTAGGGTTAGGGTTTCTTACCTAGAAATGAGGTCGGAATCGCCGGGAAAGTGATGAGAATGGAGTGGTGAAGCTTGTGTAGTGGCAGGAAAAAAGGGTAGGAAGGATCCTCCCACAACTCTCTAACTTTCTCTCTCTTTTCTCTCTTCTCTCTTAGGATTTTTCTCAAATTCGTATGGCTGAATGAGAGATAGTTCTAAGGTCCCTATATAGCCTAAAACTACTCCAAAACAGACTTAAGGTCAAGGTATACTTGGGTTATAACCAAAGTAAGCTTGTTCCAGCTCAACGGAGCACTTCTAGCGGCCTCTTTTCTGTGTGCGATGGGACTTAAGCTCACTAACACTGGATCTAGGTATGGCTAAGTTTCCGTTTCAGTCGGGATTCTAGATCGCAAATGGCAGACCAGTTTCAGTTCAACGGTCAGTGGATCTTGATCGGAGATTCCGAGTACATGGATATGTTTGGAGAAATATCCCTGATCCGAAGGTGTAATTTGGTATGATTCTGACAGTCAAGTTGCTCAATACTGACCCGCAAGCGCAACGTCTCAGATTTATTTATTTTGAATTTAATCTAGAATTATTTTCATATTTCTCACACTCCCCGCTCCGAGCTCAAGCGAATAGTGCTGGGACACTATCTGGATATGATTTCTGAGATGGTTGTCAGGCCCAGCAAGGCGGTCCTAATTCCTTAACTTCATGTTAATCAGACTTCCGACGTACGGTCCAGATCTGATACGAAGTTTCAAGATGCTCCCGAGAGCAGACGGGTAATGAGATTAATCCTAGATTTTAGGGTAATGTAGCGTCAATGATTCTACAAGTTTTGGGTCTTACAGATCGTATTTAAAGTGATTGGTGCTAATTTCACAGGTACTCTAGTTTAACACTGGCTAATTCTCGCCTAATTTCTAAAGGATTTAGTCCTGAGTAATTTCTGTCTGAGGTGGTACCTGGGCCTTTGTAGTTTGTATATAAAGTGACCTAAGTTATAATACTTAGCTAGTTTAAGATAGTGTCTAGGGTGAAAGTACTTAGAAAAATTGAAAGAACAAGGTGGTGAGGGTGGGATTTGTGAAGGAAATGGGTTCAAAAGTGGTTTTAGACTTTGAGATTGAGTTCTAACAGGTTAATAAGGTGTTAGGATTGACCCATTGCCTAAGGACGTCTAATTTCAGGTTAGCAAAAATTCGGGATGTTACACAACGGATATAAAATGGTCACATTTATGACAGAGTTCGATATCATCGAGCAGGTTCGATATCATCGAGCGTATACTCTCGATAGCATCGATGGTCTGCTCGATGACTCGAACTCAATGTCATACACTTTCGAAACTTTTACCAATTGGTCGATGAATCGAAACAATTGTCAATGTCATGGGATTTCGAACTCTGATTCCATCGATGACAGGTTCGATCCATCGACACTTGAAAAATGAGAGAGACTTGAATTTGAAATATTTCAAGATTTCATAAATGATCGGGGAACCATCGAGATCATCGGAATTTGAATGTCGATGATATCGAGATCAGAGTCGAGGCATCGATAAATCCAGCAGATTTGTCTTTAAGCTCGTTGGACGGTTTATAACCTTGTTCGATGCAATCGACCTGGTGCCGATATCATCGATATTTGAATATCGATTCTATCAAAGGGCCCCCGATCATAGTTAAAAACAACCTGAAATCTTTGTTATAAGAAATGCATGCCCACAATCGATATCATTGATGGACTTCCGAAGTTATCGATATTTGATTTCAGATCATATCGGAAGAGCATTGATATATCGAAGGAATTTGGGATTTTCATTAAAAAAACAGGGGCGCCGAAAATCTGCCTGTCGATCTTATCGAGCCATTTTCGATGGACTCGAGATTTGAATATCGATGTTATCGATAGGTGTATCGATACATCAATAATTCGTCCAGATATGTTGTGAAGTTGCTGGACATTTTTAGTTTTTATATCGATGATATCGATAGGTGTATCGATACATCGATAAATCTATCCAGATGAATATTTAGTTGTTAGACACTTTTAGTCCTCACATCGATAATATCGTTAAGGTATCAAGGACATCGATAGAGCAGGTTAATCATATCGAGGGTATTCCGATAAGATCGACAATGCGAGAAAAACTTTGAGATTTTCCTATTTTGAAAAAAGTTTTCTCACCTTAAAACCCTATGATTTTTATCTTATTTTTAAGGGTTTTATTCACCTCGTGTTTTGGGTTATGGGATGTGAGGCTTTAGGTTTACCTGTGGCGAGCTTGCACACATCCGGTTGAAGCAAATGCTTGAATTGATCTTCCTATCAGGCTCTGTAAACAATCTGACTCAACACTCACGTAACTTGACAAACCAGGGCACTTTTATAATCTACCGCGGGCGATCTGCATAGTCTTTTCCAGGTGGCTAGTTCTTCTTGGGCGTACCTATGAGTATTTTTCTGATTGACTAGTTCGCCTTAGGCGACCCCTTTATTTTGACAGCTAGATGTGCATCCCCAGACCTGTGACTTGTACATACATTCATATACTCATACATTCATTTATAATTTCATGATTAGTCTCCTCGTAATTTGAATATGTGGATTTAAACTGTTTTGGAATGATATGATATGCATGAATCCTTGCGCAAAGTTTCCACTGAGTTTTCTCTCACCCAATCGTGCGGTTACACCAAATAAATATAGGTCCCTATGACGGAATTCTAGGGATGGCTAAAGTGGAGTTTGGCGAGGAAGTACTCTATGTGAACGTAGTTAAGCCGTTGGAGCTCAATTGATAATTTAGAATTTTACTTACTTTTGTATCTTAGACTTTAAGTTTTGTTTGAGCTGTAATAACAATTCCCCTGCTGAGGGATTCTATGTTGCTTTCATTTACTTGTATCAAGCTTCCTTGTTGTTACTCTTGGTATCCTTAGTTTATTCAATGTTGCTTTACTACCTGTTATAAAATTTATCATTATTTAAATGTATATTAGTCCACCTCATAACGTAATACTCGTGTTCTCAAATAGGAGCGACTATCCTCGGGTTTTGAGAACCAGGGTGTTATAAGAGTGTACTAGACCCCAGTGATCGTCCAGCGTGAGAACTGTACTGATATTTGATGCTCTGGTGATGAGCCGCGTTGATGTGTGGATTTGGATGAGGACTAGTATGCTTGAGTTGCATCTCGCATCATATGGCCTTGATATGGCCGACATCATTCATACCTTGCATCGCATGGCCTTGATATGGCCGATAGCATTCACGCCTTGCATCGCGTAGCCTTGATATGACCGATAGCATTCATGCCTTGTATCACATTGCCTTGGTACGGTTGATAGTATTCATGGATTCGCCAGTATATTCCGCATTATTCTGATATTGCATTATGAGCACACTTACATTGCGCACACACTCTCACCACCCTCTAAGCTTTCTATAAGCTTATACACAATTGATGCATGCAGGTGACACCAGACCGTAGCTGAACAGGAGTAGGAGCATGTGCAGAGCTTCAGGAGTTTCCATTATTATTATCATTGTATTTCCCTTATGCGCATTGTACCTTAAAGTTTTTTATCATAGTAAATTTTGTGATGGTATCTTGGTTATTGTTCGTGGGTTATGCTTATGGTTGTGCTTGTTATTAAATAAATTCATGCTGAAAAATCCTCCTTGTAGGATCCCAGGATCAGAACCTGGTATATAGGTCCTGGGAGCCGAGAATGGGGTACTACGGAGGCTGTCAGCGCCGGATTCGGCGATCGGAAATTTAGTGAGTCCGGTTTCCGAGTCTGAGGCGTGACAATCACAACATCTATTGTAATTTGGGTCACAATAAATCATACAAAACTGAATATATTCTTTTAATATCAAACTAGAAATCAATGAAGTTAAATAAGAACAAGAATCAAAGCAAAATAAACATCCCAACAAGCTACAAGCTTCACCTCTTAATCCTAGCTACGAGGTTTAGCCAACCATAGACATGATTGAAATTAAATCTCTTAAATAAAGCATGAAAAATAAACTAGGGAAGAAGAAAAACTCTTTAGTGGCTACTCCACCCTTGTGCTATGCTCCTTGAGACCTTTCCAAACCCTAAAAGATGTTTTGAGCATCCTAAGGAATACTATTTATAGTTGTGGAACTCCAACTTTGACACCGAGTTGGAAAATTTTAGAAACCACTTCAAATTTACCCACTCTGTGTAGTTTCCAAAATAGACTCGGGGTTTTAACCACCTCAAATTTAGCACTCTGCGCAGTTTTCCAAAATATACTCGGAGTTTCAGAATATGCATTTCATGACAATTTTAGGAATATGTTTGTTTTCAGGACAATTTCAGGATTCTTTTTCTTCACTTCAAATCTTTGATTCTCTTCATTCCTCACTTGGTTTTCTTGGATCTTTGGCATTTGAATTCTTCATTAATAACTTCCAAATCTCCATATCTTCATTTAGTAATCTTTTGAGCATAATTCTTCCTTTTGGCATCAATTTCACCTTAAGCTCTCGAAATCACCTCACACATGAAAACATGCATAATTAAATCGATTAAGCACTATCATGTTTATAAAACCAAGGTATAAATAGGAAGAAATATGCAATATTTCACACTCAACACACCCCTCAACCAGCATTTTGCTAGTCCCGAGCAAAACATGCATGAAGTAATTCTCAATTCTCGATGTTCAAACCCTTTTTCAGAAATCAATCCTTTGTGCAATCAAAAGTATGGATGAGTAGACTTATGACGAGAAAGTGGGATTTTGATATAATATTATTTTAATAAATTGTAAGTCATATTTTAAAAAATAATAATAAATCTATTTAAAATATTAAACTTAGTTGGTACTTAAATTACTTAACTGTTTTAATCTTAAATTATTAAATTACTTGACAATATGTTCATTATTTTGAAATTTTTGATGAATATTAAATCTGATTTAAATTTTAAAGTAATAAAATTGTTAGATTAGATATGTTTCTAAAATGGTTGAATTAAATTGACAAGTTAATTAATGAATTGATTAAAATTGAAATTTCAAGGCTAAAAGACAAATTCCAGCAAAGTTGGGTGTTTCTGGCATGAATTCTCCGACTGTTGCTCGATCGATCAAGCCCACATGTTTAATTAATCGAACATGCTCAAAAGTACGTAGAGAGCAAATTTAATTTTTTAAAATTATCCCAATCGGTCAACCAAGATGGTTGATCGATCAAAATTACCAAAAACTATCCATCGAGCAAACGGATATATTCAGTATATTATTGATCAGTCAAAGATTGTTCCGGACTATCAATTAATCAAAAGTCCCTGTTCCAACATAGATTGGAGACACTTATAATTCCAACAAAAGATTCAGTACGACCCCACCAGGACCTACCTAGAGCCAGATGGTCCTGGTAAGGGCTCTGTGGGCCAGCGTGATATATGTATTTTATCCAAGTCATCCATCAATTTTTCACTGATCATTTTAGAGCATGGGCCCAAAAAGGAGCTAAATCAGAGGCTCGAGTGACCCATACCACAGGAAAACAGTGGGGATTGATTGCCTACCAATGAAATCCTCTTGGAGGCTACAAAAGTTTTGGATCAAGCTAATATTTATGTTTTCCCTTCATCCTGGTCAATACGACATTATGAACAGGTAAGATGGCAAATAAACACCATGGCGGACCTAGGAAGGTTTCAACGGTGGCGATCAATTTCACCACTACTTTTTATGTGGTCCACTCAAGCCTTTCGATCTGCCTACTTTTTAGTGCATACCCTAAAATGATCCGTCAAAATTGATGGACGGCTTGGATAAAACACAGAGATCACGTTGGGCCCCACAGAGCCTCTGATAGGACCGGTCTCTGTTTCTACTTAAATCCTCACCACGGTAGTACCCAATCCGCGTCCCTCTTCAATCAAGTCTCTTTCCGCGTTAATCACTTTCCTTTCGAGGTATTTCTTCTGCCCTTCTCTCCATGTCTTCAAGCCATGTGGGTTTCACATGCCGTATCCACCGGTGAAGTATAACAAAACATCCATCTCCGTATCATAAAATATCAATTTATCGACATTCTTATTTTCTGAAGAATACGTTGAATTTTGCTGCATTAACATTATTTTAAATTGAATGAACCAATGTAAACATTTTTAAAGTGAAACCACACGCGTCATCCTATGTGGTAACAACTAACAACCTTGGCCCAGTTCATCATGCAACCTTGTTGGGTGTTCTACGTGTTGCCGTGTTGGTTCCTACATTTCACAACTGTTCGATCTAAGATCAGATTTCTGATAGAATATAGACCCCACATCATAGCCAACAACATGTGTAGGGCTTCAATCCTACCGTAGGATTGCACATCATGTCAGAGACAGGACCACTCATCAGGGATGCAGATTGTGTATTGTGTAGCTCACCATGCTGAGTAAACTCTGTGAGGCCCACCATGATGCGTGTGATTTATCCATGCTGTCCTTTTTTTACGGTCCATTTTAGGGCATGAGCCCAAAATTCAAGTGGACCACACCACATAAAGCAGTGGAGATACTAAAGTATACCTTGAAACCTTCCTAGGGTTCACATTGATGTTTATTTGTCATCGGACGTGCTCATGATGTCACCGATGTGGATGAAGGGAACATATAAGTATTAATTTGATTCAAAACTTTTGTGGCTCCTAATAAATTTTTAATGTAGGTGTTCAAATCCCATGGTTTCCTATGGTGTTGTCTACTTGAGTTTTGGATATGTTTGAATTTTGGGCACGTGCTCTACAATGTGCTAGAAAAAGGAATAGAGGGTGTGGATAATGACACATACATCAAGGTAGGCTACATAATGCATGATGAGTTACTACACAATCTATAATTGTACATGGAAGATGCGTGGATTCAAAAAGTAATATTGATTTAAAGATAACGCTAAATTTTCATATACACTATGTTGTCAAGATAAATATGAAAGTTAAGAGGCTAGATGTGTGATTGTGTTGGGAAGCAATAAATGTAAGAGCTTAAAAAAAAAAAAAAAAACACAAAAAGATATTGCGTAATTTTCATATAAATATGAAAATCTCGAGCAGAAGCAACTCTTCGCAGAGCATTAAATTCTAATGACCAAGAAAAGCAACTTTGTGCCATGTAAGTATCCAACAAAAGCAACTCTTTATCAAGCAATTTGTGTCCGTCATTTGGAAGCAATTCTTCCTATAAATATTGCTAGAACGAACCGGTTACATGCATTTGCGTCCATCATTTGGAGTGCCCAAGTGAACAAATGCAATTAGTGTTTATACCCGACCTATCTCTGCCTAAAAAATGCCACGTAGCAACCATGTACACCACATGGTATAAATGAACTTCAAAGAAAATGAGGTAGAAACATGTATATATGGGAAGCATTAATTGTCAGAGTTCTACAAAGCAACTCTCTACAAAGGTAAAAATTTAGTAACGTGAAGACTCCAGCAAAACTTCATATGAATGTTGTTTGATCAGAATAGCGACGAGAAAGATTACATACATTGCTTGCTAGGAATGTGATATCTTTTCTACACATGGTTTAATGTCATAGGCTACATTACGTAAAAGCTCCAGAAGATTTGCACTGCAAGCCATCCGAATCTTTCACACAGTTGAATATTGGGCAAAGCCACCGCCTCATCCAAACTTATAAAAGCGGCACAGAAAGAACAACTCGGGGCCTCATGCCAACACGATCACACAGCATTTTCAGTTCAATGCTACCTATCTTTCATCTCTTATGGACACCTATTTCAATTGGTGCAACAAGCTCAGATTAAATAGTTTTGTTTAGTTTAATTTCCGCTTTTGTCCAGCATATCACTGTAGCAAGTCGGTCAGCTTAGTTTAAATTATATCAAATACCTCGCCGCCAAATCCCTTAAATTACTAAGTTCTTACTTAATGATTTTCTAGTCACGACCTGATGATCAAATGCCACAACCGCTTGATTTTTCTCACAACCATCCATGTTTGAAAATTTGTCAAGAACACAGTCGTTTCACCAGCTTATACCATCGTCGATAATCTCTTCTACTTTTCTTTATATGCCAATTGTACAACATTTATATATAAATTAATAAAATCGATATCACGTCTTTTTTCTTTTAGTTTTATCTTTATTATTTTTGTTAAGGATTGCAACCGATCTATTTTCATGGTAAGAAAAGTCATTGTTTCCAAGACAAAGAAATCATCAAAGGAACTAACATTCTCCTCTATAAATCATCCAATCACATTACTAATCAGTGACTAAGTGGATGGTTGATCTTCACAAATTTAGTCTTAATTAGTCTATATAAATTCCTGGGTCCGAGGTGTTCAATTTTATTCAAGTCGAATACAACTCTAACACCGTGGATGCTTAACATATCCGAATATATTTAACGATACTCATATTATTTGTTACACGTGTGACCACATGTTTGAATTGAATGGTAACATAGGATAAAATTGGACAGTTGAAAAAATATTCTAGCAATCCAAATATGAGGCACAAGTGAGCGTAAAACTTTATGGTCTATGGCATGTGCACGATGTGAACCATGTAATGAACGGTCCAGATCGATAACATGATCATAAATGATAATGAGGTAACTGCGATCCATGGGCCTGATTATATGAAAAGCCTCCGTAGATACGTTGCCACACATCATCAATTGTGTGTGTCCTTGCATAAGCAAGGGGGTAGCGGCTTCGGTGGATCCACATATCCACCGAGGAAGGTGGATCTCTGACTGTGGGCCCCACCTTGATGCATGTTACTTAAATTCTTGCCGTCCATCAGTTTTGAAAAATCATTTTAGTGTATGATCTTAAAAATGAAGCAGATCGAAATCTCAGTGGACCACACCGCAAAAAACAGTGGTGATTGACCAGTAATAAACTTATTGTGGGCGACAAAAGTTTTTGATCAAGCTGATATGTGTGCGGTCCCTTCATCCTTTTCTTTTTTACCTTAATAACAGGTTGGATGGGAAACAAAAAATTTCGTACCTGTTAATAAGCTAATTTTAATGGTGTGTATTCAATCATCACTGTTTCGTGTGTTGTGGCCTATCTAAACTTTGAATATGCTTGATTTTTTAGAACCTGTCTAAAATGAGCTGTAAAAACGGATGGACAGCGTAGATATAAAGAACATACTTCACGGTGGGCACCACAATCAAGTAACCAGCCACCTCAGTCGGCGCCCAAAAGTGTCGGTGGAACTCCAGGGTGTTGGTCTACTTATGTTAAACTGTGGTAACTGCCACTGTCAAAGATAGTTAGAATCAAAGTTACCAGATGTATAATAATTAGTGGTTGTTAAACACTTAAATATCCAAATTCAATGTACCAATCAGATGGTTATGGTCATTCAACCGTAGAATTCCCATCAACTGCAGAGGACACAATTTGGACGGTCTAGATTGAGGCCATGTGGATGACTCACCCAAAAGTGGACGAAAAGTCACCATTGAACATGGCAGTATGCCATCAACTTCTAGATGGTGGCCTCCAAATAGACAGGTGGTAGAGAGATCAGAGACAGGAAGAAGCACGTGGCATGAGGGCCACCTTGGAACACGTGGCAGGTATAGCTGAAGGTTGCTGAGTAGCCATCACTCATTACACGAAGGTGGGAGGTTAGGGTCCAAAAAAGAGCTCCAACCCCACAAGGGTTGGCCATCCCTTGATCCCTCCGATAGTGACGCTGACGTTGGAAGGCCCCAGTTGGCTAAAAGTCAAGTTGACTGCTATCAATGGTTGCCAGGAGCTGAAGTTCCAAATGGACGGCTCCTATCCAATAAAAACCGATAAGCAGTGGGACCGTGACATGACCCTGGAGGAACAAAGTCACATGGGAGAACGTGCCTCTTTCTTACAATAAGCCACGTCTGCTAATTGACGGATTGTAAGGCCCGTAGTACGCTTTTCTGTCCGCTGATAGGTGGGCCCCACCTCTATGTTGTTTGCTGATTTGATTTTCTAATTGAAGTGGTAATTTTAAGTTAATGGATAATAATTATTTACCTTTGCATTTCGATTGAATTTCTAAGGTGATGTTGACGCCTTCCATTATAAGTCTCCTCACCTCACCTGAGGATAAAAATGTTAAATTATGGGTCATTCATGGTGTGTGTCTTATCCACACCGTCCATCCCTTTAGACAGCGCATTTTAGGTCATGAGCAGAAAAATGAGATACATATAAAGATTAAGTGGACCACGCCCTAGAAAATAATTGAAATTGAATTCCTATCATTGAAAACTTCTCAACGACCCGTAAGTTTTGGATCAAGCTGATATTTTTGTTTCCCCTTCATCCATGATTGTGTAACCTTATGAACAGGTTGGATGACAAATAAATTAACATCAATGTGGGCCCCATGGAGAAAACATCTTTCAACCGTTGATGCTTTTATGATCATTGTTCACTAAGGTGTGGTCCACTTGATCTTTGGATTTGTCTAACTTTTGGGCTCATGTCTTAACATGTGCTGTTAAAAAAGATGGATAGTGTGGATAAGTCAAATATATCATGATGGCCCACACCTTAGTGAAATGATCGTGAAATGAAGGGAATTGACCGTGAAATGAATTGAATTGACCATGAAGTGAAGGAAATTGACCGTAAAATGTATGGAATTGACCGTGAAGTGAAGCGAATTAACCGTGAAATGAATTGAATTGACCATAAAGTGAAGGGGAATTGCCGGAATTGACCGTGAAATGCATGGAATTGACCGTGAAGTGAAGGGGAATCGCCAGAATTGACCATGAAATGAAGGGAATTGACCGTAAAGTGAAGGGAATTGACCGTGAAGTGAAGGGAATTGACCGTGAAATGAATTGAATTGACCGTGAAGTGAAGGGGAATCGCCGAAATTGACCGTGAAATGCATGGAATCGACCGTGAAGTGAATGGAATTGACCGTGAAATAAATTGAATTGACCGTGAAGTGATGGGAAATCGCTGGAATTGACAGTGAAGTAAAGGGAATTGACAATGAAGTGAATTGAATTGACCGTGAAGTGAAGGGGAATCATCAGAATTGACCGTGAAATGCATGGAATTGACCGTAAAGTGAAGGGAATTGACCGTGAAATGAATTAAATTGACCGTGAAGTGAAGGGAAATCGCCGAAATTGGCCATGAAATGCATGAAATTGACCGTGAAGTGAAGGGAATTGACCGTGAAATGAATTGAATTGACCGTGAAGTGAAGAGAAATTGCTGAAATTGACCGTAAAATACATGGAATTGACCGTGAAATGAAGGGAATTGACCGTGAAATGTATGGAATTGACCGTGAAATGAATTGAGTTAACCGTGAAGTGAAGGGAGATCGCTGGAATTGACCGTGAAATACATGGAATTGACCGTGAAATGAAGGAAATTGACCGTGAACTGAAGGGAATTGACCGTGAAATGCATGGAATTGACCGTGAAGTGAAGAGAATTAACCGTGAAATGAATTGAATTGACCGTGAAGCGAAGGAAATTGACCGTGAAATGAATTGAATTGACCATGAAGTAAAGGGGAATCGTCGGAATTGACTGTGAAATGCATGGAATTGACCATAAAATGAAGGGAATTGACCGTGAAATGATTGAAATTGACTGCGAAGTGAATGAAATTGACCACGAAGTTAATGAAATTCACCGCGAACTGATTGAAATTGACCACGAAGTGAATAAAATTGACTGTGAAGTGAATGAAATGAATGAAATTGACCGCAAATTGATTGAAATTGATCGCGAAGTGAATGAAATGGATTTTCAACCATCGACCTGATGGAATCTATGAAAATGACCAGGTTGGTTGGCTAAAGTAGCTTCTCCTACCCCCAAATCAAATATGGTACATCAAGTAACTAATTTTGGTTTAGAAGATATTCTTGTTAAATGAATAAAGAAATAAATGGAAAAAAAAAAAAGAGAGAGAGAAAAATTTTATATGCTTATATATACATATTTATATGTATCGGAGAAAAATGTAAGTAGAATAAAGTTCTCCATGTATTAAAAAATAAAAATAAAAATTACACAGATTACCACGGACTACAGTTATGGCTACGGTTATAATCTGTATCCACAGGGAAAATAACTTTGATACATATCGAATACTCTTCAATATGTATCGAAAATTGCAGGAATTTTCAGGCAAACTTGCTGGACAGTTACCATAGGGAAAATACCTTCGATACATATCGAATACTCTTTGATATGTATCGAAAATTGCAGGATTTTTTAAGCAGACTCGCTAGACAGTTCTGGACCTTTTTCGATCATATCGAAAGACCTTCGATACGTATCAAAAGACCTGGGATACATATCGAAGGACATATCGAAAAAGCAGGGGCTACGGTTATAACTACGATTATAATCCGTAGTCATATAGGAAACTTCAGCTTTCAAAAATCACATTTCTAAAAAAGCAAGGGCATTTTCGACCTGTGAAAAGCTGTCCATACAGCTGGGGTTTATTGTCGGGAGGACTAAGTCATAATTACTCATTTCCACATATATTTACTGGGGGGATGCGGGTTTCTTTACCAGGAAGTTCCTACGCTTAGATGCCGAGATGCTACATGGGGTCCATCATAATGTTTGTAAGAAATCTACTCCATTCATCCATTTTTCTGGATCATTTTACAAGAGGAGGAAAAAAAAATCAAATAGATCTAAAATTTAAAGCGGCCATAAAAATTAAAAAAAAAAAAAATTTAAAAAAAAATTGTAGATTTAGTGATTACCGTTGAACCATTTATATTACCACAAATGTTTCATGCCAATATAAATTTTGTGTGTTTTCACTTCATTCTATTGGGAATAGTCTTATAAAATGCTTTGATAGCATATAAACATTAACGTAGAGCTCAATCTTATGGCCGCCATACTTTTGGATTTACCGAGTTTTGGTCTCATCTATTAAAATGACATGGAATGAATTTATGACAAACACTACGGTGAGCCCCACCTACCGTACCAGCGCATGAACTTCCCGCCAGAGGCTTTCCCTGAAAATCCGCGTCCAATCGAGGCAGCGTGGCAATGTGTTCGCAGCGTGGTTTGCGGTTGAAAAAGGTGTAAACGGATTAGGTGCGACCCCAGATCTAGCGATGTGGGTGGAACCCTTACCCTTTGGTTTATGCGTTGTATATCTACACCGTCTATGTATTTTGATAGATCATTTTAGTGTACAGGACAAAAACAAAGCCGATTCAAATCATAAGTGAATCACATGTGATTGAATATTAAAAACATCTCATAGGCAACAAAAGTTTTGAATGAAGTTGATATTTGTATTTTCCCCTCATGCACGTATGTATGACGTTATCAAAAGGATGGCAAATAAACGTAACTATAGAACTCACAAAGTTTTTAATGTTTGGCACTCGATAACGCGTTACATATCGCACGGTCCACTTGAGATTTGGCTGCTTCAATTTTTGGCATATGCCTTCGAATGAGCTGGAGAATGGATGGACTGTGAGATATACAACGCGTAAATCTAGGTGGGCCATGGTCCCACCCTCACCGGTGGATTCTGGGTCGCAGCTAATCCGCGTTCACGTGTGCCCGGTTTTCTGGAGAGGGATCAACTACTGAACCGGCTGCTGAAGTGACGTTACCAAGTTCCGTGGGCTCTACCATGATGTATGTGTTGTATCCACACTATCCATGTATATGGAGAGGTCAATTTAGGCCATGATCCAAAAAAAAAAAATGATTTAGATTAAAGCTCTAGTGGACCCCACTATTAAAATACAGTGGAGATTGAACGCCTACCATTAAAAAGTTCTAAGGGCTACAGAAGTTCTAAGAGATCAAGCTGATATTTGTATTTAATCAACTTTCATGTCTTTGTTATCAACAGGTTAGATCTCAAATAAAAATTATGATGGACCCTAGTAAGGTTTCAAACGGTGGGCATCACTCTCCCCACTGTTTTCTGTAGTGGGGTCCATTCCAATTTTGGATATGCCTCATTCATTCTCTCATATCTTAAAATGATCTCTCCAAATGTATGGACGGTGTTGATACAATACATGCACCATGGTGGGGTCCAATGAACTTGGTGACGTAACTTCAATATCAGTTTTGCTACTTAACGTGTGATATCAGTAGCTAATCCGCGTCCCGACTTTCGGGCCATATAATACAATAGGGTATAAATGAAAAATGGTACCGTGGTGCCCACCATGTTTTATATGTAAAATCTGTTCCTTCAATCTTCTCTATTATATAGGCCCTTCAGCTAAAAATTGTCCATATCCAGAAGTCAGGTGAGCCACGACACAAGGAGCAATGGAGATAAGATGCCAACCGTAGGTTTCTGTGTGGGTCCCATGTGCTCTGTATCCTTTATCAAACCCGATCATCAAGTGTATTCACCGTGACCAAGGAAATATTTAAACATAAAAAAAAAAATCCTAATACAAAACTCAGGAGGGCCACAACTTATGAATTTAATGGTTTTAGGTGTAATTTCAAATTGTTATCGTTATTGTGGCTCCTGTAAGCTTTTTAACTGGCCGGTTTTTTGAATCTACGGTGACTATATATAAGTGTTATTTTCTGATGGACGGAGTGGATATCACGTATGCAATTTGGTGGACCCAAAGAGCTCGGTTGTTTTTCTCTGCGTTAAACAGGTGTTGGATGGTAGAGCCACCTCTCCACAGCACACGTGGTCTGGTGGTGATGTAAGAATCAGATCCGTTCATCTAGTAAGCCCTGTAATGAATGGGTTGTTCTTTAAAAACTACAATCGTGGGGCAATTCTGTCCGTCGATTTTGTCCAAATTCCTTGATGAATATTTGACGGCTCAAAAGCCATAAATTGTATGGAGAACATTTAATTCATGCACATATTGAGCAACTTTTCATACATAATAACAGTAGTAAACGAACGGATCTGATTGATACACATAACCCTGCCTTGGAAACGGTGGATAGTCCGGTTCTTCGGCCGGAACATCTGCCTTGATTTTCGGTCTTTCTCAATTGTAAAAGGATCACGCATGTTGGGAGATCTGATCCGATCCGTTCGTCGAGTAATTCCCGGTGTGTGGATAGAGCATGTCTCAAAAGCAAGGTGAAGCGGTGATCAGATAAGCTTGATTCTACGAGAAGGTATGATCGGAGACACGTGCGACTTGTTTCCACATGTGAGACGACAACAGCTCTTCGCAAAGTGTACCCGAGCAAGTAGATTGAATGTTCTCGGGACCATGATCGGAACCTTTCATTTCATAGATCACAGAATGGAAGGATCATGGGACGAGAATCACAGTGATTGGAGGATCTGATGGGCCCCACTGTCTTTCACAAACAAATGGTTGACTAGAGACGTCCAATGGATTAAATCAGACATGCAAAAGTCTTCGTTTGAGAAATAGGGGAGCATCTGACCGAAAGAATTTCTCCCCCTTGCGCCATTCACGCCGAGACCTGCTAGAGGAACGGTTGTGATGACCAATGTGGGCCCCATGTAATGTTGTGGAGCTGCAGACTACATTTTCGTGTGCTTTCGCACATGTGCTCGTTTTCTTTCCTCATCCGGACCATTGAGATATAGGCCCCCCAGTAGATGATATGATCATTCTCTGAAATCCCCATTCGCCTGCAAAAGTGTAAGAGAAATGTAGAACACGTTACATCTATAGCGGGTCAAGTTGTGGTTCGATTTTCAATTTTTGTCACGTAGAATTGAATTTGCGGCTCAATTTAAAGTAAGAATCATGACTACAAGCGTCAAGATAAATACATATGTAGTATATGATTGAGGTCGAATGAGATCTCAATTACCTATTCAACCACTCACACTTAGTTTTAAGAGGATCAAGCGATATTTAGAGGTAGGCTTTATCCTCTGATAATGAGTTACACTTTTATTTTTTGTAAGAAAAGATTTTTCAATTTATAAAAATAAAAAATAAAAAATAAAAAATAAAAATCTACAAAAAAAATTCTTACACTTGGTCACGGAAAACAACTACAAAATAACTTCCTGAGTAGAGAATTTTGATAGGTGCTCGATTTGAATCCAATATATAAGTGTAGATCTAAATTATAGTTAAAATTATCAGCTATTTGATTAATGCTTGTTGAGCGTTAAATATTGCATATTTTTCCCTATTTATATCTTGGTTGTATGAAAATAATATTGCTTAATGGTTTATTTTATACATGTTTGTATTGCAAGGTGAACTTAAAAGCTTGGATTGAAAAGAATGCTAAAAGCATGGATTTGATGCTCGAAAAACACAAAGCCAAAGAACAGATCTTTGGAGACCAAGGTTGAAGATTTTAAGACCCCAAGATCCAATAAAACTAAGTGAAAAATGAAGAAAGTCGAAAGAACAAAGTGTGGAAATTCACTTTATTATCTGTGTCATCGACCACAGGTCGATAACATCAAAGTCATCGTTCGATGACATCGAACACAGCTCAATGACATTGAATTTTTACATGAAATTCAAGATTGGTTATTGGACATATTGGATGCAATTCTCGACGAATCGAAGTCCTGTTCGGTGACTCGAAGAGATGCTCGATGACATCAAAGTCTGTTTGATGGCATCAAATTTATTGAAGAATTTCGAAGCAACTCGCTGGACTATTTTGGACACTTCGTCGATTACTTGAAGTCCTGTTCGATGACATCGAAGTCATGTTCGATGATATCAAAGTCATGTTCGATGACATCGAAGGAATGTTCGATGACACAAGAACTTATGCGGTACGAAAAAGTTATGCAGTGCGTAAAGGCGTGACTTCCGGAATTCGACTTATATTCGATGACATTGAAAATTGTTCGATGTCATCAAACGCATTACACAGAGTTACGCAGACTGCGTAAATTGAGGCGGTTTTGCGAACTTACACAAATTAAGCTATAAATATGAGTTTTCTACGGACTTTTTGAGATATCTGGGGTTTTGAAAAGCAAAGCAAATGGGTGGAGCCGTTATCCAAGAGTTTCTTCTTCCCTTCTTCCTAGTTTTTAATGCTTTCTTCTAGGGTTTTAATTTTAATCATGTCTATGGTTGGCTAAACCTCTTAGCTAAGGCTAAAAGGTGAAGCTTATAGCATATTGGGATGTTTTTCTTACTTTGATTCTTGTTCTTGTTGAACTTCTTTGATTCTAATTTGATATTCAAGTAATACTTCAAGTTTTTAATGGTTTGTTGTAACTCAAATTACAATAGATCTGTAATAGTTTGAGTATCTCTTTTGTCTTATTTTGAGATTGTGGGATTGATAAATCCTGTTGTTAATCATTGTCTCCAAGGTATGGTTTAGTGATGGAATACCTTCCAACTTTCACGATTCTCCTTCATTAAGAATTAAGTCATTGAAAGTTGAGATTTGATATATCTTCCAATTGGATAGGATAAGACTCCAACTCCAATTGTGTTCCTTAAATCAGATAAGGAAACATCCTAATAGTGGATCTTCGGAATCCTAGTTCTCACCTTTGAATTTACAAGTTCTAGTTAAACAATTCACAATTACACTTCTTACAATTAAATTCACATCTTCTTCTAGTTCTACTTCTAGTTGTTTTCAAAATACACACAAGATTAGTCTTTGTGGATTCGACCACGGCTTTACCGAGATTATTTCTACATCGCGACCCTACACTTGGAGTTGTGAACAATGCTATGAATTATACTAAGGAATGTAAATAGTAAATAAAAGTAAATGGTTACACTAAGGAAAATAATTGACAGGCGGAAAAGTAGATAGGCACCGGTGGGTAGGGTGCATTTCCTATACAAAGCCATACACTGAGATCCAGTGTATAAACTATATAGGCTTCTTCCAGTGGACGGTCTAGATTGTCGGCATGTGCCTGATCATGGGTAGATATGGTTGATACACCGAGCTGTTGTACCATAGCTTTTTAGTGGTGGTTAGGAAGTCAGACAGATTCCAACGGCCTTAACTAAATATAGTAGCAGTTACGTTGGGTTTAAAGCATGAGACGAAATGAAAGAAGCAAAGAGCTAAATGCTCCTAGCACCGACAAATACGAGAGAAACTTTTATACTCTGGCGGAGTTTACTTGTTAATACTTAGACACTAATAAAATGTTCATATGGAATATAAACAAACATTGTAAATAGTGGCCCCAATTTAGATCGACCATAAACAAAAATTTACACTCATTTGCTTTTCCAACGCCACCATCGATGGACAATTTTATTGGACGGTTGTAATTGAATTCAACAACCAAATGTCTACTAATAAGATATTAGGATAGTTCATTTCAACTGATTTTGAGGTTGTGCCCAATCTATTGAAGTTCCTACAATTTGGACGGTTAATTTGAGTTCATGTATGTCGATTGTAGTATTTTTAAGAATCATAAGAGTTGAGTTCATGTACGTCAAAGGTAGTATTTTTAAGTAGATGTGTATCAATGATAAGAGTCTGCCGGAGTATTAATTAACTCCCCAAAGCTCTAAGCGTTGCATGACCTACACCTCGGAGATCTGGGCCATCCATCAGGACATCATGTTTTGTACTCTGTGAACATGACCTGGACAAAGGACAAAATCTTATTTGTCTGCTGACAAGGCGCAGATCGTACTTACGAGAAAATGGACGGTTAGAAAAGTTCAAAACAGTGCATGTTTAACATACTCATTTGGCTCACTTGGTGGGCATACTGCCCTGATTTTTTGTAATTGGAATTTTTACAGTGCACACTATCTAATGAATGGATTAGCTTGATCACACGTGTGACATTAAAAAAATCAGATGGGCCACATCATAGAAAAGTGTATAACTGCTGATAAATTACAAAATACAACAGTAGTCCGATGATTTTCTAATTTATCAGCAGTTATACACGTTTCTATGGTGTGGCCCAATTAACTGGTGGATGAGGATGATTTTTGTATAAGATGATCCTTCTGGTAGTATCAATCTATTGGACGGAGTGGATGTGGTATGTACATGATAGCTTGGAAGTCATCCGATTGATGGACGGTAACTTATCATCCAACAGGTTGGATGTGAACATTGATACTATAAATGTTTCAGAGGAGAGAGTGTTTAAGACAGTTCATTTAATAGTGTTGCGTACATGCCAAACACTATTTTCAGATGAGTTCGTCTTTCTACCTCGCGACTCACGGTCACCAATATCTGTCACCTTATGGGACCCATATGCAAAGATCTTCCAATTAGTACACCCGTTCATCTTTTGGGTACTACCACAAATGAGACACAGTGAAATTATCAGGCTTCAAGGATGATCCTGACCTTTGATTTTTGAAGTTAAATGTGATCCGTGAAATTTTTTCAATATCATACATCCATCCACACATAATGATGGTCAGTATCATCCGTTTGGTTGTAATATTTTTTATAGTTTTCCACATGAAATAGATCCTATAACATGGACGGTCCCGATTATTGGACAAACTCAGCATCCATGCTACAATATAGCGACATACGATGACAACATCAATCGCGCGCAGGCACAGATAATAGTGGCACATATGCTGACGCTACATGTATATGCCAAGTGGGTAAGAATCTAACCCACATATGAAATCACATACATAGGCCATTGTAAAATGAGGGATGATTCAGTCCGTAGGAATTGTGAGCCATTTCGAGATCTAACGGTGGCGAATCAACCATCCACCCTAATTTAGCGGGCAGGACGAGATGATTGCTCTCTCAACATTGTTTTATATACAGTGCTTTAAAGACAAAATAAAATGGATTGTTTCTTGAGAAAGGCTCCAGTCCAATGGATCAATCTGAGCTGTCCATCAAGTTCAGAACACTTTTCTTGGGCTATTAAACAAAAATAACAGTGATGATGAGATTATCCAATCCATTCTTGATTTGGCCCATGGATGGGATGGTTATGATTGCCTAACAAAAGTGATTATTTAGATAAGCAATTCATGACTGTCCCTAAGAAATTGATGGATCAAATTTTTACTGGGACTATTTTTGTGAAAATGATCTTGACCGTTTATATTAAACCCCATTGACCAAATGGTTAGTATTGATCAAATCATCCAAACTTCACATAGTAGCCTATAAAAAGTGTGTTGGACATAATGAACGGTCTGGATCAATGAATCAGACAGCGTAAGTGTCCTGATATGATAAAACTAGGAGCACTGTAACTTATAGTACTATGAGAACATTGGACCACCTATCATTATTCCTTCGGTAGGTAAGCCCATCAACCTAATCAAGAAAAGATGAAAAAACAAGATATTGAGAGAGAGAGAGAGAGAGAGAGAGAGAGATGATAATCAAACTTCCTTTTCCTTGCTTAACGGTCCGTAAAACCGGAAATCACGAGCCAGGGGTGGCCCACATGTTTAGTTAAATCACGCCACCTTGCACGGCTTTATCCCTTTAAAAGCCCCTCCTTCCACCTTTGCTCTCACACCACCCTTTCCTTTGAGTAAGCAAAATGGCCATTCCTTCCCTATCTCTCCTTCTCTTCTTCCTCTTCTCTCTTCTCTCTCCAAACCTAATCTTCTCTTCTCCTTCTTCATCTTCTCCATCTGTCCAAGACCCACATCTTGTAGCACAAGATGTTGAAAGGTAACCAACCAACTCCTCCTTGCACATATACACCGTGTTTCGGTGTAATTCCCACACCACATTTCTCTTTCTTTCATTCTAGTAGATAATGTACAATGCTAATGTGCCACATTTTTCAGGAGCATCAATGCATCCCGGAGGCAATTGGGCTACCTCTCATGTGGAACTGGCAACCCCATCGACGATTGCTGGCGGTGCGACCCCAACTGGGAGAAGAACCGCCAGCGGCTTGCCGACTGCGGGATCGGTTTTGGAAAGAATGCGATCGGCGGAAAGAATGGCAAGATCTATGTGGTCACAGATTCTGGAGATGATGATCCAGTGAATCCCAAGCCCGGGACGATCCGCCACGCCGTCATCCAGGACGAGCCATTGTGGATCATTTTTGCCCGTGATATGGTCATCCAACTCAAGGAAGAGCTGATCATGAACTCATACAAGACGCTCGACGGTCGCGGAGCAAGTGTCCACATTGCCAATGGGCCATGCATCACCATTCAATACGTGACCAACATCATCATACATGGGCTCCACATTCATGATTGTAAACAAGGTGGGAATGCCTATGTTAGGGACTCACCTGACCATTATGGGTGGAGGACCGTATCAGATGGAGATGGGATTTCCATCTTTGGTGGTAGCCATGTATGGGTGGACCATTGTTCACTCTCCAATTGCAATGATGGATTAATAGATGCCATCCATGGATCAAATGCCATCACCATATCCAACAATTTCATGACCCACCATGATAAAGTCATGCTCCTGGGCCATAGTGATTCCTACACACAAGACAAGAACATGCAAGTCACAATAGCCTTTAATCACTTTGGTGAAGGACTCATACAAAGGATGCCAAGGTAAGGACTTTGAATAGTACAAAAAGCTCTTCTCTTCTCCTTTTTCATCCTTCTTTCCTTTCTCTTTCGTTTTTTACTTTTTTACTTTTTTTTTTTGAAATGATAGACGGTTCTGATTCTCTTTCCTTGTTCTTACTTGTCCACATTGGCAGATGTAGACATGGATACTTCCATGTGGTGAACAATGACTACACCCACTGGGAGATGTATGCCATTGGTGGAAGTGCTGCACCCACTATCAACAGTCAAGGGAATAGATTTCTCGCACCCAATGAGAGATTCAACAAAGAGGTTTGATTCTCCTCTCCTTTTTACCTTTCTCCTATAGGGTAGTGACTACCTACCTAAAGCATATACACCGAATCATTGGCATATTTCCAAACACCGGTAATTATGGTGTATAGAGCCAGAATATTATGCATCATCAAGTGGGTCTTTCAGCAGGGCCCATTCTGATATGGTATATACACCATTTTCCAGTGTTATATGCTATACATTAGGTAATTATTGTATGGTAATAGTTCATACACCTGTGATTATGGTATATAAAGAAATGATCATAGCCAGAACATTATGGACCATGATATTGGACCTGCAGGCGGGGGGGTACATTGTATCATCGTATATACACCATCATCCAGTGTATATTCTATACATTTGACCATTCCTGTATAGTAGTTGTTGCCCTGCATTAATTAATACTAAATGGGTGGGCCAATTTTTATGAATTGTTTCAATTAACAGGTGACTAAACGTGAAGAGGCATCAGAGAGTGAGTGGAAGAACTGGAATTGGAGGTCTGAAGGGGATTTACTGTTGAATGGAGCCTTCTTCACACCATCAGGCGCTGGAGCATCATCAAGCTATGCCAGAGCTTCGAGCTTAGGAGCAAGGCCTTCTTCTCTGGTGGGGACGATTACAGTGTCGTCAGGCGCACTTGCTTGCAAGAAAGGATCACGATGCTAGAACATGCGGCGACATTGATTAATTAAGAAGAGTGGCTTCGGTGAGAAGATCATCTGATTGGTACCTACAAATAAGAGTAAAAGAGGAGAAAAGGAAGATGAAAGAGAGACTGGTGAAATGGTCGTGTATTACAAGTAGTATAGTATGGTATACTTAGTGTAGTATAGTATGGTATACTTAGTTTTTTTTTTTCTTCTTTTTTCTTTTTTCTGATGAAATGTCTACAAAGATTCCAACCTCTGCCTGTTGTCTGCTGCAAATCAATTTGGGTTCGAATGAGAATCCAAGTGGGGTTAGAGGCAACAAGTGTGGAAGTGTTGATGGAATGGGATTCCTTTGTGATGCCTTCATACACCAAGGCTTTCTTCACTTCAATTATCTATTTGTTTTGGATTTTAAAGTCTTGGATTCTCTCTCTCTCTCTCTCTCTCTCTCTCTCCGTAATGCACGGCTTTCTTCATTTCAATTATCTATTTGTTTTGGATTTACAAGGCTTGGATTCTCTCTCTCTCTCTCTCTCTCTCTCTCTCTCTCTCGATCGATCGAAATGAACGACATTTCAATATCCGTGTTTAGATACTGAAGAGAATAATATCAAGAAGAATTTTGTTTATTTGGAAGATTAGCCAAAAAAATATTAATTACTTCCAATGGACAGAATGACCCAAAAATATCAGCAGAGAAATGACCACATACACATTCCATGCTTTAATTGATAAAGCTTGTAGAATAGCCAACCGTTTAAAAGGTGGGTCACACTATAATGATTATTTGTTATGAAAATCAGGCAAATCCACTTATCTGGTGGGCCACACCAGTTCACTTGAGTGATACCATCAGTTGTCCGATGATTTTGACATTCTGTTGCGGTAGATGAATGGACAGCCATGATTTCGTCCAATATGTTCATGATGCTGTGGCCCACCACCACGTGACATGTTTCTGGGAAATATATAAAATTAGTTGTATATGAGCCTCTCTGTTTTTTTTATACATTAACATGTACCCGTCGCCGCCGTAACAGTCTTTCCATATGCATGGCCGTACGATTTTCATCAGGACAGTCGATTTAGTGGACCCCAAATGTGAAATTGCAACCGTTGCAATTCAATTGGATGAAGTTAGAAGGCCCGGCAGTCCAGATTCTTAGTAATCGGACAGCTAGGATCGTTCAGAGCACGTGGCTTTTGTACCGTTGGCCATCCACGAAGAGCCCACCAGACGGAAGTCACGGATGTACGAACAGTACCATTTTCTGTAAATTGAAGTTGCACCGGGCGTTGTTCATCGCTATCCGGACGTGGATGTACGGTTGGTGAATCTGGACCGTTCAACGGGGTGGATTCTACTATATATAAACCATGGTACAGTAACCACTCTGGCTGAATAATATTAGTATTAATTAATGGATTTTTCAATTTTCAATCTGGACCGTTGAAAGAAATTTCTCTCCTTCTATTTTGAATCTGGACCGTAGTGGAAGTTTTCAACTGTAAGTGTTTAATTCATAGTGTTTCCTGTGTTGTGATCAACTTGAGATTTGGATATTCTTCAATTTTGGCCTCATGACCTAAAATGAGCTGATAAAATGAATGGACGGTGTGGATAAGACACATGCATCACGGTGGCCCCACAGAGTTAACTCAGTAGGTTATGACGTACTGAGTTACTCAGTCCTTTAGGGCCACAAATCGACAGCTAGGACTGCAAGTCACACCGTGTTTTCAAGCCAGGGGTCATCCACAAATCGGGGCCCACCAGATGTACGGTCCAGAATCACCAAACTGTACAACTTGCACATCTTGGATGTTTCGTTGCACGGCACGTTGCCGTGGGCTTCCGCAATTTCACATAAGTGCGCACATGCCTATGGTGACTATTAATACCGGTGAGTTATTTGATACTCTGGCAGAGTTTCATGGCTGATACACAGCCACTTGGAAATTGTATACGTGGCATCTCACCGTACCAAAATCATACTGTTTGAACGAACCCGACCTCCGTTTCGACTACTTGTTTTAAATGAAATCAGGACTATTGGATACTTTTCATTTCAACCGTCCAAAAGATGAACACCAACCAGGTAAACAGGTAATTAAATTAATGTCCGTTTTGGTTTATGATCCATCTGAAATGGGCCAATCAATACCAACGGTATAATTGAGCTAATTAAATGCAACATGTGCAAAAACTTAGATCGCATGTGTATCAATCATGACACTGCGTCAGAGTATCAAAGAATTTTTCGACATTAAAATGGGCCATTTTTTTGGAGAGTAAATTTCCAACCACACCTTTGACTAACGGAGGCCAAGATCCAGTTTTTGTGGTCAGAGATTGAAGACACCTCATCTTGTCCTGTCTGTAGGCAAAGTGAGGTGGTTCCCTTCACACCACCAAGCATTTTAGCCTAACTAGTTTCATTTCTACGTGGCAACTCCACTATAATTTCCTGGGTCCCACTAACATGCACCATTGAATGTGCACATGATTAACCTACGCCATAGTGTAGCCACAGGATCATACCGGTCTATGTACTTTAAATACACGGCTCCTGGTAACATGGATGGTATACATCATAGCACATTACGATTTATCAGTTATACAGTAAGCTTTGTAAGCCCCACACGCGCCACACATGTGCCAGATCCAATCCAATCCATCCATCAGGTTGGTCTGCTGGCATTGTAGCTGTTTTGACATAAATAGATCCAGTTGAGTGGGAAAGTATTCTTCTGGACCATTGTTTCCTACTAGACATCGTATGGACGGTGAGATATCTAATGATGAGAATTGTTCTTTCATGGATGGACAGTATGGGAAGAGATTATGGATTGAACGGTCTAGATCAGCAGATGGTGGGGCAGAAGGGTAAGGAAAATGGAGAGGGAGGAGAAGCATGTCTCAATTATTAAATGGTGATGATGATGTATGTAGCATTGATGTGGACGTGTGAAACCCCACCATGTGCAAAAAAAAAAACACTCGGGGGAAATCAAGTAGAACCAACATGACTACGACTCACGGATGAACAAAGCTATCACCGACGGGATGTAGGCATGTGCATCCACACTGACTTGTGTGGCCCATCTACGTTGACAACCGAACCCATTTCCATTACTTTTTCAATATTTATTAAAATAAATAAATCATGGGTCCTACAGTCGGTGGTGGGTCATGACCCAAAAATACAAAAGAAATTGCAAGTAGATGATAGTTGGGCAGCTTAATGGACGGTTAGGCCGTTAATAGTCTATCATCACAATTCAACAGATAAATATGAATTAAGTTGAGGCTGACTTAAATGGGTCCAGGGAGGAGCTCTGTGGGTCCCACCCTGATGTATAGGTGCTATCCACACCGTTCATCCATTTTTTAAAGATTATTTTAGGTGGTGAGGTTAAAAATGAGGTAGATCCAAGGCTCAATTGGACCACACAAGGTGATGTTCATTTTCCATCCAGCCTGTTTATAATGTCATGTAGCCTTGACGAAGAGAAAACACAAATGTCAGCTTGATGCAAAACTTCCGTGTGGCCCCCGATAAGTTTGTAACGGTGGGCGTTCAATCCTCCGTGTGTGGGCCACTTGAGCCTTTGATCTGCCTCATTTTTTGGCAGATAACCGAAAATGATCTGAAAAAATGGATGAACGGAGTGGATAAAACCTATACATCACGGTGGGGCCCATAGAGCCCCTGCATGGAGACATTCCTCCTTTCGTTTTAAGGGTTGCTGTAGCACATCTGCAGTCGTCCCACAATTTGTACGGTTTGGATTCGGTGAAATACGCGCCCTATGAGCAATGGCTGACTGTATGCGTGTGGCGGGGCATTCTCTGTCGGCATCCGGAATATCTTCCCTTATAAAAATAGCTTCGTTTTTTTCGGTTGGGAGTTTAATGGATTTATTGCCCATATATAGTATAGTATATTTAATGTTGCTCCAGAGAATTGAGAGAAAAAAAAAAAAAACTCTTAATTCAAACCATCTTGGCATTGGACGGTGGAACGTTAACCATGTTTTTTTTATACTTATTGCCCACAGTTATCTTGATCCAGACTATTAAAATTGTAGGCACATGATCAATGACCATCACTGAGATGGTTTGAATATTAACCGACGGTCCAAATTCAATAGCTAGAAACGATCGGCTAGTAAGTATGATTTTGAATTTAATCCCCATACCCAATGTTCCTACAGTTCGGACGGTTTAGATTATATGCCACATTTTCCACCGAATCTTTCGGACGCGGTTTGGTTGGTGGCCGCAACACCAGCCGGCTAGCTGGTGTCAAATATCTGTGGGCCCACCATGATTTCTGTGTTATATCACGCAGGCAGATTCAAAATGCTCGAGTGGACCACACCATAGGAAAACGTGGGGATTGACAAGTATTTGTGTTTTCCGTTCCTGACTTTACCAACTGATTGGATGGAAAATAAATATTGTAGTGGACCTTGGGAAGTTTCTAACAATAGCCATTTAATTTCAACTGTTTCCTGTGTTATTGGTCTATGTCCTAAAATGACTAGGGATGAGTGTTATCAGGCTCATCACCATCTTCCTCAAGGGATAACTACTCCAAATCTATAGAACTACTCTAAACTTATAGAGCTTATGTGGACTCGAAATATAGATACTTCATATCTACACTGAAACTTTTAAAAAATAATAATAAATAAAAATTTAGAAAATTCAAATTTCACTGGTAGATAATAAAAACGAATTTACAACCCTTTAAACAGTGATATTAAACATTGGAATAAGTTTCGGAATCAAACTCCAACTCAAATTCTCTAAATTTCGTTAAGTAAATTGACTATTTATAGTATCATATTTGGCTTAACCATTATTCTCTTAATTTTTTAAAACACTTTCCGTGTCGTACGCAACTCCTTAAGCTCAAAAGATAAAAAGTTATAATCAAACTAAAACTTATTATAAATATTAAAAACGGAGATAAAATAGATTTTCGAATGTTGATCAAATGGAATCTTACAAATTCAGCGTGGCAACCTGGCAAAGACGGGTTGGTGGGTAAAGTAGCCTCTCCTACCCCAAATATATACACACACACATCGAGTAATTCATTTCAGTTTGCTAGATACACCTGTTGTAAGGTTTTGTCGGTCCAGATCACCTCTGCATCCGATCGAGCCTTCTCCGGTCCATCTTGGACATGAAAGTGAACACAACCCACTCTACATCATAAAATGAGCTGGCAAAATAGATGGACAGCCTGGATAAAAGACATACATTTTGGTGGGTCACAGAGCTTTGACACCAGCTAGCTGTCTGGTGTTGCGGTCACGAGGCAAACCGCGTCCAAAAGATTCGTATCACATATGATTGAATCTTCTACCAGATGTTTAGTGTTTGTTTTTTAACATATTCAAACTGTAGATGTCATTCTTGTATGGGTCCTCTGTTTTTGATGCAAGCTAAAAAGAGCCATGGTTTTATTCCTTTCCATCCTTACCAAAAACAACATGACGAATGTCACTTGCATGGGATCCGCTATTAAGACCAGTGATTTTATCTGGGCCATCAACTCTATTCATAGGATGGGCTGGAGTAGATGTCTTGTGCGGATCATGGTAGCCACACACCTAGTTGTAACATAACTATTGGTCCTACCATGATGTATGTGTTGTATAGGTGCTGTACATCTGTTTTTACAACTTACTTTAGGGCATGAGCATAAAATTAAAGCATATTCAAAGCTCTAATAAACCACACCATAAGAAACAATGGAAATTAAAAGTTTACTATTGAAAATTTATCAGAGCCACCGAATGACGCAGGGGAGGACGTGAGGTCAAGCACCGCCTTCCTCAAGAGGATAACTATTCCGAATCCACGGAACTTCTCTGAACTCTTCACAGAGACTTCTTGAATCCACGAGGAAAGAAAGCAGAAAATAAAATTATATTCTAATAAATTCGAAATTGATTAATCAATGAATAAAAACGAGTTCACAACCCTTTAAATAAGGGTACCAAGCAATGGGAAAGAAATCAGAATCAAACTACAACTAAAACTCCTAGAAATAGCGACTTACTATAAATAGTAAACTTACTATTTATAGACGGTCGTGATGTCTACTAGTCGCTTGTGGTTTTCACCAAAAATAGTAAGTGACCTATTTGGCTTCACCAAACCGTTCTCCTAATTATTCTAAGCTCTTTTCACGTTGGGCGCAACTCCTAAAGCCCTACGGATGAAGAGTTATAATCAAACTAAAACTTACTATTTATAGTAAAAACGAAATTAAAACAGGGAAACGACCGTCGATCCAAGGGTTTTTCGTAATTCCGGGCGTCGCAACCCGGCATAGTGGGGTTGGTTGGCTAAAGTAGCTCGTTCTACCCCAAAATCATATATTTTACATCAGCTAACTCATTCCGGATTGCGAGATACGCCCGATCTAAGGTCCGACTGTCCGGATCACTTTTGTCGTCGACTGGGCCATTTTTGATCCATCTTGGCCATGAAACTGTCCGCAACCCGCTCTACAGCACCAAAGTAATGGATTAAGCCAATATTTGTGTTTTCTCTTAGTGAATAGGTTGGATGACAAATAAACATCAATGTGGGCCCTAGAAAGGTTTCAACAGTGAACATTATTAACCCCATGTGGTGTGGCCCACTTGCGCTTTAAATATCCTTCAATTTTTGAGCTAATACCCTAAAATGAGGGGGTAAAGTGGATGAACGGTATGCATAAGGTGGGCCCACAAAGCTTACTCAGCATGCTCAATAGGCAATCCAGCCAAATAGAATAAGTTTGCCAAGATTAATAAATGAAGAGGGAGAGAGGATAAATAAATGAGAAGGGGGGCTGCTAGTTTCCTCGTGGCGTTCACCACATTTTACATGCCCAAAAATAATCAAATTCAAAACTAAAGTAAGCCACAGTACAAGAAATAACGAAGATTCCACACCCACCATTTAAACCTTTACAGGGGGCGTATAGAAGTTTTGAAAAATGTTGATATTTGTTTTCCCTTCAACAACGCCAGAATCACTTTATAAACAAATTAAAATGGCATATAAACATCACAGTGACCCAAAAAAGGTTTTTATAACGAGCTTTTCCATCTCAACTTATGTCTTAAATGTAACTCAAATTCAAATTTGGTTTCTCATCCTATTATATAAGCTTGCAAAAAATGATGAACGGAATGGATTTTACATAAATATCAAGGTATACCCTCAGGAATTCAGAAACACCCAATAATAGTGTTGCAGGAAACTCGCCTTGGATATGGGGGGTGTGATGACTCAGGAGTGGATTCTCATGTGAGGTGCTATCCAGGCAAATTCTCGCAAATTCGGGCTAGCAGCGCATCCACATACCACGCAATGGACCAATAGTAATGATGGCGGCTATTATTCAATTCATACTTTTTTTTTATTTTTTGTATTTCATATTGGAAAGAGAGCATTTTCGAAAGTAGCCCAACAATTCTGACTCAACGTGCATGTGTGGCTTTATTTGATTTTTAGGCCATGGCATCTTCTCAGTGCAACCAACCCGATGAACTGCTCAGATCTCTAACACGTGTGCTCACACTATAACTATAAAAAGTTTTCCTAAATCCTTCGCGATCAGGCATCTTTTGTAGTATGTGTGAGTTATTCAGGGTTCAATCCTTAGTAATTTACTATTAGAAAATAATAATAATAACCTAACAGATAAAGGCAAATGTTTCAAAATTTTAAGATGTGAGTAGGAGATTAAGGGTGCTTTTCCAATTGTTGGTTGGACATAAAACTAAGCTGTGTGTGAGCATTTCTCGTGAGTATGTGTGTGAGCTTGTTAAGAGCACGCGTGTCTAATAAACAAGTGTACTTGGCACAAATGTGGCAGCATGGTGTATACGTGTGAGATCTAATCCGTATGGGGTTGTTCCAACATTGCATGTGTTTTCCTAGAAATAAAATCTGGTCCAATCAGCATGTGGGCCCTAATATTGTAAATAGGTGGATAGATTAGAAAACATCAGCCAATTTTTTTTCAGAGCCATACATTTGTTCTACAAACTGTGGCCCACCTGACCAGTGGATCAACCTGACTCTTGGGCTAAGGTATCATATCGACAGGTATGCACACAGTTATACTCTTCATGGAAGGAAAGATAAAAAGATTTTCTTGTGTGAGTTTCAAAAGAGGGGTTAAATAAATAAAGGCAAGTCATATTCTTAAAAACCCCTAACCATAGCTTTTAGTCATTTTAAGGGAGAAATTCAAGGGTAGGAATTGGTTGTCATGGTCCCTTGAAGGAGGTTTGGGATTAAGTATAGTTTGTATGGGGCTTTTTTTTTTTTTTTTCTCTCTCTCTCTCTCTCTAATACACACCTACACCCCCACACACATCACCATGCATACTTGAACCCATGACCTCTGTGTTGAAACTCTTGTGAGTAGAGCTGGACACAAACCAAGATAGCTTGAAAGCTTGGCTTAGATTAGTTTGGAAAAGCTCAGCTTGGATTAATTCAAATAGAAATTCAAACCAAACCAAGCTTCGGAGACAAGCTCATTTAAAAAACCAAACAAAGCTCAAACCAAGGCAATACCGACTCGGTTAGGCTAGAAGCTCAGCTAGTTTGATTCGGCTCTTAGATTGTATGTAGACCTTTCCCGTGGTGTGATCCACTTGAGCTTTAGTTATGATTCAATTTTGGGATCATGTCCTAAAATGATAGGTAAAAATGGATGGACAGCATAAATAATACATATACATGATGACATGGATGATACACATACAAGAATGCACACTGTTTCCATTGGTTTATTCGAACTTGGCTTGGCTTTACTCAGATGTTTGGGCCAAACCAAACTAAGCTCAAGCTTGTATGATATGGACCAAACCAAGCTCAAAGAGTAGAGATAGGCATAGGCTCAAATCGAATTGGGGGTGCCATGAGTGGTAGACTCACAAGTAGAGCTGTACACAAGCTGAGCCCAACTTGATTACCCACAGGCATCATTATTTTTTTGGATTAGACTTTTAGCTTATATAAAATTAATCCTTTTTGAGACATCAATTTGTTTGCACACATGTACCCTTGAGCCATCCCACCCAATACCAAAATAGCTACATAGAATTGTCTCCCAATTTGAAAGGTTAGATTCAAATACATGTACCACTTTTTATGTAGGATAGAGATCGAGGATGACTTTAAGGATAGTCATAACTATTTAACCAGTTATCAAAATCACACGTATAATGTCAGCAAACCCTATGACCAGGCTCATTGACCCAAAGTCCATCGGTGAACAGTTTAGCTGAATAAGGTAATTTTAAAAGTTAAATTTAAGTCCAAGTTCAAATTTTACATTTTTTTTTTTCTCCGTCGTTTTCAAGTTTAAAGAGTAGTCCTAACTTGATCTTTGTTTTAAGAGTGGTTACTGAGCTTTAGTAGGTTTAGACATCATTATTATTAATTAAGTTGACTATTTCAGGAAAACTAACTATTTTGGTTAAAGTCGCAATCTTTTGCGTATATAAGCAAATATTACGTGGGTTGTAGATGAACAATGCATTCATTATTTTCAATTTTATCTTTATTGTGGAGGTTTTTTCCTTGCAGATTCAAGGTTTATAGTAGGGAATAAGACTGTTCTTTCCATGTTGGTGTAGGACATCCATACATTCTCACACATTAACGTTTCAAGTTAGATCATGCTTTATGAAAGCCCTAGTGGAAATGGCATTATGAGTTGTTAGCAAAGAGAGGAAAGTCATTTCTAAGGAGAGGAGAAATAATTTTAATAAAGATGCATTTTTTTAATAGAGAAATTCACTTAGCACATTGCTTTACCTTGTAAATGATCTAAATACCCTTCATATTTGTTTAAGCCCTTTCCCATGTCCATCAATAATGTTAGTTTTAGCATTTTGAAAAAAAAAAAAAAAAAAAAAAAAAAAATCAGCTGAGAATTGTACCTAGCAACTTGTTGATTCATAATTTCAGTGTTTTTTTAAAATCAAAATCACACCAATCCCAAGAGGTTCGCTACAAGACGTCCCAACATATTGTTATAGGAAGCGTATATAACCAATTGATCTGGGTCCTGTATAATGTTATAAGATGAGATTATAACCAATACATCTCTTCGCTTCAGAAATCTTTATGACAAAAAATTATAAATTTTCAATCGACTGTCAAAGAGACCGTCCATATTCAAGGGAAGATAGTTGAATGATCAAAGAGTTGAATTTTTCCAACATGCAAGTTCTGTTTTTTTCCCCCTTTGGCATCCCAAAGGATCGTGTGGCCTATCATAGAAGCAGTTTGGACCACACTAACATTCCCATCATATAAGCTGTTTTGATATAAAACAGTCCAAACTCATCTACGCTTTTTAGAGAATCATATAAATTCATCTGAGAATGGGTGATGGAGTGGATTTGTTACAATGATGGACCATCAGCAACACTATAGGATTGCAAGAAAATTGCATCATCACAAAAAAATTATAAGTACGGTACTCACAAAATTCTCCTCCAAGCTTTTTTTTCCTGGTCCAGGTTCCCACCATCGGGCCCCCCTAAGAGGCTCAAAACTAGTTCATGCCAGGAGAAACTGCCCTAACCAGCTGTGCTATTCGGGCTGTAGAACATAGGGCGAGACGCATGATAGAAATGGCACAATTGAAGTTATAAACTAAGCTGTTAGGCAGTCCACTATACTAAAATGGACCTCTAGAGAACCGCACCAGTAACAGAACCACATACCATCGTTCGCTCTTCTTAGCCTTTTCTGCAAAATTACAAGGCTGCAGCAGCATATACACTGAATATACATGCAATATGTTCAATCTTAAATTTTGAATGGAAGTGATGGAGCATTCAAGAATAACAAATGATGTGGAAGCACTCATGAACAGTCTACCTCGAGCAGGAAAAAATCCACTGGTTAGACATTGTAATTCAACACAATAGCCAAACAAAATCACAAGGAGCTTAGTCAGATAAAAATAATTCAAGAAAGCAAAGCAAAGCAACAGAGTTCTTAACCGAATTAGTCTATTATCAAACAAGAAAACGGGAGGATGACAATGTAAAGGCACACTTTCATTCTGGCAAGGCAAAAACTTCAATTCATGCCATCAATCGATCAATAATCTGAAGGGGCGATTACGTCATCGATCTTCAGTATCATCTTGACAACCTGCGTCGCTAGCAAGATCTGCTGCTGCTTCCCTATCAGGGTCTCGAAGACATTCTGCTCCCGCATGTCATTTGTACCAACATCATTGCAGTCTATGCCACAATGTGGGTTGCTCTCCTGCACACACCAATTGATGTTTAGGAAATGGTCCATTCAATTCAAGACAAGCTACACAATCCCTGACCACAGAATATAAGTCAGCTGTCCCAAGTCCTCACTACGTATTTCACTCATTGGTCTCGGGATTCAGTCATCTAGACTGTCACTCTGATGGAGCCCAACAAAAGTGGGCCATGCCCAAAAAATATACTTGATTGGTAGATCTGGAGATGTATTGATATGGAGATCAATACAGCCATGGTCCAACTTCAACTAGGAAAAAAGGCCCAAGATTGGATGGTTAGGATCATGGATTGAAATATCTGAAAAGTATCAGGCTATAAGCCGATGCAAACGTATAGTGTCCATATTCTCAATAAGATGCACATGCCAAATATAGGGCATACTGGCACCCAATATGTCCGATTCGGCTGTAAAGGCCTAAATTTGATATTTAAAATAATAATAATAATAATAATAATAAAATCTCTTTTCCTTTTCACGTAAATCATGGAAGAACCTTAGAAAGTCATTTTAGACTAGATCTAGGCCTATTTTGGAGATCATAACAAAAGATTTGGGAGTAGGATTCAACAAATTGAAGCCAAATGGAAAATCAGAAAAAAGGGTAAATCATCAACCTTTTTTCAGTGTTCTAATCTTCTTTCTGATCGTATTTCAATGCAATGGGCCATAATTCACCAAATCGTGTTTTATTTATGTTCAAGTATGGCCCGTATGGTTGAATCCAACAGACCACATTCTAATATATATATATATATATATATATATATATATATATATATATATATATATATATATATATATATATATATATATGTTGAAATTTGGGTACACCATTATATACTTGTCCAAAATAAAAGAAAGAAAAATGATAGATTCTTGAATATCTCATTGTTTCCCTTTTTCTGATACTTTTTCTTAATTTTGTCTTTAAAAAATCCACCAATATAGGCCAATACGGTGCAGATACAGGCTGCTACCAATATGCAATGCCTGTATCATATCGTTTTTCAACAAGGTTGATACGCCCCTAATACCAATATTCAGAACCCTGGTTAGGATCCACCAATCTGGGAGATTACCAGCCATGGAGCAACTGTTGTGACAGATCACTGATCTGGCTCATAAACTCAAAAGTCCACGGATAGTATGCATATCTTGAGGTTGCCACATATCCCAAACACTGTACAAAAGTCATGGATGAAAACAAGCCTCATAACCAGTTTGGTAGCCCAGTTGGTTGTGTACCCACTTCAACGAGGCATTGCCCAGGATTGAGCCTCCTTGCCATGGTGTTCGGAGAGGCGGTGGCTCCAACACCCAACCAAAAGAAAAGGGGAAAAGAAAAAGAAAACCAAGCCTCATAACATACCTTGATTTGCTGAGCCTTGACTGCAGTCAATGTATCAATGGGTTGGAGCCCACTGTTCTCAGCAAGGGCCATTGGAATGGCATCCAAAGCATCTGCAAAGGCCCTGATAGCATACTGCAGAAGTAGAGAATTCGGCAAGTTCATTTACAGAACATATGTGGTGATGAGAAGAATGAAAAATGGCAGAATTCCTTTTACCTGCTCAACTCCAGGATATCTATCGGCTGCAGTCTCAACAGCAATTGAGCAAGATATTTCAGCAGACCCACCACCATACACGATAGAATTGTTCCGGATGAGATTTCTTGCAACACACAAGGCATCATGGATGCTGCGCTTTGTTTCCTCTATCATCATTTTGTTACCTAAACCATAAAAATGCTTGATCAATAACAAGTAATTTGCTTAGGCCCCTGTTTGGAAGACACCTAAAAATGAATTTTTATCTCATTTTAGTTAACAATAATGATGGATAACAGAACTTGATCCCTAACACATAATGAGTTCGTGTTAACAGTAATGAGTATTAGAGATCAAGATCTCCAATACATAATTACTGTTAATTAAAATGAGACTCAATTTTGGGCATCTACCAAACAGGGCCTTAGTCTTCTGCTACCTCATTTCCACAATACATGGGCCTTGGACTGATCTATGCTTAGCAGGATACTTCTATTTTAGATTCATGATTTCAGGCTATCTTGACAAAATGAAGTTTCCTAAGAAATGGTTGTACAAGCAAGGGCTCACAAACAAGCAGGTGTCAATAACAAATATGAACAGACTAGTGTTCAAACAAGGACTCTTTTTATTGCTATGATAAAGCCTATGAATGCCAATAGCATAATCAAACCTGTGAAAACAAGCTTGTTCTTCACTTTATGCCTGTGACAAAGAGCATATCTTCTTCTTCTTCTTCTTCTTTGCATCTATGACAGAGAACACATCTTTTTTCTTCATATTTATGACAGACAGCACATCTTCACAAAGATCATATCATAATCACACCTAGACTGTTTTCTTCTTCTTTGTGCTGATGAGAAAGAGCATATCATGATTGTGCCTATGACTGTGACTTCTTCTTCCACCCCATCCCCTTCTGTTCATTTTCTTGTGAAGCTTAGAATTTACAGTTTAAAACTTGAGCTTTTAATAAAATAACTGGTCGCAGTTATGGGTGAAAGCAGGACCTGCAAGACGGAATTTTGTTTCCTTCATTCTTATTTATTTGTTTGGTTTAAAGGTGATTTGATACCTTTATACCCCAAAAGATATCTACATCTACATCTACCCACTAGCATTAAGTGAGGTTTAAAAAAGAAGTCATGCACCCGTTACAAAGGCCATTTTAATGAGAAACACTCAAAGTCCACATTGTGTTATGTAACAAAAATGCCTATTGAATTAATGATTATTTTCTCAGTTGTGGGCTATTACATAACAGAATATAGACCCTTACACACGCCATGTTTTTTGTACACCGATGTAATGCTATAGTTGCACAAAGGGAGAAGCGAAGCAGCAAAAGGTTCATGTGTGGGAGTGGAAACCGTCTGTTTCAAAATGTAAACAAGTATAAATAGGTAGGAAGCAGGAGTTAGAAGCACGATTCAAAGCGGATGCAGCATCTATAGTTCAAAAAATCCTGCAACTATGTTCATAACATTGTTTTTGAAACCTTGGCATTAAGAACTTCTACGAGGGATTTGGAGTTTGTTTTGGGTTTCTTTAGAACCGTGGACCCTACAAGAAAGATGTCTCAAAATCTCCCTAATCACTTGACATATTTGAGTCAATTTTCTATATTTTTTCTACATCTTGTCATGCCATCAACTGAATGTTGTGTACATGGAAAATTATTAACACCTTTGGCCGAAGTGCTGGTCAAATTAGTAGTTTCTCTTAGAAAGGATAACGAAATTTTCAGCCTCAAAGTTAAGCTCCCTTATTTCATTGAAACATGGTCCAACTCCAAGGTCCAGAAAATGATTTCTATACTTTGCCCAAGATATCACATTCTTTGAATGTTCTTTTTTTTTTATTTAAGATTAATGGAAATTTTATTAAAGGCTTGCAACCGAAGCAAAGCAGGAAAAGAAAGGAAGTGGAAAATCTTAGTGGGAGCTGTACTTGACTAAATCTTTAGCCCATTGCAAAATATTCCAAATCCTTTTAAAAGATAGGCACTTCCATTTCAAAACTTTCAGCCACCTTTGCCAACTCTACATACCCATTTGAAGATAGTGGAGCTGGATGTTAAATGGTGCTAGTGGACCAAATTCGCCAAGCTTTGGGCTGACCAGCTAAGGGTCATGCTCAGGCAACATAGTTTGCTAGATTAAATAATTGGCCTAGGCCCAGTCCTAGATTAGACTAAATCTGTCAATATCTCCCTCAAGCCTCGGTATAGACATGACCATAAATGATAATGGTCTGGGAAGGCTCCGATCAGCAAATGGGTTGGGCCAATGACTAGCTTTGAAGCCAATTAAGGGCCAGTCATGGCCCAAAACGAACTCAGCTCAATCCAAATCATTGCTACTCTAGCAGGTTCTCACTCGAGCTTGATGGGGGAAGTCTACAAGAGAAGGCGGGGGTGGGGCCCACGAGTCTTCTCTAGGCTCCACATGTCAGCCAACCACTCTTGCAAGCCAAAATAAGTGGTGCGATTGGGCCCCTTGAGCCCAACCAGTGCACATGTGCTTTTTGTTAAGAAAAGTTTCTTGCAAGGGTATTTTTGTAATGAGTCTTTTGTAGGGGGGTATTTTGGAATGTCTTTAAGTCAGCCTAGTAGCTTTATCAAGGGTTTTCTTAGAGGAAATGAAATAACATTGTAATTTTTGGTTTTGAAGAAAGAAAGAACTTTCCCTAGTAGAGGTGTTGATTCCTCTTCCTTTGTCTTGGTGCTGACTACAAAATTTTAACCAGTGCTGATTCCGGTGAAGCCTCTCTATTTTCTCCCCTCTAATCCCCTATAATCTTCTTCTTCTCTTCTTATCTTCACATCCTTTTTTAAAACCCTTTAGTCCCTGGTCTTTCTCTTTATTTCTTCATTCTTGTTGTTCGTCCGCTATCAAGTTGATGACAGAGACTTAGTTTTGCCAATGTTGACTTGCACAGGCAAATCCTACCATGGGAGATTCACGAATGAGCAACAGGATGACATGCTCGCACACATGGCGGATCAAATCGACTACTTTGTGCATCGCATGGACACATTGCGGATGTGAGTGGAGCGATTGGAATCAAGGCGTGATGGAAGTGGTGTACCAGCAAACCCTACACAGGACACAAGATGACGAGACTTTTGGACAACATGTAGTGGAAGAAGAAGGTGAGATCAATGATCTTCCTTGAGAGCATCCAGTAGCACCTGCTAATTTAACCGCCGATAGGACTATTCGAGAGCAACCTATTCCTCCAAGAGGGGCGTTCATGGAGACCGTACCCAGGTATCTTGAAGAGGACCGACCGGAGCAGAATTATATGGCCAACGATATTACGAAGACAGTAAGAATAGATGTGCCTGACTTCACTGGCAAGTTGGAGCCCAGTCAATTTATTGATTGGTTGACAGCATTGGAGGATTATTTCGAATGGTGTAACATGGATGATGATCGTCGAGACTGATTTGCGAAGATGAAGCTGAAAGGTCATGCTTGTGTTTGATGGAGAAGTGTGGGAGACCATATGCATCGACTTGACCAGCCACTCATTGCTCATTGGGAAGAGATAAAATTGAACTTGAAAGAGAAGTATATTCCACTTGATTATGAGGATATTTTTTATAAACAGCTGGTCAAACTCTGACAAGGGAACATGATCGTGGAAGAATACGTGGAGCACTTCAACAAACTCACGATCCATTGTCAAATCAATGAGATAGATGATGCCTTCCAATTAGCTCTAAAAATTGAGCAACAACTTAAACAACCTGTGGGGGAGAAGATTTGATATTGTTGTCGGGGAGTAGGTGAGTCGAAGAGGTGTTGAAATTAGTCAGACAGCAAGGGCTCCAGATAATGCAACAACCGGCAGACCTGCATGTTAAAGGCCACCCCGTTTGGCGGAGAATAAAGGCAAGGCACCTGCTAGAACTGATTCACGTAGAGATATTAAGGACGTGGACTGCTATAGTTGTGGTGGAAAGGAGCATTATGCATCCCATTGCCCCCGGAAAGTTAAATGTTATTTGCACGGAAGAAGAGGACAACAAATATGAAGGGAAAAAAGATCCATGTGAGGCTGATGAACAGCAAGAAGACGCTCGTGAATGTGGCCCGGAAGACTGAATATTGGCCGTTGTTCGAAGAGTACTTGTCGCCCCAAAAAAGGAAGAGGCGGAAGATTGGCAATGAACTACTCTTTTTCAAACTAGAGTTATGTGTGGTGATAAGGTATGCAACCTGATTATTGATGAGGGAAGTTGTTCAAATGTGGAATTGCAGGAACTGGTCTAGAAGATACAATTTACTAGTGGAGGTACACCCGCAGCCCTACAAGATCACATGGGTCAATGACGTGACCATTCCAATATCCAAGAGGTGCTTGGTGAACTTCAAGATAGGCCACTATGAGGACTCCATTTGGTGCGATGTAGTTCCAATGAACATCTCTCATATACTTCTCGAAAGGCGTTGGCTTTATGACCGAAAGGTGTTTAGTGATGGAGAGGCCAACACGTTTACCTTCAAATTCAATGGCAAGAAGATTCTCCTTATGCCTATGAAAGCAAGTGAACCAGTGAAAGAGAAGGTCAAGCCAAAGAAGCCATCCAATGTCTTATATATGAGACAAGTCGAAGAAGAGAGCAAAGCGAGAGGTGTTGTGTATGCTCTAGTGAGGCGGGAGGTTAAAGACAAGGTCTCGAGAAAGAGCAAGTGATGAATCCCTAGGTGGAAAGGTTGGTGTCTGAATTTTCAGATCTGGTACCTGATGAGTTGTTAGATGAATTACCACCTATGAGGGATGTTCAACATGTTATCGACCTTGTCCTTGGATTTATGCTTCCTAGTCTACCATCCTACAGGATGAATCTAACCAAATATGCTGCGTTAAAGAAGTAGGTCGATGAATTGTTGTGGAAAGGCTTCATCAAAAAAGGCCTTAGTCCGTGTGTTGTCCCGACGTTGTTGACACCAAAGAGAGACAAAAGTTGGCGAATGTGTGGACAACCATACCATAAGTAAAATAACCGCCAAGTACCGCTTCCTAATACCACGACTTGATGATATGGTCAACATGTTGGTTGGCTCCCAAGTCTTTTTGAAGATCAACTTGAGAAGCGGCTACCACTAGATTTGGATCAGACCACGGGATGAGTGGAAGACATCATTCAAAACAAAGGATGGGCTCTACGAATGGTTGGTTATGCCTTTCGGACTAACCAATGCTCCTAGGACCTTCATGTGGATCATGATTCAGTTACTACGTCCCTTTTCGGTCGCTTCATTGTTGTCTATTTTGATGATATACTTGTATATAGCAAAGAGGCTTCTGAGCACATTGATCACCTTCGACAAGTTATGAGGGTTCTCAGAAAAGGAAAACTCTACATTAACTTGAAGAAGTGCACTTTTATGAGTGCAAGCATGACTTTTCTTGGCTTTGTGGTCTCTTCACACAGTGTAGAAGCTAACAAAAAAAAAAAAAAAAAAAAAGCTGACCCAAATAAAGTAAAAGCAATGTTAGATTGGCCTATTATTACTATGTGCACAAAATGCGAAGTTTCCATGGATTGGTTATTTTCTACAGGAGATTTATCATAAATTTCAACATCATTACAGCACCGATTATTTTGTGTTTGATGAAGGTGCAGTTTATGTGGACCAAGGCGGGCTACTAAAGCTTTTGAAGATATAAAAGCTAAGATGACCGCAACCCTAGTTCCTCAACTGTCGACTTCAACAAGGTCTTCAAGGTTACTTGTGATGCTTCTCATGTCGGCATTGGAGGGGTACTTAGTCAAGATGAGCACCAGATGGCTTACTTTAGTGCAAATTTGAATGAAGCCAAATAGAAATACTCAACATATGATGTGGAATTTTACACAATGGTGCAAACACCGAGGCATTGGAGGCATTACCTCATCGGCAAGGAGTTTGTTCTTTACTCTGACCATGAATCACTCGAGTACATCAATTCCCAAAAGAAGTTAAGTCACGGGCATGCCAAATGGAGCGCTTATCTCCAAGAGTTCACCTTTGTGCTAAAACATAGGTTATGAGTTGAGAACAGGGCCGCTGATGCATTGAGTAGACGAGCCCACTTGTTGACAACAATGTCAGTAGAAGTGATTGGCTTCGACCAGATGAAGCGTGATTACAGGAGCGATGGTGATTTTGGTCAAATAGATTTTCATATCAGCAAGTATAATGCAGGGGCATTTTCACACCGGGCTCGAGTGAGGTAGCCTGTGGGATGCGAGGACACACTCGGGAGGTGGGTGACTGATGTGATGCAGAACCCATGTGAAGTGGGGCCCACGAGGAAGGTTCAGCTGAGGTCCTAACCCATGGGATGTGGAGCCTGAGCTATGAGATAAAGGGATTGATTCGCCACTCTCTATCAGTTCGAGCTTTTAGAGCAAGTGATTAATTGTCCTGCTTCAAAGTACTTCACCCAAGGTTCAGTGTGCATGATGGGTATCTCTTCTTTGGAACTCGTCTATGTACACCCGGCACTTCTCTACAGGAGCATGTGATGTGCAAATTACATGCGGGTGGCCTCAACGGTCATTTTGGACATGACAAGACAGTTGCTCTGGTAGAAGATAGATTTTATTGGCCATCCTTGAAGCGAGATGTGGCTAAATGGGTGCGACAATGTTGAATTTGCCAACTTGCCAAAGGACAGAAGCAAAATACAGAGTTATACACGTTGCTACCGGTACCTCAAGAACCATGGCAAAAAATCATAATGTATTTTGTTTTGGGGTTTCTGAAGACTGCACAAGGTAATGATTCCATCTTTATCGTAGTGGATCGCTTTTCTAAGATAGCTCATTTTATCCCTTGCTCTAAGACCTTAAATGCTCTGAAGATAGCCACCTTGTTCTTCCGGGAGGTGATTTGCTAACACGATGTGCCAAAGTCCATCGTATCCGATAGGGACGTGAAGTTGAAAACTTTGTGGAAGATTATAAGCACCAAGCTTAAGTTTTCGACTACATAGCATCCTCAAACAGATAGTCAGACAGAGGTAGTTAATCAGAGTTTGGGAAATCTATTAGTGGTTAGTTGGCGACCATGTTTCGAGGTGGAACCAAATTTTGTCAATGGCCGAATTTGCTTACAACAATTCGGTTAATCGATCAACTAAACTATCACCATTTGAGATAGTGTTGGGAATGAAACCAAGGCAACCCATTGATTTGATTACCCTACCTTTAGACGCACAACTGAGCAAGGAAGCTGAAACTTTTTCCCAACATATGTGTGACATCCATGAAGAGTTAAGGAGGAAGATAACAACCAACAATGAAAGATATAAAGCGCAAGCTGACTTGCATCAACGCTTCCTGGAATTCAAAGAGACAGAGGGTGGCCAAGTGATGGTTCATCTCCAACCAGAAAGATTTTCTAAAGGGAAGTATCAAAAGCTTCACTCCAGGAGCGCAAGTCCTTTCAAAATATTGAAGAAAATCAGCGCTAATAGCCTAATGCTTATGTTTTGGAGTTGCCTAAAGATTTGCATATCAACTTAACATTCAATGTTGAAGACTTGACTCTTTATCATGGCCACCATGACAATGAAGGATATGAAGAGCAAGCCGTAGTGTTGCCTCCCGTGCCTGATGTAAGCAAAGGCGGGTCCTTTCTCATGCATCGGTGGTAGACTCACCATGAGTTTCAACATGAGGCCATGGGTTCGAGTACCCATTGTGGTGTGTGCATGGGTGTGTGTGGGGGTGTGAGTGCATGTATTAAAAAAAAAAAAAAAAAAAAAAAAATTTAAAAAAAAAAAGTGAAGAGATTGAAGATGTATAGGATAATCAATTGGTGTCTACTAAGAATGGCAAATATCACAAGTTCCTAGTCAAATGGAAGGGTAGACCAATTTCCAATTGCACGTGGATTATGACTTCCAAACTTCAACGTCTCAATCCGAACTTGTACAAGAGGTACCAAGCTGCCAACTCGTTAGGGTCGAGTTTTTTCAAGCCAAGGAGAGATGATAGGGGCCTCAAAGTCTACAAGAGGAGAAGGCAGGGGTGGGGCCCATGAGTCTTCTCTAAGCCCCACAGGTCAGCCGACCACTCTTGCCAGCCAAAATTGGTGGTGCAGTTAGGCCCCCTTGAGCCCAACCAGTGCACATGTGCTTTTTGTTAAGAAAAGTCTCTTGCAAGGGTATTTTTGTAATGAGTTTTTTGCAGGGGGTATTTTGTAACAAGTCTGAGTCAGCCTAGTAGCTTTATCAAGGGTTTTCTTGGGGGAAAAGAAACAACATTGTATTTTTGTGGTTTTTGAAGAAAGAAAGTTCCCTGGTACAAGTATCAAATCCTCTTCCATTGTCTTGGCATTGACTCCAAGATTTTCACCGGTGATGATTCCAGGGAACCCTCTCAATTTCCCCCCCTCTAATCCTCTATAATCTTCTTCTTCCCTTCTTTTTTTAAAACCCTCTAGTCCCCGTTCTTTCTCTTTATTTCTTCATTCTTGCTGCCCATCCACTATCAGAGTTCCTCTCATAATTGAGTCTCAAAGCCCATAAAGAATCAATATTTTGTCTTCATGCAATTATCCATCGATGGTCTACAACATCTCAGTTGAAGCACATCCGCTATCCAAAACTCCTTTTGAACCAACACCTAAGATCTTTAAACTGCAGTACTTATTTCCACAAGAGACATTTGCTTCTACATACTCTATAATTCATTCATACTCTATAATTCATTCTCCGCAGCCAGTCCACATTAAAGCAGGACCCAATGAAAGATGCATCCTTTATATTCAAAAAAGCTACTCGACTATCCTAACAGTAGGTTGTTGACTGCCAGGGACATCTAAATCATACACAAGCTTTTAAAAATACACTCCACACCCCCAGCATTGTTGACCAATGGACAATAGAATAACATACGGTGTCCTCAACTTCCTATATGCAACTCAATTATCCTACCAATAGTTTGTACGAATATAGAGCTTTCGAAAATACACCCTACATTTTTATGGATATAAAACAAGTTCATTATCCTACCAATAGGTTGTAACTGCCAGGGACACCAATCGTTGAACACATTGCAGGCTCAATCATCAGGAGAAGAGCCTAGGATGAGGGATTTAAGTAACACACGTGGGCGAGCACACAAACACGCGCATATAAAGTATGTGCGCTACACGTGTATAGCTTACTGCTTTTTTTTCATCCAACTCTCATACAAAAGCCTTTTAAGGCATTGTTAAGCAATGGATGATATAATGACATACGATGTCCTCATCTTCCTACACATCATGCATATCCTCTCAAGTCATAGCTATCAATGTCGGCAGCAATCACATGTAAGGCTAATGCAAGTGTTGTGAATTTGAGCCTCTACCACCATTTGATAAAACTTACTTTCAGCACTTGTAACTGAAATTTGATACTTTCAGTGATTTTCATTTGTTCAAATCGTTTGGCAAATCCAACTTATCAAGTGCTTAAATTAATTTTCGGTGAAAATATGGTTTTTTTTTTTAGCTCCCCTCCCTTCACTTTGCTGAATGCTGAAAGTGATGGTGTATTAAAATTTCTTTTCACTTTTGCCTAAAATATCCCTAAAATTATTTCAAAATTACAATTTAGCACTTCAATTAATTTTCAGAACTTATTTTTCAGTTTATCAAATGGCACCTAAGCCTGGGAAAAAAGGGAAGGCTGATTTCTAGTGAGCAGCCAGTTATAGAACTTTGACCATCCACCTTTTAAAAGCTAGCATCAGGTTGTTGGGCAAAGGCTATGATGATGATATGGTCAAGCTATTCAAGATAGGTGACCGCATTTGCTTAATCAGTGCCAGACCTCCCACTACGTCAAATACAATCTATTTTTTATTGCGGTCCGACACCTCCAGATATGCATGCCTCTACCTTTAATTTTGTGCCAATGTCAAGATATTCAATACGGGCAGCACCAATAGCCTGTGGTTATTGAGTTCACTCATAGGAACCACATTTCTTTCAACCAGAGGCCAATGATTCATCCACAGTTTCAAACTGTACCAAGGTAAAGGATATAACTTAGCCTCTAGCGGTCCATTCACAGGCCTTGCGCATCACATATATACATGAACTGAGCTACGATTTCATAAAGTTAATTAGCAGGTTCAATAGGGTTATCAAAAGTGAAGGCAGGATTGCTCAGCCTGACCCCTTGGCCTATTTATGATGTCCATAAAGTGCTTACCATACATTTTGCGGGTTAATGGCTAAGGACAAAGTGTTTAGCATCGAATACTTATACACCAGATGAATATGATTATCAGGAACCTTAGCTCTCTATGCCTCAGTTATGCAGAATCAGTGAACCACCTATTCATCAAGTGTGAGCTTGCCTCTAATTTTCAGTGGAGGTTCTTGGGCCTTTTCCAAATACAGTGGGTGATGCCAGGATAACTGAATGCATCGTTAAACATGGAAACGGGGGATTTTATGAAAAAAGAAAGAAAACCTTGCCTGGTCTATGGTCTGTATAGAGAGGGTGAAATAATAGAATCTCCAATAACAGATCAGAAGTGTAGTTGCAATCTTCCAAAGGGCTAAATGGAAAGCCTCTTCCAGGGTGGTAAATGGGATATCAGGATGATATTTCAGGAATCTGAGGGGATGTTGTACCTCCATAACAATAGGTGGAATGAGATGACTCCTTGTCATACCTCCCCTACCACTCTTGTACTAGATTTTTTTTATTTTTTTATTTTTTTTTTTGCTGCTAATAAAATTTTATCATTACCATTGAAAAATAAAAGCAGCTTCCATGTGTTATTTTGGCTCCAATTATAGTGACTAGATTAGGGTAGACTAAGCATTTAATTCTAGTGACAAGGTTGGGGCAGAATAAGTATTTAATCATATTCTCAATAGTAATCTAAATATATCCTGCTGCTTAAGGAGCTTTTATGGGCATATTAGGTATCAATAATAAGGATATAGATAGATGTTATTGTCTATTAAGTTTAGGCTGAGTGAAACCAATCTAGTATGAGTTTGTGCAGATTTGGATTTTCAGGGGAATAAAAATTAGAAATGATTAATCCACGTAGGTGAACTGTCGACGCTAATTTATCATAAATCAGTGTGGGATTATCTGTAACTATTTGTGTCATAGAACTATTGTATTATTGAATAGAAATTCAGGTTATTCCTCTTTCTCGAGGACACTAGAGTAAGATATTTTGAGTTGATTTTCACACACTACTGTTTTGTACTCAATTCTGAATCTTTATCCACTTCTTCTGGATCTTCAACTCATAAGATGCAGCTTCTATCAATATCCAAAAGAAGCAGGCTGAAAATTTCACACTTTAGAAGTTCATAACAAGAATTAATCAACTAACATCATGATGATAAATTAGTTTAGAATGTTTTCTTTCTATCTTTCTTTCTTTTCTTTTCTTTTTTTCTTGTTTTCTTTTTTTGGTTTAGAATGCATATCAATTGAGAAATTTTCAAACCATATTTGCTAAGTATATGCCATGGACAAAATCTACAATTAGAAATCACTTACGGTCAGCATTTTCAAGGTAAAATAGGAATGCCTAGATACCAATTGCGGAGATAATATCAACAAGCCCAATGAATTTACACAGAAACATCCACATCATGGCAACGTTTTCCATCAATGTGGAATCATGCAAAAAGATCTTGTCAAGGCCCCTCAAGAGATTCATCAAAACTAGAACATTTGCCATCAATATCTACCCATCTTCATCCTTAAAAAAATGCCCAGCATTCTGGAATTAAGACAAAAAGAGAAACAAAGAACCTACCACCACGAATGAATATGGTTACAGCCCTTGAATTTGCACACTGCTCGATATACAGCATACGGTCCTTCGTTGTTCCAAATGATTTTTCCCTAACTATCCCAGCCTAAATAGATACAAGGAGAAATATTAGTCTTCCTCACAAGAAATATCTCAACCATGATCACATTAGAGAGATAGAGAGAGAGAGAGAGAGAGAGAGAGAGTTGCCATAGGCAAAAGTGGGAAGTCAAGGGAGAACATGGAACTAACTGTATTTTACATTGTTCATAATAGCCAGTGGCTAAAATTTCTATACATTGAAATTCAGCCGACAGCTATTATTCCGTCACCATTTTGAGCCAGTTCAACAAGAAAAAACAAGTGAGCAGGCTGCCTAATAGACGGGCGAATTTTTCATTTGCCAAACATGCCTTTCTTTTCAATGCCATCGTTGACTTCAAATAGTGGAAAGAAAACTAGTTTTTGTATAAGTCCAACAGGCATCAGTGTCTACGAACAAGAAGGTGATCAGACTATGGTAGCAATCCCACCAGTGGCCAACGAATTGGCATTTAAATTTTTTTTTAAAAAAAAAAGGTTAAGCAAAATGTGATCAATGTTACCCATTCAACAAGTAAAACATAATGATCAAATGGTTAGCATCATCCAATCACTATGATTTCGGGCTATGTTATCTGCAATCAGCCCATGTCCCAATCACTTGTGGGCCACATGCACAGTGGGGACCACAGCACATGGAACTTCTATTGCAATAGCATGTCTCATGCATATACCATATGTAAGATCGCTCATTTTGTACATTTAGTAGCACCGATAAGTCGGACCGGAAAGACTGCACAAAGTTGAGAAAAACTAACTTATTTTGTGCTTTGGAATACATTATAAGTGCACAATCATGGAATTGTAAAATAGCAAGACATGAACTATGAAATTAATCTACACGTATACAGTTGAAAACTACAGCTTCTATTGAACAATAGCAATTCTTTTTTACTTCAAAAAAAGAAAAATAAAATAAAATAAAATAAAAAATCAATGGTCATTTATGGTCCTTTTATATTACTTCAGCCTTATACTCTTTATTAAACAACTCGATCTATTCGTCCCTTAACCTTGGAAGAAAATCTTGGGGTCCCAACTTAGCATCATAAAAACTACTCGCAAGAAATAGCAAACAAAGTACACAACACAAAATTATCCATCTTCATCAAATTAAAAAGGAAAACCAGAGAACGCCATGTCTAATTCAACATACCTTCCCCAGCTTTTCTGGTGTCAATTCTTGGAACCTTGGTACAATCCTTCCACCTAGATAAGTAAGCAAATTATAAATACAGTAGACTTTGAATGCACTAGCTTCAAAAATCTGTGTTCTTAATAAGGAAATGTGCAAAAAAAAAAAAAAAAAAACAAACCTGTAGCTATTGCAATAAGCTCCAACTCCACACCACCGACCCACCGAACGGCAGGCAAGTTCCGATGCATTAATAGATGATTTGCTTCATCATCAAAACCCCATTGACAGATAACCAGGGTTGCACCAACATCCTGCGAGTCAATAAAACAAAAGACAAACAGACAACATTGGAATTAGTTCACCTGAAAGAATCCAAGACGACATAAGAAACAGTAAAACAGATCCTATAAGATATGTTTAAATATTTACAACGACAGACCAAATTTCTAGTTGCTTGGCGACACTTCAAACACAATTAACTTAGGTTTGGTGATAAGAGAAGCAAGTTGATTTAGTATTCTGATCTAAGAATTCAAGTGACAGCAATTAACAAAACAGAAAAGGCCAAATTCAAAGGAAAATTTACACATGTTACATATACCAAGGAATCTGAATTCTAGTGGGTACAAGGACAGCATAGTGCTATAAAAGTAGCTTACGAAGGATAAAGAACTAGTTTTGATTTGAAGTGTTTAATAGAATCTGTAAGGATAGCTTACCTTGCATTTTTTAACCATGTCATCAAAGTATTTCTGCTCTTGCTGACGTAAAGTCTGGAACTTCTCCACTGTGTCAATATCCACCTTATGCTTTGTCTTTGGTTTAGGTGGCTCAAATGGACAAGTCAAAATAGCAATCTTTGCATCTTCAATTTTCTTTGGCATCTGTGGATGACTCATATCCTTGTCGACAACTATTCCATAGATTAGCTCAGTATCTTCCAATTTCCCTCCTACCTTTCCTTCAACTTTAATCAAATCCAAATTAACATCCTTCCGCTCTAAATCTGCAACAGCCATGACTGCTTTAACAGCAATCTCAGCTAAGGTGCGCTTGCATCGATTCACACTGCAAAAAAGTTCCAAAAGTCAATGCCTCCTATTCAAATAAGGCTTATAGAACTTATATAAAAGAAGTATACAATCAGGCAGGTCAGTTACGAGTAAAACAACATGGTTCATAGTAAAAGTATGAAGACTTCTGGCCTTTGGATGGTCGGTGGGTAAAAATAAGGTCCTCACGGTGGACAACTTGAGGGAAAGGGGTATGTGTATCACAAATATTTGTGTGTGTTGTATGGCTGATGCTGAAACGGTAGACCATCTCTTCATTCACTGTCCCTTCTTCCAACCGATTTGGATTTACATTCTATCTCGCTTTCACTTTTCCTGGGTTTTCCCGGCTGATGTCCGTAACCTCTTTCTAGCTTGGTGTGGTAAGAGGCGATCCAAAATCTGGAGAATCTCCCTTCTGGCAGTTTGGTGGTCTATGTGGGAAGAAAGGAACGACAAATGCTTCAATGAGAACTCAAAGTCGATAGAATGTGTAGTTCAAAGGGTGACTTATTTCATAGCGGAATGGTCCACTTCTGTTGAAAAGTTTCAATCTTGTAATCTTTCTTTTTTGGCCTCCTAGTTGTTCCGCCTTCTCAGTGGATCAGCGGCCACTTCTTTGTTTCAGTTCCTTTTTCTTTCAATGAAATTTATGTTACCTTTCAAAAAAAAAAAAAAAAAAAAAGTATGGAGACTTCTGGAATGAAGGAACTTTGAAAAATAAGTTGCAGTGTTCTCTTTTGCCGATGGACACTATTTACTCCAACTTCCGTTCTTCCTTTCATGTTTTCTATCTAATGTTGGCAGTAACAAAATACAATCATAAAGGATCACCACAAATCCGTAAATTGCAGAATTCTTTGCTCTAAAAGCAGTGACTGGTGTCTATTTCTTTCTGTTCCCTTCTCCTTATGCTCAAGTCATCACGTTTGTGGTGAAATACAATAACTGATGCAGACCACAAATCCTCTCTTCTTCCTTTTTTTATCCTACTCCCCTTCAAATTCTTTATTTTCACTTTCTTCTTTATCCTCATCTATTCTCCCAGCTTCACAAGCTTTGCATGTCTTTCTTCTTTCTCACATCTCTTCCCTTCCAGAAACAAGAAATGTTGAACAGTTTCAGTTGCAGAGTACTCTGAGTTTGAAAAACTCGTGATTCTTTTCCTTTTCCTATGTTTCTGAAACATATCCAAAATAAAATGGGAAAGCTCCAAATCCTCTTATGGCGGGCGCAAAAACCAACCAAAGGGTGATAATTTGACAAAAGGAACCAACAAAAGATGTACATATGAAGACTATCTAACCTAATTGCAGAAGGAAAAAAGGAAGGAGGGAGGGACGGAGAGAGAGAGAGAGAGAGAGAGAGAGAGAGAATCTAACCTAATTGCAAATGGTCGGTATGCTGAGTGATTTACGGAATGAACATTATAAATAAAGCAATGTAATGCTCCATATTTTATATGGAGCAATTGGATTACATTGGGACCAATTTACAGTACTCCAACATATCCTTCCATAAAGGTTGACCGATGTCATAGAGGAATGTTTTTATGTTGGTAAATACCCAAATGCCGTTTCAGCATGTTCACAGGAAGCAAATTTTCAAGTGCATTGTCCAGCTATGAGGACATAATCCATCTAAGTGGGTAGTTGGACTCAATATCCCATTCTCTGGTGTTATGTTGTATTGTAAGATCTTTCTAGTTTCTTCATTCTTGCATCTTCCCTTTAACTTAGTAGCAATGTTTTAAATATCGAGAATATTGGCCGATATATCCCACAATATATATCTTGTATCCCACTTGTGCGATACGAAACGCACTGGTAGTGCCAATACATCCTAAATGTTCAATCTGGTGAGCATTTTCAATTTCTGATCCTTTTTTTTGTTAAAATTATGTTAAATCAGTGTCAAATGGTTACAAATCCATTGGTTCTTCATATTTTGCATGAAAAATCATGGAGTTGGAGCTTTGATTTTGATATTCATTGGTTTTTCATGTTGTCCATGTTTTTTTCGAAAATTTCCTTCAACCAGCTGTCAATTGAGACTAATTTCAAAGTATTTAGGAGTATTTGATGAAATAATCATCACATACACTCTAATTTCAAATTTTGAGTGTAGGTGTTCTGATTTGAGGAAAATTCAAAATTTTCCCAATTTTCCCAAATTGCTTGCAATGTTGCACTCCAAATATGAAATCAAGCATGTATGAGGGCTCATCTACTCATTTGTTAAGTCCTCGTCAATTTTCGGTAAATAAAAATCATGTTTTAATTAAAAATGAATAAAAAATATTAAAATATTATTTTTTTTCCGAAATTTCCCTTCAACCATTTTCCCCATGTTTTCCCAAAAAGTGTGATAAATTACATGAACCTAACCGCAAGACATGAAAATCACAAAAAAAGCCCTTTCGACACAATGCTTAGTAGTGCAAGCGAAAGAATGGAACGTGATTGTAGATAACAAAGTTTCGACAACTTTATGTCAACAAAAATGACCAAGTCATAAAAAATAATAATAATAAATAAAGCCTCCTCTTCTCTCCACTCCCAATATCCAACACAAAAATTGGATTCCTAATAATAGATTTCCAAAACTTGGCAAACCATCTTAAATATGGGAAACATAAAAAGGTTAAATTTTGGGAATTCATTTCCCACCCCTTCCTAGGATCCAAACACAAGTTCGGGCCCTCAGTTCCCAAGGGCTGGGTTCCTAGGAGCCAAATGACCCCTTATTGTTATTCTCCATTAGTGACATGTTCCATGAAAAAGTGTCGTGGGACGTGATTCCAATGGGTGCATGCAGCATACCCTTGGGTATGCCATGGCTCCATAATTGTTATACACTACCCCATGGAGAAGTAACATGCACCCCAAGATTTTAATAGGCGTGGAGAACAATTGAGGAGGTCAGTGATCAGCCCTTACAAGTTGAGACATGAGCCTTGCAGCTCGCTGAGGCATAAGCCTCATAAACTAAATTAAAAGATGTTAAAATAGCAAAATTGAAAATGTAGAAAAGTTGAAAATTGAAAAAATAATAATAATAATAATAATAAATTAAATGGCAAGCAAATAAACAGTGGAGTATGCTATGGACTTTGCATGTGGCATCAAGCATGCATGCACACATCTTGTATGAGATTTCAAGTACAAATTATGGACAGACAATAGTACCAAATGACTAATGAGAAGTTCAAAATAATGAGCAACAAAAAATACTACGATCAAAGTTATTGAACAAGCCGTAAAATCAGTCTCAAACCAAATAGCCAATGCAAAAACCCAAATCAGTCTCAAATCAAGCAAAGCTCAATGGAACAAGCCTCAAAATTCAAACCTTCTTATGACAAGTCCCCAAATTTAAAATTTAAAAATACTAGGTCAAATTCTATTTCTATCCTACATTGCTTGTACAAAACACTATTTTAAATACCATTGGTATAGGCCAAAATGTCGACAGATATTCCAGTATCAATGGGTTGCCATTACCAAACCATTGTGTAATAGAATTTTTACAAGACATCGAAAATAATATCATTGACATTGGCTGATATATTGTAGTATTTGCGATATTTGTTAAATATCATGCACTATGTGGGACGTTCTTCATACATACTGTCGATATTTTGCAGTACTTGGAAATTTTGACCGAGAACAACTTAAATCAGTAAAAAACTGTCGTTTATCCTGAAATTTTTTGAGGATTCTCTTTGTAGTTTCATTTCAGAAACTGCTCTTGAGTTATTTCAAATCAGTGTTTTAAATAGCACGTAGTGTATTGCATACCGTTCAGCCCTCTACAGTGTGTAGTGTAAGCTACACGATACTTCTATTTTTTAGTTAAAATAATAGGAAAAAAATGATAAATATTGTGAATAAATATATATATATATATTTAAAGCCTAAAAATGCTTCATTTTTTCACATAAAAACATGTTCAAAACAAAGTTATTAATTATCACTTATCAAAGTCAATCTATTTATATTTAAACCAACTGTTGCATGGTGGCCCACATGATGGTTCGATCAACCATAGAAATAATACAAAACCACTACGCACTAGACAAATGCTTGTAGAACAAGCTTTTTCTACAATATTGCACAGTACTGACTCCCAAAAATGAAAAAAAAAAATGGAAAATAAAATTGAAAGACACTCTAAATCGAATTTTCTTTTTTGAAAGATAACTCTAAATCACTATTAAATCAATGAAAATATATTTTTACAAAAAAGTTATTAACTGAGATAGAGACAAAGAAATACCTATATTTAGCTTTAAATCAATCAAAAACCACAAATCTTCAGCCATAGCCGTACACACTTCAAAAGGGGAATCTCGAAGTTCTTCTTTATTTGGGCTCCAATGCCCATGAAACTTCTGCCGTAGGACCTCTCAGGACCAATCAATGCCCTAAAGCTTTGTCTCTAACAGGTTCCTTGGATTGGGAGATTCGAATATAGGAAGTTGGTGGAAAGAAGGCTTGCCGTCAAGGATATTAGGGCTTTCAAAAGAGGGCTTTTTGTCAAATAACCACTTGCTATGAAAGCTCGAGCCATTAGAGGATGGTTTATCAATGTATATTAAGGGACTCCAACACTCCCCTGCACTTGCAGGGTGGAACTCCACACGGGAACATACTGGGCAAGGTGGAGGGACACTCACACCATAAACAATGGCCCCCCGTAAATAACCACTTGCTCTAAAAGCTCCGGCCATTAGAGGATGGTGTATCAATGTATATCAAGGGACTCTAATACTTTTAAATCCCTCTTTCGAAACCCATTTCTTTTAAAACATTTTGAAGTATGACTAAGTGTGTTTCACATCATTTAGAATACTCATAAATTTTCAACTGTACACGTGTAGGCCCTTGTACAGATGGTTAAAACTATCTATCATGGTATATGTACAAATATTCTTCATCAACAATAAGACCCACCATTTGGATCGTCTTAATACTTCTAAATCATTGTTGTCACATGTCAAAAGGATTGCTCACCACCAGTTACATCAGCAGCTAAACTAACATTACTAAATAAAAGGAGTTTTTTTTAAATAAAATTGGCAGTATGGTGCAGTGTAAGCGACATGCTACAAGCTTGTAGCATATGCTACAGTACACAAAATGGGAACTACACTATTAACTCACACTATGTTGAGTACACTGCACGCTACGTAGCAATGCTATTTAAAACAATGTTTCAAATCAAAACAGGAATGTGGAGGAGATTTCCTAATCCGAGGGGGATTCTACAGCATAGTTTTGTCCAACATCATGTGGTTTTCTCCCCTAAAAGATGGAAAACTATTTTTTTTTCTTTGAGAGATAACTAAAATTTTATTAAAAAGAACCAAAGCAAAGCAAAACAAGAAAGCGAAAAGCCGCTCAAAGGGCAGCCCGGCTACAACCCCAAAAATAGAAAATTGCATCCTTTAAGCTATCAATGATGGAAGCCCACTCGACAGTGAGCATTCTAACCTTAAAGGAAACACCCTCCGCTGACTTACTTTCTCCTCTAGAACATCTAGCATTTCTTTCTTACCAAATGGACCACCAGACAGCAAGCAAGGAAATTCTCTATAAAATCATCATTTCTTTCCCAAGACCGACTGTGCCAAGCTTCCAAAAGATCTCCCACAGACTCCAGAAGAGACCACATCACATTAAAACGAGATAAAATGCCTGACCGTATTAAGCTGATAAAGTGGCAATCCACGAACAAAGTATCAACCAATTCCCCATCCCCCATACAGCATAAACAAATATTCAGAAGGATCATCCCTCTTTTTCAAAGGTTATCCAAAGTCAAAACCTTCTTTCTTCTTATTAATCACATAAATGCAGCAATCTTGGGAGGGACTTGATAATGCCAAACATACTTAGTGTGAGCCTTAACCCCAAGCAAGGCTTCTACAATTAGAAAGGAGTAGAAGGATAGAACCAAGAAACTACCAGATTTGTCAAGTCTCCAAAGCATATTGTCCGAAGAAGAAGGATTCGGGAGGCATAAGTGGATACGATTAAGAAGGGCTACAAATTCTTCTACCTCTTCGTCACGCAAGTAGAATCAACATGGAGAGTCCCAAAGTACCTCTTCCCCCACCAAGGAAAAGTAATCCAAAATTGCAATAGAAGGATCCAAGGCAAAGCGGTAGATTCAAGGAAAATCATACTTTAAAGGAGAATCACCTAGCCACATATCTTCCCAAAAACGAATTCTCTCTCCGTTCCCAAGAGAGAAACTGATACTATTTATAAAAGTTGCCTTGACGTTGAACACACCTTTGCACAAAGCTAACATCCTATAATAAGAAGAATCCCTCGACCACCAACCATCCTCGGAACATCCACGCTAAAATTTGATAACCTCTTTCCAAAGTGCCCCATCTTCCTTCCCGAACCTCCATAGCCATTTCCCAAGCTACGCCGAACTTATAGCTTTAAGGTCCTTTATATCCGCCCCCCTCCTTTGTAAACATTGCTCCAACACAAAAGATGGAATTTCTTTTTATCTTCCACCCGATGACACAAAAAGCCACGCCTTAATTTCTCAACCCTTGAAAGAACCGACTCTGGGCATTTAAAGACTGGCATAAAATAAAGGGGAAGGTTGGAGAGGGTAGCCTTGATAAGCATAATATGGCCACCAATAGAAAGACACCAACATTGTCATCTGGTCAATACTTTTTGAACTTTTCGATAGCCATATCCCAAAGATGTTTTGTTGGCTTGCCAATGCATAACGAAAGGCCCACGAAGCTGGTCGGGAGCTCCCCAATTGCGCATCTGAAGATATATGCCAACATCTGAGTTTCCTCTACCCCCATATGAACCCCAAACATCTTACTTTTTGAAATATTAACCTTTAATCCCAAAACTCCCTCAAAGCAATGAACAATAGTTCTCAAATTCTCCATAATAGATGGATCTACATCACAAAACAAAAGTATCATCCGCAAATTGGAGGTGAGAGATTGGCGATGCCATGCCTTCAATTTTAAAGCCCTTAATAACAACATCCCCCTGCACTTATCAAGCATTATTGCCAAAGCCTCAACAATAATAACAAAAAGGAAAGGAGATAAAGGGCCACCTTGCCAAAGGCCTCTAGAACTCTTGAAGAAGCCTTTGGAAGATAAATTAAGCAAAACAAAAAATCGGTTGATCCTACACATTCCCTAACCCACCTTCGCCACTTCGCACCGGATCTAAGACATTGCAACACATAATCCAATAACCCCCAGTCAACATGATCATATATATGCCTTTTCCATATCCAACTTGCAAAGGATGCCTTTAGCTCTAGATCTATGCCTAGGATCCAATATCTTATACAAGCCTCTCCCAAGAGACTTATAAGCCTAAAATTTTTCAAAGAGTCCACTCTTGCAACTTTTGGAACTGTAGCAATAAAGGTGGCCCCAAGATCATTTCAAAGATTACCCCTGTCGAAAAATTCAAGCATAAATTCTATGACGTCCGATTTGACCGTCTCCCAAAAAACTTGATAAAACATCATGGGAAACCCATCCGGACCAGGAGCTTTATCTCCGACCAGCGAATCTACGACACTTTTCACCTCTTCTAAGGAAAATGGTGATTCCAGAGAGCAAGCTTCCTCTCTCTAACGGCCTCTTGAACTGCAAGAGATCCAATCTCGGTCTATTCCTATCCTCCCGATGGAGAAGATCGGAATAGAAACTAGTAACCTCTTCCGCAAGACAATCTAGTAACCTCTTCTGCAAGACAATCGTTATCTTCTATTCGTTCCTAATAAATAAACAGGCTGCTAATTTTGTTAAATCTAGAGCACGCACTAGCAATGTCATGAACTATTAACAAAGTTTTCTTTGAAGTCTTTAGTGTTCTACGTGTGTAATCATTTTAACATCTCACAAAGTCATTTTTTCCATAAGTTCCCAAAGTTATGTTCAAACTGCAACTTTACACAATATCTGTGATATCCCACAATATTTCCCATTCTCAAAGGTGTGGTACCAAGTGCAATATTGATACCAATAGTATACTACAAGATGAATCAATTTTTTAAAGGTGAATAATTTATTAAAGGGTCAAGGCCGAAAAGCTTAAAGCAATAGTAAAAAAAAAAAAAAAACATAAAAACAATAGAAAAGGAAGCCAAGAAAGATACAAGGGCAAAAAGCTCAAACCCAAACCCAACCCACAGACTCTTAAGTCTTAACCCAGCCAGTGCTCTTAAGTCTTAACCCAGCCAATGCCCATTCCCTAATGAATTGAAGCACCTTATACAAGACACTACTAACCAAGCTATTTACATCAATGAAGCAACAATTATTTCTTTCCAACCAGATGGACCACGTAACTGCCAGCAGACCTAGCCTCCAACTCTTCTTTCTAAGCTTCCCTCCAGCTCCAGCATCCCAAGATTTGATATAGGCCTTGATCGAATAAGGGAACACTCAGGAAACCTCCACATAGAGTGGGAATCCCATTTCAGACTGCTGAGGCAAAGGGGCAATGAAGGAGAAGTTGGGAAACAGATTCTGCATCTTGCAAACATAGGAGGCACACATTTGAAGATCCAGACCCTTGTTTTGGAGGATATATGTGGTGAGAATACGACTCCTGCCAGCAAGCCATGCTAAGGCAAAGACCTCCGAAGGGGCTCAGTAGGACCAATGGGGGCTTGTGCGACTGGAAGAGGCCAGATCCTTAGGGGATGAAAGGACTTCGTAGAAGGACTTCACCAAGAAGGCTCCAGATCTCCTAGGAATCCAAGTGACAGAGTCGGCAACATAAGGGTTTAAAACAAACTCTTGCACACGAGAAAGAAGCCCTAACAGCTCTTCGAACTCCTCGTCTTTAAAGTTTCTTCGAAAGGGAGGAGTCCAAATTCCATCCAAAAGATGAATTAAATTTTAACTCCAAAAATCTAAGTGCAAAGCTGGCCCACCTTGATTGTAGAAGATTTATGTGAAATCCTTTGGAAATGAAATCACACAAATAAGCTCTCTCAATGCTTTAAATGGTCCGCAAATTCTCTATGGCTCTCTTTGTAGAGGCAATTAGGGATCCGTCGTGCACACCACTAGGATGGCACTTATCGGTGTCGAAAGGTGAAGCACCACTCAAAGTGAAGGTATTTTGCTAGTCAGCTGTCCGTAACAGAATAACAGTAGATATATTGAAGATAAAGGGTTTTCAAACGCCAAATGGATATCTTATGTGCCATGTGGACCAGGAAAATGTGCAACATCTTTCATTCACAGCCCAATGGCTTACAGTGTGTGGGTTATGCTGCTGGCCAAGTGTGGGGTATCTTGGGTGCAACCTTAGAGCAGTAGCGAAGATCTGATGGCTTCGTGTATTCATCTAACGGGGACAGGCCTGATCAAATTCTATAGATATCTTGCACAATGTCTTTTGGGTGGAGTGCGTGTCTCAAAAGAAATGCCTGCATATGTGAAGATAAAGTGAAAATTGTTGCTGCTTTGTTCAAATCCATTTTGGCTTGTGCTTATTAATGGAGTAGCAAAATCAAAGTGTTAATCTACTGATGTCCCTGTTGTAGAAAAAACTTTACATCTATATTTACATAAACAGTTGGCTATTCCTATAAAAAAGAATCCAAATCATAGGGATTTTTGGACACTTGTCAAGAGAGAATTAGTTCAGGGTTCAAGTTTTTCTTTTCAGTTCTTGTATTAAGAGTATCAGAGCATTATAAAAGCTGAGATTAAATAGGCCTATGGCAGAGAGGAGGTGAAGATCTCGAGTTTATTTGCAGTGTGAAGGGCTCCTTTGTCAGCCATATGGAAGGATTTTTAGTATGATTGCTGTATTGTCTCTTTGGAGACAAGAAAGGCAGACGTTTTGGAGTTACTTGGATCACTGAAACCCTAGTTTTATCTAAGTTGAACACTCCTTTCCTTCTAGCATTATCTGTATTTGGATCAGTATGATTTGCAGTGAGTTTGCTAGCTAGAAATTCACATTAAAAATGATGGAATTTGTGTTCATGTTTCTAGAAATTGAAGTTTTTTTGTTAAATGTAATAAGACTTTTATTAAGAAAAACCACTGCCCGAGAACACTTGAGATAGGGAACAACTACAACCCAAAAAGAAAAATTAGAATGCAAATATCAAATTATCAATGGACTTTGAACAAGAAGCGCAATCTATAGATTACAACCATCAATGGTCTTTGAACAGGAAGCCCAATCCACTACAGCCCACTTCACCCTTCTCATCACCTCTAGTACTGTCCCACTTCAATTTCAAAAACAACAATTGTTCATCTCCCCCCAAAGAGCCCATAAGACTGCCATAAGAACCATCAACCATACCAACCTTCCTTTCTTATCAACTTGCCCCCATGCTAGGCCAAAAGTAGATCTTCAATTGACCCTGGCATTACTCGTGGAGTTTTGAATGCCTCAAGGAAGCTGTCCCACACTTTGAGCAAAGTTGCAGTGAGTGAAGTGGTAGTTAACTGTCTCCGCACTACTCATACACATCAAGCACATGTTGGGACACATCGCGAATCCCCTTTGGAGATTATCCACCATAATCACCCTTTTTCTAGCTGCCAACCATACAAATGCCACCTTGGGGGAGTCCCATAGAACCAACTAAAGGAAGTTTTGTTGCTAATCTCTCCCATCGGAGCACCTCTGACCATCTTGTAGAAGGAATGGACCGAGAAGCTTCCCGACTTTTCGCTACTCCAAACCATTGCATCCCTATCCCCCACTTCCGGAAACTAAAGTTGCTTGCTTCTTCTTTTTTGTGTTTGTGATTTTTCCCGGCAGATAACATTCTATTGTTGGAAATCATTCAAAGTTGCTGACTTTTTCTTTCATCACTTCTATTATGCATATTTTACAGGAAATTTCTGTTTGATTTTACAATGTCCATGCCCATTGGCATTGAAGAAAGCAATCAATCGGGACTGTTTCATCCGTTGATCAACTGCATCAGTTTGTTTTTTCTTTAGATAGAATTTTTATGAGAAAAGAATCCCAATGGCAACAAACTACAGAAACTCGACACAAAGGCAAAGCCCCACAACCCCAGCGACAGACTACTGTGTACGAGCCATGGAAAAGGGGGGAAATCAGAAAAATACAACAAAACACCCAGAATCAAGAAGCCCACTCCACATCTGATTACAATTATGCATCAGAATGAATTGGGAAATTAATCATATAAAACTTTCATTACTCGAATTTCTTTGAATTTGAACACTAGCATCTAATATGTCCAATTTTCTCATGTGGGTAACGGTTGCCAGACACATTTAAAGTTTATCTGGCCATTTAATTATCACAGAAAGCATTGCTAACCATGACTGGAAATCAGGAAAATAAAAAAGAAAGAAGCCAAAAGGGATCAGAATTCAAATAATAATTAAGTAGATACTATGTTACCACTTATCACTAACATTTAGCATGCAAAACTTTCCTAGCAATCAGAATTAGTTGATAGTAATAAAGGAAAACAACTCTGCGAATAGTATAAGCATCATCACTAGTAAAAATTTTAAGTTACAAAGATCTCATTATCAACAAGATTCAACGATGATGATGAATTATATATAAAAAATAAAAATAAAAAATGAAACATAACGATGCACCAAACACCATAAGAATTTTGCAGACCAATCTAAACATATATTCAAGTTTCACACACAAACCTCTACAAAAAATAGTACTGCGATTACGATAGGGTATAAATGAACAAAACAAATTGAATAAAGATAACACATCTTGCAAGATTATCATCAACCTCATAGCCTTGTAATGGCTATTTCAACTCGGCTTTATCAGTCATGCTTTCATGGTCAAATTTGAAACATGAATTCTCATGATTGCTAGGTAAAAATTCTACAACTGGCTGCCCACCTGACATCGACCCACTCCTTTACTAGCACTTGGGAGCTGGGACGGCTGGTGCATAACTTCCAAGTGGATTTTCCAATGTATTGTAACTATATTATATTGCAACAAGTTCTCTCATGTTGAACATAATGGTGTGACAATGACAATATTGCAACTTCACTAGGCATATAAATGGTCAGGAACATGATTCTAAGAAAGGACACTTTAGACTGTACTGATGCACTCAGGAAAAAAAAAAAAAGAACTCACATCTTTGAGGATAAAGTGGTCATGCAGGTCTGCACTAGAGATTCTATATTTGTCAGACTAAAATCAAACTTCTGAGAAATACGCTCCAAGTGATCTGCAGCTATCCTTGAAGCCGTCTCATAGCCCTCTGCAACCCGAATGGGATGAATGCCACGTTCTAATAATCGTTCAGCCTGCTCTAAAAGTGCACCAGCCATAACAACAACTCCAGTGGTGCCATCACCAATTTCATAGTCCTGACTCCGAGATAATTCGACCATCAACTTCGCAATTTGATTATCAACATCCATCTGCTCCAAGATTGTTGCTCCATCGTTTGCTGGTCAACAGCACAAATAGTGAGCAAACCACAGTATTTGAAGAACCAGAATGAGTTCTGGAAAAAAAAAAATGTGAAAAGCAAAGATGTACAAAGAACAACACACCAATAGCACTAGAGGTTCCCAACCTACCAAATTTATGGAAAAAAGAAAATACATCAACCAATTTTTCCCTGCCTAGATATAAAGAATGCAAAAGGGAGATTCCAATGATAGCAGGGAAAAAAAATTACTGAATCCGAAGTTCAATTTTGAGCAGCAAACTCTTATCCTTTTGCATCACAAGTGAAGCTTGATTAGTGGATGATATCACAGGCTCCATACAAGACAACAAGAGAAATGTGATGAATTATTTGTAGAACCAATTCCTTGGGCTTACAAGTTGTTGCCTAATTATGATGCAAAGACTGCTACCTTTCAAAAAAACAGGATGCATAGACGGAAAAAAAAAAAATTTGACTGAAACCAAAGTTCAATTTTGAGCAGCAAACTCTTATCCTTTGCATCACAACTGAAGCATGATTAGTTGATGATATGGCAGGCTTCTTACAAGACAAGAAAAGAAATGCAACGGATTATTTGTAGAACCAATTTCTGGGGCTTACAATTTGTTGGCAAATTAGGATGCATAGACTGCTACCTTTCAAAAAAAAAAAGAAGGATGCATAGACTGCTACTGCACTTTTACAATGTATAAATGGAATTTTTCAGGTCCTTTTTCTTTGATGGATCAAATTTAATTAAAACAAATAAGGGGAAAAAAGGGATACAACATCCAACCAACAAAGGATGGAACCACTAGAAAAACAAGAACACAAAAAACTACCAACTGGCCCACCGACAACAGAAACAGATCAATCGCTCTCAGAGGGCCATTCTCAGATCGCACATTTGTCAGATACCTGCTTGAAGTCAGAAATGATCACCATTTCACTTAATAGTCAATAAACACTGATCATCGGTATCGCAGTGTAAGGATGCATTGCAGGTACCATCATGAACACTATCACTATATCAAATAAGCTGTAAACATTCAAACCATCAAGGCGTACAGACCCAGTGATACTCTGATTCACCTAAAGGCCCATTATACTGAACAGTAACTTGGATGATTCGGAAGATTGATGCAGAAAATTTGATAAAGCATAACATAAGTACCCACGCATACCTATGGTACCCCGATTCTCCAAAAAAACTGGACTGCTAGAGTCAAATACCTGGTAGTTGTGTAAGGGTAAGAACAAGGATCCGTCTCCTCTGAGACTTGAACTCTTACTTTGTGAGAGTTCTGAACTCTAGATATATGAGTAACTTAAAATTGAGTAAACAACGCAATCATGACAAATGTTTTCAAAACCGTCCCAGACCTTGACCTGTTTTATGAGTGGTTTGGTCCAACTGACCACATGGCACATTTTGAAACTGCTTTATGTCAAATAATAAAATCAAAGAGAACTTCCAGCAAATCTGTTGTTAAATTAGTGGCTAGAGTTTTGACTCTTCAAGCACAAGTCACCAGCTCAAGCTTTGACAAATGTACTTGCATTTTTTACAAAACAATTTTCCCAATAATTGATCGAGTACTCAGGTGACCCAGCTTATTTTCGTGGCAGGTTCCCGTCCAAAACTTAGACCGACTGCCCAGTTGGGTCCGAGTTTTAAAATGTTGATTTGGCATACAAGCCAAATCTATGAATAGTGTTGCAAAAACTATTTTAACATAATTATAGTTGTGAGTTGCAACCAATACTTGCCATACCCATATGCAAAGAAGTTTGGGTTTACAGGATCCACCTTTCCATATGCTTGCCATACTCGATACCCCTGCCCGTAAACAGGTATAATAGACAATCGAATATTAGAAATGCAACCATATAGAACAACTAAAAACCAATCAATTCCTAAATTGTTGCCAAAGAAAATCTACATTAAAAGGTGCAGGAGGGGTAAGACTTTGAGGCTCACTTAGAGGATGAAGGTGAGGAAGGTCTCACAAAATGCCATGAGGAGAGGCTCTCCCAAAATGCCATGATGCATAAAAATCATGGCTCAATATGCATAAGGCTTGCGCCTCAAATTGTGAATCAGGCAAGAGATGTACACCACTTGTACTCTTCAAACCTCTAAAGAGCTTCAACCTCTCAATTATTTTAAAGGGAAGAAATTACATAAAAAAATTTTTGCTTCTATTTAATTTTACCTTTCCAACCCTGGACCACCATAAAGCAATAGTTAAGAGTTGACAAAAATATATTTTAGAGAAGATACCTTCAATCCCATTCAGGAACTTTATCAACCTCCCCTCTCTCCATTGCATATAATTGATGAATGAGCCCAAAGATTTTATTTAATTTTGGTGCCTAACAATCTTGGTGACCAACAAATGGACACTAGAAAATATTCAAATCAGTCAATATTGAATGTGGAGAAGTCCAACAGTACTCCTATCTGAGCAACTTCTACATAGTAGCCCATCCATGATGGAACACAAAATCAAATGGTAAGGATACCTGAACCCTTGATACTTGTCATGTTTCTATACAGCATATAGGCTAGAAAAAGCTCAAAACAATAATATCTATTGGGTTCACATCCACAAGACTATCACATAGAAGACGAGCATTTTTCAAAGGAAAACGTCGTTAATTGAAGCATCGACGCAGGACCAGTTCTTCCAGGGAAAAAAATGAGAAGAAACATTTTACTATGAGCCCCTTATTAGGACTGTCAATGGGCCAAGCGAGGATAGGCTTCATGCAGCCCAGTCCCAGCCCAAAATCCTTTAGGCTAGCCCAAGCTTGGGCTCATTTCAAAAGGAAAAATCCAAAGCATTGCCGCTGCCCAACCTATAAGACAGTTTATTGTGCCCATGACCAGACCAGCCCAGCCTCCATGACCACTTGCACATGTCAAATGTGTAAAGATACAAATTCAAATGGAAATCTCATGTTATTTCAGTCAAAGTTAGATGGAAAAAAAATGCAATTCCAATTCAAGTCAACCATGTATCTTACATCGCACATGTAAATTAGTACACACATAAGCCAAAAGGCCAAATTCTCATTTTGAGAGACTCATGCAAGCACTTCCAATGGGCACTAAGCCTCTATTGCACACATTTATTTTAATTGAATGGTTGATGGGAGCTTAGATATAAACCCCATCATTAATATATTATAATATAATTATATACTATACTATTCATATAGAATATCTATTAGAGATACATGGGTTGGGGCCAAATCAGGCCGAGCGAGAGGTAGCCCAAGCTCGGCTAAAAATTGTTCAAGCTTTTATATATAAGCCCAAGTCTGTCCAATGGGCCTCAAAGGCATGCCCAAACCCGGTACAAATACCTCCCCAGCCCACAAACAAACCTAGCCCATTGACAGCCCTGCTCCTAATGCATCAATATGAGTATAGTTCCATGATGCGCCAAACCCATAAAAGTAGGGCAACCAATTCAGTTATCCAATGATGGAGACCCAAGGCCCACGATGGAGCTCAATATATGCTGAAATTTGGCCTATCTGTTGCTAGTTTTGGGGGTTAAAAGTGTCTACATTTACCATTTTGAAATATTGGGAGCTAGTTTTGAACATGTGGTTGAAGATTTGAGGGATTATTTGGTAGATTTGTTTTTACCATCTTTAGGCCAAATCTTTATAGGTAGAGTGTTGTTAGCTTAGATTGATAGATTGATTTGAACTTAATTTGATTGATTTGATATCAAGTATAATAGTTGGGGATCTTAATTAAAGATTCATATTGATTGTCAACTAGGTCTATGAAAGGAGGGGCTGGTGAAGGAGGTAAGGCATTCCAATTTTTAGAATTTTGTGAGTTTTCTTTAAGTACATGTAAATTTAAGAGAAGTACGTTCAATTTCAACCCGGGCCTGTTTGGATAGTGGAGAAAGAAAGAAAAGAAACTTATAATGATTATCCAATGATGATTTCCCAAGATTTCTATGAGCACTAATGAAGCATGGATTTCCATGGATACCATTTTTCAGATTGTTGTCTAGATAACAAGTAGAAACCTCATAAAGCTCTCAGTAGTCATCTCGAATCTTATTCATGAGAATTTGACTATTGCATTTGGGTATTATTTGCTTTTAGCAATGCAATATTTCCTTTTGCTATCCGAACATAGTGAAACTTCCCATCACCATCAAGGGAAAAGTCATTCATTTTTATTTGCTTTTTGAAATTCAATATTTCATTTGTTATACGAAGATAGTGAAACATCCCATCATGGGAAAAGTCATGAATTTTCTTTTCTTTTCTCACTATCCAAATAAGCCCAAAGTTGTTTATCCCTCTTTGCTAAAATATTCTTGTGGGTGTACTCTTGTATATTTCTTTGTGATCTGGTAACAAGATCTCATTGATTCATAACCAGGTTGCGTCATACAAACCACTGAACAACATGCCCACTGCAAATAGGGGGTACTCAAAGCCCCTGCATTTGATACGGAAAAAAGACAGTAGAGAAATCAGAACACAGCAACAACCACCAAAAAGCCAAAATTTGATGGAAAACATCTTCCAATTTAGAAAACTTTTCAATACATCCACTGTCAAGATGCACCTACGCAAATCGATGCCTAGATCTATTACGGTCCAAAGAGTTTAAGAAGCCTAACTTTACACGTTCCATCAGTCCTGGAGCTTTTGGCACATTGGTTAGGTTCTTAACAATTGGTATCATAGCCAACACCACGTACTGTGTTCGAGTCACAGATGGGGTGACCTACGGAAAGGGCAACCTGGACTAGAGTGAAAGCCACCATGACATGGAAAGGCCTACCTAAGCAACCAGAGTGCAGCTGCCAGGGGAAAAGGGCTCTACCTGGATAGCTAGAGTGCAGCCTCCATGCCCTGGAAAGGGCTACCTAGAATAGAGGCCAGCTGCCAGGGAGAAAGGGCTACCTGGATAACCAGAGTGCAGCCGCCATGCCCTGGAATAGAGGCTAGCCGCCAGGGGGAAAGGGCTACCTGGATAACCAGAGTGCAACCACCATGTCCTAAAAAGGGCTAATTGGAATAGAGGCCAGAGTGAGTGCCACCACTCCGCCGTGGACATCGGCTGCGGAGCATGGTGGAATGTTACTGTCCCAAGCGTTTAAGAGCCTAACTTTACATCTTCCATCATTCTTGAAGTTTTTGGCGCATTAGTTAGGTTCTTAACAGGATCACACTGTTTTAACAGAATGGACACACCTCAAGGCTTCTACTATTTATTGAATACAACCGACCCACAGTGGAACCAGTAACACCTCAAATGCTGCAATCGTGTTTCATAAGAAGAAAAATCAAAAGTATAACTGAACATCCTTTTTCAATTTGTACAAGTGAGACACATGGTCCACTGATCCAGACAAATAGTCACTCCTTGGGCCACCCCATGGAAGGGCCATGCCCTCAAGATCTCCCAGATTGGAAGATCCTAGCCACTAATCTGAGGCCTTTCTAAACCAAACGAGAAGAGTAGTTACATTTCACTACTAAACCGTCTATTTACAGGCCACGATTGCAAGAAGAAGATTCATCGATGGTATATTTATAAAAAAAAAAAAAAAAAAAAACAATAATAATAATAATAACAACAAGAGAGCACGATCCATCAATGGTGAGATTGGGGCCCAAGAAACTATCAGTGGAATGAATCCAAGGGCCATGGACCCAGTAGAAAGGAAAGGAAAGGAAAAGAAAGGGATGAGAGAGAGAGAGAAGGGGTACTGACTGATAGTGACTTCACCATCGGGGCTCTGGAGCATCTTGTCCATGCCCTTAGGACCGAGGGAGGTCCGTAGAATGCGAGCGACGGCCTTTCCAGCTGAGATGTTAGATTTTTGAGCATCCAATCCCCTCAGCCTGCTCTTCTGCTCCTGTTCCTTTATTATGAGGAACGGCCTCCCAAAATCATCGAAGGCCAGCGCCATCGCTAGAGGGAGAGAGAAGGAAGAAGGTGGTTCGAGAAGGTGAAAGAAATGATGGTTTAAGCGAGGAAGTAGGGTTTTTGCCTTTTAAGCTACCGCCCGCTCTATAAGCGCGGTAGCAGTGCACTCCACTGCTTCGTAGGTTTAGGTTAACCTACAATCGATGTGTGGGGTACATACTGATGTGGGCACGACATCCAAGCCATCCATCAGGTTCGCCGCTTCAATTTCACCCCACATTTAAAAAAATCAGGCCAATTAGAGACTCAGGTAGGCCCCAGGACTGGAAAACGATGACAAGGGGTCGCAAGCGCGTGTCGGAGATGTGTGTGATGGAGTGGGCCCACCACGTTGTTACCATGCCATCCAACACATTCATAAGAACATATGAAAAATATCATGCCATTCCAAAACTTAACTGGGGCATACTAGAAGATTTAGAGGTTTTATGCCTAATTTTTCGCCATTCTCCTACTCACTGATGTGGGCCACATGATATTTAGATCTGGACTATTTTCTTTTGGCCTGTTTTGGCGGTGAAATGCATGCTATGCAAAATTTGGATGTGCAACACACGCTGTAGTAGCCAAGCACTGACACTACACTAATGTTGGTTATATACCATCATTCTTTCGGAAGCGCACGGGGTCCACCCTTATTTATTTATTTTATTCACTCCGTTCTTTCATGTTAACAGATAATTTTTGGACTTGAGCACAAAATGCAAGCATATCCAAATCTCAAGTGGACCACACCACAGGATGTGATTGAACCTCTACCATTGAAAAACTCTTGGAGGCCACAAAAGTTCTAGATCAAGCTGATCTTTGTGGTTTCTCTTCATCCATGTCTTTGTGATCTTATGAATAGGTTGGATGACAAATAAACATTAATGTGGGCCCTAGGAAGGTTTCTGTGGTGGAAATCATTATTCCACACTGTTTATGTGGCATGGTCCACTTGAGCCTTGATTTACTTCAAAAGGGATCAACCTCTAAAATTAGCAAAAAAAAATGGATGGACTATACATTAACCATGGGCCCAAGTGAGTTTACTCAGTAGGATAAAAGCGTATTGACTAACTCGGTGGGCAATCCGATTTCCATTATTCCCTGGGTGTGTCCATGTATGGCATTGCCAAAGTCTTCAAGCGCAGCCTATGGGTCAAGGTAAAAAACCTACACCAGATTAGAGAAAGCCCACACTCCAGTGAAGGTACAGTGATCATCCACACCTGAGTTTTGAAGATGCTCCTAAATAAAATTAAGAGAATTAGTTAGTGACACAAATTACACTTGAGGCCCGACATAAGGATATGCAAAAGCTTAGCAACAACTTTCTTATGCAGTCTAAAATGAGAGAAATAGAGGCTTGATTTTTTATAAACAGATTAATGATAGCTCTAGCTTCCATACACAACTTTCATGGGAATTTCAAAGGAGTCTGAGATGATCTTTTATATATTAGAATTGGGCATTTCAACTTGAATACATGAAATATGTCCGGTCAGTGAAGAGAAACAAAGATGGAAAAGAACTAGGTATGTCGTCGGCTCCCACATTTGAAATAATGCCCTAACAAGCTTTAAAGAAGAGAGAGGAAATACAAAGAACACCAATCTTGGAATGAATAAAAGAAGCAATGCAAAGCTTCAAAGTAACGGAAGGAAGAAATAATTGCATCTATTTTCATTATAGAATGGGGGGTAGTAGGAGGAATGTCAAAAAGAGCGGCGATGATAGGGGGCAAATCGCTGCCAACCCTAAAAAATAAAATACACCTAATACCCTTTATAATATACGTAAGCAAAATTTTCTTACCAACTCTTGTTGAGGAGAAGATACAAGAATTTCTTTTTCTTGAAACTTGCCACACAACACAAGCACATAAAAACAAAACTTAGCTATAATAGAACAACCAGAGTGAGATAGCACATGAGTTATAAAAAATGTAACGGCATCGAAAACATTATTATCAGTTGGATTTTTAACATCAAGCTTGATATGCAAACATTTTTGAATCCAACTAACATAATTGCAGTTTAAAAAAAACATATGCTCATTAGATTCAATAAATACATATTAAAAAAAAAGCAGTCAGGACTTGTAGTGATAATTCCAAAATGTAAAAGCATGTCTTTAGTTTTCAACCTCCTACGTGAGGCAAAATAAGCATAGAAAGAATGCTTCAAATATGAAAACAAAAAAAAAAAAAAAAAAAAAAAAAAAAAAAAAAAAAAAGCAAGTCATATCATGGGGAAAGAGAGTAAAAGCACCGATAAACAACTAGGATGGAAGCAAAGGAGAGCTTGCCAACATTATTGAACTTTCATATGACCTCATCATCATATTAATAAATATTGATCTTTCTAATTTCATTTCTAATTTGATCAAGATCCCGTAAAGAAGTGTGGGGGAGATTCCAAATTTTATTTTGAATAAAATTGCTAACTCTAGTATTTTCCCCATTGCCAAGACCCTAGACCGCCCTCCTATGAAGACGAGTAGCGTGACTGCCATTGTCTATCCAGGGATCATACTAAAAGTTGGTAAAATTACTATTGAAAAAATGTAGTATTTGCTAAGGCAAAAGAGCGGACTAAGAGAATACTACTCCAAGCCTAGGAAACATTCGAAGGGATTTTTATGGACCAAATGGATATATCCCAAGCTTTGCTCTCTAGTAAAGATATTCCATAATTGCTTTAATAATTAAGCTTGATTAGAAAGCTGGAGAGAAATAATTCCAAGACCACCCTATTCCTTGGTTCTACAAGCATTGTCCCATCTCATAGAGTGGACATTGGAACCTTCACACAGGAATTCTCTCATATGTTTTTCAATGATAGTTAGGAAAACTTTAGGTAGTAGAAATGCATTACTCAAAAAAAAAAAATGTGCAAGCTAGATATGGTAGACTTGAGAAACTCAAAACGCCCTGTAAAATAAATGAGAGCTATTTTCCAACCTCCCAATCTCTTATTCAATTTATCAATAAGAGGTTGTCAACCTCTCAAAAGAAGTACAATAGGAAAGAAAAGGAAGACCTAAATATTTTATTAGAAGCTCGCCTCTTTTTATAGAGAGAATAGAAGAGATAATTTTCTTATAATTACAGGAGCCAAAAAATATGATTTCACTCTTATCTAAGTTTTATGCCCAAGTTCGCACTAAAATTATCTATTAACTCTTTAAGATTCATAGCAATGATAAGGTCAACATTAGAGAAAATCATTTAATCATTAGCAATAACAAGATGAGAAATAGTCACCTCACCCTTAGAAAAATCGGAGATCTAATAAATCCATTGTTCTATCATTTGGTGAGTAAAGCAAAGAACATTTCAATAATAATAGAAAAAAAAAAGGGGGGGGGGGGCGCGGAGATAAGGATGTCCCCATTAACAATTTCAAAAAACAAAAAATGATATAAGATGCAAGCTTTTATCTGCTTAATCCATTGATTATGAAAATTCATAGCTTTGAAAGTGTGGGAGCCAAGAGTTCCCAGCATTTTCTTGACTTGTTACCCATGATCCAGCACGTTGCACTTGCTCATCTAGACCCCTCATGTGTAGACCATAAGCCCCGCACATGTATCCAACGGCACATGTGCCGTTAGCCAAGGAGGAACATTGTAGAACCATACACCTCATTATAGTATAACATGGTCAAATGTTGACCAAAGACCAAAGGAGAGATTTTGACTTCACATTTCCACATCACCATGTACCTTTACTGATCACCATGCACATTTACATGTCACATGCACCTTTACCTATCACCACGACACTTTTCTCATCACCCCACTCTTTACATCTTTCATTCATTCTCTCCTACTCACTCTCTTATAAAAACAAATCATCACCTATCCCACTCATCTTACAACAAATCATTTCTTACCCCACTCTTACACCACATCCATCTAAGTCAATGCATGTGTAGGATTTGGCCACATCACACTCATCCACATTATCATCCTTTCTCCAATCAAAGTCCATCAAAATGCCACCTAGACATTCCACTCATAACCCCTCTCCCTCTCTTACAACATATCCCCAATGAGCCAATGCATGTTCAGCCATCTCACATTAATGGGCCAATGCATGCTAACCCCTTAGCCATGTTACCAATCCCCTCACCCAACACCATCCAATGGAAGTCTACTAAAGTGTTAACTAGGATTTCCACTCACACTCCTTATATAAGGAGGACTCCAAGCTAAACCTTAAAACTTTTTGAAATTTTCTAAGTGTTAGAGAGAGAAAAAGAGAGTATAGAGGGAGAACTAGAGAGTAAAAGAGTAGAGGACCAAAGTCCATAGCATTCAAGGTGGGTGTGTCTTTCCACTTCCCATTTCCTTTCTTCTTCCTTTTTCTTTTTTACTTGTTGGTTTTAAAGCCCATTCTTGCGGCGCAAATTTCATGTATGGGGCCCACCTTGCTGATCAAAGGAAGGCCCACCATAGTACTTAATGTTGCCCCAACAATGGTCTCCAACCAGATCTTTTGCAGTCCAATCTTTAGGACAGATTGGGGTTTCTTTTTTTTTTTAATGTTTTTTAGCTAAACATGCTACCCATTTTTTTAAAGCTAAATGGACTCTAACTTGTGGTTTAAGGTGGGGCCCGCATGAGCTCTTAGTGGATGACCAATCATGACCTAAAAGACAGGATACCTTACGGTCCCAAGTTGGGATAGCTTGTTGTAGGGCAGTTATACAACCCTTTGGGCTGTAGTTTGGCCTAAATATTGGGGCATTTTGTAACGGCCTGAATTTCAAGAGTCAAGTACATACTTTATCCCCGATATCCCAAGTATTAACTTATACTTTAGAAGTGTAGTTTATTGCCACTAATAAGTAGCATCATACACATTCGTAGAAAAAATAGACTTATATATATATATATATATATTAAGTTCAAAATTAAAGATGTGTCGACAATAAAATATCCAAATTAACCATTAAAACCATTCAAAATCAAAAGTAACAGTCCACACAAAAGAAGAAATAGACTATCGTTCGAATATTTTAATTAACTACTCCAAAACAAAAGAAGAACGAATAACATACTAGGGCTATGCCTACCAATCCTGTATATGAAAGTATGACACCTCCTCCTCGGGGTCCACGTAAGCCTCCTCTAGCATGATGACTTTTATGGCACTTGCATTGCTGACATCTAGGTGGTGTTTTAAAATATCGTCCTAAGAGTAGGTGAGTGATCAACTCAATGTTACCATTCCCCAAAGTTTCTTAAACCATCAACACAGTCAAGTACATATAATGAAATCATATATAAACAAGCATTCCCTAATCTAGTTGATTAGATGCATGCATGCCATGAAATGAGATTATATGCCCCAAGGAGAATCGACAGTAATATGGCTTGTCATCAATATTACTCGCAATGCAATTCGAACCAATAGTGATACCAGGGGTATCCACTCACATGACATAACCACAACGGACAGTGGAATTGTGTAACACCCACAAATGCCATGATATTCATGCCTTAGCCAAACCTTTTTTAGATCAATTACAAATAACATATTAGGGAAGCTAAAATACCACAATTATACTAAGAGTCAATAGAATAGGATCATATGGCTCGTTGCCCGTGTCACTTAATCTAATTGAGGGCTCATTACCCGAGATTAAAATGAACGCCTGATTTGAAGGTATGGGGTTTATTGCCAAATTTTTTTATTAACATGGTAAGGGCTCATCAACCAATCATAAATCAAATGGATGGTAGGCTCGTCACCTCTATTGATGCTCAAAGGTCACTATGGGGGGCTCGTCACCCAACATAGGCCGATAACTTGAACATAGTGTCACATACCACCATGCCCGGCTCATGAGGCTTTGGCAAATAGAAATATATTGTGCTCTAACAGTTACAAGTAATGACTGTAATGCGTTGGGATCATGGTATTTTATATTCAATGAAGTGTTCAATGACAATCGATTGATCCAAACATATGCCTATCTCGTGGACCAAGTGAACTTTGACAAAATTGACCTTAGGTGCTAAGAAAACCCATGTAGTTCAGACACAATCGGTCGATCATGTCCTACCTCGGTCGACCGAATGTATCTGTAAAGGCACAACAATATGTAGGCACTTCACTAAACAATCCAATCTTTAGAGCAAGTGATCGAGACAAACCTCAAGTGCAGGGTTGTGATATAGTAATAACTTGATGAGACCAAGGTCTAACCCACAAGAACTTATATTTGTGCAATTTTTATAACACTTTAGAATTAGAACAATATTTAAAAGTAATTTAAAGAATTTGATTTAAGAAATAATGATGTAATTGAGAATGAAATAAACAGAGATAAACGAGTTGAACGTCAATGATCCACTTATAATCATTCTTAATGTTTAATTCACTTGATTCAATCAAATAACTTAATCGGAATCGAAGTCCTATCCGTAGGGGTGTACATCGAGTTGAACCGAGTCGAGTTGGCCTCAGCTCGACTTGGCTTGAACACTGACTGAGCTCAGCTCGAACTCAGCTCGGCTCGGTCCTCGAGCCTAACTGGCCAGCTCGATCAGCAACTCGGACTAGCTCGGGCCGAGTTGGAGCCAAGATCGAACCGAGTTCGCCATTGAGGCATTTCCATAAACACCTGAACTGCAACTTCAAATGCCCATTATTTTACAAACAGAGGCAATGGTTTTACAAGTGTTTTATCAAACACCTTCTAAGTAACATAAAAACAAAAAAAAAGGTATTTGTTTAAAGTAAATACCTTGCTTGCCACCGGCCAAACCTTTCTTGCCACCAACCAAACCTTCCTTGCCACCAGCCACATTTCATTGAGTCATTTTATCAAATAGTTGATGAGCAACATCAATGGCAAAGTAACCGAGTCACTAAACTGGTTCAATCTGAGTTCGATTCGAGTCGAGTCGACCTGGGGCATGCTCGAACTCGACTCGAACTCATTTTCGAGCTCAAAAAATTAGCTCGACTCGGCTCGAACTCAGCTTCGAACCGAGTCGAATCGAGCTTTTTAGAGTCAAGTCGAGCGAGCTAACCGAGCTAGCTTGGTTCGTGTACACCCCTACTGTAACACCCTGTACTTTGAGTACTCGGGTGTTACCATTAAACCGTAGGATATATTTAGGCATGTGGGAATACAGGATATCATCATTAGACGATTCACAAGGAGACCACAAACAACTCTATACCATAATGAGAACATCTACCTAGCAAGGTCACAATCCAACCATTTAACTTGACCTGTTCATTTCACATATGTATTGGAAATTGTCAAGAAGTCATAAGGACAATCAAATCATATTCAAAACAAATTTGAAATTGTAACAACCCATATCTTAATCCTAACTTAAAACCTAATAACTAATTTCTTTAAACATTAAACAATTAGATCAGCCCACCTAAAAACATAAATCCATCTTCAAAAGTTTTTAACCAAACCCTTTAAGAAAATCAATGGTTTAGATTTCTCGAAGGATCGCGTGAGTCCTATTTTTAAATCATCGCATGTGCATAGACCCATGTACACACGATGTACATGGGACCATTGCTGGGTCAAAACTAGCACTGACCCGAAAAATCTAAAAGAAGAGAGATTTTCTCTCTTTTCCCACCAGTAACGGCGGTTAAAAAACACCGTCCGTGTGTGTTGCTTGGGGCCCACTATCATGGGTCATTACAATGATCTGAACCGTCCATCGTGTGCATCCCTCCGTTTTGACCAAACCCTAGGCGATTCCACTCATTGGGTCGCACATGTGTGTACACAACCTGGGGCACAAAACTGCTGTGCGGTTGGTTTTTCCAAAAATGGAAAGAATCTATTTTCTTACCTTTCCACGCTATTAATCCGCATGGGGTTGCTTTCTTAGATCTCAACCCTCCACCTCAGTAAATCTCGGCCCTTTAAGGTAGGGTTTCCCTCTTCTATGCTCGAGGCTCTCTCCTACTGCCGCTGTTGAGGCTAAACGTCTAAGGGTTGTTAATTGTCGTCCATTCAGCGGGTCCCATAGCAATCATAGGACTCATCCACACCATCCAAATGCCCTGGATCACAAGATCACCCCTTCAACTCATTTTGCCATTAGTGGGGTTGTCATCTTCCCCGTACACGTGGGAGATCCACTTGCTCTGGATGTGGCCCATTCTCTAATCAGGGTCATTCATCTAGAGGACCCTAATGCCAGAAAATCATCCGTGACCTCTGATCAAAGCCATACACACTTGATTCGATTTCATGGCCATAAAAACATGATAGACTAAGCAACCAAAATCGTAACTAATCGGTGATTAAGAGCCGATCCTTCTAGATCTCCTTAAGGCTATAAGTAGCCTCTTTCCCTTTTAGAGCAACGGATTCAAAAAGGAGAGAAAAGAGAAAAATAAAAGGAAAGGAAAAAGAAAGAGAGAGAGAGAGAGAGAGAGAGAGAGAGAGAGAGATAGTGCGAGTCAAGCTAGAGGCGGTTGCGTCGTGTTGCAACCCGACTCGGTTGGTCACCCGTTTTGGGGAGAAATAGAAAGAGAGGAAAGAGCAGGGAGAGAGAAGTGAGATGGTGAGGGAAGGAGATAGGGAGATGAGAGTGAAGGAGAGAAGATAGTGTGGGTGATGGAAACAACATTCGAGATCGATTCAGGGAGGCAGGTTTGGGTTCCAACAAACTCGGGGCTGGGCACGTCGCAATCAAACCCTTCCTGCAATCGAAAACCGTCCCTGGTCAGGTACCCACACCCATTCTCTCTCTATTATTCTTGGATTCCACTCACTCGGTCGACTATGTCCCCTATCACCTCAACTCGATCATGAGTTGAGTGACTCAGCTGCACATTCCAGGGTGAAATCCCTGATCTGTCACCATGGCCATGGTCGGTTTACCTAGAGCGAGGCCCATCACTTTGAGCTGGCCTCAGGTTCGCCGCACCCAGCTAGCAGATGGGTCGTCTGGGTCGAGTCGCTACTGAGTCAGTGACTTGGGACCGTTTTAAGCTTGGAAATCCTGATTCAGTTGGGGCTGGGAAGCAACTCACCCCAGTTAACCAGAAGCCCGGCCAAGGGTGATCCAGATTTGCCATTTGGGAGCTAACCCGACCAGTTTTCCAACTGAGTCAACTCAATACTCTGTAGCGAGCTGACTCGGTCAGTTTCCTGACTGAGTCTAGTTGACTCCAATTATCTGTGAAATGGTTGGGTAACATTGGATTCAATGGAATCATTAATCAGACCTAGTGTTAATAGAACTCTTATAAACTAACTCAACTCATTGTTAGTTAAAAACCCCGACCGAGTCGACTCGGTTGTAACTCACTATTGTCTTATAACAGTTTCTCCAGGTACAACCAGCAACTATTTACCCTAGAAAACACTTCTACCTGCAATTTATCCAACCAAGATCGTTACATCCACATCTCAAAACAAGAGGAACTTTCAATCTAGGTGAGGGATATCCCACTTGGCTTCCTCATTCACGAAATTCTAAGTTCGCTTGAAATTAAATTTATAATAATATTTTGATTGTGTGGATAGTAATTATGTCTCTTCTAAATTTCAATCGATGATCATGCCCCTAATTCATTTTATAAAAATTGTGTTACACACATCATGCCACACTTAAAAATGCTTATATCTATGTACACTCCCACTGGATATATCATGAGGTAAGAGATCTTGTTTTCATCTGAAAAAAATGAATTGCTACTTTACTCTTATCCATGTTAGAATGGTCTTAGAATATCAAACATATTAAGGTAGTCCTTAGCTTTCTTATTTGGATGAAATACATGTGAACTATTATATTAACTTCTATGATTCATGACATACAATTGTCCTACAAATAATAACAATATGTTTAGGAGTAGCCTTGTATTCTCTATGTTTTCCTAAGTAATGGTTTGATTTGTACCTAACATTTTTAGAGCAGAAAAGTGACATGATGCTTCCATTACTTGTATCCCATAAGTTGTACAAAGAATGCCATGGGTGGATTACTACCTCACTTGAGAAGGATAGTGGACTTGTTTAGAATGCTTGAAATGTCACACTTATGGGCCCTCACTTGAGCCTAAAGAAATAAAAAGGATTTATATTGAGCCCATATTTAAATGCTAGACATTCTATTGTCTTGATTATGCTCATGAGAGAATCGTGTGAATCCTACGAAATGTGCATGAGCATCATGGTACATGACATTCACGCATGACATATGAGTTTTTCTGAGTGCTCGATGTAAGTCACACTCTGATTGAATTCCTGAAGGCTCTAGCACTTCAGTTAAACTCACAGAGCATGTACATTTGTGTCACTTTGGGCACTCTTTCTTTGCATGAGGCTTTTCCAGGATTAGACTCTCCTCGGGCGTACTCTGTGTACTTTTCCAGGAGATATCCTTAGGCGCACTCGTCTGAATGGCTTATTCTAGGCAGTTAATCTACCGCGGGCGGTTTGTATGGTCTTTTCCAAGTAGTCTACTACTGCGGGCGACCCTTTATTTTGACAGCTGGATGTGCATCCCCAGATCTGTGACTTGAGCATACATTCATACATCAATACATTTACATTTAAATTCACATTATCTTCAACATGATTGATTATGTCTGGTTTAAACTGTTTTGGAATGACATGGTATGCATGAATCCTTGTGGAAAATTCCCACTGAGTTTTCACTCACCCAATCATGCAGTTGCATCAAATAGATGCAAGGTTGATAATAGGTGGAGACCCCTAGAACGAGATTCCAAGGACGGCTGAGGTGGAGATTGGCAATCAGGGCCTTTGTGCCATTGCAGTTGAACCGTTGGAGATTGACTGATAATTTAGGATTTACTTGCTTTCATATTTCAGATTTTGTATCTTGTTTGAATTGTAATAAAATATTTCCCTTATTGCGAGATTTCATTTTGCTCCCATTTACATGTATTAAACTTCCTTTGTTGTTACTCATCATATCCTTAATTTATGCAGTAGTTACTTTACTTTGTGTCTTGAGAATTGTCATTAATTAGCTGTATGATAGTACGCTTTATAACGTAATACTCGAGTTCTTAATGAGGAGTGACTATCCTCGGGTTTTGAGAACTAGGGTGTTACACCTACCTATCTTATCTAGTGTTCGCAACCCCAAGTGCAGGGTCGCATAAAGTAATAACTCGGTAAGATCGAGGTCGAATCCACAGGGACTAAACTTGTACGTATTTTGAAAATAACTAGAACTAGAACTAGAAAAAACTTTAAATTGAAATATGAATAATTGAGAGTAATGATGAATAATGTTGATTAAAACTTATGAATTTAAAGGTGGGAACTAAGGTGCCAAGGATCCACTTGTAGCTATCAAGATGTTACCTTACTTGATTTAAGGAACACAATTGGAATTGAAGTCATATCCTATCCAATTCGAAGATATAACAGTTTAAATCAAATCTTAACTTTTCATTGACCTAATTCTTAATGGAGGAGAATTGTGATGATTGGAAAGTATTCCATTACCCTACCATGCCCAAGAGACGATGGTGAACAACAAGATTTATTAATTTTATGATCTCAAAATAAGAAAAGAAGATATCCAAAGCTATCACAACATCTATTGTAATTTGAGTCACAATAAATCATAAAACACTAAAAATATTCCTTTAATATCAAACTATAAATCAATGATGTTCAATACAAACAAGAATCAAAGTAAGATAATCATCCAAACACGCTACAAGCTTCGCCTCTTAGCCCTAGCAAAGAGATTTAGTCAACCATAAACATGATTGAAACTAAATCTCTTAAACAAAGCATGAAAAATAAACTGGGGAAGAAGAAAAACTCTTTGACGGCTGCTCCACCCTTGTGTTATGCTTCTCGAGACCTTTCTAAACCCTATAAGATGCTTTGGAGCATCCTAGGGAGTCCTATTTATAGTTGTAGAACTCCAACTTTCATACTGAGTTGGAAAAATCTAGAAACCGCCTCAAATTTACCCGCTCTGCGCAGTTTTTCAAAATAGACTTCCAAAAGTTTCATTTTTTAAACTCGGAGTTTCAAAATATGTTTTTTTTAGGACAATTTTTAGGATTCTTTTTCTTTTTTTTTTTTCACTTCAAATCTTCGATTCTCTTCATTCCTCACTTAGTTTCCTTAAATCTTTGGCATGTGCATTCTTTATTAATGACTTCCAAATCTCCAAATCTTCATTTAGTAATCTTTTGAGCACAAATCTTCCTTTTGGCATCAATTTTACCTAAAGCTTTTGAAATCACCTCGCACATAAAAACATGCATAATTAGATCAATTAAGCACTATCATGTTTAGAAAACCAAGGTATAAATAGGGAGAAATGTGCAATATTTCACACTCAACATCTAGCCGGATAATAGAGCGGTTAAATCAACATTCATATACTAAATAATTTGAACTTTAATTAAATTGGTTCCCACATGAAGCATCAAAGTTTTGATTGCAGGGAATTCAAAGCATCTATCATGCCCTTAGTCAACGATAGATCAATGGATTTAATAAATCCCTTATAAAATAGATAAGGAATCACTCTTAGTTTTCTCAAGCATCTAATGTGCTCAAAGTCGATAACGTATCAAAGTAAATAAAAAATATATCTTCATTTAAACCAATTATCAAAGAATTGTTTAACAATTAAACTAATTACTTGAATCAAAGTAGACTAAGATATTAAAAATAACTACAAGCTTTGCTTCACCTCTTAGCCCCAACTAAGAGGTTTAGCCAACCATAGACATGATTGAACTAAAACTCATAAGAAAACATAAAAACCAAAGAAGAACCGAGGATTGGAGAAGGACTCTGTAGAAGCTTTGCAACTCCTTGCTCTTTCTCCTCTACCTTAATTCATGTTCAGGAAGACTAAATTCACTCCGTTATATGAGAAAAATTCGCACCAACTTAGAACCGACTTTAATTTTACACAAATTTGTTACGCTTCAGTCGCATTGACTATGGAATATAGGAATATAAAGAGAAAGGTGATGGTTTCCTTCGTGGGTACGGGGGTTCGGTTCTCCGGCATCGCGTCTCGTCCTCCCCCCGGCAGAGGAGATAGAGGCTTCAGCTAACTACAGAGGTAGAGGCTTCGGCTGAAGAGATGGAAGTGGACGAAAATGAAGATTGTGCAACAAAGTGTTGTTAGTTCGCGGTTCCGTGCCGCTACTTGGTTGGAACCAGAGCTTATGCTTATGACATTGCTTCCGACGATCATCATTGATGGAGAGATCGAAACCATTTGCGCTTAGGATATCCTCTATGCCTGCTGCCCGGGCTCTTGCCTCTGCATAATCCCGTTTAGGGCTGGGATACCGGGCGAAGTACCGGCTCCAGACTGGCACTTCGTCACTACGTAAGGCACACGTTGGGTTGGCCTTTTATTAGATAGTAATAAAAGTTTTGAACTAATTAAGAAACAGGTTTTCAACCACACCATATATATGAAAGAGTATACAATAATAATGTATTTGGCGAATCAAATACCTTGCAACCGAACATATCTTCAGTTGCACCGAATTTCACTTCGGATGTAGCCGAATTTCATAAAAATATATCTGAAGACTCTATCTCCCTTAGGTCGCACCGAACTCTCCTTCGGTGGCACCTAACATGGCTTCGATCGCACCTAAGTGTCAAGCCAAATTTCTTCCAAAAATCATAGTTTCTTGATGGACTATTCTGTGCACATTTGGTTGGACCAAATTAACCTCAGGTGTGACCGGACAATCTGCTATTTCTGTTAATGTGCTTTGTAAACAATTCTTCATTAATAACCTCCAAATATTTACTTGGTCATTCTTTAAGCATTAAATCTTCTCTTTAATAATTCTTTTCATCTTCGCTCTCTAAATCACCTCACATGGAAAAACATATATAATTAGATCAATTAAGCACATATATGCTTATAAAACAAATGCATAATAAGGATGAAATGTATAATACTTCACACTCAACAACAAGTTCCATGTTACTTTGTGAGCTATTCGTCATGCACATTAAATACTTCCGTGATACATTATCATAATAAGTCAAGTAGGGTATAATTACAAGCACATAGTTATCAATTTAAAGTAAACATACACACAAATTCCACAATGATTGGGATAGATAAACTCCTATCAACATACTTAAAGTAGGAATTTAATCTAATATGTTATTAATTCAACAAAAGTCAGAATTACAGATTATGACATCGAAACAAATCCAACACAAGTAATGTAGACAATTATAATATAATTAAGGCATCATTAGCCATAGCTATCTTGGGCTGATAGATAGAAGCTTGGCAAGGATAGTCATCACCTCCAACTTATGAGTTCCTAAACCAATTGTTGATATCATTTCCTCTTCCGGTTCTAATCCAAAATCCTTAAACTCTCCTTTTCCAATTCAAAAAACTCACTCTCTCTACCTCACTCTCCCTATTCGTATATTTCCGTAGTGAGATTCATATGGAGAGAGGGGCTGACCACAAAAAGGTGTTCATAAACGATTTTTGGGGTTTAGTTGCCCTAAAAATGTAATTAAAGCTTACAATCACAAGGGCATAACCAATTTTGGCTATCGGGGCCTGATTTGTAATGACACAATCGATATAATCTATAAAACGGTCACCATTGACGGTGGTCAACACAATGCTTCACTCACCTCGCATTTTGATCACGTTGATCGATGAATACAGATGAAGAACCAATTTAATGGTGGATGATAATCGATCAAGGATGTGGCTTTAAGCTTATCAATAGGACAGTGGTTAAGGTTGATGTTTATGATTTGATCGCGAACTGATGGTCCGAAGTTTTCAACACTAAATACTTCCAAGATAGCATAATTAACTTCCATTTTAAGAAACATCTTGGACGTTCCATTCTCTACAAAGGGTTCTCTTCACACTCTCATGTGCCCCACTTATGGCTTAATGTTATACAATTTGTCCAACCATCTTGACCATCCAATCCACATATGATGACAAGCCCACTAAGGCAAGTGCTTTCTATAACTTCGTGGTCGACGACCCACTAACGAGTGGTCTAAAGCTCCACATATTCCATAACTAAGTGAGCCCCACATTTTCCACCATCAACTAGAAACAATACACAATTTTAAAAATAAGGGCAACATACTAACATCTTTCACGTCAGACATTATATTGGGCCCACTAGCCACATACACAAGCAAACTAAGAAAAAGCCTAATTATCTAATTTATGCATTTTAAAATAGGCTTCACTAAATGTAGTCCACTTGACTAGAGGTAGTGTTCAAGGGACACTGACCACTAGGCAATGGGCCTGCCCAACGGGTTCAAAGAAGGTTATCATGATGGGCTTCTCACTCTCTAACGATTGCTCTTAGTGTTGGGAGGAGTTGGGCATTAGGGTTTCTTCGTTTAGATGGGCTCATGGTCACCCATATTTTAAGACAACAATTGGGCAGCAAGATCTGTCCAATTCACATTTCACAAATTAGATAATACTCATTTACAAAATATGCCAGGAGGGCCTCATTAGATGAAGGGTAAGGCCCATACATGACAATCCACACTAAATGGCCCAGCTAAGGTTTTGGGCCCACCACCACCTGAGAGTTCATTTTCAGGTTTTAGATGCTACATTAAATGCCTTGTGAAAGTGGTGGACCCCACTGATGTGGCTCAACATAAATTTTATGTCAAATAAAATTTTAGTGAAAAAGTGGTTTTGGGCCATTTTTCAGTCAGTTTCATGATCATGTAGGGCCCACATCTGGTGAAAGGAAAGAGCAATCTTGTAGATCATGTATGGGCTTTAAAACTGAGTATGTACAATTTACGATGATGTCCCAAACATGGGTACTTGGGGAGACTATGCAGAAAATACAATACAAAAATAGTTGTCTCATTTTTTAGTACGTCCCACGATCACATGAGGCCACCTTTCGGCCTTCCGTCAGGTGCCCATGGTAGTCCTACATATGGAATTCAAAACCCATAATTTGGGCCCAACTGGATGCGAATACATAATTTTTGGCATAAGGCTAAACATGAGCATTTCAATTTTCAACACAAAATTTTCTGCACAATTGTGCCTGGCCCCATTTTAAGATCCGCTCCCTGATCATATGGGGTCCTCTTTAGCACAAGTAAAATATTATTTTTCTAGTTATAGGTATAGGCTAGAAATTTCAGGTGGCGGCCCATGCCTATCATGTACATGGGGTCCACCATAGAGGCTCAAAGTTGGTCCAAAATCTAGAAAATCAAATATATATAGTTTTAGGAATGGATCTGTCCCAACTTTGGGCCCATTTCTCAAACACTTGGGGGCCATTCCTGATGAAGGGTGGAACATCACAATACTTTGACATGTGTAATAAACATCCCTCATGGTGGGACCATTTGCTACATAGCATGGAGCCCCCATGAGGTGTCAAAGAGGCTTACATGCAGTGGGGCCAACACGCTAGTGAAGTATAGATAAAACACACACATCAATGCACATGATTTTTTAGATTGGATGGCCTAATAAAATATATAATCAAAAGTGGGTCTGTCACGTCCCAAACTTGGAAACCAGGTTCACAAAATTCTCGATCGCGGAATTCAGTGGTGACAGCCTCCGTAGTAGCCCATTCTCGGCTCCCAGCACCCATATAGCAGGTTCCGATCCTGGGATCCTATAAGGAGGATTTTCAACATCAATTTGATTCGTAATAAGCATAACCATAAGCATAACCCACGAACAATAACCAAGACACCATCACAAAATCCACTATGATAAAAAACTTTAAAGTACAATGCATAAAGGAAATACAATAACAAAATCGGAAGCTTAGAAGTCCGCTGTACGCTCCAATCTCAATGCTGCTGTGGCATCCTAGCATCACCTGCATGCGACGGTCGTACATAAGCTTACGAAAAGCTTAGAGGGTGGTGAGAGTGTGTGCGCAATATAAGCGTACTCAGAATGCAATATCAGAGTAATACGAAATATGCCGGCGAATCCATGAATATTATCAGCCGTTCTAAGGCTATGCGATGCAAGGCATGAATGCTTTTGACTATATCAAGGCCATGTGATGCAAGACGTGAATAATGTCAGCCATACCAAGGCCATGCAATGCGAGATGCAACTCAAGCATACCAGTCCTCATCCAAATCCACATATCAATGCAGCTCATCACTAGAGCATCAAATATCAGTACAGTTCTCACGTTAGACAATCACTAGGGTCTAGTACTGTAAGGCCCGTATCATAGTCTGTACCATTCTATAGGCTTCCACGATCTTTCCGATCAAATTTCGGCAACCCTCAAACTGTATCCGACGTTTGCACTCGATCTTAAGCCGAGTCCTACATACCAAAGTCGGTTTGACCCGAAACTTATACCCTAGCGACCGCGCCGTCGTCGTGGTTCTAATGTTGCATCTCATGCATCGATGTGATACCCAGGCCAGGAGATGTGGGTAAGCGTTTATTTCGAAGAAACATCACGCGTTGTGAATTCTGAGAGAATCTCTACAACATGTCTCATCAATCAAGTCAAGTACACCCTACATACATAATGCCACCTCACCCTATCACAAGTACAAGTAACCATTACCTCTTTTTCCCTAAGTCAACTCTCTCTTTCCCCACCCATTCCACCTTTACACAAATTTCAACCCAACCCATGCTTTCCCATTCCCACCCCTTACAACAACCACTCCATCCATCCCTTTTCATCCATCATTTATTTCTCCCTCTCATTTCTATCTTCACTCTCCAACCCCAAGAGCAAACACCCAATGTCCAAGCTCTCTCCCAAATCCAAGTGTGGCCTATTTTCCTACCCTCTCATCTCTCATCTCAACCATTCATTCATCATCAACCTCCATCAAGATTGAAGATAAGGAGCCTAGTAGTCCAAGGAACTAAAGGAGAAGGCCAATAGGTGGGTGATCCACCGTTAATTTTAAATCTTAGGGCCTACTTGATATGGGACCCACATGATGTATGCATTGTCTAAGGTAGGGCCTAATAGTGGCGGGGTCCCTCCCCTTCTCATTTTTCTCTCTCTCTTATGGATGTCGGTGTGCGTGTGTGGCCCACCATGAAGTATGTATTTTATCCATGTCGTCCACTGAGTGGCCCACATGGCAGTCCGTTTAGATGGGCCCGAATGAAGGAAAACACAAATATCAGCTTGATCCAAGAGTGTGGCCCACCTGACGTGGGGTCACTGTGTTGTGTAGGGTCATCCAAACCATCCATTCATGTGGGGCCTACCAAGTTGGATGTGTCCCTTTCATCCAGGCCGTCCAGCGTCCCTGGACGCTGGACGCTGCCACTTGCACTATTTCACACACACACACGTGTATATATATAAAATGCATATAATATATATAATGCTATATAATATAATATATTATATTAAATAAATGCTATGGTGGGCCACTCCTATGTGGGACCCACCTTTAATATGTTATCTGCACCGTCCAAATGGATCTGGACGGTGAGTATGGGCAGCCTCCTCCTTAATAGTACTATATTGGTGGGCCACAATGTGGACTGCACCATGATGTATGATCATATCTGCACTGTCCAGTTGTTGGATGGTGCAGCAGATATGTTATCCAGACTGTCCATCCAATGGACACGGTCATGGACCCCCCATGATGCATGTATTGTATCCCTGCCATCCAAATGTTATGGACGTGGGGACCACCGTAATGTATGGGTCTTAACCACACCGTCCAGATGGCTGGACGGTGGGCCCTACACCCTGATGTATTGGTTTATCTAAACCATCCATCCATTTGGCTAGCTCAAGGCTTAAGACTAAAAATAAGACAGATTTAATATTAAGTGGACCACACTGCAGAAAACAGTGGGATGAACGTCCACCATTGAAAACCCCTTGGGTTACAGGGTTTTGGACCAATATGATATTTATTTTTCCTCTATATCCAGGTCTTTATAACCTTATGCATAGACTGCATGGAAAATAAATATATGGTAGGCCCACTGGAAATTTAACTGTGGAAATCATTATCACCACTGCCATTTGTGGTATGGTCCAGATGATCCTTTGGATATGATTCATTTTTTTTATAATGCTATAAAATGATCTCTAACAATGGATGAATGGCGTATTGGAATCGGCTCATTGATCGGCCCATTCAACTCGGCCCATTTGATTCGGCCCATTTGATTCGGCCTATTGATTCGGCCCATTTGATTCGGTCCATTTAATATGTCTCGATGTTATATATATATATATATATATATATATATATATATATATATATTGGCCCATGAGTGAGGCCCAATGTAATGCATATTGCCCCATAAGCGAGGCCCATGATGATGTATATTAGGCCCTTGTATGAGGCCATGGGCCCATTATATAATTGGCCCTATGAGCGCCATTCCTTGGGAACAATGTTGGTTAAAGGTCCACATTGATGGGCAATAATAGTTGAATGTCCACATTGTGACCTTCCCTTAGGCCTTGTTAGGCCCATTCTCATCATTCGTGTAACAGCCTGGATTTTTGCCAACCTGGGATTAGACGTCCTTAGGCAATGGGCTACTCGTAACACCTCATTAACTTGTCAGAACTGAATCCCACAGTCTAAGATCGCTTCTGAACCCATTTCCTTCACAAATCCAACCCTTCACCACCTTGTTCTTTCAATTTTTCTAAGTACTTTCACCCTAGACACTATCTTAAACTAGCCAATTAGTATAACTTGGATCACTTTATATACAAACTGTAAAGGACTAAGTACCACCTCAGACAGAAATCACTTAGGATTAAATCCTTTAGAAATGAGACAAAGTAACTAAGTGCTAAGCTAGATTAGCTACGAAATCCGTTTGAATTGCTTTAAATACGATCTGCAAGACCCAAAACTTGTAGAATCATTGACGCTAGGTTACCGTAAAACCTAGGATCAAACTCATTACCCGACTGCTCTCGGGAGCACTTTGAAACTCCGTATCTGATCTAGACCGCACGTCGAAAGTCTGAATAACTCAAAGTTAAGGAATTAGGACCGCCTCGCTGGGCTTGATAACCATATCGGAAATCAAATCCAAACAGTGTCCCACGACTGTTCGCTTGAGTCCGGAGCGAGAGAGTGTGAGAACACTTGTTTTTTTTTTTACAAAATAAATATCTTGAATAGTAATCTGAGACTCGTCGCTTGCGGATCAGTATTAAGCAACCAGACCATTAGAATCTGACCAAATTACACCCTCGAATCAAGAAAAATTTCATAAACATTTACATGTACTCGGAATCTCCGATCGAGATCCACTGACCGTTGAACTGAAACTGGTCCGCCACGCGTGATCTGAGAACCCTACTGGAACGAAAACTTAATGGAACGTAGATCCGGTATTTGTGAGCTTAAGTCCGACCTTTGGCTTAGGGAGGCCCGCCAGAAGTCCTCCGTTGAGCTGAAACTGGGTCACTTTGGTTATAACATAAGTATACTTTGACCTGGAGTCTATTTTGTTGAAATTTTAGACTATATAAGGACCTTAAACCTTCTCTCATTGCAGCCATACGAATTTGGGAGAAAACCTAGGAGAGAGAGAGAGAGAGAAAAGAGAGAGAAAGTGAGAGAGAAGTGGGAGATTCTTCACTGCTGTTCTTCCCTGCCGTATCCAAGCTCAACCGCTCCATTCTCATTGCGTTCCTGGCGATTCCAGCTCCGTTTCTAGGTAAGAAACCTTAAACCTAATCTGTTTTGGGGCTGTATAGGTTGTAGGTTATGAAATAGCCAACCTATTTCATTCTCTAGGTTGCCAAACTGTCGAATACGGAAGCTTAGCAAACCTACCGACTCTGTTACGATTCTACGATACAAGGTGCGGACTTTAGGTGTATAGGTTATAGTTTTCAGCACTTTCAATGTCAGATAATAATAGATTCATGATCTGCATGCAATTGCACATGTACAAAGTGCTTTCCGATTTCTGTTTCGATTAAAGATGTAAATTATAGAATTTTACATATTCTAGGTATTCGTAGAAAATACCGTATACGTATATTTTTTGGAAATGTGTTTGACATGATTATTTGTTGTATGAATATACAATATATAGATAAAATACTTATTTGGCGAATGGATTCGCCCAAATACATGTTTTACTAATATACACTATGTATGTAGAAATACTGTATTTTAGAAAGTACTGTATACATATGTATTTTAGAGATGTGTTTACCATGATTATTTGTTGTATAAATATATTATATGTGCATAAAATATTTTCTTGGCGAAAGGACTTGCCCTAATACATGTTTGCTAACATACACTAAGTATGTTGAAATAGTATATGTTAAGTGTTTGTGAAAATGCTTGTGTGAGTAAGTGTTTGGATGTTGATGCCTTAGGAGGGTGTTAAGATGGGATTCTCAACTACCTTAGAGACATGTATGATTTACTCCATGAGGTTGTTTACTTAAACCGCTTACTTGTGAAATATATGTGCTTGTATTCCTATTTAAGTAGTGCTTTATAACATGCTCTACAACATGCTTTATAACATGCTTTATAACATGCTTCAGGACATGCTTACTTATATGCTTGAATTACTTAGTTTATCATGCTTTACTCCACATGCTACGAATAAGGTTTGATTGAGTTTGGGACTATGTCTATAGTCCAGACAGTCGGTACTAAACTTGAGATTGTGGTTGAGTTTCATGTCGCCACGTAAGATGTGTTTGGTGAACCCGAGTCGTACGTCAGTTGGCGACAGTGGTTAGGCCACGCGAAGTGTTTATGCACTTCATGTCGTCCAATTAATTGTGCGCTCGAGCTACTCAGGCTCGTCATGTAACCCGATGTGTCTAATGTATGTTCACCATGTTTGGTCGCTACTACTTGAACCTAGGGTACCAAACTTACCAGTGAAATCCCTTTTAACCATGGTACCTCGATCCGCTAAGACTCATGAGCCAGGCATGGTGGTATGGGACACCGCGGTCGAGCTGTCGGCCTACGCTGGGGCCATGTGCCTCCCCGTAGTGACCAAAGTGAGCAACCCGGACTTATGAGCCGATTATGGTGGTATGGGACACTATATTCGAGCTGTCGGCCTACACTACTTGATGGGTGATGGGGGAGTGGTGCAACGATTCCGTGTAATAGCCCTGGCAGCCCTAACCGTATCCGGTGTAGTGACCTCGAGCATACTCTAAACCTACGGTGAGGTGTTGAGCCTTCCCGTAGTAACAGATTATAAGCTAGGCCTGTATTGATAAGGTGATGGGGGAGTGGTGCAACGATTCCGTGTAACAGCCCTGACAGCCCTTACAGTGACCTAGAAACACACCTTTGTATGAGATTGTCTAGGACTGACGACCCTAGAATGGATCATGTTTGGGAATGATACAAGGGAGGTACCTTAGTTTCCCAATCCTGCTGTTTGAAATGACATAATAACAACTCGGTAATCATACTCATCATGCATTGCATGTGCCTAGAAGATGTGGAGCACTGAGGGATGAAAGCATGCCGCGAATGAAGAGGGTGTTGCATGAGGGAGTATGTCGGTGAGGGCATACATCATGACTGCATTCATACTTGCATTAATAAGAGTAGTTATGAGTGTTTGATTTTACTGCTTTATCATTACTGCTTGACTGAATTGATAACATGTTAACCTATGCTTTACTGTTCCACTGAGTTGATCACTCACTCCCACGTTACGGGATGGTGTTGTACACACCAACCAGATTTGTTGAGTTTCATGTGATGACGATGCTTATGAAGCAGAGCCGGACTGCTTCTATGATGATGAGGAGGAGTTCTCCTATCTGTATCTCTCTGGCAGGTCTATGAAGACCTATTATTGTATTGACGGGGCTATGGTACTTGGGATAGAAGACATTACACTTCCTCACATTAGGTATATTTTAGACTTGTACTGTAATTATTTAACCTGGTAACTTTATCACACTCTGGAGACTCATCACTGTTTTTATATTATATATATCTATCACAGTCTTAAAACTTGCAATTTAACTTGTCTCGAGTATGATATCTTTGTTTTGGCTTAATCTCACTCATGTTCAATGTACTAATACCGACTACATTCAAACATCATTCATTTTGTTGCATAAGTGATGTTCTAGAACTCGGGAGTTGAGTTTATGCTCGACCCCCAATTTTCGGGATGTTACAATTCACTAGTGGGTTAACCCAAACGCTTGGGCCCCATTGATTTTAATTGTTCCATCATCGGTCGTCCATCTATGGCCCTGCCTTGGGTTGAGGTTGATTATCGATGCCAATTATTGGGGCCGATTGCCGATACCTGCTTCCGTTGCCGATTATGAGTTTGTGACAACATAACATCATGATACATGCCCATACGCATCATTTGTATGTTTGTTATGAGATGTGATTGGCCATTGCATATGCCACAGTGCAAGTGGTTTATGGGACTCCCTGATAGGTGGAGTTATCCCACATGAGCGCATGGTATACGTAAGATTGATGCATAATTGGACTACGTGACTCATGCACTTTGCATTTGTGTGATTGTGATTACTATATGCCCTAACGACATCAGGGTCATAGTCTCCACAGACACATCGTGGATGGCCGAATTGGATACCAAAAATACTGTTTCTAGCATTGGGGCACCATAGATGTCCCTCGGTGAAAATCCCTAAACCTGATGGTACTAGAGGATGACTCCAACGTCGAGACCGAGTGGATACATGAGCGTACGAGGGTCATATACCAATAGGCCGCGTCTCCCACTGTGTTGTGGTCAGTTGAAAAGGGGTGTGACCTTACCCGCCTAAGTGAGGGAGCAATTTCTAAGTTGAGTCTGACCAGCTTGAGGAATAGGTCCGTTATCGACGAGCTGGGCCCGATATTGGCAGGCTGATAGTGAAGTCTCTTTTACTCACCCAGTCGTGTGCTCATATAGGGGCGATAAGCTGGCGTAGAGTGTACTAGACCTCGGTGATTATCCAGAGTGAGAACTATATTGATATTTGATGCTCTAGCGATGAGCTGCATTGACGTGTGGATTTGGATGAGGACTGGTGTGCTTGAATTACATCTCGCATCGCATGACCTTGGTATGGCTGACATCATTCACTCCTTGCATCATATGGTTTTGATATGGCCATAACACTCATGCCTTGCATCGCATAGCCTTGGTACGGCTGATGATATTCATGGACTTACCAGCATTTTCGCATTACTCTGATATTGCAAACTTGCATTTCTACCATATGCACATACTTTCACCACCCTCTAAGCTTTCTATAAGCTTATGCATGACCGTTACATGCAGGTGACGCTAGGCAGTAGCAGTTCAGGAGTAGGAGCGTGCTGCAGAGCTTCCAGAGTTTTAGCTTTATTGTCTTATATTTCCCTTCATACGCATTGTACCTTAAAGTTTTTTATCATAGTGGATTTTGTGATGGTGTTCTTGTGGTTATTATTCATGGGTTATGCTTATGGTTATGCTCATTACAAATCAAATTGATGTTAAAAATCCTCCTTGTAGGATCTCAGGATCGGAACCTAGTAATGGGTATCAGGAGCTGAGAATGGGGTTCTACGGAAGCTGTCGGCGCCGAATTCGGCGATAAAGAATTTTGTGAGTCCGGTTTTCGAGTTTGAGGCATGACAAGTACACTTTACGCCAGCTTGTCGCCCCTATCCGAGCACACAACTTGGTAAGTGGAAGAGACCTCACTATCCTCCTGCCAATATCAAGCCCGGCTCATCGATAGCGGACCCATTCCTCAAGCTGGTCAAAGTCAACCTATATATTGCCCACTCACTCAGGCGGGTAAGGTCACACCTGTGAGGCCCGTATCCTAGTCCGTACCGCTCCTTAAACTTCTATGGTCCTCCCGGTAGAATTCTGGCAAATCGCGACCTATAATCGACATTTGCACGTGACCTTAAGTTGCACTCTGTCATTCCGAGTCGAGTCAACTCAAAACTTGTACCCTTGCAATCGCGCCATCGCCGCGGTTCCAACGCCGCGTCTCGCGCGCCGATGCGATACCCAAGCCAGGAGTTGTGGGCCCGCGTATATTTCGAGGAAACGCCGCTCGTTGTGAATCTTTACAACCATCACATCAATCAATTAAAGTATAACCCATCACTCTATCCCATCCCTAAGTACACAAGCCATTCCTAAGTCAACTCTCTCTTACACAACCCATACTACCCATCACCCATCACTCCATCTATCACCCATCCCTCTCTCCTTACATCTCCTTACTCTCTCATTCTTTCTACCATTTTTTCCAAGCAACCCGAAGGAGAGAAACGTTTAAGCTAAGGAGAGAAAAGAGAGGAGCCTAGTGTGGCCGACTTCCTACCACCCAATCTCCCATCCTAACCATCCAACCTTCATCAACTTCCATCAAAGGGAAAGCCAAAGAGTTTAGGAGTCCAAGGAGCCAAGAAGGAGCGAAATCGGTGGGTGCTCATAGCATTAGATCTTAATTTTGATGTAAGGCCCACTTGTGATGGGACCCATTTTTCATGTACGTGTTGTAAGCAAGAGGGGCCCGTAAGGGCGAGGTCCCTCCTCCATCGCTCGTCTCTCTCTCTCTCTCTCTCTCTCTCTCTCTTTTTGATGTGTGGCCCACCTGATGATACACATATGATGATTCAGACCATTCGATTGCGGGACCCACCTTGTTGCCCGTTTGGCCAGACCCCGTTTTGAAGGAAAAACCATAAATATCACTTGACCTTTTATGGGGTGGCCCACATGCGTGGACCCCACCTATCGACGCTGTCTGTCCCTGGATAGACCTGGATGGAGGGGTATTATAAATACCAGCTTGCTATAGCTGGTGGGCCACATGCGTGGACCCACTAGACGTTAATCCAGACCGTCCGCTAGCAATTATCCAGGGTCTGGATGATTCATATATATATATATAATATTATATATATGCAATATAACATATCTGTATAGCTGGTGGGCCCCACATGGGACCCACCAGATGTAGTGTTTTATCCCTCCCACCCACCGTCCAGTGGATTGGATGGTGGATAACCCACCATGATGTATGTGTTTTTACATCAACATCATCCACTATTTTGACGGTGGAAACCCATTGACTGGCGTGTCTGATCCAGACCGTCCAGATGAGGTGGGGCCCACCCTAATGTATGTATTGTATACTAGCCGTCCATTTGGACGTGCTGGAGGGGGGGGGGGCAACCGTGATGTATTTGTTACCCCAGCCGTCTACCCGTGTGGCTGGACGTGGGGCCCACCCACACATGTTACACGTGTGGGGTGGGACCCCATCGTGATGCGTGAGTTTTGTATCCACCCCATCCATTGGTACAGACGGTGGATCCCAGTAGCTATGCTGCTGTGTGGACGTCAGTAAGATCGGTGGAAATGATCCGAGGTATGTGTTATGTCCACACCATTCATCCATTCAGCAGACGTGTCGATCTCTTGAGGAGACGTGTCAATCGGTGGATGACATATTTGATGAACTTAAGTCTGACTTTGCTGCTGACCTTGATTATCAGCCTTCTGATTTTCATTCGCTTTTGGGATCTCTTGAGGAGAAGGTAGAGGGTATACATGTGTCCCAAGAAATGTAATTTAAATATATGCGCAAATATCTTAGGCGCATTAACAAGGGACTTCATCAAATTGATCCTTCCATACCCGCTCCTTCTAGTTCTGATTAGTTTTGAATTTCTGATATGTAATAACTTTCATACTTGAATTTCTCTTGCTCTATATGCTTAGACATGTTTTCGTGTTTTTGTGGACATGTTTAATGGTTATCTTGCACTTACTTCTTATTCTCATTAATCAATGCTCTTATTCTACTCTTATATTTCCGTCATATGTTCTTTCCTTTGTCATATTGTGTCAAAAAGGGGGAGAATAATTTGTATTGTATGTTTATTCTATGTAATGGAAGTTGGAGTGGAAGTTGTTGTGGAGAATATGTGGGGAGAAGTGTGGTTTTTTTTGCAAATAATTTCTTCTCGTCACTTGGATTCTATAGAGTATTGTATTAAGGGGGAGTATTGATTTATGCTGACCAGTTTTTAACTAGTGCATGATTCTTTATTGATCTAACTGGTGCATGATTCTTTATTGATCTAACTGGTGCATGATTCCTAGGTCTTGGTTTATTTTGTCATAAATTTGACAAAGGTGGAGATTGTAAATGCTATCTTATCTAGCTCCTAGGATTGTCAAATTTTGTTATGCAAAAACCTCTTGGAATCTGTATCTTGTTTAGTAGTTATTGTAAGATCAACTTCATGTCATCCTTGCCAATCTTTTCTACATTCAAGTTCAAGATCAAGTCATGCAAGTACAACATCAAGAAGTTCACTTAAGTACAACATCAAGACAAGAAGTTTAAGTACAAGATCAAGAGGTTCAAGAACAATAAGTTCAAGTACTATATCGAGTCTTCAAGCTTCAACTTCTTCAAGAGAATGATATGGGATGAATCAATCTCATAAGTAAGGTTTGTGTGACCTTAGACTGACCTTAGGATAGGTCATACAATATGATAAGTCATTTGATGAATTTATAGGTCATTTTTCGACCAGTCCTAGTCATGGTTTGACTAGTCCAGACATTAGCTCGACCAGTCCAAGAATTCCCTTGACCAGTCAAAGGTTTGTTGTGAATTTTTGGGATTTTTTGTTGGACCCTTGACCAGTCCTGGAGATTGCTCGACCAGTTGAGTGAACAGTGCTTGACCGATCGTGCAGGCTCGACTCAAAGTCCAGCAACATTTTTGGGTCCCACTCGACCAGTCGAGTGCAAGGCTCAACCAGTCGAGCACGCCACTTGACCAGTCGAGCAAGCCACTCAACCAGTCGAGTAGTGATCTTATCTTATCGCGCCAGAAATTTTGAAAAGTTGTTGGTCCTTTGACCAGTCGAGCTGACCACCAGGCCAGTCGAGTGAACAATATTTTTGCCTATAAATTGAGAACGACTTTCAGAGTTTTTTAATTCAATTCAAAGCTATTCAAGTCACAACTCTGTGAAACTTGTCCCCACATTCTAGAAGCTAATTGGTTAGTATTTAAGATTCTTTTAATAACTTTTTTGTATTTGATTTTAAGATATCTATTTAATTTTATTTCTTTTGAAAAGGGAATATTGATTTTACCCTTTGTGAGATCAAAATCAAATCAAGCTAGCCTAGGTTGTTTTAATCTAAAAATCATTTAGACCTAAAAACCCTTTCATATGTGAGATTGGACATTGAACATCTACATCGAATTGATTCTATCGGACTTCATCAGAAGGAGAATCTTCAGATAAGTACATTTCAATTTTCTGTATTTAGTTTGTAAGATTGCCAGAAAATCTTTCGTTTTTGGTTTTGACTGAGATAACCAGAAAATCTCCGTGAGTGGGGTTTTTAATTGTGGTAGGCCTTTTCAAAACACAATTGTGAAGGTTTTGGGTGAACCTTAGAAAACCTATTTCATAGTGAAAGCCAATATCCCGTAGGGGAGGATATTGGGAGTGGAGTAGTTATGTGGCTGTTTTCTAACAGTTGGTGTACACACAAGCGAACCACTATAATTGATGGAGTTGTGGTGAATGTTTATTTTTATGCATTTGTGGTGAATGATTGTAATTTTCTTGCTGTACATGTGGTGCATGTTGTAATAGTAGTAGAAATTTATTTCTATTTTATTATTTTTTCCTTTGTATCAGTTTGGGATTTTGATACACAGACCGTTCTAGAAATCAGGTTGTCCTACCATAAGCCATTGGTTCTTGGTGTAAGGTTGTCCTTAGAACAACATCTGTATTAATCTCTCAATACTTGTGCATTTGTGGTTGCTATTTATTTCTGCTATTTGAGATTGATAAGTGTTATCTTGTTCTTGTTCCTTCTTTATTCCGCATTTAAATTTTAATTTGGCATAGTCCTATTTACTCCCCCTCTAACACTTTTAGCTCGGCCTTTTTAGGATCCACTATGATGTATATTGTATCCACACCGACTAGCAGTAGGCATGCACGCTACTGGACAGTAGTGTGTTGACACCCACCATTGAAAACTTTCTGGACCCACTGTACTGTTTATAGGTGGCCCATATCCATCAAAGGCCCACCCTGTTGCATGTATTCTCTGTCCATCTGTCTTTTTGGACAATAGGGCTGGCCTGCGAGGCCCATCTTGATGTATATGATATACATGTGAGGCCCATTGTTGCAGCGCACTTGACGTATATGAGGCCCATAGTGATGTGTTTGAGGCCCAGGTGGTGAGGCCCATAGTGATGTATTTGAGGCCCATGGGTTGTGGCCCATTGTGATGTATACGAGGCCCTGATATGAGGCCCATTGTGATGTGTTTGTGGCCCATGCAATGCGGCCCACTTGATGTATATGAGGCCCATGTGATGTGGCCCATTGTGATATGTGCAGCCCATTGTGATATGTGCAGCCCATTATGTTGTATGTGAGGCCCTTATGTGAGGCCATGGGCCCCACTATATGTTTGGCCCTATGAGGGCCACTCCGTGGGAGCAATATTGGTTAAATGTCCACATTGATGGGCAATGATGGTTGAATATCCACATTGTGACCTTCCCTTAGGCCTCGTTAGGCCCATTCTCATCAATGCCGATTATCGAGGCCGATTATCGATGCTGATTATCGGTGCTGATTATCGATGCTGATTATTGGTGCCGATTATCGATGCTAATTATCAGTGCCGATTATCGATGTTAATTATTAGTGCCGATTATCGAGACGGATTATCGGTGCAGATTATCGACGTTGATTATCGGTGTCGATGCTGATTATTGAGGCTGATTATCGATGTTGATTATCGGTGCCGGTTATCGATACCGATTATGAGTATGTGACAACATAGCATCATGATACATGCCCATAAGCATCATCTGCATGTTTGTTATGAGATGTGGTTGACCATTGCATATGTCATAGGGCAGGTTGTTTATGGGACTTCCTGATAGGTGCACGGTATGCGCAGGATTGACGCATGATTGAACTGTGTGACTCATACATCTTGCATTTTGTGAAATGACTACTATACGCCTTAGCAACATTAGGGCCGTGACCTCCACAGGCATATTATGGATGGACAGATGAGACACTGGAAATCTTTTTCCACATGGGGTGTTATAGATGTCCCTGGGTGAAAGTCGTTAAACTTCTGTGGCCAAGAGACGCTCCAACGTCTAGACCGAGTGGATACATGAGCGCCCAAGTGCTGAATACTAGTAGGCCACGTCTCCCACTATGTCGTAGTCAGTTGGAAGGTGGTGTGGCCTTACTCGCCCGACGGTAAGGGGCATAGCTAAGCTGAGTTTGACTAGCTCATAAATGGGTCCGCTATCGAGGTGCCGTGTAGGCATTGACTGACTATTGGCTAGGCGGATAGTGAGGTCTCTTCTACTTGAATGGTTGCGCGTCTAGTGGGCAACGATCACGTGTAGAGTGTACTAGACCTCGGTGATGATCCCGGAGATGTACAGTACTAATATGTGGACTTATTGAGCAAGAGTTGCATACTCAGCATTTTACTCATTCATTCACTATCCATTCGGGCTGGTGGTGCTCAACTAATTATTGTGTACCTTTGTAATGGCCAGAATTTCGGTTGGGGTACGAGATTAACTTGAGATCAAGAGTCTACCACATTGAGTCTGGCTATCCAAATTTAGGTATGGGACTGGTTTGGATAGAAGTCCTTTGTGATGTACCCCATAGCCTGCGATATTACATATTATCATCCCATTTTCACACTCCAACTTGGTCATTTCATTCGCACCTCATATTTCATTACATATGCAGCATATGGTATTTTTGATTGCTATGTTTTCGCATTTATATGGCCTAGATGAGGTTGACGGTATTCATGGACTCATTAGGATTTGCATATTGCATTGAATCCTCAGTATTTAATGTTTGGCTTTTTATGTCTCCGCATTGCATAACTGATCTGCATTGCTTCCTTAGTATATGTTATTTGCCTATTATTTTTTGCATCGCATAGCCTAGATAAGGCTGATGGTATTTATGTACTTACCAGCATGTTTCCGCATTGCTCTGATATTACATACTTAGCACTTATCTTGCGCACACACTTACACAACAATCTAAACTTTTTATAAGCTTATACATGATAGATGCGTGCAGGTGGCGTTAGGTCGCAGCAACGTTGAGCTTGGAGTATGCAGCTATCTTCTGGAGCATTGATTTTTTATATATGTATTTCCCTTTCAGCACTATATTCAACTGTTTATATTAGTGGATATGTGATGATGATGTTTCCTTTATGATTTGGGTAAACTTGTAGTTATGCTTCTTATGAGATAAATCTACGTTGAAAAATCGTCCTGGTAGGATCCCAGGATCGAAATCTGGCGTATGGGCACTGAGAGCCGAGAATGGGGTACTATGGAGGCTGTCGGCATCGGATTCGGCCATCGAGAATTTTCTGAGTCCGGTTTCTGAGTTTAGGGCATTACAACACCCCTTTCCAACCGACCACGACACAGTGGGAGACGCGGCCTATTGGTACACGGCCCTCGTGTGTTCATGTATCCACTCGGTCTTGAAGTTGGAGTCATCCTCTGGTATGATTAGGTTTAGGGATTTTCACCAAGGGACATCTTGATGCCCCAATGCTAGTAACATTATTTCTGGTGTCTGAACATGTCATCCACGATATTCCTGTGGAGGTCACAGCCCTTATGTCACTAGGGCGTACAGTAATCATGTCACAGATGCGAGATGCATGAATCACACTGTCTGGTCATGTAGCAATCCTGCGAGTACTGCGCACTCATCTGGGCAACTTCTATCAGAGACTCCCATAAACAATTTGGGTAATAGCATATGTTATGATCAATCACTCCTCATATCAAGCATACATATGATGCGTATGGGCATGAATCATGGAGTTATATTAAGCATGTTATATGGTGATGAATTATCTTCATAACGAAGATGGCCCTAGATGGCCTACACATAACAAGTATGGGCCTAACAATGGGCCTTAGGGAGAGTTACAATGCGGACATTTAACCATCATTGCTCTTACAATGTGGACATCAAACCATCATTCTCCCAAGGCATGGCCTGCCATAAACATCATTACATACATCATGGTAAAATCACACATGGCAATGGACCTCATATACATCACATTCAGCCCCACACAAAGGCCTCATATACGTCTCATTGGGCCTCACTCATGGTCCTTATATACATCACATTGGGCCTCATCCCATGGGCCTCAAATACATCACAATGGGCCTCATATACATTAAGTGGGCCACATCACATGGGCCGCACCAATGGGCCTCATATACATTAAGTGGGCCACATCACATGGGTCGCACCAATGGGCCTCATATACATCAAGTGGGCTTCATCATATGAGCCAATATATATATATCACATGGGGCCTCATCAAATGGGCTGCAATTTCATCAAGGTGGGCTTTAACGAATGGGCCACAAATACATCAAGGTGGGCCTCATCACATGGGCCACACCAATGGGCCTCGTATACATCAAGTGGGCCACATCCACGAACGTCACAATGGGCCTTGCCATCTACACCATTCATCTATTTTAGAGATCTTTTTAGAGCATTACCCAAAAATGAATCACATCAGAAGATCATCTAGACCATACCACAAATAATAGTAAAGAAAATGATTTCCACCCTTAAAATCAACAGGGCCCACAATAATGTTTATTTTCCATCCAATCTGTTCATACGGTCACAAAGACCTGAATCAAGAGGAAAACAAATATCATATTGATCCAGAACTCCTGTGATCCTTAAAGGATTTCAATGATATCCGTTTAATCCCCCACTGTTATTTGCGGTGTGGTCCACCTGATAGGTGGATCACATACATCATACAGGACCCATAGAGCTTGCAGACGTCAATAGAGCAGCTATTGCTGCTCGTGGGTCTGCTGGTCCACCGTCTAGATAGACAGTCTAGATAATACATAGCGGCGGGCCCTACATCCTGGGGTGGATGACCTTGATAGAACACATACATCACGGTGGAGTCCCACCATCCTATGCTGGATGGTGTGGATCCCACAAGTGCCAGGTGGATCCCACCGTCTAGACAGTGGACGGTGCGGATGTAAGATACATACTTCAATGGTGGGTCCCACACTGCTTGGTGATGTTAATATAATAACTATATAGCTGCTGTAAACATACACCAGCCAATCCCTTTTCTAGGCAGGTGGGTCCCACGTGGGGCCCACGACATATACCTGTATATATATAAATAATACATTATATTAATATTAATAATAATATTATTATTATTATTTAAAGAATCCAGCATCCAAATGGCTGGACGTCTAGACTGACGGTGGGATATAACATACCTCATGGTGCCCACAGAGCTTGCCGACATCAAGCAGCAGCTATGTTGTTGGCCGTATGGACGGTCCAGATAAAACACATGAATGAGGTGGGTCTACACGTGTGGCCCACCACAGCTTTAGGATAAAGCTGATATTTGTGTTTTCCTTCATCTGGGCTGGCCCAAAAATGGGCAGCAAGGTGGGCTCCATAAACCGGATGGTCTGGATTTTTGATCACATCAGGTTGGCCACACACATATATCACCATAAAAAAGAGAATGAAAGAGAGAGAGAGAGAGAGAGAGAGAGAGAGAGAGAGAGAGAGAGTGTGTGTGTGTGTGTGTGTGTGTGTGTGTGTGTGTGAAGGGGAGGGACCCCGCCACTATGAGGCTTCCCTATACTAAATACAATGCACACATCAAGTGGGTTCCACTGTAAGTGGGCCCATAAATAGAAATCAACAATAGAAATTCAAAGATCACCCACCGATTGTCTTCTTCTTTGGCTCATTGGAATCCTTTGCTCCTAAGCTCTCTCTTTAAGGGTTGATGATGAAGATTGAAGGGTTGGATGGTGAGATCATGGGGTAGGAAGTGGGCCATACACTAGGTCACTCTTTGGGAAGAGCTTGGACGTTGGCTCTCTTAGGTTGCTTGGGAGTAAAGAGAGAAATGAGAGAGAGAGAAGTCATGGGATGAAAAGGTGATAGAGTGATGGGTGATGGGTGTAAGGAAGGGATGGGTGGAGAGAGAGAGAGTTGGCTTTGGGAATGGGAGAGAGATGGATAGGGTATGGGTTGCTTGTACTTGTGATAGGATGTGTACTTGATTGATTGATGTGATGGGTTATAGCGATTCTCTGAGGATTTACAACGCGCGGTGTTTTCCTTGAAATAAACGCGGGCCCACAACTCTTCACCTGGTATCGCATTGGCGCGTGAGACGCGATGTTAGAACTGTGGCGATGATGCGGTCTTTAGGATACAAGTTTCTGGTCGAGTTGACATAAATATACAAAATGCGACTTAGGGTTGCGCGTAAACACCGATTATAGGTCGCGGGTTGCCGGAATTCGACTGGGAGGATCGCGGGATCCTAAGGAACGGTACGGATTATAATACAGGCCTTACAGATCTCCCCTCCTAATAAAAATTTCACCCTCAAAATTTACACAATTATCGCAACTAGACATAACTCATAAGGAAGAGGAAACATAGCATCATCATATGAAATTGAAGACAACATACAAGATACAATATATAATCAATCATCAAAGAGATGGGGATAACGCTCTTGAATCTCAGCCTCGCGATCCTAAGATGCCTCATCAAATGAATGGTGACCCACTAAACCTTCACTAAGCGAATGACCTTGGTCCGGAGGATTTGCTCCTTCCGATCAAGGATGCGAACTGGCTGCTCAATGTAAGAAGTGTCCTCACAAACCTCCAACGGCTATCAATCAATCACTGGAATGGTGTCTGACCCACACTTCCTCAACATAGAGACATGAAAAATGTTGTGGACGCCATACAAGTAAGATAATAAGGCAAGCCGATAGGCCATAGCACCAACACGCCTAGTGATCTCGAAAGGTCCTACAAATCCTAGCTATGCTCTTCGCTTCAAATCGAACTATGCTCTTCATGGGTGAGACCTTGAGATACACTCTGTCCCCAACAGCGAACTCCAAGGGACAACACTGGCGATCAGCAAAACTCTTCTATCGGTTCTGAGTTGTGCGCATCCTCTGCCTAATGATATCGATAGCCTCTGACGTTTGTTTCACAAGCTTGGGACCTAGGAGACGCCGCTCTTCGACCTCGGTCCAACAACTCGGTGATCTACACGGTCTGCCATATAGTGCCTCAAATGGAGCCATAACAATGGTCGCCTGATAGATGTTGTTGTATGCGAACTCAGTCAATCGCAGATGCTCATCCCAGCTACCTCTAAAGTCAATTACACAGGCCCGAAGCATATCCTCAATGATCTGGTTGACCCTCTCGGTCTGCCCATCAGTCTGCGAATGATACCTGGTGTAAAGTTACAAAACAGACCCCATCGCTCTCTGAAAGCTTCTCCAAAACTGAGACGTGAACCTCAGGTCTCGATTAGAAACGATCGAGACTGGAATGCTGTGCAGTCTCACAATCTCCTCGATAAATAACCTGGCAAGCCAGTCCAAAGACCAAATCGCACGAAGCGAGAAAATGCACCGACTTCGTTAGACGATCCACGATAACCCAGATGGTGTCTTAACCATGCTGAGTCTTCGGCAAACCCATAATGAAATCTGTCGACACGTGCTCTCACTTCCACGTCGGGACACTCAACGGCTGCAATGGACCAGGGGGGCTCGGATGATCGGCCTTGACACACTGGCATGTATTATACTCGGCCAAAAAACTGGCGATCTGGCGCTTCATCCTGGTCCAAAAATACTGTCGCCTCATATTTCAATACATCTTCATCGAGACAGGGTGGATAAAAAACCGCCATCGATATGCCTCGGTCATAAGATCTCTGCGCAACTCAGGAATATCTGGGACACATAATCGGTCTCTGAAGCTAAGTCCACCATCTAAACCAATCTGCCAATCTACCTGCTCTTCGAATGCAGCCTCTGCTCGGTAACCCTGTAACGACACATCTGTCTACTAAACCTCGATCACCCTTGCAACAAGAGAGGGTTGAATCGATAGGCTCGATAGCTGAACGATAGAAGACTGTAGACCAAACTCAAAGTCACACTCTGATATATCCTCGAGTATCCTCCACTCCTGAATCATCATGTGTGTCACCAGGCTTTGTGGCAGACGACTGAGGGCATCCGCCACCGCATTTGCCTTACTAAGTGGTACTGGAGATTAAAATCATAATCCTTCAAGAGCTCCATTCAACGCCTCTGCCTCATGTTCAGCTCGGACTGAGAGAATAGGTACTTTAAGGTCTTGTGGTCGGAGAAGAGATCGAACCTAACCCCATAGAGATAGTGCCTCCACACCTTTAGTGCGAAAATAACTGCTGCCCAACTCCAAATCATGCGTGGGGTAGTTCAGCTCATGGACCTTGAACTGGTAAGACGCATAAGCCACTGGCTTCTCATGCTACATCAGGACAACACCCAAGCCTATACGTGAAGCATTGGAAAATACAATGAATCCATCACTCCCAGAGGGAAGAGTGAGGATAGGAGCGGACGTTAGGCGGTCCTTCAGCTCCATAAATGCTCGCTCATAGGCGTCACTCCACACAAACTCTGTGCCCTTTTGAGTCAACCTAGTCAATGGGGCTGCAATACGAGAGAAGCCCTTAATGAAACATCGGTGGTAGCCCTCCCAAACTAAGGAAACTGTGGATCTCGGATGTATTTGTGGGCTGACCCCACTGATGCACTGCCTCAACCTTCGAGGGGTCCACTGCGACACCCTCCCTCGTCACCACGTGACCGAGAAACTTGACCTCCTACCAAAACTTGCACTTTTCCATCTTCGTATATACTTACTGGGCACGGAGGGTCTATGACGCAATATCCAAATGCTACACATGATCCTTACGGGTCCTCGAATATATCAGAATGTCGTTGATGAATATCACAACAAACTGATCGAGATACAGATGGAAGACCCCGTTCATCAACTATATAAAGACCACGGGCGCATTTGTCAGTCCGAAGGACATGACCTTAAACTCAAAATGACCATAGCTTGTCCTGAAAGCTGTCTTCGGGATGTCCTCTTCTCGGACCTGAATATGATGATAGCTAGAACGTAGGTCAATCTTCGAAAAGAACCGTGCACCCTGTAGTTGATCAAATAAATTGTTAATCCTCGGGAGCGGATACTTGTTCTTGATTGTGACCCGGTTGAGCTCGCGGTAATCCACGTAGAGCCTCAACGATCCATATTTCTTCCTGACGTGGAGTACTGATACTCCCCAATGCGAACTGCTCAGATGAATGAATCCTAACTCACGCAACTAGTTCAACTGCCACTGAAGGTCTCGTAACTCCATTGTTGTCATACGAAACGGGGCCTTCGAGATGGGCACGGTATTGGGCATAAGATCAATCTTGAACTCAATATGCCCACACGGCGGTAATCCCTAAATCTTTTGGAACACATCGAAAAAATCGTAGACTACTGGCAACTGATCGATACACAAGGCGACAGGCTCCTCAACGACACATGATCAAATAAGAGAACGACTCTCCTCTAGGCTCGACAATGAATTGGAACTTCAGCAAGCTTGGTATAAAGAACATGATTGTCCTCGCGGAACAATTCAAGATAGCGTGATACTCGACAAGCCAATCCATGTCCAGGATGACATCAAACTCGGACATCGGCAGCACGAACAGATCAGCAGGCAAAAAGATATCACTAACCAGAATGGGGTAAGATGAGCAAAAGCGGCCTAACACTGTAATCTTCCTCATGGGCGTCAATACGGTCAACCCCTCACGAGCAAACTATGTCGATAATCCATTCGAACAACAGAATCCCTCGAACATAAAAGAATACGAAGCACCATAATCAAATAAAACTCGTGCGATGCATGCAGAGACAGAGATAATACCCTCAACGACTCCTCTAGATGACTGTGGGTCCCGCTGAGCTATGTAGAATTTAGCCTGAGCTAGCTGGGGAGGTGCCTGTACCCTCTGAGGGTGTTGTTGCTGCTGCTGTCGCTGAGGTGGTCAAAACTACTGCCTCTGCTACTGAGGTCTCGGAGGCTAGTGCCGATGCTGCTGCTGAGGGGGCCTCGGTAGTGGGAGTTGTTGTCGTTGCTGCTGCAGAGGCTGCTGCGGTATTCTCGGCCATTGTTGTTGCTGCGGCCAAGGACACTCTAACTTAGATGTCGTATCCCACCGCATCCATAACAGGCACCGGGAAGCTGCTTTGAGGTGGTGTTGGGGGTACCGCTGGTGCTGCTGGTGCTCTGGCGGCTGGGCGGCTTGTGTGCCTCTATTGCAGATGATGCTACTTGCTTGTGCTGGGAGCTATCAGAGGGGGCCCACTTCTTTCGGTCTCTCCTCTGATCATGGTCACTCTTTGTGGTAGCCCACTCAGCCTCGTAAATCTGAGCCCTCCGTACTACCGCCTGAAAAGTTGAGAGCTCATGCCCAACAATACGGCCTCGAAGACCGTAACAAAAGCCTTTCTCAAAATAGTGGGCCTTCCTCTCCTCATCATCAACCAAATACGGCGTAAACCTTGATAGCGCTACGAAATGAGCCGCGTACTGTGCCACAGACATGTCTCCCTGCACCAAGGTCTCGAACTCTAATATTCGTTGTTGATGAATGTGGTTGGGGAGTACTGCTAGTCGAATTGGTCTACGGAATCCTCCCATGTCCAAACGAAATCAGGCCCTACAACACGGGTAATGGAGGTCCACCAGAGCTTGGCCTCACCCTGGAGAAGAAATACGGCTAACCGGACCCACTGCTGGGTTGTACATACCATCGTATCAAGAATCTTCTCCACCTCAAAGCGCTATCTCTCGGCTATTGTCAGATTTGACTCACCTTGGAAACGTGGGGATCAAGCTATCGAAACTCTCGAAGAAAGGCGCTCATACACTCCTACTCTGCTTGGGCTGGTGAAACAATAAGGTGCCTGCCCTTTCCCTAAAGGGCGGCCGTTACAGCCTACAACATCTGCTGTAACTGGGAGACACTTACGGGTACGGTCAGATCCGCACTGGTCTTAGGTGGAGGAGCGACATCCACAGGCTGGGGAGCAGGAGTCTCTGGTGGTGGAGTGGGAGTCGCTGGTGGCAGAGCGAGAGTCGCAAGTGGTGGAGCGGGAGTCGCTCGGTCGCTCTCCTGGACGGCGTGTCCTATAGGGAAGAACAAAGACGCCTATTAACCTTGAGAACTCTCAAAGGCACGTACGTTAGGGAACTAAACCAAAAGGTTACGCACTCGGGACCTAATTGTCCTAAGATGATAGCAAATATGTGATGTTGTTCTCGGTTATTCTCAAGTTATGCTTTGATACCAACTTTTGTCACACCCCAAACTTGGAAACCGGGCTCACAAAATTTCCGATTGCCGAATCCGGCGTCGACGGTGTCCGTAGTATCCCATTCTCTGCTCCCGACACTCATATACCAGGTTCCAATCCTGGGATCCTACAAGGAGGATTTTCAACATCAATTTGATTCATAATAAGTATAACTATAAGCATAACCCATGAACAATAACCAAGACACCATCACAAAATCTACTATGGTAAAAAAAACTTTAAGGTACAATGCATAAAAGGAAATACAATGTAAGACCCGTATCCTAGTCTCTACTGTTCCATCGACTCCCGCGATCCTTCCGGTCGAATTCTTACAATCCTTGACCTAAAGCCAACGTTGTGCACGATCCTAAGACGAGACTTGCATGCAAAAGTCGGCTCGACCCAAAACCTATACCTTGGCGACCGCGCCGTCGCCGCGGTTCCAATGCTGCGACTCACGCACCGACTCGATACCCAGGCTAGAAGATGTCGGCTCGCTTTCAGTTCGAGGAAAAACGCCGCGCGTTGCAATTCCTAGAAAATCCATCACATCAATCACTTCACTTGTCAAAGTACACATATTAATCTATCCCATCCCCAAGTACAAAAGCAACCCTTAAAAGTCAACTTTATCCCTTACCCAAGTACATCCATCCATCCCTCTCTCCCATCACTCCTCTCCCATCACCCCTCTCTCCCTCTCATTTCTCTCTCCATTTTCAAACAACACCTCATGAGAGCACCCAACGTCCATGGCTCTATGAGAGGAGCTAGTGTGGCCCACCTTTCTATCTCTCATATCCACCCTTCGAAACTAATCTCAACCGTTGAAATTCTTTACTTGGAGCTCTAAGACCTATTGGAGGAAGGAGGAGTCGATTTAGTGGTGGGTGCTTCTCTCTCTCTCTCTCTTTCATTTTTTATATACGATGATGTGGCCGTGTGGCCCACCCGAATGTACCCCACTGAATGTAAGTCTTACCCACACATCTATCCATTTGGTGGCCCATCTGAGTAAGGCCCACCCTAATTTGTGTTGTACCCAAAGCTGTCCAGCGTCCTGGACGCTGGGCGTTGCTGGGATGAAAATAAAATATCAGCTTGATTAGAAACTTGGGGAGGGTCACTCATATAGGCCCCACTGTGATGTATGAATTCAATCTACACCGTCCCTCTCATTTCCCAACTCATTTTAGGCGTTGAGCCGAAAAACAAGGCCAATCTGATTACATGGTGGGCCATTTCATGGAAAATAGTTATTTCTACCATTAAAATTTCCTTTGATATTTTTATATGTCAAAATACCTTGAATATTGGGCTCATTTAGTTTGTCATGAGCCGTAGGATCCAATGATTAGGAAGGATCCTTCTGATGTGGGCCCCACCTACGAAAAACCTCAATAATGCAATAAAAAATTAAAAAAATTAAAACAAATACGGCAGCAGACGCTGCTGCCGCTAGAGGACGTCCAGCCGCAGCGTCCTGCTGCATTGTGGTACACGGGCTGGGACGGTGGGCTCCACGTGTAGGCCCCACCGTGATGTGTTTTGCACATCAACGCTGTGCATTTTGATGGTGCCCTTAGGGCTGTGATCCTTCAAAAATATCAGCCATATAAGGTTCTCAGGTGGTCCACATCACAGTGGACTGGGATTGCACGTCTGCCGTTGAAACCCTTTCAAGAGTTCACAGAAGTTTTAGATCATTGCGAATTTGTTTCTTTTTCCTCTTTTCATGGGTCCCTGTGACCGTAACAACATGTTAGATTGAAAATAAAATTATGGTGGGCCCCACGTGGGCCCACCAAACTCATGATCTTATCAACCGTCCACCCATTCATAGATGGGACGGGCAAGAGGCCCGATTACCCACTTTGATATACATGTTTACATCCAGGCCGTCCAGGCCTGGATCTGGATGACTGGACGATGTCCTTTTCAAAAATAAAAGGTTTTATATATTATATAATATAATATACGTATTATGTGTACAAGGGATGGTGGATCCCACGTGGGAAACCACCTTGCTGTAGTGTATATTATATAATATAATATACATATTATATTATTATATTATGTATATAAGAAATGGTGGGCCCCACGTGGGAAAGCACCTTGCTGTATTATTCTATATATTATTATATAATAGACAATATGGTGGGTCTGGTGTGCAGGATATGGCCCCACATGATGCGTGTGTTATATCCTTACCGTCCATCTGAGCGTGGACGTGGGGCCACCGTGATACATGGGTTTTGCCACACCCGTCCAGTGGGACCCACTATAGATGTATGCGTTTTACCCATCCGTCCATCTGGCCGGTGGCAGCAGAGGCCCACCACTGATGGATGTGCCGCATCTAGCCGTCCATCCATTTGACTAGCCTATCTCAAGGCTTGAAACTAAAAATAAAACAGATCCAGTATCAAGGGGACCACACTAAAGACAACAGTGGTGTTGAACGTCTACCATTAGGACCCCATTTTGGGTCACAGAAGTTTTGTATTAATATGATATTTGTTTCTTGCCCCTGTCCAGGTCTTTGTGACCTTATGAACTGACCGGATGGGAAATAAATGCTATGGTGGGCCTTCTAAATTTTTTTACCGTGGGAATCATTATCACCACTGCTATTTGTGGTATGGTCCAGATGATCTTTTAATCTGATTCATTGTTAGGATAATGCTCTAAAATGATCTCTAGCTATAAATGAATAGTGTGGTTGGTTTGGGCCCATTCAACTCAGCCCATTTGACTCGGCCCATTTGACTTGGACCATTTGATTTGACTCATTTAATTCGACCCATATTGATGTTTATGCGACACAGATATGAGGCCCATTATGACGTATTTGTGGCCGTTGTTGAGGCCCATTTTGATTTATATGAGGCCTATCATAATTTATTTTGACCCATGTGGCAGGGCCCACTTGCCTTGTATCTGAGACACATAAGATGGGGCCCACCTGTTTGAATCGCAAGCCCATGGGTTGAGGCCCATTGTGATATATTTGGGACCCATGGGTCGAGGCCCATTGAGATATATTTAGGGCCTACGAGTTGAGTCCAATTGAGATATATTTGAGGCCCACTTGATTGTATTAGGCCCATGTGTAGGGCCCACCTATTGTGTGTTTGAAGCCCATGGGTTGTGGCCCATTGTGATGTGTTCGCGGCCCATGGGTGAGGCCCATTGTGATATATATGTTCCTTGTGTGAGGCTGTGTGCCCACTGTACATTTGGCTTTATGTGGGCTACTCCTTAGGAACAATGTTGGTTAAATGACCACATTGATGAGCAATAATGGTTTAATGTCCACATTGTGACTTTCCCTTAGGTCTTGTTAGGCCCATTCTCATCATTCTCTTAGTGGGTTAACCCTAATTAGTGGGCCTCATTCGCCCTAGACGGATGGTTTTACACTATCAGATTTGATATAACCACGATCGAGGCTGATTATCATGACTATTTACCGATTGAAGTGGCTGATTGCTGACTCTGCTTGTTGTGGTCGATTGACCGGGACCGATCGAGGTCAATGTTGTGACCGGTACACGATCGTGGCCGATTATCGATTGACGGGCCGATTGTCGATTTTACTTGGCGCCGATTGACCGACACCGATCAAGGTCGATTATCGTGACCGGACACTCGTGGTGGTCGATTATCGATTGACGTGGCTGATTGCAGACTCTGCTTGTCGTGGCCGATTATCGATTGACGTGGCTGATTGCCGACTCTGCTTGTCGTGGCCGATTATCGATTGACATGGCTGATTGCCGACTCTGCTTGTCGTGGCCGATTGACCGATTACCGATCGAGGCCGATTATCGTGACCGACACGATCGTGGCCGATTATCGATTGACGTGGCGATTGCCGATTCTCGCTTATCATAGCCGATTGACCGACATTGATCAAGGTCGATTATCGTGACTCGGTACCGATCATGTGGCGATTATCGATTGACATGACCGATTGTCGATTCTGCTTGTCGTGGCCGATTGACCAGACACGATCGAGGCGGTGTTGTCGATGGGTTATTGATACTTATTATGAGTATGTGATAACATAACATCATGATACATGCCCATACGCATCATCTGCATGTTTGTTATGAGATGTGGTTGATCATTACATATGTCATTGAGCATGTTGTTATGAGACTCCCTGATAGGCGGAGGTTATCTCACATGAGCGCACGGTATGCGCAGGAGTGATGCATGACTGGATTGTATGACTCATGCATCTTGCATTATGATTACTGTACGCCCTAGTGACATCAGGGCCGTAGCCTCCACAGGCATATCGTGGATGGTCAGATGAGACACCGGAAATGTTTGGTTCTAGCATACGGGTGTCATAGATGTCCCTGGGTGAAAATTTCTAAACCTCCGTGGCCAGGAGATAACTCCAACGTCGAGACCGAGTGGATATATGAGCGCACGAGGGCCGAATACCAGGAGGCCGCGTCTCCCATGTATCGTGGTCGGTTGGAAGGGGGTGTGACCTTACCCGCCTGAGTGAGGGGGCAATATCTAGGTTGAGTTTGACCAGCTTGAGGAATGGGTCCGCTATCGACGAGTCGGGCCCAATATTGGCAGGCGGATAGTGAAGTCTCTTTCACTTACCCAGTTGTGCGTTCGGATAGGGGCGGCAAGCTGGCGTAGAGTGTAATAGACCCCGGTGATGATCCCAGAGATGAACTGTACTGATATGTGGACTTATTGAGCAGGAATTGCATATTCATTCATTCACTATCCACTCGGGCTGGTGGTGCGTAACTATTTGTTACGTGTACCATCGCATGGCCAGGATTTCGGTTGGGCGCGCGACTAACCCGAGATCAGGAGTTTACCACATTGTGTCTGACTATCCAAATTTAGGTATGGGACTGGTTTGGATAGAAGTCCCTTGTGATGGACCCCATAGCCTACGATACTACGTATTATCATCCCGACTTCATACTCCAGTATGGTCATTCCATTCGCACCGCACGGCGCATTACATCTACTGCATATGGCATTCCGGGCTACTATGTTTATGTGTTTATATGGTCTACATACGACTGACGGTATTCGTGCACTCATTAGGAATTGCGTACTGCATCGCATCCTTGGCATCTGATGTTTGGCTCTTTATGACTCTTCATTTGCATAGATGTTTTATAATGTGTATTCTGATATTGATTGACTCATGGACTTGTCTGTATTTTTGCTTACTCTGTTATCGTATGATTTATGACCTTGTTAATAATGTGTTTACTCGGATAATTCATGTTATTGTCAGTATTTCTGCTTATTTCTGATATTGTATGATTTATGGGCTTGCTAGTATTCCCGCTTACTCTGATTACTCTGATATTGCTTACTTGACACTTACCTTGTGCACACACTTACACCACCCTCTAAGCTTTTTATAAGCTTATGCACGATAGATGCGTGCAGGTGATGTTAGGTTGCAGCATTGTTGAACTTGGAGCGTACAACGGTCTTCTGAAGCTTGATTTTTATTTATGTATTTCTTCCCAGCACTGTACTCAACTGATTATATTAGTAGATATGTGATGATGATGTTGCCTTTGTGAAATGGGTAATCTTGTGGTTATGCTTATTGCGATTTAAATGTACAAAAAAAAATAAATAAAAAAATAAAAAAATCCTCCTTGTAGGATCCCAGGATTGGAATCTGGCGTATGGACGCTAGGAGCCGAGAATGGGGTACTACGGAGGTTGTCGGCACCGGATTCGGCGATCTGGATTCCTGTGAATCCGATTTCTGGGTTTGGGGCATGACATATAATAACAAAATCGGAAGCTCCAGAAATTCGTTGTACGCTCCAATTTAAATGTTGCTGCAGCATCCTAGAGTCACCTGCACGCGACGGTCATGCATAAGCTTACGAAAAGCTTAGAGGGTGGTGAGAGTGTGCGTGTAATATAAGCGTGCTCAGAATGCAATATCAGAGTAATGTGAAATATGTTGGTGAATCTATGAATATTATCAGTCGTTCCAAGGCTATGCGATGCAAGGTATGAATGCTATCGGCCATATCAAGGCCATGCGATGCAAGACGTGAATAATGTCGGCTATACCAAGGTCATGCGATACGAGATGCAACTCATACATACCGGTCCTCATCCGAATCAATATATCAATGCAGCTCATCACTAGAGCATCAAATATCAGTACAGTTCTTATGTTAGATAATCACCGGGGTCAGTACACTCTACGCCAGCTTGCTGCCCCTATCCGAGAGCACAACTGGGTAAATGGAAGAGACCTCACTATCCACCTGCCAATATCGGGCTTGGTTCGTCGATAGCAGACCCATTCCTAAAGCTGGTTAAACTCAACTTAGATATTGCCCCCTCACTCAGGTGGGTAATGTCACACCCCTTTTCAACTGACCACGACACAGTGGAAGACGCGGCCTATTGGTATAGAGCCCTTGTGCACTCATGTATCTACTCGGTCTCGACATTAGAGTCATCCTCTGGTACCATTGGGTTTAGGAATTTTCACCCAGGGACATCTATGACGCCCCGATGCTAGTAACAGTATTTTTGGTGTCTGAACATGCCATTCACGATATGCCTATAGAGGTTACAGCCCTGATGTCGCTAGGGTGTACAATAATCACGTCACAAAGATGCGAGATGCATGAATCACACTGTCCAGTCATGTAGTAATCCTGTGCATACTGCGCGCAAGTCCTATTAATGAGTCCCATAAACAATTTGCCCAATGACATATGCTATGATCAGTCATTTCTTATATTAAGCATACATATGATGCGTATGAGCATGAATCATGGAGTTATACTAAGCATGTTATATGGTGATGAACTATCTTCATAATGAAGATGGGCTTGGATGGCCTACACACAACAAGTATGGGCCTAACAATAGGCCATAGGAAGAGTTACAATGCGGACATTTAACCATCATTGCTCTCAAGGCATGGCCCACCATAAACATTATTACATACATCATGGTAGAATCACACATTGCAATGGACCTCATATATATCACATTCGGCCCCACACAAAGGCCTCATATACGTCTCATTGGGCCTCACTCATGTTCCTTATATACATCACATTGGGTCTCGACCCATGGGCCTTAAATACATCACAATAGGCCTTATATACATCAAGTGGGCCACATCACATGGGCCGCACCAATGGGCCTCATATACATCAACTGGGCTTCATCATATGGGCCAATATATATATATATATATATATATCACATTGGCCTCATCAAATGGGCCGGAATTGCATCAACATGGGCCTTAATGAATGTCCCATAAATACATCAAGGTGGGCCTCATGGATTGTAACGCCCCAAATTTTTGCCAACCTGGAGTTAGATGTCCTTAGGCAAGAGGTTGATCCTAACCCCTTATTAACTTCTCAAACCTCAAATCCTTTAGAAATTAAACGAGAATTACCTAAGTGTTAAATTATAGTACCTGTGAAATTGGCACTAATCACTTTAAGTACGATCTGCAAGACCTAAAACTTGTAGAATCATTGACGCTAGGTTACCCTAAAATCTAGGATTAATCTCATTACCTAGTTGCTCTCGGGAGCACATTGAAACTCCGTATCGGATCTGGACCGCACGTCGAAAGTCCGATTACTGCGAAATTATATAATTAAGATCGCCTTGTTGGGCTTGACAACCATCTCAGAAATCAAATCCAGATAGTGTCCCGGGGCTATTTGCTTGAGCCCGGAGTGAAGTGTGTGAGAAATGTGGATATTTTAAAAATAAAAATCTAAATTTAAGTCATCTGAGACTTGTCGCTTGTGGGCCGACTATAAGGATTCAGACCGTCAGAATCTGACCCAAATACACCCTCAGATCAGGAGAAATTTCATACACAGGTCAGTGTACTTGTGGCCTTGATTGGTGATCGTGGACCGTTAAACGGAAACTGGTTCGCCACGGGCGATCGGTAAATCTGATCGGATTGAAAACTTAACTCAACCTAAATTCATGGTCAGGGAGCTTAAGTCTGACCTTTGGCTCAAGGGGGGGCTCCGGAAGTGCTCCGTTGAGCTGAAACAGACTCTTTTGGCTATAACCTAAGTATACCTTGGCCCTGGGGCCATTTTCATCAGTTTTAAGCTTATATGAGGACCTTAAACCCTCACTCTCTCATGTCATACGAATTTCCTAAACCTAGGAGAGAGGAGAGAAAAGAAAGAGAAGGAAAGAGAGAGAAAAGGTGAGGGAAGTTAGGGCTTTGCTAAAGGGATTCCTCCCTGTCGTTCTACGTATCAAATCGCCGCTACCGTATCGCTAGTTCAGTGATTCTAGTTTCGTTCTTAGGTAAGAAAACCTAACCCTAATCTGTTTGAGGGTTTCAGGTAGTGTAGGTTATGAAATAACTAACCTAATTGATGCTATAAGTTGCCAATCCGCCGTTGATAAAGACTACGTGTTTAAAACAAATTTGTTACGCTTCTACGGCGTAAGGTGTGGACTATAGACGTATAGGTTATGGTTTTTAAGGCTTTCAATGTCAGTTAATGATTTATAACTGACATGAGTGTTATTTCACATGCAAAATGCGTCGTCTGTTTCGCTTTACAGTTATACATGAACTATGTGGAATATAGTGTATTCTATGTATATGTTGAGATGTTTGAATACGTATGGAATTTGGATATGTGCCTAACATGATTATCTGTCGTGAATATGTGGTTGTTACATGTGTGACAACTCCTTAGCGAAAGGACTTGCCCTAAATCACGTCACGACAAATATACGTTATATGTGATACAATGTGTAACCTAAGTGTTTATGGAAATGAATGAATGAATATGGGACTTGGATTCATGCTTGCCATGCCTATCCGTCATGGGTGTATGCGTGTTATAAATGGGGCAACTCCCTAGTGAAAGGATTTGGCCTAATACATATGTGATCAACATACGTCATGTATATTGATGTAAGTAGTCTAAAGTGTTTGCTGAAATGTCTGAATGAGTAAGTAGTTAGTAAATTATAATGTATAAGGGTGTTGAGATATGATTCTCAACTCCTTTAATTATGTGTATGTTTTCCTCCATGTACCGTATATTATAGTGTCTGTTTATGTATGTAATGCATATGTATAAATCCATGTTTAAGTTGTATTCCATAAAATACAAAAAACAAAGCCGTGAAGGGTGATGGGGGAGTGGTGTAACGATTCCATGCAACAGCCCTGGCAGCCTTAAAGCGGACAATATCGGACCTTTGATTATATGATTTGAAATCTTGATCCATTACTACTTTAACTATCTTCTAGGATGTTTTGTTGTAATTGAATGTGATTGAGGCTATTGTATAGTCCGGGCAATCGGTAATAGATCCTAGATTGGTGGATGATGTTGTTTCGCAACACAGGATGTGTTCGACGAATTCGAGCCATACTTCGGTTGTCGACAGTGGTTAGGCCACACGGAGTGCTTACGCACTTAATATCGATCCACTTGATGTGCGTTCATGTTGGTCGAGCTCGTCAAGTAACCCGATTGACTCGATATATGTTCACCATGTTTGGACGCTACTGCTTAAACATAAGGTACCAAACTCACTAGTGGACACCCCGTTAACCTTAGTACCTCGATCCGCTAAGACTTATGAGCCGGGCATGGTGGTATGGAACACGTGGTCGAGCTGTCGGCCTACGTTGGGGTGACAAGCCCACCCGTAGTGACTAGTGAGCAACCAAAGCTCGTGAGCCGAATACGGTGGTATGAGACACTGTATTTGAAAAGGCCTAGCTATATGTCCTAGAGGGGGGGTGAATAGGACTATGCCAAATAAATGTTATAACAGCGGAATTAAAAAACAATATGATAACCAAAATAAATCACAATGCAGGAAAGTAAAACAACTTCAAAAATCTGATCTTAAGGGATTGATACAAATGTTATTCTAAGGACAACCTTTCACCAAAAACCAGAGTTTATGGTAGGACAACCTTATTTCTAGAAAGATCTTTGCATCAAATCTCAAACCAAAGAGGAATACAGAATTAAGCACAAATTGAAATAAAGTGTAATTACAAATGTATTGTTCTAGGGACAGCCATACACCATAAAATGGCAGGGCAACCTTGCTGGAACAACTTTAAAGGAAATTTAAATTCAAGCAGATAAAGGAATAGCAGAAAGTAAATTCTAAATTATTACAAAATTCCCACAATGCTTGAATTAAACGATTACAACATTCACCACCACACATACATCCCACAAATGAATATTAAAGATTAGAAATGTAAATCATTTAACCACAACACAAGGGATTATAGTAGTTCACCTGTGTGTTCACCAACTGTTAAACAACAGCCACACAGAATGCTACTCCACTCCTAATATCCTCACACAGGGGATATTAGCGTTCACTCACAAAATAGGTTTTCACAGTTCACCCAAAACCTTTACAATTGTGTCTTTGTCCGTGGGCTTACACAAAAAAAACCCCACTTCGAGTTTTCCTGGCTCTCCTCGATAACTAATACAACAAGATTTTTTCTCGGCAAATCTTGAAAGAAACCAAAACAGAAAGAAATTTACAATTAAACGTAAAATACTGGATTAACTCCTTCGTTGTAGCAGCCCGGTAGAACCAAATCAGAGTAAATGATTGAATGTTTAAGTTCAATGTCCAGTACTCAATTACAATGGTTCTAGTTCTAATAGATTTTAAATTAGACCAAATATGGCTTGTCTTAATTGATTTTGATTCCAAAGAAAGGGAATAACAATTCCTCTTATCAAATTAGATTGGAATAGCAGAAACAAAATCAATTAAATAAAGCTAAAGAAAGAGAGTATAAAATAAGCACACTTAGCTTAGATGGAGCACAAAATTACTTCTTAGAAGTTTGACCAAGATTGGCTTGAATGGATTAATTAATTGCTTGAATTCTTCTGAGTTTCGTGCTCTATTTATAGGTGAGCAGATCGCATCTTCGACTGGTCTAAGGAGCTCTTCGACTAGTCGAAGTAATAACAAATTTGAAAAAAATTGGGCGCGATAAGCTTTGACCGTTCTACGACTGGTCGAAGGCCTCCTTCGACTGGTCGTAGGTCACCTTCGACTGGTCGAAGGTCTCCTTCGACTGGTCGAAGACCTTGTAAATTATCGCTGGACTTTGTATCGAAGATTTACGACTAGTCGTAGAAGCAGTCGACACTGTTCCTTCTATTGGTCAAAGACCTCCTTCGACTGGTCGAAGCCTAACAGAATTTATCCAAATTTTGTAACAAACTTACGACTGATCGAGGAATTTCTTGGACTGGTCGAAGCAAAGATAGGACTAGTCGAAGAAAGCCTAGGACAAGTCCCCGAACTGCCCAAACACAAGTGTCATATACATATGACTTATATATCCAAAATGGCCTACTTCTAAGGTCAACCTATGGTCATTCAAACCCCAATCAAGAAGTAAGGACATTGAAAACATTAGGAACAAGTGACCTAGAAGTTTAAGCCTTGAAGTCTTGATGTAGCTCAACCTCGAAAGTGACTTGAGTTCTATACGAACTACTTTGTACTCTTCTTGAAGTCTTGTATTCTTGAGTCTTGTCTTGAGAGCAATACTTGAAGTCAAGGTTGATCTTTGTACTTGTAATCTTTGCTTGTTGTGAGCTTTGCTTGTTTATGAATGTTGATCTTTAGAAAGAGCTTCACTAATGCAAGTTATATAACAAGAAAGTTTTGTCACCACTAATTTGACAACATACAGGGATATAAACTATAGCACTTACAATCTCCCCCTTTGTCAAATAGTGACAAAACACATAACAAGATATAACCAAGATAAAAGTAGAATCACCGGATTGAGTTAGAGAAGAGTTAGAGAGAAAACATAAACCAATTGACATCAACTCTGGCTTACCTGCAAATTAAATCAATATCTAACATTAAACCATTCTTAAACCATTCCAAACATACTCCCCCTAAGTAACATAACCATTCTCCCCCTTTTTGTCACAATATGAGAAATAAAATAACAATATAAAGGGATATATGAGAGGAAATAAGATGAGATATGAGATAATAACATAGTATCACAAAAAAACAAATATCCAGCAGAAAAGAAAAATAGTATCCAATTCCAAATCGGATGACTCAGTGCTAAGATTTAAAGTTATTACAAACCAGAAAATCCCATATAGACTAGTCAGAATTAGAACTAGAAGACGGAGCAGGAATAGAGGAATCAAGTTGGTGCATGCCTTTGTTTAATCGCCGAAGATATTTTCGCATGTACTTGAATTGAGAATCATGAGCAACAGACATGTTATCTATCTTTTCATTCAAATTTTCAACTTTACCCTCCAATGCACTCAGACGTGAATCAAAATCAGATGGTACAAAATCTGGATCATTTGTTGAATCAGAATCCAGTTCTTCAAAGATATCATCCATATTAATGTCATCCCCCGCTTCTTCATGACCAGCATCACCACCATTACCACCTTGTTCAGGAAGTAATTCCAGCTTCATCTTATTGAGATTAGAGTTGTTGAAAATCAGATGATGGATAGGTGCCTCATTAACTGGCATATCGTCCAACATTTGTATAGCTAATACAGTCATTAAATAACCAAAAGGGATGTCACTATGACCAGGATGAAGTCTAAACTGAAGAAGGAAATGACAGATCAAGGATGGCAGACAAATCTGAGTACCACTGGAAATAGCATGAATAATACGTACCATAAATGAGGTCAAGTCGGTTTATTACGACCGAGGATACGAGATTAGACACAAAGATTCTGTAGTACTCGTATTTGGGTAACAAATACCTTGCGGAAGCGATCCCATTTTTTAGTCCAAGTGAACATCCATGTTGCACAAGTCTCCAAGTGAGCATACGCTTTTCAGATACAGAGGGTTTATCAGTCAAATTATGAATAGGAATACCCTCATCATTCACGGGAATATCCATAAGGGCCGAAATTAAATGACGATCAATTTCAAATGGCCCTTCACTAGTAGATATTTTAAAAGTTAAATTATCCAGTGAGAAGTCACTAATACATGTAAACATGTATTGAGCAATGGACCGGTATGCAGGCCCACCCCAATACAATAAGTTAACCCAACCTACAGCTTCAAGCAAAGGAAGGATATCAAAAGGTGCAATATGGTTAATATCAACAGGATGTTCAACAATAACATTACGAGCTCTAAGGTCTATAACATAAGAAGAATCATTAGTAGGCTCAAGAAGATGACGTTTGGTCAATCTGGAGGAAGAAGAAGGACCACGGGAAGTAGATTTTCTACCTCTAGAAGCCATATGCAGCAATAATAATAAGGAAATAAGAAAATGCAAAGGATTGAGAAATGGGTTTACTCAAAACAGATTTTTCAAAATCAAATCCCCAAATCTCAATGAAATCCTAAATAGAAAGCTTCAAGTTAGAAAAGAGAGTAATCTAGACACTGATTTGCAAGAAAAACGTAAATGGAATACTAACCTTGAAGAACAAGAAAGGTGGGTTCGACAAGTCGAAGCTCGGCTCCTTAGAGAGAAAAAAAGAAATGAGGAAGAAAGCAAAAATCCCCAAATTTAAGTGATTTTCGAGATCTACGACCGTCGTAGGTATCTACGAGGTCGTAGGTCGACCGTCGATATACTCACGACATCGAAAGAAGTCGAAAAAACATATTTCTTGCAATTTTTAAAGAAAATGGAATTAAACCTAGCAAATATATACACTATGATACATGTAGGCATAAATAATCATTTTGAAATACACATGCCAAGATCAAATTTCATCTTATTAAACCTAATTTTATCAAGAGGTTTTGTGAAAATATCAGCTCTCTGATCTTCAGTAGGAATATATTCCAGAGATATAACTTTTTGTTCTACCAATTCCCTAATATAATGAAATCTAATGTCAATGTGCTTAGTACGAGAATGCTGAATAGGATTTTTTGAAATATTTATTGCACTGGAATTATCACAATGCAATAACATAGAATCCTGTTTAATTCCATAATCACTTAGCATTCGTTGCATCCAAACAAGCTGTGTACATGCATTACCAGCTGCGATATACTCAACTTCAGCTGTTGAAAGTGATATAGAATTTCGTTTCTTACTAAACTAAGAAACTAAACAATTTCCAATGTAAAAGCAACCACCACTGGTTGATTTTCTATCATTTAGATTACCAGCCCAATCAGCATCTGAGTACCCAACAAGTTGGACACTAGTCTCATGAGGATACCAGAGACTAAGATTTATAGTACTTAAGAACATATCTAATAATCCGCTTAACAAAGAATCAAGTGAGATTCTTTTGGATCAATTGAAATCTTAAAAATACCAACACTTAAAGAAATATCAGGTCTACTAGCAGTTAAATATAACAAACTGCCAATCATACTCCGATAAAGTTTTGAATCAATATTTTTACCATTATAGTCTTTTGAGAGTTTTAGGGTAGTACTCATAGGAGTATCAAAATTCTTGCCATTCTCAAATCCAAATCTCTTGATTAGATTCAAGGCATACTTAGATTGAGAGATGAATATTCCTTCAGGTTGCTGCTTAACTTGGAAACCAAGAAAATAAGTTAATTCTCCAACCATGCTCATTTCAAACTGTGATTTCATCAAGTCTGCAAACTCAAGTGAGTCGTTTAGTACAAGTTGATCCATAGATGATATCATCAACATAAATCATACTATTAAGATATGATCATTATGTTTTTTAACAAATAGAGTTTTATCAACAGATCCCATTTGAAAATTGTGACTTAAAAGAAATTTTGTTAGTTTCTCATACCATGCCCTAGGTGCTTGTTTTAATCCATAAAGTGTCTTTTTAAGCCGATACACATGATCAATATTTTTGGGATCTTCAAAACCCATTGGCTGTTCAACATATACTTCTTCATGTAAAACGCCATTTAGAAAAGCACATTTCACATCCATTTGATATATTTTTATCTTTCTAAAACATGCAATGGATATAAATAGCTTGATAGATTCAAGACGTACTACTTGGTGCAAAAGTTTCATCAAAATCAATTCCTTCTATTTGAGTATAACCTTGTACCACTAGTCTAGCCTTGTTTCTAATTATATTTCCACTTTCGTCGACTTATTTTTGAAAATCCATTTTGTTCCAATGATGTGTTTGTCTTTAGGTCTTGAATACGAGATACCAAACGTCATTTCTTACAAATTAATTAAGTTCTTCTTGCATTGCAACAATCCGATTCTCATCGCTTAGAAGAGCTTCTTTTACATTGGATGGTTCTATTTGGGATGTAAAACATACATAATTACATAAATCCTCAAGTTGTCTACGAGTGCGAACACCGGTGAGAGGGTTTCTAAGAATTTGAGTGGTTGGATGATCTTTAACAGTCCTCAATTCAGATTCAGTCCGATTTGATGAAGTATCGGGTTTATCAATGATTAGAACTTCATCATTATCCGAATTAGAGATTGGCTTATTTAAGTGATCATCAATGACAACATTGATGGATTCTTGAATCACACAAATCCTTTTGTTCAAAACCCTATAAGCATGAGTTCAAGGAATATCCTAGAAAAATCTCTTCATCACTTTTTGTATCGAATTTTTCCAAATTTTCACGATCACGTAAAATATAGCATTTCTTTGCCAAAAACTCGAAAGTATTTGACAAAGAGGCTTTTTGTTGAACCATAATTAAGTAAGCCATTTTATTATTATCTTTGCTAGTATAAACTCGGTTAATAATATAGCAAGTCAGATGTATTTACTTGATTTCAAAGATTTTTAAAGAGCTTCATGCTATTCAACATGACATTAGCCATTTCTTGAAGCACCTATTCTTTCTTTCCACAATTCCATTTTGTTGTGGAGTTTTGGGAGTGAGAATTCATGTAATATTCCTTGGTCGATACAGAACTTCTCAAAATTGTTATTCTCAAATTGATTCATGATCACTACGAATCTTATTGATTTAAGAAGATTTTTCAGTTTGAATCCTTTTGAGAACTTTTCTTACTTCTTCAAGGGTTTCAGATTTATCCCTTAAGAAGACTACCCAAGTGTATCTGGTAAAGTCATCAAGTATTACCAGAATATACTTTTTACCATCACGACTTTCCGTTCTAGTAGGTCCAATTAGATCCATGTGAAGAAGTTCGAGTAGTTTTGATGTGGTATCTGAATTCACCTTTTTGTGTGAGTTCCTTGTTTGTTTGCCTATCTGGCATTCACCACATATTTTATCTAATTTCTGAAGTTTGGGCAAACCTCTTATAAGTTCTTGATTGCTCAATCTATATAAATTTTGATAATGAACATGTCCAAGACACTTGTGCCATAAATCAGTCTCGTCTGTATGAACCATGTAACATGTTTGATTAGATGAGCTGGATTCACTAATAATATAGCAATTTTTAGACGTTCTACGTCCAGTTAATATTACAGAACCCTTATTATTTAGTATCTCATAGCTTTGATTAGAGAACCGAACACTATGGTTATTATCACATATCTGAGATATGCTAAGTAAGTTATGTTTTAGGCCTTCAATATATAAAACATTTTTAAATGCAGGAAGATTAAAAAGTTGAACCATACCTTGGCCTATAATCTTGTAGTTGCTACCATCACCAAATGTGACTGAACCATCAGTCATATGTTTTAGATCCGTGAATAAAGCTTTGTCACCTGTCATATGCCTAGAGCATCCACTGTCTAGGTACCACTTTGAATGACTCGTTGCTTTGAAAGCAATGTGAGCAACCAAGCAGGTGACTTTTGGAACCCATTTCATAACTGTTTTGGGTTTAGGAACATAGTTGGTCTTCTTTTATTTATAGTTATAAGAATAACCTATAGAGTTAGATTTTAGGAGCTCCTTAAGTAAATCTACTATCTTTTCAGCTAGTGGATTTCGTTTCTGATTAAAGTTGACATGGCTGCTTCCGAGGTGTTTTTCAAGAGTTTTTGGATTTTTAGAAAAACCTTGATAAGTATTTTTCCCTTTTGAGTTTGAGGACTCTCCTTTCACAAACATAGGAGGAGTATACTTTTGTTTAGGAGATAAATTTTTATCATAGCCTGACCGGGTAGATCGCCACATTTTCTTGATCTGGATAAAAGTTTTTCTAACTTTGGATCACCTTGAAGCATATTTCCATGTGTCCTTTTGACTCGAAGAGAAGATACTTCCTTTTTGAGATTTTCAATCTCGATTTCAAATCAACAATTAAAGAATTTTTGAATTCCAAATCGCATTTTGTTTTTTCAAAACAATCTGAAATTTGTGATTTTTCTAAGACAAGTGATTCAAAACATTCTTTGAGTTTAGAAAACTTTTCTTTTTGAAGTTTAAGTTTGATGAATTTTACAACTTTCTTTGTATAGGGCATTGTAAGCATCTTGAAGATCATCTTCATTTTCATATTCACTACTCAGATTTTCTTCACTTGTTGAGTCATTATCTGAAAATGTAATTTGGCTAGAGTCATAAGTGCTTTAACTTCATTCCCTAACTCAGTTTCAGAATCTTCTGATTCAGAAGAAGTTTCAGAATCAGATAATTCATCCCACGTAGCCAACATACTCTTCTTCTTGGGTTTGTTCTTTTTGGGACATCTATTTACCAAATGCCCATATTCTTGACAGTTGTAACATTGACTATCTTTCAAAGATTTTCGAGATTTGGGTCTAAACTTCTTTTTATCATTTGATTTTTGGAAATCAACCATTTTCTTGCTTTTAAAAATCTTGTAGAATTTCTTAGCCAAAAGAGTCATATCATCTTTTGAATCAGAATTTTCTTCTGAATTACATTTAGAGGATTTTAGAGCAATCGATTTACCTTTAGGAGCTTTAAAGTTTAACTCGTAGGTTTGTAAAGAACCAACTAATTCCTCTACCCTCATATTATCCGTATCACGAAGTTCCTGGATCGCGGTTACTTTAGAATTGAACCGTTCAGGAAGTGAGCGTAATATCTTTGCACACACTTTACTTTCTGGGATTTTATCGCCAAGACCCCACATTGAGTTTACAATGTCATTTAGTCTAGTGTAAAAGTCCATAAACATTTCATTTTCCTTCATATGAATTTCTTCAAATTTGGTTGTAAGGAGTTGGACTTTAGACTTTTTAACAATTGATGTACCCTCGTGTGTTATTTCTAGTATATCCCAGGCTTGTTTCGCAGTATCACAGGATACGATTCTTTTGAACTCATCCGGTGATAGTGCGCAAGTGATGTGCTTTACCATTGGCACTATACTCACTTTTCTGAAGAGTGGTCCATAAATAATAAGGCGAAGTCTGACATAGTTTTTGAACCGTCGGATTCAGTTACTTCAATGGTAGGAGTTTTTCATTCAGTTACTGTGGCTCGCCACACACTCTCATCCATTGATTTTAGGAAGATTCTCATTCTGGCTTTCCAATAGGCATAGTTGGAGCCATCAAATGGTGGAGGCCTCGTGACTGAAAGGCTATCAAAATTTGACATCTTTTTAAATAGCTTAGATCGTTAGCTCAGGAAATAAATCCAAATAAATAGCAATAAGAACGAGTTATTAGGCTTTGATACCACTTGAAAAGGCCTAGCTATATGTCCTAGAGGGGGGGTGAATAGGACTATGCCAAATAAATGTTATAACAGCGGAATTAAAAAACAATATGATAACCAAAATAAATCACAATGCAGGAAAGTAAAACAACCTTAAAAATCTGATCTTAAGGGATTGATACAAATGTTATTCTACGGACAACCTTTCACCAAAAACCAGAGTTTATGGTAGGACAACCTTATTTCTAGAAAGATCTTTGTATCAAATCTCAAACCAAAGAGGAATACAGAATTAAGCACAAATTGAAATAAAGTGTAATCACAAATGTATTGTTCTAGGGACAGCCATACACCATAAAAATGGCAGGGCAACCTTGGTGGAACAACTTTAAAGGAAATTTAAATTCAAGCAGATAAAGGAATAACAGAAAGTAAATTCTAAATTATTACAAAATTCCCACAATGCTTGAATTAAACGATTACAACATTCACCACCACACATACATCCCACAAATGAATATTAAAGATTAGAAATGTAAATCATTCAACCACAACACAAGGGATTATAGTGGTTTGCCTGTGTGTTCACCAACTGTTAAACAACAGCCACACAGAATGCTACTCCACTCCTAATATCCTCACACAGGGGATATTAGCGTTCACTCACAAAATAGGTTTTCACAGGTTCACCCAAAACCTTTACAATTGTGTCTTTGTCTGTGGGCTTACACAATAAAAAAAACCCCACTTCTGAGTTTTCCTGGCTCTCCTCAGATAACCAATACAACAAGATTTTTCTGGCAAATCTTGAAAGAAACCAAAACAGAAAGAAATTTACAATTAAACGTAAAATACCGGATTAACTCCTTCGTTGTAGCAGCCTGGTAGAACCAAATCAGAGTAAATGATTGAATGTTCAAGTTCAATGTTCAGTACTCAATTACAATGGTTCTAGTTCTAATAGATTTTAAATTAGACCAAATAAGGCTTGTCTTAATTGATTTTGATTCCAAAGAAAGGGAATAATAATTCCTCTTATCAAATTAGATTGGAATAGCAGAAACAAAATCAATTAAATAAAGCTAAAGAAAGAGTATAAAATAAGCACACTTAGCTTAGATGGAGCACAAAATTACTTCTTAGAAGTTTGACAAAGATTGGCTTGAATGGATTAATTAATTGCTTGAATTCTTCTGAGTTTCGTGCTCTATTTATAGGTGAGTAGATCGCATCTTCGACTGGTCTAAGGAGCTCTTCGACTAGTCGAAGTAATAACAGATTTGAAAAAAAATCGGGCGTGATAAGCTTTGATCGTTCTACGACTGGTCGAAGGCCTCCTTCGATCAATGTCGTAGGTCACCTCTTCGGTCGAAGGTCTCCTTCGATCGTCGAAGACCTTGTAAATTATCGTGGACTTTGAATCGAAGATTTATGACTAGTCGTAGAAGCGATCATCTGTTCCTTCGACCGTCGGTCGAAGCCTAACAGAATTTATCCGAATTTTGTAAACAAACTTACGATCGATCGAGGAATTTCTTGACTGGTCGAAGCAAAGCTAGACTAGTCGAAGAAAGCCTAGACAAGTCCCCCAATCTTGAAACACAAGTGTCATATACATATGACTTATATATCCAAAATGGCCTACTTCTAAGGTCAACCTATGGTCATTCAAACCCCAATCAAGAAGTAAGGACATTGAAAACATTAGAACAAGTGACCTAGAAGTTTAAGCCTTGAAGTCTTGATGTAGCTCAACCTCGAAAGTGACTTGAGTTCTATACGAACTACTTTGTACTCTTCTTGAAGTCTTGTATTCTTGAGTCTTGTCTTGAGAGCAATACTTGAAGTCAAGGTTGATCTTTGTACTTGTAATCTTTGCTTGTTGTGAGCTTTGCTTGTTTATGAATGTTGATCTTTAGAAAGAGCTTCACTAATGCAAGTTATATAACAGTGTTTTTATCACCACTAATTTGACAACATACAGGGATATAAACTATAGCACTTACAGTATTCGAGCTTTCGACCAATACTGATTTGGTGACGAGCCCTTTGTAGTGACCTCGAGCATACTCTAAGTCTACGTGGAGGCGACAACCTTTCCGTAGCAACAAGAGTATAAACTAGGCCTGCACTGATTAGGTAACGAGCCCTTTGTAGCGACCTAAAACCGTAACATCGTATGAGATTTACTAGGACTGGCGACCCTAGAATGGATCATTGTTTGTGAATGAAATAAGAGAGGTACCTTAGTTTCCCAATCCTGCTTATAAAATGGACTAATAACAACTCGGTAATCACGCTCATAACATTGCACTGCATGTGCCCCAGGTTGAAGAGCACAGAGGGAAGAAAGCATGCCGCGACCGTAAGATGGTGTCGCACCAGGGAGTCTAGGCGAGGGCATGCATCATTGTTCATATCATTCTTGCATTAATAAGAGTATCTAGGAATGTTTGATTGTACTGCTTTATTATTACTGCTTGACTGAGTTGATAATATGTTAACCTCTGCTTTATAGTTCCACTGAGTTGATCACTCACTCCTACATTACGGGACGGTGTTGTACACACCAACCAAACTCTGTCTTAGCTGCAGGTTGGTGATGCTTATTAGGTAGAGCAAGACTTTTTCAGTGACGAGGAGGAGCTCTCCTATATGTAACTCTCTGGAGGGTCTATGTAGACCTGGAGTTGCGCTGACGGGGTTACAGGGTTTTGGATAGACAACATTACACTTTCTCATTTTATACATTGTGGAACTACACTTGTAATTCTTTAACCTGGTAACATGTTCACACTCTGGAGACTTACCCCAGTTTACATATATTTTATATATCTATCACAGTCTTCTGCTTGCGTAATTTAACTGTCTCTGGAGTATGATATGCTGTTTTGGTCTAATCCCATTCATGTTTCAATGCACTCATCATAATAATCATTATCTATGTTGTATAAGTGATGCGTTGGAACTCGGGAGCAGAGCTCTGCTCGACCCCCGATTTTCAGGGCATTACATGGATGGCCATAAATACATCATGGTGGTCCTCATCACATGGGCCGCACCAATGGGCCTCGTATACATCAAGTGGGCCACATCCACGAGCCACACCAATGGGCCTCGCCATCTACACCATTCATCTATTTTAGAGATCTTTTTAGAGCATTACCCAAAAATGAATCACATTGGAAGATCATCCGGACCATATCATAAATAACAGTGGAGATAATGATTTCCACCCTTAAAATCACCAGGGCCCACCATAACGTTTATTTTCCATCCAATCTGTTCATATGGTCACAAAGACCTGAATCAAGAGGAAAAATAAATATCATTTTGATCCAAAACTCCTGTGATCCCTAAAGGATTTCAATGGTAGTTGTTCAATCCCCCACTGTTATTTGCAGTGTGGTCCACCTGATAGGTGGATCACATACATCATATGGGACCCACAGAGCTTGTAGACGTCAATACAACAATTATTGTTGCTCGTGGGTTCGCTAGTCCATTGTCCAGATGGACGGTCTAGATAATACATCACTGTGGGCCCAAAGTCTTGGGGTGAGCAACCTTGATAGAACACTTACATCACGGTGGAGTCCCACCGTCCTACTTGCTGGACGATGTGGACACCACACGTGCCAGGTGGATCCCACCGTCTAGACAGTGGACGGTGTGGATGTAAGATACATACTTCAAGGGTGGGTCCCACACTGCTTGGTGACGTTAATACAACATCTATTAGCTGCTGTAAACATACACCAGCCAATCTTTTTCCAGGTAGGTGGGTCCCACCTGGGGCCACGACATATACGTATATATATAATACATTATATTAATATTAATATTAATATTAATATTAATATTAATATTATTTTTAAAGAATCCAACATCCAGATGGCTAGACGTCTGGACTGACGGTGGGATATAACATACCTCATGGTGCCCACAGAGCTTGCTGACATCAAGTAGCAGCTATTCTGCTGGCCGTATGGACGGTCCAAATAAAACACACGCATGAGGTGGGTCCACACGTGTGGCCCACCACAGCTTTGGGATAAAGCTGATATTTGTGGTTTCCTTCATATGGGCTGGCCCAAAAATGGGTAGCAAGGTGGGCTCCATAAACTGGATGATTTGGATTTTTTATCACATCAGGTTGGCCACACACATATATCACCATAAAAAAAGAGAAAGAGAGAGAGAGAGAGAGAGATAGAGAGAGAGAGAGAGAGAGAGAGAGAGAGAGAGATAGAGAGAGAGAGAGAGAGAGAGAGAGACGGTGTGAAGGGGAGGGACCCCGCCTCTATGGGCCCTCCCTATACTAAATACAATGCATACATCAAGTGGGTTCCACCACAAGTGGGCCCACAAATAGAAATCAACGGTGGAAATTCAAAGATCACCCACCAATTGTCTTCTTCTTTAGCTCATTGGAATCCTTTACTCCTAAGCTCTCTCTTTAAGGGTTGATGATGAAGATTGAAGGGTTGGATGGTGAGATCATGGGGTAGGAAGTGGGCCACACACTAGGCTCTCTCTTTGGGAAGAGCTTGGACGTTGGCTCTCTTGGGTTGCTTAGGAGTGAAGAGAGAAATGAGAGAGAGAGAAGTGATGAGATGAAAAGGTGATAGAGTGATGGGTGATGGGTGTAAGGAAGGGATGGGTGGAGAGAGAGAATTTACTTTGGGAATGAGAGAGAGATGGGTAGGGTATGGGTTGGTTGTACTTGTGATAGGATATGTACTTGATTGATTGATGTGATGGATTATAAAGATTCTCTTGTGATATGCAACGTGCGGTATTTTTCTCAAAATAAACGTGGGTCCACAACTTCTGGCCTGGGTATCACGTCAGCGCGTGAGATAAGGCGTTGGAACCGCAACGACGGCGCGGTCGCTAGAATACAAGTTTCGAGTCGAGTTAACATAGATATATAGAATGCGACTTAGGGTCGCGCGCAAATGTCGATTATAGGTCGTGGGTCAGCGGAATTCGACCGGGAGGACCGTGGGATCCTAAGGAACGGTACAGACTATGATACGAGCCTTACAGGGTCCCTCTCTCAAGTGGATTCACAATAAGAGGATGAACGTCGTAGACAACATATATACAACATACACATGAGTTATGTTGATCAAATTTATATGATCAGATTATCTGTTGGAAAGTCTGAGCTAACTGATGGTCTTAAAATATATCTTTGATGCTACAAATAAGTTTTCAGCCATATAAGGTCTTGGATCCATCTTAACCACATATAACAATTTAAGATTGACTCTTATAGAAGCATCTATTAGTCTTTTTTTTTTTTTTTTTTTTTGTAAAAAAAATTCTATCAGTAAAGAATTTGACCATAGGGACCTTACATATGATAATTAACTAAATCAAGTAAACTAAGAAAAAATATTAAATAGATATGACCGATTGAATCACGGATATGACCAATATAATGTATAACCATAACAAGCCTCTAGATACATTTTTACATAAGACTAAGATCTTAGTCGTCCGAAATCTAATTGAGTTGTATTATATACCATTGGAAAGTTACTTCGATTTTCTATGAATCTAAATGATCATATGTTTCCATTGGGTCCACTAAAAAGACCAAAAAATGAGTCCTCTTTTAGTAAATTGAGACCATCCATGCGCTGCTGGACAATAGTCCAGTAAAACTGATGTTATGAGAAATTTAACCGTTAGATAACCACAAAATTTGGTCTAGAGTTAGCTTATAGTGAAAGTGTTATGTTGATAAACCCTTAGTATTGTCAAATTTTAGTGTGCCAAACCATTTCAAGTTTGTATCTTGATGTGTATCAAGCTTGTGTTTCTGTTCACATTGAATCTTCACCGTTCGTTCTGTTCGTGCTAAATTTATCTTGCCGATATCTATGACGAACTTGCCGAGTTCTTCAAACTAGAAGAAAGTGAAGACTTAGTGTTCAAGAATATTACCGTTCAAGATCTAGAACCAGAAAAGTCCAAGAACTCAAGATCTAGTTGAAGACTGTGTTCCGTATGTTGAGTTCAAGCGTAAAATTTAAAGCTGCTGAAGTGATCGATAGTTTGATGGTTCATATGTTCTATCTCATAAGTAAGGTATGATTGACCTAGATTGACCATAGATCATGATTAGATCATTTCATACTTTCGGTGGTCATTTTTGTCATTTTATAAGTATAAAATTCTGTTCTTTCGACTAGCCCTAGCACTGGCTCGACCAATCCAGGACTTGTTATGAATTTTTAGAATTTTTTTGTTGGTTTACGACCAGTCATGAAAACTGCTCGACCAGTCATGTGAATAGTGCTCGACCAGTCGTGCAGTGCTCGACTCATTTTCCAACATGTAATCTGGACTCACACGACTAGCGTGTGGTGTCCACGACCAGTCGAGCAGGCCACTCGACTAGTCGTGGGACCCACAAGGCCATTCATACAACTGAAAAATCTTATCGCGCCAGAATTTTTTGAAAATCTGTTTGGATAAGGCCAGTCGTAGCTATTCAAAGGCCAATCGTGCGAGCAATTTTTCACCTATAAATAGTGCTCGAATTTCAGAGTTTTCTATTTAATTCTTATCATTCTTAAGCAATCACTCTGGGTTTATTTCGAGTACAGTTTAAGCTATTTTGTGCATATTTTAGATTATTTAAAGTAGCTCTTGTATTTTGATTTTGATTCTCTATTCCATTCTTATGTTGAAAAGGGATATTTGATTTACCCTTTTATGAGATCAAAATCAAAGTAAAGCCCTTATTGATTTAATTAAAAATTATTTAGACCTAGAACCCTATATACTTGTGAGACTGAACGTTGAACATCTACGTCGACATCAAGTTGGTTCTACCGGGCTGCTTCAGAATCGTCATACAAATAAGTATTTTACTTTTTCTTTAATTCAATTCTATTTGTTTGGTTGGTGAGGTTGTTCCAGAAAATCTCCATTTGTGGTTTGTCTGAGGTGATCCAAAAAACTCAGAGCGTGGGGTTTTTGAATTCTGTAAGCCCACTTGAAAGACACAATTGTGAAGGTTTTAGGTGAACCTTGAAAAACCTATTTTGATTAGTGAACGCTAATATCCCGAGGGAGTGGATATTAGGAGTGGATGGATATTAGGAGTGGAGTAGTTGTGTGGCTATTGTTTAATAGTTGGTGTACACACAAGCGAACCACTATAATTTTTTGTGTTTGGTAGATGTGTGGTTTATTTTTTTTATCTTTTATGATTTAAGATTGTGGGATGTATTTGTGGATGTGAATGTTGTAATCTTTACATTTTAGCATTGTGTGGTGAATGTTGTAATAGATTAGTTTCTATTTCTTTCATATACTCTTCAGTTTGAGTTTTTGATACTCACCCACGTTCTAGTAAGGTTGTCCTGTCATAAACCATTGATTTTTGGTGTTAGGTTGTCTTAGAACCAAGTTGGTATCAACCTCTCAATACTTGATTTTTGAGGTTGTTATTTCCTTTGGTTAATTGCATTTATTTGGCTATCTTATTGTTTATATTCCGCTTATTATTTTTTATTTGGCATAGTCCTATTTACCCCCCCTCTAGGACATATTGCTCGGCCTTTACACATAGTTGGTACTACTACCACCAAGTTTTACTTTGGATCTTAAAACGGTTGATTTTATACAATTTTTACGAGTTGCTGGGCAGATAGAAAAAGAGGATTACATTTGAAAGGTGTTGATATAATGTTCATCCTAGTGGACCATACCGATGTGGGCCACCTTTCTAACTATCATATCCAATCATATATGTAAATAGGGGCCCCACACCAATGGGCCCCATACATTAACAAAACACAAAATAAAGAAAAAAGAGGAGGAAGAAGAGGATAAAAGGAGGGGGCATAGAATCATGTCAAATGGATGGGTGCCTGGATGATGATGAGTGGTCCACTCCCTCTAAGTTTTATGGTAGGCCACACCTTGGCCCCCCCCCCCCCCCTTCTCTCTCTCACTCAAAATTTTAGAATTTTTCTAAGTGTAGCAAAAGTATAAGTGTAAGAGAGCCCATACTCTTTTATAGAGAATGAGAGTTGAGTTGGCAAATTTGGGACGGTCTTATTGGTGTTAAAAGTGAGGTAGAAGGTGGTGTATGCTTTAGGTAGCGGATGGATGAGGTAGATGGTGCTGAGCATGCATTGGCCGATGTAGATGAAATCTAGGCATGCATTGGCTAATGGATGTTAATGATTATAGGTTGTAGGTGATGCATGGTGGATGATGAAGTAGAGTGTTTCAATTGGTTGTTTGAAGTGATATGGCATAAAATAAGGCATACATGATATGCATGTGTAGGATAAGGTAGCCATGAGCCATTATTTGTTTCTAAGGTAAGAGGATAGGGCTAATGATGGATTTTGGGATAGAACCCATTTTGTCTCATAGTGCATTGTCTCATATGTGCTAACTCTTCATTTGTCATGTAGTGCTTGTCCTATATTGTGATAATTCCTATATTCTATAAAGTGATCTTTAAGCCCACATGGGCCTAAGTCCAATGGACCTAACACAATAAATGTTGCTTGTGTTATAAGATACACAATTTGGGCCGTGTATTCAACGGGCTATATCTCACTAACGGAGCATCGGATTGATATACAATTTTCACCATTGAATGTAGTGTGCCTCATTCTCATCATACACTGTCCTAGCCAGTAGTGTTTTGCACAGGAATCTCATCAAAATTTTATCTTGTTTTAACCATATTCTCCTCAAAGTATGGGTAATTCTTAGTTATGTTTCGAGCATTCGTAGCCATGGTTTGAGATGATTCAGGCATACTTAGATATATTCTTACTCGATGGTAGATGGAAAGCCTGTCAACTAGACCTCCTTCACTTAGAAGTCGCTATGCATGGTCCCTTACCCACTTGGGTATGAACCAAGCACAGAAAACTAGGTCCTAAACCGAAACCTAGATAATATAATCCTACAAAGAGAATTAAAAATCTTACGACAATTAGAATCAATTAAAAAATAGTAAGAATAAGTCGAGGGAACAGAGTTACCAATTTTGACGAACTAGGATTAAAGATGCGAGAAAAAAATAAAAACCAAAACAATGTTAGTTTTCAAAAAAAATCTATAAAACTACCTAATTAGAACTAACTTTCTAGAATTACACCCTAAAAACAAAATCCTAGATTAGAACTAGAAATCAAAACCTTAACCTAAACCTAAGTATTGTCATCGTAATTTTCCGATAATGATGCCGAAAACTTGATTGAACACAAGGGTTGACAACCCCAAGTATAGGGTTATGAAGTAGTGATAACTCTGCAAGACCAAGGACGATCTACAAAGAATTTGGTGAGAATATATTAAGAACTTATATAAAGAAAAACGGTTGGTCTGGGTTTTTAATCCAGCGGAATAGACGAGTTGTAAAAACAATTATGAAAAAGACTAAGCATCCAAGAATTCCTGATCAATAGACTTTGAATTTAATTCGTCTTGTCGAGTTTATAACTCAACTAGAACTGGAATCCAATCCTTTATAATTGAAAGGTAACACAATAATATCAATAAAAACATCCAACATAGACTAGTATCATGATATGCTTGATTTTTCATGAAGATATAGGTAATCACATCGCAAGGAATGGATAATATGTAATGTATTTTGTGGCAATAATAGATCAAATAACATTACAGATTGATTCCTTTCCCAATCTAAGAATTCAATCATATTCGATCACAATTCAACACAAAAACCTTAACTTTTATTGAAAAATGAATTAACTATCAAATATCCATTAAAATGTTCATCCCTTAGCCTTAGGTAAGAGATTAGCCAAACATGACTAACATCTTAAACAAAATGAAAAGAAAAACTAGAACTAAAGGATTGAGAAGGAATGATGAATTCGAAAAAGCTCTGTCACTCATTGGTGTCTCTTCCAAGCCCTAATTTGTACTTAGAAAAGCTTAAAGCACCATTTCAAATAGAAAAAAATTATACCGACTTGGGTAGTATATATACTGGATGTAATCGCAATTAGGGAAAGGATTAGGGCTTTCTAAGGTGTTCTAAAGGGTTCAAGGGCATAATGGGGGTGGCTAATAGTTAAGTGTGAATTGACAATGGGTGTACTAACAAGCTAACCAAAAAAAATAAAATAAGGGGGGGGGGGGGGGCGGGTTTGTTTCAATGGCATAGAATCTTTTCGAGGGTTGTTCGAATCGGTAAGATCTATAATCTTTTGTAAATTTGCTTTCATAGTACATCACTCGGCGCTTTGTGCTGTAGTTTTTTCTTACAAGGGTTTTTTCATGTAAAATTTGAATTGTCTTCTTGTTGAGTTTGTTCGTGCGATTGTGATTACTTTGCTTGATTTTACTCTTGGTATTTCCACAAGTCCCGACACAAGATGTATAAAGAGCCTGTTAGGCTACTTCTTTCTCTTATAAGTTTTAGGCTTATTGTCAACCCATTGAGATATAAATACGGTGATTTTAGGACATTATTCTCCTAAATGGTTGAGAAAATCCCCAACAATAGCATGACTAAAAAAATGACGTTTGTAGGCTTTTGTATCATCCAAATACAAGAGAATCATTACACTTTCAAGCTCTCAGCGACTCTGCTTGCAGAACATCTGACCACTCAGCAATTCCAAGCCCACGGCACACCCTTGTCTTTCACATTACAGGCTGGACGACCGTGATTTTTCATACAGAAGATAGGTCTAGTAGTAGATGTTTAACATTGCCCAGTTTCTGCTCAGTTATAGGAAGGAGAGTGTATTAGACTTAGTGGACGGTCGACATGGATGCATCCAAGGCCACCAAATCCAGATCCATCCAGGAGAATGGAAAGGTTTCACCCACTGCAATATGTTTCTTAAGAAATAAGGGAGGTGATAACATCTCTACAGTACACGTGTCCGGTTGGTGTGTTAATCAAGACCGTCCAACAAGGAGTATCATTCACGGATGACTTCTTTTTCAAAAATCACTACTTAAAACGATAATAGCAATCACTTTACTTTCAGGCCCTCAAGGCCGACCATTAACAGTTTGTTTTGCTACTGTCGCCTTCTGGCATCATCCCATATGTGCATGGACTTGATTCGGCAGTGACTCCTCCAGAACAGACGTCCGTACTGGTTGGTGCTGTGGGTCCCACAATGATGCATGTGTTTTATCCATGCCGTCCACTTATTTTGCCATTTTGCCACTAATTTAAGGAGATTAGTCCAAAAATGAGGCGGATCCAAATCTCAGGTGGACCATACCACAGGAAACAGTGGTGATTGAACGCCCACTGTTAAAAACTTCTTGGTACCACCAAAGCTTTATATCAGTCACCACTAAGAAGTTTTTTATGATGGGTGCTCAATCACCACTCTTTCCTGTGGTGTGGTCCACCGGAGATTTGGATCTGCCTTATTTTTGCACTTAAGCCTTAAAATGAGCTACCAAAATGGACGGATGCTATGGATAACACACATACATCGTGGTGAGGTCTACAGAACCGTCCGTTACTGAGACATCGGTTTTGTAGGGGTCACCACCGAATCCGATTCGGAAATCGGACTGCGTACTTAGTTACTTGGTAGGCTCTTATCGTACTGAATAAACTCAGTTGGGACCACTTTGAATGTATGTGGTCTATCCACGCCGTCCATCCTTTTTTCCATCTAATTTAAGGGTTGAGCCTAAAATTGAAGCATATCCAACGATCAAGTGCATCATACCACTAGAAACAGTGGGGATAATGATTTCCACCGTTGAAACCTTTCTAGGCCCCTCAGTGATGTTTATTTGTCATCCAACCTATTCATAAGATCATGCAGACATGGATGAAGGGAAAAAACAAATATAAGCTTGATTCAAAACTTCTGTGGTCCCAAGCATTTTTCAACGGTAGACATTTAATTCAACTGTATCTTGTGGTGTGGTCCATTTGAATAGTGGATATGCCTCATTTTTGGGCCAAAGCCCTAAAATTATCTTTTAAAATGGATGGACGGAGCGGATAAAATATATAAATCATGGTGGACCTCACAAAGTTTACTCAGCACGCCAAGCGTAGCGAGTTATTCACTACGCAATCCGCTTCCCATGAATTGCTTAAACCATTTTCCATCTGTCGTAGGGTAAAGTTTGGCTTAACATGTGACCCGTTACCGCGATAGTATTGCGATTAATGTTATATCCATCAATAATAAAATATTTTTAGATTCCCTAATGCCAAGAGGTGCTGTGGTGTAGTCGGTCATCACGTCAGTCTTACACACTGAAGGTCCCCAGTTCGAACCTGGGCAGCACCAATGCTGCAATTGTTAATGTTTTTTATTTTCAATGAATCTAGCAGCACTAACGTGTTGTCTAATATTTATTTATTTATTTATTTTTTATTATTTTCTGCTAGGGTGTGCATTGTGAGAAGAGAAGGCCTACATGTTATGTGTATGACAACCAAACCTTTCTTATTAAATCACTAAATGGGCTGCCCGTGCATTTTATTATTCTTAATTGGCGTATACTATTTTTTATGGTGTGGCTCATTTTACGTTTAAATCAACCAAATTTTTTGTTTTTCCCAACATCATTGCGGATTACATCTATTAGATGGTTGGATATCATATAAATATAATGTGGGACCCATAATTTTACCACTTATTTAAAGGAACAAGTGTCCAATTAATATTATTGTAATTTCATTGCTCACAAAGCACATCCTTGGAATTTCATATGGTACAGGCATTATTTGGTAAAATCTTAATTTTTGAGGAATTTTGTTATAATTTTTTTTGCTATTTATAGTTAGAGTTGGGCATGTCTGACCTAATCTAATAGATCCGACCCGATTCGAACCAAACCGACGGCTTGGATTGGGTCGGATCGAGTAGGCTCACTCAAATCCGACTGTACATCGAGTCGAGTTCGGATTAGTGGTCAATCTGGACCGATTCGATCTGAAATCCAATTCGATTGGATCTGATTGGATCCACACAATATTCATTCAACATTGTTTCCTATAATGTTGTCCACTTGAGATTATGATATTCCTCATGCTTTTTTAAAATACCATAAAATGATCTAGAAAAATAGATGGACAACACGGATGAAATAAATACATCATGGTGGGGTCGACAGAGTAACCAACCATTGGGCAGGTACCTCTCCTCTCCTCTCAACGATGGCTCGAGGTGCATTGAGCACCGAGCTTGTCAGGCTGCCAGGGGGAGTAACCAATTAGACCCCTTCAAATTTCAATGCAGTCAAGCTCATGAGAACTTTCCCCGAGGTCGAACTATGTGGGCCCCACCGTGATGCATGTCTAACATCAACACCGTGCATTTGATGGGTCCCCTTTAATTTATGGGATATCCCAAAAATCAGCCATATACAGAACTCAGGTGGGCCATACCATCTAAAATCACGTGAAGACATTCCTAAAACGTATAAAAGGACTTGGTGGGGCTCACATAAAAATTGGATGCATCTGAAACTTGGTATGACCCCTAATTCAAGTGGGACACACATAATGGATGGTTTGGATTTGTGAACCACACTCGCTGGGCCGAAAAAATGATTATGAATGTTTTAATGGAGGGTAACCCGTAACGTCACCCAACTTTTGAACGAGAAGTGAACTAGCGGGTGTACATGCTTGTGTATTGATGTTAGCAAGTTATGTGGGTCCCATCATGAGGTATGTGTTATATCCAAACCGTCCATCCATTTGGCAGGCTCGTCTTAAGGCCTTAGCCAAAAAATAAGATAGATCTAAAGATTAAGTGAACCACACTATAAAAAAAATAAATAGAAGATTCGATCCGAACCGTACCCAACCTGATCCGACTAGGTTTCCCTGATTGAGTCAGACTCGATTCGGGTTAGGCCAGCAGTGCACCGGATCGGATCGAGTCCGAGGACCCAGACTCGGTCTCGGATCGGATCGAGTCCGAGGACCCAGACTCGGTCCCGGATCGAATTGAGTTAGGATCATGGATTGAAAGTTTCGGACCGAGTCGAGTTGGACCCAATCCGGTCCGACCCGACTCGATGCCCACCTCTATTTATAGTTTTTCCTTCTTTTTTTTTTTGTTTTTGTTTCGAAAGATAAGAGATTCTTTATTTCCTCCAAAAGAGCATGCAGCCCAAAGAATACAAAGGGTTCCCATACCCCAAGCTAGGGAGAGGGAATGGAGAAAAATGAGAGAAGACAAAAACCCCACTCCGAGTAAAGGAAGCTCACAACCCTTGACAAGAAAATGAGAAGAGAGAAGACTAAGAAAAAGAAGAAAGCCCACACTCCAAGCTAGGGAAAAAGAAAAAAGCCCACACCCTCGGGTCAGGATGAAGAAAAAGGAAAAGAAAAAGCCCATATGATAGACTAGGGAGAGGAAGAGAAGAAAGAGAGACCAAGAAAAATTAGGTTTAAAAGAGGGAAGCTAACTCAAATTCGAGACACTACAAATGGAGGAGTTTGAAGGTGTGGTTGAGAGCCTAGATATTTGATCTTTTTTTTTTTTTTTTTTTTTTTCACCTACTAGTAATCTTCACCTCCCCACCATGGTCTTTGATGGGAGAATTTTGTTTGCGGCCAAAAAGTCTCATGCTTCGAGATGAAGAATTCAGATTGGATATAGCTTGATAACAAGGTTGGTTTGTTCACTTCAATGAGGATTCCTGAAACAATGGATAAAGAGCATTAGACAAAAGAAGATAATGAAAATGCTCTCATCTCCCGGCCCTTAGCTGTCGGCATCGGTAATTGCACCCCAAACAATCCTACAAGAGGGCGAGAAGCATAGGAGGCCAATCTTGGTTGGATTAATTTTATTGCAAGAAATTGTCCAAGAAGCCTCATGGAAATTTGTAGAGTTAAATTGATGATGATCTAGGCTTTGTCTATAATTATGATGGAAAGAGGTTCGAAAATCCTAGGCAATTGAGATGTGCATAGGAGCAATCATGGCTATGGTTGTCCCAGAGATGAATAAGGCCCGGGACCTCATGTCCTTTATAATATACTTTAGGGATGCAATTTATAGTATTGCTCATCTAATTTTAGTTTTTCTATTTATACCATTCTTATTGTCCTCTCTTCCATCTATATCATAGGCATGCCAGGTCCATATGTTTTTTGGGTGTGTAAGTGCTATGGTTTGATTTCTCTTTGGTTGTCAAATTTTGTGTGTCAAAACCTCTGTATGTGTCTTGTGTTTATATCTTAATAAATTTGTTCGAGACACCATGTCAACAAAGCTAGTTCAAGCTACAATATAGAAGATATTAAAAAAGAGTTCAAGCTCAAGACTCAAGCTCAAGTTCACATGTAAGAACTTAAACTTAAGTTCATGTGTATTCAAGGTCAAGACTCAAGCATAGTTTGGGACTGAGTGCAACTCAAAATGATATTGATTTCAAAGCTTGTGAAGTAGTCAAGCTGCGTCAAGAAGAACTCAAGCTTCATAATGATCAAAGTCTAAGCAAATGAAGTTTTCAATGTCTATACTTCATGTCCCAGGTATGATAAACCTTAGATTGACCTTAGGGTAGGCACTACGCCAAAATCGTTGTTTTGCGACGGACGAAATCCGTCGTAAAACCAAATAAGCTTGGTCCGTCGCTGTTTATTGGGTCGTTTTTGGTTTTATAACGGATTTTATCCATCGTTTAATCTGCGACGGATAAGGTCCGTCGCATCATAGCGACGGATAAAATCTGTCGTAAAAAATAAAAAATCCGTCGGTAATATTCAAAAAATTAGTCGTCACTAAAAACATTAGCGACGGATAAGGTCCGTTGCTAATATGAGTAAGCGACGGACCTCGAATCCGTCGTTGATTGTCAATGTTCAGATATTAGCGACGGATTTGGTCTGTCGCTAAAATATCTGTAAAAAAAAAAATTATCAATAAATTATTATTATTATTTTTTAAATCTTGCACCTGATAGTTATTCAAAAAATAATTCACACTATTGTTTGATAAGAATCCTATTCACAAAATTGGAAACAACTCAATTCAATAAAAGAGGAAATGACCCAAGTGGCCCACTCCAAATATTGACTAACCCTTCTAACTAAGCACTTCCCCCCCTAAACTAAGACCCATACAAAAGAAATTACCTGAAACTTCAACTGTTGGTTATGCCTTGCCTTGAATTGGCTACTTAGTATCTTCTCTTGTTCAACCTTCTTTTGAGCCCTTCCTGCATATATTACAAACAACCAGATTCAATACAAGAAAAAGACTAGTTTAGTCAACCCTCATATATTACAAATAACCAGCTCAAATCCATGAAAAGTGAATAGTCTAATCAACCGAAACCAATTAACAAAATAAAATATTAGAATTTGGGTGCTTGGGTATTGCCCTTGCTTGTCCTAAGCACGACACAGGCCAGAGCTCTGAAGGGACCATCACCGTGTATAGGCTTATCCACACCGTCCATCCATTTTTCCATATCATGTTAAGATATAAGCCCAAAAGGGGCAAGTTCAAGGCCCAAGCAGGTACATTGTTGAAGCTTTCCTAAGGCCCATCGATGTTTAATTGCCATCCAACCTCTTTATAAGGTTTTTGTAAATGAAAAAAAAACAAAAATATCACCATTGAAACTTTTGTAAGGCCCATCATAATGTTTATTTGCCATCCAACTTATAAGGTCATGTGGACCTAGATGAAATAAAACAAAAATATCGATTTATTTCTAAACTTCTTTAACATCATGTTCTTACTCATGCCTTAGTGGTAGACTCACTGGAGTTTCAACACGAGTACCCATTGTGGTGAAATCTCACATGTTTTGTTAGAGTGGTGCATTTCTTAAGTATGGAACAAATAGGTTGTGAGGAGTAACGTCTACACATGTGGGGGTGAGTGTATCACACATATACCCTTGGTTCCTATCTTTCCCTTTTTCATGACATGCGAGAGAGAAGAACACGCAAACACCCAATTGGTCTGGCTTTTGGGCCACAATGTATGGTGGGGCTCACCAGATGACAGGACTATCGTGTAAACATCCAACCAGGAATACATGCATGCAGAGACCAATGGTGGGAATGGGCCGTGTACACTGCAAATCAAGCCTGGCCTCGCTTCATAGGCCTTGAAGACAATTGCGATGTGCTTGAGTGGAGCCTCTAGGTAAATCAGGATATATTAAATAAATGTCAAGAGATCAAAATACCTCAAAGAATCTTTACAAGAATTAGGTTTCCAAGAGTAGATAACATATAACTTGAACAATGCCTCCCCCTCTCCCTCCCCCCAGTGTGCAATGGCGCTTCTCTCCTTCCCCATTTATTTGGCAAGAAGGAGATGAATGTGAAGAAAATACCACGATGCTTTGGCAAGAATAAGATGAAGAAGAAACCCCATTGCTGAAATTGATGCACATATTGCCTCACTTAATTGGCACCACAACAGGAAGGGATTAATACCAAGGCAGGAGTTAAGTGACCATTTGGATTGTAAGTTACTTAAGATAAGCTACTTATTCCACAAGTAGCTTATCTTAGTTTCTACTTATTAAGATGTTCCCTAACAAATCTATATGTTCTTCTTTAGACCAATTTTTATATAAACAATCTTGACCGTATTTAGGGCCAATGATCAAATGGTTAATATATATGGATATGCATGGTCTCTCCTTCCACGAACAATTTGTTGGGATAAGGCTTAGATGATGATGATGATGATCAAATGGGCTAAATGGATCCTGCTGTCTTGGATAGAAAATGGTAAAGAGGTTTTAATTATATGGTGATCAAGCTATCCATCGTGCGGTAAATTTTGGGCCTAAAGGAATATTTGGGCCTCATCCGGAAGAAACGACCAAATCATGAATAGCTAAATTTGAGCAAAATCAGCTTTTCCCATCCAAAATTAGTTTGGATGGAGTGCATCCATCCACTGTGGGATGCGAGAATACCCAAACTCCACTTAGTTAAATGAATTATCATAGAAAACTGAATGTTGCTTTATTCCATATGTGCATAGCAAGTCAAATGCTCCATAACACATCCCATTTGGGCAACTGTAGCAATCGCAAGTGATCAAGTGATTAGGGTGCCAAAATTGCATGTAGGTGTTTTGGGAAACCCTTAAACAGGTGCAGAACTTCTCGACAAATGAAAGCTGGGAGTGATCGAGAATCGAGATCAATGGAAAGAGTAGGAAGATTGCAACAACATAATTTTGCAGATGGGAGTCTCATAGCATTTGCCTTCATTCCACAAGGGTAGATACAGTCAGTGCACAACTATAACTAAGAGAGCAATGAATCATTTCTACCTGTGACAGTAAACGTGCAACTCCCAATAGTCGCTCCTGAAAATTATGCTTTCTGTTGTGATGTTTTGCTTCTTTAGTCTGCATACACAATAAAGATATCATAAGAATACAACATAAATCTGGAATCATTTTCTAAAATAACCTCACAATCCAACAGAAATAACAAACAGCATAAACAAGTGTATGGAAGGAAACTATAAAGCAGGTCCAAACTCATTGAAACATAGGTTGGCACAAAGTTTATCAACAATTACTTTTGTTTGATCAACCTATAATATTGAAGTCTCCACTGACACGAGCACATTTACAAACAAGGGAGCTACCACAACATGCCTTTGTGATGGTTCATTTTCTTTTTTGTTGAAGCTCATTATGTGGGGCCACCAATTGGATTGTCACAATCTTCATCAGGGCCAATATTATTGTGCACCATAGCATTATCAATGTTTTAGCTAATTGAATTTAGTATTGCGCCCTACATATCACCCTTGAATCTTGAACCATCCACCCCAATCTCCATGGAGAGGTTGATGTATTCAAATCTCTGCTTCAATATACACCTTATTAAATCACACCAATTAGTCCATTAATCCATCTACTGATATACCATCAACATCCAAAGGTCCACCATATTCATCATCTTGATTATCATCTGCAATTGTAATGTTCTTGACTGATTCTTTTTCTAATGAATCTTGGATTTGTTCTTTGAAATCTTAATTTCTTCGTAAAACCCAGGTAGCTCAACTTTTACACCATAGTGTAGCCATAACCTTCTAATTGGTTATCAAGGTCCGATATCACAATGCCCCCACCTTCTCAAGCACAAGAAGGCTCTCCTTGATGTTCTCTCTTTTTTTTTTTTTTTTTTTTTTTTTTTTTTTTCACACTGTCAACTTATCCAATCAGCCCAAAATTCTTGCCCTGTTCCAGCATTCAAATATATTTCTCACCACTTTCTCCAATATATTTTTTCTGTGACTATTGATATCTAAAACAATCCCATTGATGGAACTACCTCTTATACCAATTTGATGTAGGGTAGATAGGAAAGAAGAAGAGAAGAACTGATTTTCGTATACACCATGAAAATCAAAGAAATGTTTTTCTTCGGGTTTTTCCCTTTGCAAGAGAACATTGTCTCCATGAGCTCACACTTCTATTACTCAACTACTCCAAGCCATATGGCATCCACATACATACATGTGTGTGTAGTGATATGCTTGCATGGGAATCGGTTCTCACAGGATCTTGTGAGCACTTTTTGACACGTGATGTGGGCACAAAATTTGAACAGTCCACTAGATGAATCACCTCATGAAACCCCCAGGGCCCAAAAGTTAGCCTACTCCAAAAATCTGGTGGGCCATAACAAAATGAGAGGGAATTCCCTATATATTTTGAAGAATACATGCATACATATAAACCCCCCCCCCCCCCCCCAAAAAAAAAAAAAAAAAAAAAAAAAACCAAAAATTTTAGCCCTTGACATTACCTAATTCCAACCACTTGTTTCTTTCATTAACAACCTAAAAAAAACTATAGCCATACTTGCAGCATAACTATAGCACAACACCGTAGTGTATATTGTAGTGAATAGTATAGCACATGTCTATCTATATAAACCTTATTAAAAAGTACCAAATCCTAAAAACTGAAAACTAACCTTTTCTATTGACATATGTTTAATATGCATGGGGCCCACCAGATTGGTGAATAAATATCCAATTCGATCATGACACAATTGGGCTTCGTCACCACATGTGCTACTTTGATGCCTAGGGAAAAAAACATCATTATATTTTCCTATGAAGATGAGTTTTGTGGAATAAGAGCTAAAGAAATATCGTTAGGCCTTCATTGCTAGCCTTCATTTCCACCAAGTTAGAGGATCAAACTAATAACATATTATTCAACATCATTTCAAAAACAAAACCAAAAAAGGTAAGAAAAGATAATACAGCTTTTACCCCTCTAGATGATGCACCTTTTGTGTAGGTTTCTTTCCATTAACAACTTGAAAGAGAACGCTCAAAACCTCCTCCAAGTCAGCTGATAAAAGCAGCTTCACATCCCTTCTCACCTACACAAACAATCAATTCATTAAAATCTATATATAAAAAAATGCAGACATGTGTTTCAAATCAACTTAGATTAGAGGTTAAAATCAAATAATGCAAGATCAACCTTCAAGAGGTATTGGAAATAGAGGCAGGCCTGTGTTGATTCTTTCCCTTGTAGACAATCCTATCAAGAATTCCTAACTCCGTTTGTAACTGAATAAGAAGAGATTTCAAACTCTCCTCAAGATTTATACTTTCAGAACCCATATACTAGCCTACATAGAGACATCCAAAGAGATAGATTAGCCTATATGTGCAGAGTTATTCTTATAAGTAAATGACTCAACAACTATATGCAACATAACAACGACGTAACAGTGGAGCTGCAAGGAAAGATTGGATTTCATGATCCAACCAAATCAACTTTTGCTTTAAACAACAAGAAATGGAAAAAAAAAAGAAAAAAAAAAAAGAAAAAAGGATAAAGATAGTGAAAAAGAATTCAAGCTGCAAAGACCAATGTTATATTTTGTAATTACTAAAATATCTATAATATAAAAAGTAAAAAAGGTAGACATGAATAGTTTCTCTTATATATTTTCAAACAAAACCCCATTTCTCCAAATAGAAAAATCATTTATTATTTTATGAAGTCTGATGCATGTATTATATATCTATAAATACCCATTTCTTCAAGAAGTATTATACAATGCCTGTAAATGACTGAGAGTGTTTCTACAAAGATAGCTCGGTTTTCAGTTCATGTGTATGGGTGCCAATGGTTAACTGATCCTAATCGTTGATATCATTATTGGGCCCATTTTGGATGGACGATGCGGCAAAAATCTCCCACATGGGAAAATCCTAACTCTTTAATATATTTCACAGACGACAGTGGAGATCCAACCAAAAAAATGCAAACATCAAATGATTGGGATCTTCTAATCTTGGGGATTTTTGGAGCAAGGATCCATCAACCATCAACAGTGCAGAACATCATACCAACCGCTAGGATCACTGGAATATTGGGCGAATTGTAAAGACAAAAATCCTGAATGGGTCACAAAAACGGTGTACAATGCATCTTTATCCAAATCATGTACTAATCAGAAGTTCATCAACCACCAACATAAATGCACATCCATAACAAAACAATCAAAAAAACAAAACAAAAACAAACCAAAAACAGAAAACAAAAAAACAAAAAAAATAAAAAATACAAAAATAAAAATAAAGAAAGAAAGAAAGATATAAAGAGCTCTGCATCTCAGCCCATCAAAATAAATCCCACCAATGCCAGTTCTTTTTCTTCTCCAAGCTACTTTGGACAAGAATGAGTACACATAAACCCACATTTGACAAAACAAAGTGCCTGGCAACATTACAATGGCAATGAGTTCAAAATGGGGGTGTATCTATCAAAACCAAGGGGCTGAAAATATCAATTCCCATAACATATACACATAAACCCAACACCCAAAAAAATAGGGGGTTTCCAATCATGGGGTTCCGAATCCAGGGGGTTTCCGATCATGGGGGTTCTGAATCCAGGGGTTTCCAGTCATGGCGCTAGGAGAGAGAGATTAAGAGAAAACCACCACTATTAATCGATTGAGAGAACCATCGCTACCAATCGATTGAGATAGAGAGATTGAGAGAGAGAAAGAGAGCGTTACCTGATGTTCGTGAAGAGATCGACAGGAAGAGAGAGGTGGGAGAGATCTCTAGGGCCGGCGCTAGGAGAGGTACAGACGAAGAGTGGATGAGAGGGAGAGATCGACAGGAAGAGAGAGGTGAGAGAGATCTCTAGGGCTGGCGCTGGGAGAGGGACAGACGGAAAGTGGATGAGAGGGAGAGTGAAAAGATGTCTCGTTTTAAGGGGAACGGATTGGCTACTCCCGCTGACACCAGCCATTGGTTAGTGGTCGGTGCTTTGTGGGCCCCAACATGACGTACGTGTTTCATCCACGCCGTCCATCTATTTTTCCAGAAAATTTTATGGTATAAGACCAAAAATGAGGTATATCCCAATCTCAAATGGACCACATTACAGGAAACAATGTTGAATGAGCGTGGACCATTAAAAACCTTTTGGGGGCCATAAAAGTTTTGGATCAAGCTGATCTTTGGTTTTTCCCTTCATCTGGTCCTGTATGACCTAATCAACAGATTGGATGTCAAATAAACAATACAGTGGGCCTTAAGATGGATTTTAATGGTGGATATCCAATCACCATTGTTTTCATATGGTGTGGTACACCTGAGATTTATGTCCCACTAATTTTTGGTATAAAACTGCAAAATAATCTGAAAAATGGATGAACAGAATAGATGAATCATGTACATCATAGTGGGGCCCACCCGTAGAAGAGGATTTTAATGGTGGATATCCAATTAATATTGTTTTCCAATGATGTGGTCCACCTTAGGTTTATATCCCTATCATTTTTTTAAGCAAGCCCTAAAATGATCAGTAAAAATGGATGAACATAATGGATGAAATACATACATCATGGTGGGGGCCACATAGCACCGAATACTAGCCAACGAGCCGGTGGCAAGGGAGTAGCCAATCTGTTCCCATCCATGCTGGTATTTGTGGTGCAATCCATTTAATCTTTGAATATGATTCATTTTTTAAATAATTCTCTGAAATGATCTCGAAAAATGGATGAACGGTGTGGGTTGATCCCAAATTTTCGGTAAATCCAAAACTCAAGTGGACCATGCCACACGAAACAATGTGGAATAATGATTTCCTCCTTTGATACCTTCCTTGGGCCCACAGTAACGTTTATTTGCCATCCAACCTATTCATAATATCAAATATATATGTGAATGAAGAGAAAACACAAACATCAGCTTGATCCAAAACTTTCATGGCCTCCAAGAAATTTTCAATTGTAGAGGTTCAATCACACTATTTCCTGTGGTGTGGTCCACTTGAGCTTTGGATATGCTTCCTTTTTGTTCTTTAGACCTCAAATTATCTGTTAACGTGGATAAACGGAATAGATAAAATAAATAAATAACGGTGGACCCCACAAAGTTTACTTTGGTAAAGGTAATGACTCACCTAAATGTAGAGGGGTTTCCTTAAAACATTCATAATCATATATTAGGCTTGCCTTAATGTGATTCACATATCCAATCCACTCATTATGTGTGTCCCACTTGGATGAGGGGTCAGACCAAGTTTTAGCCGCATCCAAAACTCATGTGGGCCCCACTAAGTGCTTTTATATTTTTAAAGATGTCTTGACATGGTTTTAGATGGTATGGCCCATGTAAGTTTCGTTTACGGATGATTTTTGAGATATCTCATAACCTAAAGGGGACACATTAAATGCACGGTATTGATGTTCGACACACATCATGATGGGGCCCACAAAACTAATTAACATCAATTCTTAGGTTCTCGCAAGGTCAATAAGTTGGGTCACAATTTTGACAACAATATTTAGCCCGTTTTATATGTCTAGCCCATTCACTCTAATTTACTGATCAATACCCTCAATTTAACTAGTTACTCACCCCAATCAGGCTAACTACATATGAGAAAGATATTGGCATACAAGATTGATCAACAATTTGAGTGAAATTTGATTTAAACATATGAAGTTATTTACTCTTCAATTTGGACTAATTCGATTGTCCAAAAACGGTTAAATGTTCAATTAGTGGATGTGCCTAATAATTTATTATTATTATTATTTTTTTACAAATAAATTTCAATTTCCATTTAAAAATAACATTTTTTATTCAAAATGTATATTTTTTCTCTTAATTTTTCTTTGAAAACGTTTAACAAAAATCATTTTTATTATAAAATATTTCAAAAAATAAATTAAAATATAAATTATGAATTTTAATTTTCAAAATATCTAAAATTTTCACAAATTTTAAATTTTTTCCTAAAAATTCCAAAATGCTAATTTTTTTTTTTCAAAAGCATCATGTTGTTTTCAACTTTCCAATTTTTTTTAAAAAAAATTATATATATTTTTTCAAAATCTTAGTATTTTTATAAATAACTTTTTCTTTTAATTTCGAATTTTGAACATTTTCAATTATTTTTCAAAATCACAAAATTCTTCAACTTATTTATTTTTCGTTTCAAAATGTTTTTTTTTTTTTTTTTTTTTTATTATAAAGTATCGATTTTTTAATATTGTTTTATTCTATTTTTCACTTAAATTTTATTTTGAGTGAAAATAAAATAAAATTTCACATTTTTTTAAATATGAAATTTTATTTTAGTTTTCAAATTTGAAATTCTCATTTTCTTTTTTAAAATACTTTCATTTTTCAACATTGTGAAAATTTTCACATTTTTTAAAATATTTTTAATTTTCCTTTTTAGGATATTAGTTTTTTCTCAAAATCAAATGCTTTTTTTTTTTTTCAAATTTATCAACTTTATTCAAAATTCTTTTTTGTTCCCAGAAAATAGATTTTTATTAAATTACGATTTTTATTTTTTCAAAATCTAATTTTTTTCTCAAACATTGTTAATTTTTTTTTAACTTCTTAATATTCTTTTTCATGTGATATTACAAATTATTTAAATATTAATTTTAAATTAAAAAATAAAAATTTCACTCATTTGATACAAAAACGGAATAAATTTTCTTTTTTCATTCAATCAATTATTAAAAAATAATCTTAGATACAAATATGTATAATTAAACCACCAAAATTCTATTAAAAAATAACTATTAGACTACAAAAAAACTTAATTTTCCACCATATTTTTTAAAAAATGAAAAAAATTAATGCCAAGGCAAAAGTCCTTTTACGACGGACCATGGTCCGTCGCAAAAGTCCTTTTACGACGGACCATGATCTGTCGCAAAAGCAACTGAAAAGCGTGCCATTTGTTTGGGCAGGAATTTTGCCGTCACAAAATCAAATTTTGCGACGGTCATCCGTCGCCTATTAACGACGGACCAAAATCCGTCGTAAATGCGTCGTAAATCAGATTTTAGCGACGGATTTCCGTCCGTCGCTAAATTTAGCGACGTTCAGACGGATTTTCGACAAACAGGGGATTAGCGACGGACTTTTTCCTTTAGCGATGGATTAAATCCGTCGTTAAACCAAGAGGCAAAAATACGTCGTAAATTGGCCAATTTGGCGTAGTGAGGTGTTAGTGCTATGATTTCATATCCCTTTGGTTGTCAAATTTTGTAGTGCCAAAACCTGTCTTGTACTTCTTGTGTTTCTTGTTTGTGACTACACACTGCTTCAAGACAAGATCATGAATGAAGAATGCTTTCAAGACAAGATCATAAATGAAGAATGTTTGGAAGACATGTCATGGATGAAGTCTACAAGAATAGAAGACTTCAAGTTTGCTTCTAACAAGTTCAAGATTAGAAGACTTCATCAAGACAAGTCAAGAAAGTACCAAGCTCTAGAAAGCCGTCAACTCGATTCAAGCTTCTCCTTCAAGATCATCTGAGAATACAGACCTTCAAGACTTCAATGTTCATCTCACTTCAAGGTTTGTTTGACCTTAGATTGACCTTAGGTTGGTCTATATGATAGGTCATTCTGGATACATAATCCGAATATTTTAATATGCTTGTTATGACTGTTCTAAGACTAGTCCTAGAAATCTTAAGACCAGTCCTAGCTTTGCTTCGACCAGTCTTAGGTTTCTCAGGACCAGTCCTAGGTTGTTACAGATTTTCAGATTTTCCTGATTGTCCTTCGACCAGTCCTGGACTTGCTTCGACTAGTCCTGGGAAGTTCTACGACTCATCCTATGACCAGTCGTAGGTGACACACGACCAGTCGTAGGTGGCCCACGACCGGTCGTAGGTTACCTAAGACTAGTCGTGAGAACAACTAATCTAATCCCGCTGAAATCTTTCAAAATCTTTGAAGCTACGGCCGGTCCTAGGGATCCTAAGACCAGTCGAAGATGAGATTTTTTCAGGCTATAAATAATGCACGAATTTCAGAGTTTTAAACATTCCATTACATTCAATTCAAGAGATTTAAGGCTATAATCTGAGATAAGTTGTGATTATTTTTTTAAGCTACTGCGCATATTTAATATTCCTTTTGTTAGCATTATTCTATTGTGATTTTGATCCACATTCCAATCTCATTTAGAAAAGAGGAATTTGTGATATTCCTTCTTCTGGGATCAAAATCAAATAGACCTTGCTCTTCTTGATTTAATCTAAAATCAATTAACATAGAACTATTCTTTAAGTGAGTATTGGACATTGAACGACGTATCATACATCTACTTCGATGGGTTCTACTGGGCTACTTCAAAAGGAGATCCAGGTATTTTACTTTGTAATTTACTTTCTCTGGTTTTATTTGAGATTTGCCAGAAAAATCTCATTGTATTAGTTATCTGAGGAGAGCCGAAACTTCAGATTGTGGGGTTTTTAGATTGTGTAAGCCCGAGATAAAAGACACAATTGTGAAGGTTTTGGGTGAACCTGTGAAAACCTATTTTGAGATGCATGCTAATATCCCCCAGGTGAGGATATTAGGAGTGGAGTAGCATTCGTGTGGTTGTTGGCTAATACAGTTGGTGAACACACAGGCGAACCACTATATATCGTTGTGTTGTGGATGTGCTTGATTTCTTTATTCATTTATTCCTTGATTGTGGATTGCTTTTGTGGATGAATGTTGTAATTTTCATTTCAAACAAGTGTGGTTGAATGGTGTAATAACTTAGGATTTATTTTTGTAAGTTATTCTTGATTTATTTTCCATATCATTTGTGATTTCTAGATTGTTCTAGAAATAAGGTTGTCCTACCATAAGCCATTGGTTTTTGGTGTAAGGTTGTCCTTAGAACTGATTCAATATCATTCTCATATTTCATGTGCTTTGAGATTGTTATTATTTCAGCATTGTTATTTATATCTTTTATTATTCCGCTGTTTTAAGTTTTATTTGGCATTGCCCTATTCACCCCCCTCTAGGGCATATAGCTAGGCCCTTTCATGAGGTCACTTTGGCTACATAATTCATTTGAATATTAATGCATGAATTTGGTCTATTCTAAGACTAGTCCTAGACCTTGTTCGATCAGTCCTAGCATTGGCTCGACCTGTCTAAGAAATTTCAGGACTAGTCTTAAAATTGTTGCAATTTATCGGATTTTCTGGTTCGGCTACGACCAGTCTTGGAGTCTGCTCGACCGGTCATGAGATGGTCTCGACTTGACCTTCAACCAGTCGTAAAGCCACGATTCAAACTCCAGTGACTAAATCAAGTGTCGCATGACCTGTCGTAAAGGGGTCTCGACTGATCGTGGACTGCCTTCAACCAGTCGTGGACTGCCTACGACCGGTCGTACAACGGTTTGATCCGATCGTGCTCAAAAATTCAAAAAATCTGTTTTTCCTTCGACCAGTCGTGGTGATCCTAGGACTAGTCGAAAACGAATTGCTGCAGCTATAAATAGCACACGAATTTCAGAGTTATTCATTGAAAATTAAGTGAATTCAAGGCTCCACTCTGAGATAAGTTTGTGTTTGTTTTTAAGCTATATTGTGCATAATTCTATTTCCTTTTGTTAACTTATTGTTATTTGATTTTGATTTGCATTCCAATCTGATTAGAAAAAGAGGAAATTCTTAATTCCTTCATCTCGGAATCAAAATCAAATACAGTTAGCCCTAAGTTGATTAAACTTAAAATCAATTAGAACTTAGAACCATTTTAAAGTTAGTATTGGACATTGAACTTCCATATTCGAACTTCTACTCCGATTGGTTCTTCCGGGCGGCTACAAGAGGAGAAATCCAAGTATTTTACAATTCTGTAAAATTTCCATTCTTTTGGTTTTTGTTTGGGATTCGCCAGAAAAATTACATTTGTGTGGTTATCTGAGGAGAGCCAGAAAACTCAGAAAGAGGAGTTTTTGGATTGTGTAAGCCCAAGTTAAAAAGACACAATTGTGAAGGTTTTAAGTGAACCTGTGAAACTTATTTTGATAGTGAACGCTAATATCCCCTGTGTGAGGATATTAGGAGTGGAGTAGCATTCTGTGTGGCTGTTGCTTAACAGTTGGTGAACACACAGGCGAACCACTATAATTCTTTATCTTATGGATTAAATACTTGCTTAATCTTTTATCTTTTATCATTCAAAGCTGTGGAATGTATGTGTGGATGTGAATGGTGTAAATTTTTACATTTCAAGCAAGTGTGGGGAATGTTGTAATAAGTTAGGCAAACTATTTCAATTCTTTGCTATTTATTTTTATTGAGTTCTTGATACAAAGGACGTTCTAGAAATAAGGTTGTCCTGCTATAAACCTTTGGTTTTTATGGTGTAAGGTTGTCCTTAGAACTGAATTAGTATCAACCTCTGAATACTTGTTTATTGAGGTTGAGTTTATTTCAGCATTGTGAATTGATTTATTTTTGTAAGGCTATTGCTTTATTGTTTATTCCACTGTTTTAATTTTAATTTGGCATAGTTCTATTCACCCCCCCTCTAGGACATATAGCTTGGCCATTTCAAGTGGTATCAGAGCTTAATAGCTCGCTCTTATTGCTTTTTATTTGGATTAATTTCCTGAGCTAACAATCTAAGCTATATATATAGGATGTCAAATTTTGATAGCCTATCAGTCACTAGGCCTCCACCCTATGATGGCTCCAACTATGCCTATTGGAAAGCCAGAATGTGGCAAGCCACAGTGACCGAATGTAGCCCTCCTACCATTGAAGTAACTGGTATCAATGGATCAAAATCAATGAGAATAACACCTTATACTTCTTGGTCCACACTTCAGAAAAGTGAGAGTAGTGCCAATGCAAAAGCACTAAATGCAATCACTTGTGCACTATCACTGGATGAGTTTAAAAGAATCATATCCTGTGATACTATAAAGCAAGCCCGAGATATATTAGAAATGACACACGAGGGTACATCAATTGTCAAAAAATCTAAAGTCCAACTCCTCACAACCAAATTGGAAGAAATTCATATGGAGGAAAATGAAATGTTTATGGACTTTTACACAAGATTAAATGACATTGTAAACTCATTGTGGGGTCTTGGTGATAAAATCCTAGAAATTAAAGTGTGCGCAAAGTTACTACGCTCACTTCTTGAATGGTTCAACATTAAGTAACCGCGATCTAGGAACTTCGTGATATGGATAATATGAGGGTAGAAGAACTAGTTGGTTCTTTACAAACCTATGAGTTAAACTTTAAAGCTCATAAAGGAAAATCTATAGCACTTAAATCTTCTAAAAATGTTTCTGAAGAAAACTTTGATTCTGAAGATGATATGACTCTTTTAGTAAAGAAGTTTTATAAGATTTTCAAAAGTAAGAAAAGAGTTGATTTTCAATAATCAAATGATAAAAAGAAATTTAGACCAAAAACTCGAAAATCTTTGAAAGACAGTCAATGTTACTGTCACACCCCAATTCCGGAAATCGGATTCATTGGAATCCCGATCACCGAATCTGGTACCGACAGCCTCCGTAGTACCCCATTCTCGGCTTCTAGCGTCCATATGCCACATTCCGATCCTGGGATGCTACAAGAAGGATTTTTTTTTTTGTACATTTAACTCGTAATAAGCATAACTACAAGATTACCCAATTCACAAAGGCAACATTATCATCACATATCCACTAATATAATCATTTGAGTACAGTGCTGAAAAGGAAATACATAAATCGAAAATCAAGCTCCAGAAGACCGCTGCACGCTCCAAGCTCAACACTGCTATAACTTAACATCACCTGCACGCATCTATCGTGCATAAGCTTATGGAAAGTTTAGTGGGTGGTGTAAGTGTGTGCACAAAGTAAGTGCCAAGTATTCAACACAATGTCATAATCATACAATGTCGAAATAGGCGCAAGGTCATGAATCATATGTTATCAGAGTAAGCGAAAATACTGACAAGTTCATAAGTCAAGCAATATCAGAATGCGCAATACAAATCAACTATACCAATGAGGAGTCATAAAGAGTCAAATATCAGATGCCGTATCTAAACCATAAAACGCAGAAATACAAGTAACCCAAAATGTCATATGCTGCGAATGTAGTACAATATGCGGTGCGAATGGAATGACCATGCTGGAGTGTAGCCGGGATGATAGTACGTAGTATCACAGGCTATAGGGTCCATCACAAGGGACTTCTATCCAAACCAGTCCCACACCTAAATTTGGATAGTCAGACTCAATATGGTAAACTCCTGATCTCAGGTTAGTCGCGCGCCCCAACCGAAATTCTGGCCATTGCGAAAGTTTACATAACAAATAGTTGCGCACCACCAGCCCGAGTGGATAGTGGATGAATGAATGAATGAGTATGCAAATCCTGCTCAATAAGTCCATATATCAGTACGGTTCATCTCTGGGATCATCACCGGGGTTTAGTACACTCCAAATGACACTGCCGCTCTCCCAGCCGCATAGTCCAAGTGAGCGTAAGAAACCTCACTATCCGCCTGGCCAATAGTCTGCCAATACCTATTCGGCACGTCGATAGCGGACCCATTCCTCGAGCTGGTCAGACTCAGTCTAGCAATGCCCTTACGCTCTGGCGGGTAAGGCCACACCCCCTCCCAACCGACCACGACACAGTGGGAGACGCGGCCTCCTGGTATTCGGCACTCAGGCGCTCATGTATCCACTCGGTCTCGACATTGGGGCGTCCTCTGGTACTAAGAGGGTTTTAGGAATTTTCACCTAGGGCCATCTATGCAGCCCGATGCTCGAACCAAACATTTTCGGTGTCCCATCTGGCCATCCACGATATGCCTGTGGAGGCTACGACCCTGATGTCGCATGCAGACGATGCGTATAGGCATGTATCATGATGCTATCCTGTCACATACTCATAATCGGTATCAATAACCGGCATCGACAATCGACCTTGACAATGTGGACATTTAATCAACATTGCCCCCGGGGAATGGCCCTTATAAATCCTAACATATAGTGGACCTATGGCCTCACACAAGGGCCAAATATACAACACCATGGGCCTCACTTAAGAGCTTAATACACGTCAAGATGGGCTTTTCACATGGGCCTAACCTACATCACAATGGGGCCTCAACTATGAGTCGCATATACACCATATAGGTCTCGACAATCGGCCTTGACAATTGAAATCGACCTCGACAATCAAAATCGACACTCGGACTCGGCCTCCACAATCGGAGTTGGCCTCGATACTTGGCCTCGACAATCAGGATCGATCGGTAATTAGAATTGGCAAATCGGTCACATCAATCGGCAATCGGCAATCGGCTACGACAATCGGGATTGATTGATAATCAGAATCGGCAAATCGATCACGTCAATCAAAATCGACAATTGGCCATGACGATCGGGATCGATCGATAATCAGAATCGGCAAATCGGTCACGACAATCGAATCAATCGATAATTAGAATCGGCAAATCGGTCACGACAATCGGGATCGATCGATAATCAGAATCGGCAAATCGGTCATGACAATTGGATTGATCGATAATCAGAATTGGCAAATCGGTCACAACAATCGAGATCGATCAATAATCAGAATCGGCAAATCGGTCATGACAATCGGATCGATCGATAATCAGAATCGGCAAATCGGTCACGACAATCGAGATCGATCGATAATCAGAATCGGCAAATCAGTCATGACAATCAGATCGATCGATAATCAAAGTCGGCAAATCAGTCACGTCCATCGAAATTGACAATCGGCCACGACGATCGGCATCAATTGATAATCAGAATCGGCAAATCAGTCATGACAATCGGATCGATCGATAATCAGAATCGGCAAATCGATCACGTCTATTGGAATCGACACTCAGAATCAGCCTCGACAATCGGCCGAACGAGGCCTAAGGGAAGGTTACAATGTAGACATTAAACCATCATTGCCTAACAATGTGGCCATTTAACCATCATCGCTCCCAAGGAGTGGCGTACATAGAGCCAAACATATAGTGGGCCCAAGGCCCCATACAAGGGTTTAATATACATCACAATGGGCCGAATACATGGGTCTAATATATATCACCATGGGCCACAACCCATGGTCCTCAAATACATTATAATGGGCTACGACCCATGGGCCTCAATATACATCAAGTGGACTGCATTAATGGGTAAGCACATTCACGACAAGTGGGCCCTGCACACAGGCCTCAAATACACAGCATGTGATCCTTACACATGGGTCTCATATACATCAAATGGGCCACGAACCTGGGGCCTCAAATATATTAAGTGGGCCACACATCATGGGCCTAATACATATCACAATGGGCCTTGCCCTTAGGCCACGAATACATCGCAATGAGCCTTGCCCATAGGCCTCGAATACATCACAATGGGCCTTGCCCATGAGCCTCAGATTCAGGCAGGTGGGCCCCATCATATGGGCCTTAAAATACAAGGCAAGTGGGCCCTATCTTATGGGCTAAAATACAAACAGGTGGGCCCTGCACATAGGCCAAAATACATCATGATGGGCCTCATACATACGCCGCACTAATGGGCCTCGAGCGGGCTTGGATTACACCAAAATGCATTTCAATAGTTGTAGGTGTATCATGTGTATCACTGTACACTATTATAGGGGTACATGGTTCACTAAATGTGATCAGCACTGTCCAAACATTTCCCAAGTAAATCAGCACCACCCAAACATTATCTATGTAAATCAGCACCGTCTAAACACTAGCAATGTAAATATCTACCATCCAAACATGTCCAGCACCATCTCGACGGTGTGGGTGAAACAAATACATCCTAGTGTGATCCAAGCGGTAGACAAATGGACGGCATGGATATACGGCACATGCGTTGAGGCGGCCCACGTCCATGTAATGGACAGTGTGAATAAAACCCATATATCAGTGGGTATAAAGCACATACATTGAGTGGGTCCACGTAAGGACAGTGTGAATAAAATACATACATCCTGGTGGTGTCCCACGTCCAGGGACTGGACGTGAGGTGTCCCACATCCACCACCCAGATGATGGACGGTTAGGATGGCGTAGATATAAAGCATACCTCATGTGGGTCCCAAATAGATGGATGGTTGGGATACAACTCAGACCACATGATGAACGGTGTTGATGAAACACCTGCATCGGTGGAGTCCACACGTGTGTGGATCCCACGGCTGCGGTGCAGCATGGATAAGACATATCATGTGTGGGCCCCACAGCTTTGATGACGTTAATACAGCAGCTATATAGCTGCTGTACGACACAACAATGGTAAAAAATCCAAGCAGGTGGGTTCCACGTGGGTCACCATACTATATTATATATATATTATTTTCAAACGTCCTGCCTTGGACGTCTAATTGACGGACAGTCAGGATGAGGATGCCATGTGGGACCCACGAACGGTCGATTAGCATATGCAATGCATGCAAAGTGGCCCCCACCTGTTTTCACCGTCCAGAACGGTGTGGATAAAAATATAAATCATGGTGGGTCCACGTTGGTGTGGCCAACCCAATCTGAATTAAGCATATATCTATTTGTTATTTATTTATTTATTATTATTATTATTAATTTTTTTTTTTTTAAAACACCTGCTGCTGGTCAACAGGACGTCCAGCAGCTCACGGCAGATTTGGCCCGTTGCCTGAATGCCTAGGGTCTGGTCGTTGGGGATAAAACCCATACATCATGACGGGGTCCACTGTTATCAAACGGTTGGATGGTAGGATATAAGGTGGGCTCCATGCGTATGGAATGCATACATCTGAGGTGGGTCCACTCGTGTGGACCCACATCTTTGGAGGAAGCTGATGTTTGTGCTTTATCCATCCACACATCAGGTGGGTCCTGTCCAATGGACAGACGGTGATGGATGATACACCCATCGAGGTGGGCCATTATTCATGGGGAAAGAGAGGGAGAAGGAAAGAGAGAAAGAGATAGATCGTGATGACGGAGGGGCCCCGCCACTATGGGCCCCTTTTTAACACAAAGCATACATCAAGGTGGGTCCCACTACATGTGGGCCCTTAATCACAAAACTAAAATAGAATAAAATGACAAAGATGTAGATCTAAGATCACCCACCTTTGATCGCTTCTTCCTTCTTCCGCCTATAGCCTCTAGAGCTCCAATAGAACGATCCCAACGATCGAGATGAACTTTGGATGGTGGGGATGGGAGGTAGGAAGGTGGGCCACAATAGCTCTTTTTTTTCTCACCTAGGAAGTCATGGACGTTTCCTCCTTGGTAGCATGGGATAGAGTGAGAAAATGAGAGAGAGAGGAGATGGGATGGAGTGATGGATGGGAGAGAGAGGGATGAGTGGTGTAAGAGTTTGTTGACTTTGGGGTAGATTGTGTAAGAAGGGGTATGGGCTTGTGTAAGAACTTTTGACTTTATGGGTTGCTTGGGAATGGGTGTGAAGTGATGGTGTACTTGACCCTTGATGGGATTGATTGATTGATTGAGGTGACATGTTGTAGAGATTCTCTTGGGTTTTGCAACGCGCAACGTTTTCCTTGAACCGAACGCAAGCCCACATCTCTTAGTCTGGGTATCGCCTCGGCGCACGAGACACGGCATAGGAACCACGGCGATGGCGCGGTCACTAGGGTATAAGTTTCGGGTTGAGTCGACTCGGGTTGACAACGTGTGAATCAGGGTCGCGCGCAAATGCCGGTTAAGGGTCGAAGGTTGCTGAAATTCGACCGGGAAGACCGCAGAAACCTATGGAACGATACAGTTTAGGATACGGGTCTTACAGTTATAACTTTCATAAATATAGGCATTTAACAAACAAATGTCTTAAGAAAGACAAACCAAGGAAGGATTTATTGGCTACTTGTGATGAATCATCGATTCGGTTACTATACGAATCAAGATTCTGAACCGAGTCTGCAATGAAGTAAAAGCCCTTATAACTCCAGCCAAATTCACTTTTTCAGATCACGATGATTCAACTAGTAAAGAAAATTTGAATAATGATCATGAAAATGAAGAAGATCTTCAAGATGCTTACAATGTCTTATACAAGGAAAGTTGTAAAATTGTTGTGAAGCTTAAACTTCAAGAAGAAAAGTTTTTTAAACTCAAAGAATGCTTCGACTCACTTGTTTTAGAAAAATCCCAATTTTCAGATAGTTTTGAAAAATCAAAATGTGATTCAGAATTCAAAACCTCCCTGATTGAAGATTTGAAATCTGAAATAGAGAAACTCAAGAATAAAGTATCTTCTCTTTTGAGTTTGAAGGATACATGGAGATATGCCCAAGGAGATCCAAAGTTAGAAAAACTCTTATCCAGATCTAAAAAATGTGGCGATAGATTCAGGTTGGGATATGATGAGAACATATCTTATAAACAAAAGAATACTCCTCCCAACTTTGTGAAAGGAGAAGCCTCAAACTCAAAAGAAAAAGGTACTTGTTAAGGTTTTTTTAAAAATAAAAAAACTTTTCAAAAATCTAAACGTAACTATATCAATTTTAAAAATCAGAACAGAAACCCATTGGCTGAAAAAATAGTTGATTTACTCAAGGAGCTCTTAAAATCTAACTCAGCAGGACATTCCCACAACTATAAACAAAAGAAGACCAACTATGTTCCTAAACCCAAAACAGTTTTGAATTGGGTTTCTAAAGTTGTCGTTTGGTTGCCCACATCGCTTGCAAAGCAACAAGTCATTCAAAGTGGTACCTAGACAGTGGATGTTCCAGGCATATGACATGTGATAAGGCTTTATTCACTGATCTAAAAGATATGACTGATGGGTCAGTCACATTTGGTGATGGTAGCAACTGCAAGATTATTGGCCAAGGTATGGTTCAACTTATAATCTTCCCTTATTTAAGAATGTTTTATATGTTGAGGGACTAAAACACAACCTGTTAAGCATATCTCAAATATACGACAACAACCATAGTGTTAAATTTTCTAATCAAGGTTATGAGATTTAAGATAAAAAGGGTTCTGTAATATTAACTGGTCGCGGAACTTCTGAAAACTGCTATATAGTAAACAATGGTAGCTCATCTAATCAAATGTGCTATATGGTCCATACCGATGAGACATAATTATGACATAAACTCCTTGGATATGTACACTACTGAAATTTATACAGATTGAGCAAAGGAGAACTTATTAGAGGTCTACCTAAGATTCAAAAAGTAGACAAGATATGTTGTGAATGTCAGTATGGTAAACAAACTAAGAGCTCTCACAAAAAAAGTGAACTCCAATACCATATTAAGACCACTCGAGCTTCTCCACATGGATCTTGTAGGACCAGCTAGAACAGAAACTTGAGGTTACAAAAAATACATCTTGGTTATTGTAGATGATTTTACAAGATTCACCTAGGTTTCATTTTTAAGAGACAAATCAGAAACCCTTGATGAAGTGAAAAAGATTATCAAACAGATCCAAACTGAAAAATTTTCTCATGCCAGTAAGATCCGAAGTGATCATGGATCCGAGTTTGAATATAGCGGTTTTGAGAAATTCTGTAATGATTATGGAATATTGCATGAATTCTCTGCACCCAAAACTCCACAACAAAATGGTATTGTGGAAAGGAAAAATAGAGTGTTACAAGAAATGGGAAATGTTATGCTGAATATCATGAAGCTCCCTAGAAATTTATGGGCTGAAGCAGTAAATATCGCCTGCTACATTATTAACCGTGTCTATACTTGTAAATCCAATAATAAAATGGCTTATGAAATGTGGTTTGATAAGAAGCTGACTGTCAAATACTTTCGTGTTTTTGGCAGCAAGTGCTATATTTTGCGTGACCAGGAGAATTTGGGAAAGTTTGACACTAAGAGTGATGAAGGAATTTTCTTAGGATATTCTTTAAACAGCCGTGCATATCATGTACTGAACAATAGGACCAGTGTAATTCAAGAATCTATTAATGTGGTCATTGATGATCACCTGAATACACCTGCACCTAGTTCAGATAATGATGAAGTTATTGTAATTGAAAAACCAGATACTTCATCAAGTGAAATTAATTTTGAATTAAGGACTGTTAAAGATCATCCAACTGATTAAATTCTTGGAAATCCTCTCACTGGTGTGCACACTCGAAGACAACTAGAAGACATATGTAATTACGTATGCTTTACATCCCAGATTAAATCGGTAAACGTAAAAGAGGCGCTTTCTAATGAAAACTGGACAGTAGCGATGCAGGAAGAACTTAATCAGTTTATTCGAAATGATGTTTGGTATCTTGTTCCTAGACCTAAGTGAATTTTTAAAAATAAGTCTGATGAACTAAGTGAATTTTTAAAAATAAGTCTGATGAACTTGGAAATATAATTCGAAACCAGGCAAGACCGGTTGTACAAGGGTACACTCAAATAGAAGGTATTGTTTATGATGAAACCTTTGCTCCAGTTGCTCGCCTTGAACCAATTAGACTATATATATCCATTGCATGCTTTAGAAAGTTTAAAATTTATCAACTGGATGTAAAGAGTGCCTTTTTAAATGCTGATTTACATGAAGAGGTATATGTTGAACAACCTATAGGGTTTGAAGACCCTAAGTTTACTAATCATATATACCGCCTTAAAAAAGCTCTCTATGGTTTGAAACAAGCTCCCAGGTCATGGTACGAAAAATTGACTAAGTTTTTACTAAGTCATAATTTTTAAATGGGTAGTGTCGATAAGACGCTTTTTGTTAAGAAACATAACGATGATATCTTAATGGTTCAGATTTATGTTGATGATATTATTTATGGATCAACTTGTACTAACATGACCGTTGAGTTTGCAGATTTGATAAAATCTAAGTTTGAAATGAGCTTGGTTGGAGAATGAAATTATTTCTTAGGACCACAAGTAAAACAACAATCTGATGGAATTTTTATTTCACAAGCTAAATATGCTTTGAACTTGATTAAGAAGTTTAGATTTGAGAATGGTAAGAATTTTGATACTCCTATGAGTACAACTCTAAGACTCTCAAAAGACTCTACAGGTAACGATGTAGATCCTAAATTGTATCGTAGCATGATAGGTAGTCTACTTTACTTAATTGCAAGTAGACCTGATATTGCTTTAAGTGTTAAAATCTGTGCTAGATATCAGTCTAATCTTAAAGAATCTCACTTAACTGCTGTTAAACGAATTATTCGATATGTCGTAAGTTTAGTTAATTTGGGTCTTTGGTATCCTTATAATACTAGTGTTCAATTAGCTGGATATTCAGATGCAGATTGGACAGGTAATATTGATGACAGAAAATCAACCAGTGGTGGTTGTTTTTACATTAATAGCTGCTTGGTTTCTTGGTTTAGCAAGAAGCAAAGTTCTATATCACTCTCAACTGCTGAGACTGAATATATTGCAGCTGGAAATGCATGTACTCAGTTGGTTTGGATGAAACGTATGTTGAGTGATTATGAAATCGCACAAGACTTGATGGTTTTATACTATGATAATTCCAGTGCGATAAATATTTTGAAAAACCCAATCTAGCATTTACGAACTAAGCACATTGACATTAGATTTCATTATATCCATGAATCACTGGAAGAAAAAGAAATATCTTTAGAATATATTCCAACCGAGACTCAGCTTGCTGACATTTTCACTAAACTGCTTGACAAAAGCAGGTTTAATAAGTTAAAATTCGATCTCGGTATGTGCAATTTAAAATGATTGAGCATGCATCTCTATATCATAGTGTAAATACTTTATTGGTTTATATTTCAAAATTTCTTAAAAAATGCAAGTTTTTTTTTCTTGGTATACGACCAGTCGAGGACGTGCTCGACCAGTCGTGGCACGACCGGTCGAGGACGTCTCACGACCAATCGTGTAGCGCGCTGATTGCCTTTATTTGGAGAAAAAACCACTTCTTCTTCACTTCATTCCTATTCTCCAATGGGCTGAGCTACGACTAGTCGAACTCCACTCTTGGATTCAATAAGGTTAGAACATTTTGTTTGTATTCTTGAAGATTCATAGTCTTTTCTCTTCAATTTCTTGATTGTCGTTGTCTATTTCAACTCTTTCTTCAAGTTGTTGGGTTTTTCTTCCTCATTTGCTGTATCTAGAAAAACCCATTTCTGTTTTCTTGAAATTTCTTGTATTTCTTCAAGAATATGGACTCTAGAGGTAAAAAGAAAAATCCTAGAGATGCTTCTTCTTCTAGATCGAATGTTATCACTAAACGTCATCTCAGGGCTCCTGAAGATGATCCACCATTTGTACGAGATTTGCGTATGCACAATGTAATTGTTGAAAAAACTGTCAGTTTAAACCATATCATTCCTTTCAGTCTCCTTCCTCTCCTTCAATCTATAGGATGGGAAAACATTTTACACTGGGGTGGGCTGGCATACCAGTCCATAGCGCAGGCCATGGTTGCATGCATAACTGAATTCTCTACTGAGCAACTGACTTTACTATTGCTACTAGAGAAGGGCCTTTTTCTATTGATCGACATTTAATTTCAGGGCCTTATGGATATACTAGTAAATGATGATGGTATTCATCCTAGTACACTTGCTGAGAAAGTATCAGAATTGAAAAAACGTGTTTATACTAGAGCGTTGTGTAACATGGATGCACCGTGGACTGAAAATGGGAATGCCCTCAAATCCAGATATCTGTTACCCAGATACAAAGTTTTACATCGTATCTTCACCTCTAATCTGTATCCCCGCTCTGGAAACAAAACTGAGTTAACTCTGCTTATGGTTCGTATTTTATACTCAATCATTACTGGTGCTAGTATTTGTTTGCTCTCTTTGATTTGTTCCTCTATCATTCAATTTCGTATTCATCCTGGTTATAGTGATATTCCATTTGGGTATCTGATGAATGTGTTAGCCACTAATATGTTAGTCGCTATGCCCGTCGGAGAGGCTCCTATCCAACACCTAATATTCAACAACTCCAACATAAACAAAATGAAGTTGGAATTAGCTCCAAGCCAGGTTGATGGTGAAGGTGGAGCTGCTGCTGAGGCTGGGAATGATAAAGAAGGTGATGATCTTCTTCCAGATGATATTAATATGGATGATATTTTTAATGAAATGGATTCTGACTCTGGGAATGATCCTGACTTTGTGCCATCTGACTTCAATGCTCGACTAAGCGCATTAGAGGAGAAGGTAGAAAATATGAATGTTGGCCACAATTGGGAATTTAAAAATATGTGTAAGTATTTTAGGCGCTTACAAAAAGGCCTTCATTAAATTAATCCGATCATACCTGCTCCTTCTTCTGGATCAGATTGAGTTTTTAATATTTGGTCTGTAATAACGATAATACTCTTTACTTTCTTTGGTTGTGTTAGACTCTATCTGACTTAACTTTATAACTCCTTATGCTATGATTCGTACTCTTAACTTTCAATCTTTCTATCTTTTTGACTTGATCATTACTTTACTGTCTTTCAAATTCTATTTGTGTTTCTTCCTTTGTCATATTTTGACAAAAAGGGGGAGAAATTTGAGAATTCTATTCTATGGATTGATAAGGTGATGGGATGGTTGAAGTGTACTACTAAGGGGGAGTTATACACAAGGGAAGTTAAGAGGTTGTGCATGAGGTCATGAGTTTGTATGCTATATGACAACTGGTGCATGATTCGTTAATATACATGTTGTGCTTCTCTTGTTGAGGTATGTTTTGTCACAAATTTGACAAAGGGGGAGATTGTAAGTGCTATGGTTTGATTCCTCTTTGGTTGTCAAATTTTGTGTGTCAAAACCTCTGATGTTTCTTGTGTTTATATCTTGATACATTTGTTCGTGACACCATGTCAAAAAAGCTAGTTCAAGCTACAATATAGAAGATATTAAAGAAGAGTTCAAGTTCAAGACTCAAGCTCAAGTTTACATGTAAGAACTCAAGCTCAAGTTCATGTGTATTCAAGGTCAAGACTCAAGCATAGTTTGGGACTCAAGTGCAACTCAAAATGACATTGATTTTAAAGCTTGTACAGTAGTCAAGCTGCATCAAGAAGAACTCAAGCTTCATAACGATCAAAGTATAAGCAAATGAAGTTTTCAATGTCCATACTTCATGTCCCAGGTATGATAAACCTTAGATTGACCTTAGGGTAGGTCACTTTGGCTACATAATTCATTTGAATATTAATACATGAATTTGGTCTATTCTAAGACTAGTCCTAGACCTTGTTCAACCAGTCCTAGCACTGGCTCGACCTGTTTAAGAAATTCCAGGACCAGTCCTAGAATTGTTGCAATTTATCAAATTTTCTAGTTTGGCTATAACCAGTCCTAGAGTCTGCTCGACCGGCCGTGGGATGGTCTCGACTCGACCTTCGACCAATCGTAAAGCCACGACTCAAACTCTAGCGACTAAATCAAGTGTCGTATGATCAGTCATATAGGGGTCTCGACCGGTCGTGGACTGCCTTCGACCAGTCGTGGACTGCCTTCGACAGGTTGTACAACGGTTTGATCCGATCGCACTCAAAAATTCAAAAATCTGTTTTTCCTTCGACCAGTCCTGGTGATCCTAGGACCAGTCGAAGATGAATTTCTACAGCTATAAATAGTACACGAATTTCAGAGTTATTCATTGAAAATTAAGTGAATTCAAGGCTCCACTCTGAGATAAGTTTGTATTTATTTTTAAGCTATATTATGCATAATTTTATTTCCTTTTGTTAGCTTATTGTTATTTGATTTTGATTTGCATTCCAATCTGATTAGAAAAAGGAGAAATTCTTAATTCCTTTTTCTCAGAATCAAAATCAAATACAGCTAACCTTAAATTGATTAAACTTAAAATCAATTAGAACTTATAACCATTTTAAAGTGAGTATTGGACATTGAACTTCCATATTCAAACTTCTACTTCGATTGGTTCTTACGGGCTGCTATAAGAGGAGAAATTCAGGTATTTTTCAATTCTGTAAAATTTTCATTCTTTTGGTTTTTGTTTGGGATTCACCAGAAAAATTTCATTTGTGTGGTTATCTGAGGAGAGCCAGAAAACTCAGAAAGAGGGGTTTTTGAATTGTGTAAGACTAAGTTAAAAAGACACAATTGTGAAGGTTTTAGGTGAACCTGTGAAACCTATTTTGATAGTGAACGCTAATATCCCCTGTGTGAGGATATTAGGAGTGAAGTAGCATTCTGTGTGGCTGTTGTTTAACAGTTGATGAATACACAGGCGAACCACTATAACTCTTTGTCTTGTGGATTGAATGCTTGCTTAATCTTTTATCTTTTATCATTCGAAGATGTGGAATGTATGTGTGGATGTGAATGGTGTAAATTTTTACATTTCAAGCAAGTGTGGGGAATGTTGTAATAAGTTAGATTTAAATTTCAACAATCTATTTCAAATCCTTGCTAGTTATTTTTATTGAGTTCTTGATACAAAGGGCGTTCTAGAAATAAGGTTGTCCTGCCATAAACCTTTGGTTTTTATGGTGTAAGGTTGTCCTTAGAACTGAATTAGTATAAACCTCTGAATACTTGTTTATTGAGGTTGAGTTTATTTCAGCATTGTGAATTGATTTATTTTTGTAAGGCTATCTCTTTATTGTTTATTCTGCTGTTTTAATTTTAATTTGGCATAATCCTATTCACCCCCCCTCTAGGACATATAGCTTGGCCATTTCCGTATGCCCCTTGTACAACATGGCCTAGTTAATGAATTGTTTAAATCTTGCACAAAAAATGTCTCGTTGTTGAAAATAAAAACAACAATAAGAAAAATCGAGAAAATAGGAAAGAGCAAGGGAGAAGATTGTTACCTAAGCACCTCCTAGATACATGTTCCACAATTCTCTCTTGTTAATGTTAGTGTCTTGTTTGTCAATGACGTGAGCTAGGGAGTCTTGACTCAGTTGACCTCTCATTGGAAGGCATTGAATACCGAAGACTCAAAGATTTGAAGCATCAAGGCCTGAAGACAACATGTAAATTGAGGTGCCTTGATAATCCTAGCCCTAGACCCATTTAGTTCCAAAACAACATACCTTTAGATGATCGTTTTCCCATAAGCAAATTCTTGTTTAATCATCCCAAGCCTTAGTCTTAAAATGAACATGATAAGCTAGGCTCTTAGAGGTTTAAATCTTCTAAAAACTAAAAAACATAATCATAAAAAATATGGAGACCGTCAATCAAATCAACAGTCCATCGATTCGATTCGATTGATCGAAGGTTTTGATCAATCAATTGAAGGGTTTAATCAAAGACAGTAAAAAATGTCCATCGAACAAATTGGCAAATTTTAGAAAAACTTCAATTGATTGAAGGATTGCTTGATCATTGATCAATCAATCGAACGAGCCATTTTTCACCTGTTTTATAGCTGCTGTAAATTTTTTTATTATAAAAGGGGCATTCGGACCTTGACTTAAGTGATATTTTTTTATAATTTAGAAGCCCTAGTGTATTCCAATACATCCCAACTCTCCTAAGCTTGATCCCAAAGAGATTCATGCCATTTTCCTTGTGATTTATCACTCTAATGAGCATTTTAAGCTTCATTTGAAGATGTACATGGTATCTTGTATTTTCTAGAGATTAAACACGAACTTATAGGTAAACCCTTATGTCTATCATACTCTAGAATGCTCATATAGGTGAATCCTCAAATTGGAACCAAGTCATTAGTTATAGGAGACTTAACCAACCCATCTTTCTCATTTCCTTAGCACTTTACAAGTACATCCTCAAGGTAGTTGATCATTGAAGCCAAAGAAGATCAACATTAAAGTTTGAGGGAGTAAAAGAGAAGCTGATTTAATTATGAAGAAGCATTGGTTAAGCATCTCAAGAAGGAGTATCAATGGAGCTTAATCCAACTAGTAAGAGTTTATATTTGAGTCCATAGAGTTTAAAACCCAAACTCGAATAGGTGCTTGTGTAGGACTGTAAATGCTATATTGTAAATCTAGCACCCAGGTTTGTCAAATTTTGTTGTGCCAAATCATTTAGAATCTGTATCATGTTTTGATGAGATGATTAGATCAACTTTGTACATTTTAAAGTTGTCCAAGTCTTCGTCGAACTTTTCTATGTATTCAAGTTGAAGAAGCGTTGTTGAAGTTCAAGATTTCAAGCTCAAGTACAAGTATTAGTTCAAGACTCAAGTTCGAGTATAATCTTTAAGATCAGTACTTTAAAGACTCAAGAATTCAAGTCTTTACTCAAGCTCAAGTTTAAGATTTGAAGACAAGCTTCAAGTATTTCAAGTGTGTGAATTTGCATAGCGAACGATGTTTCAATTGTTCAAACTCACAAACAAGGTATGGATGACCCTAGATTGATCATAGGTTAGGTCATATTCATTGCATATGCTATGTGGGTCATTTCTTAAGTTTATAGGTCTTTTCCACGACCAGTCCTAGTCTTTGTTCGACTAGTCCAAGCTCTGGCTCAATCAGTCCAAGAGTTTGTCGACCAGCCCAAGGTTTGTTGTGAATTTTTAGAATTTTCTGTTGGACCCTTGACCAGTCGTGGAGACTGCTCGACGAGTCGAGTGAACAGTGATCAACCAGTCGTGCAGGCTCGACTCAAAGTCCAGTAAGGTTTATTGGTCCCACTCGACCAGTCGAACAGGCCACTCGACTAGTCGAGTAACGACCTTATTTTATCGCGTCATAAATTTTGAAATTTGGTTGGTCCTTCGACCAGTCGAACCGACCATTAGACCAGTCGAGTGAATAATATTTTCATCTATAAATAGAGGATGAATCTCAGAGTTTTTCATTCATTCCAAGAAATATCAAGCCATCACTCCGACAGATAAGTTCCTACATTTGTTAAGCTATATTGTGTTCATTTTAAATTCTCTTAAATAGCTTTTTGCATTTGATGTTGTGATCTCTATTCAACTCATTTACATTAAAGAAGGGAATTATGATTTTACCCTCTTTGAGATCAAAATCAAATCAAGCTATCCCAGGCTGAATTAATCTAAAAATCATTTAGATCTAGAACCTTTCATTTATGAGATTAGACATTAAACATCTACGTCTACATCAGATTGGTTCTACCGGGCTTCTTTAGAAGGAGAATTTCTAGATAAGTACCATTTACATTTTGTATATCTTTTGTGGTTTGTGAGGTTGTGCGAGGAAAATCTCATTTTTGGTTTTGTCTGAGGTAATCCAGAAAATCTCAGAGTGTGGGTTTTTTGTAATTGTGTAAGCCTATCTAAAGACACAATTGTGAAGGTTTTAAGGTGAACCTTGGAAAACCTTTTTCATAGTGAAGGCCAATATCCCTTGGGTGTGGATATTGGGAGTGGAGTAGCTATGTAGTTGTTTTCTAATAGTTGGTGTACACACAAACGAACTACTATAATTCCTAGAGTTGTGGTGGATGATTGAATGTGCTTATGTGTGTGAATGTTGTAATTTACTTTGAGCATTTGTGGTGAATGGTGTAATTTATTTTATGTACTTGTGGTGAATGTTGTAATAAGTTAGTTTATTTTCTTTGCCTCTTTACTGGTTTAAGTTTTTGATACTTACATACATTCTAGTAAGGTTGTCATGCCATAAGCCTTTGGTTTTTTATGTTAGGTTGTCCTTAGAACTAAGTTTGTATCAACCTCTCAAGACTAGTGCATTTGAGGTTGCTATTTACTTGTGCTTCTTTATTATTTGATTGTGCTATCAATCTTTATATTCTACATTTATTTTTAATTTGGCATAGTCTTAATCACCCCCCCTACTAGGACGTTTAGCTCGACCTTTTCGAGTGGTATCAGAGCCTATTAACTCTTTATTATTATGATTATTTGGATTAATTTCCTGAGCTAACCGATCTGAGCTTATAAGATGTCAAATTTTGATAGTCTCTCAATTACTAGGCCTCCAGCTTTTGATGGCTCCAATTATGCCAATTGGAAAGCCAGAATGAGGATCTTTTTAAGGTCCATAGATGAGAGTGTGTGGCAAGCCACAGTGACCAAATGGACCTCTCCTACGCTTGAAGTAACTGACACTGATGGAAGTAAGACTATAAAAGAATCATCATATTTTACATGGACCACACTTCAAAAAAATGAGAGTAGTGCCAATGCAAAGGCTTTAAATGCAATCACTTGCGCACTATCACCAGATGAATTCAAAAGAATTATATCTTATGATACTACAATGCAAGCGTGAGACATTCTAGAAATGACACACGAAGGTACGACTATAGTCAAGAAATCTAAACTTCAAATCCTCACCACTCGGTTTGAGGAAATACGTATGGAAGAAAGTGAAACTTTCATGGACTTCTATACTAAGTTAAATGACATAGTTAACTCTACGTGGGGTCTTGGTGATAGTATCCCAAAAAGTAAAGTCTGTATAAAGATATTGCGCTCATTGCCTGATAGGTTCAATTCTAAGGTCACTGCCATTCAGGAACTTCGTGATACGGATAATATGAGGGTTGAAGAGCTTGTTGGTTCTTTACAAACCTACGAGTTAAATTTTAAGGCTCCTAAAGGTAAGTCCATAGCCCTTAAGTCTTCTAAAAATATTTTTCAAAATAATACTTGTAATTTTGAGTGTGAAAATTCTGAAGATGATATGACACTATTAGCCAAGAAGCTTTATAAAATTTTCAAAAGAAAAAAGAGGGTAAATTTTCAAAAATCTTTTGAAAAGAAAAGGACTAGATCTAAAAATTGGAAATTTATTAAAGACAACCAATGCTTCAACTGCCATGAATACAGGCATCTGGCAAACAAATATCCAAAGAAGGATAAACCTAAGAAGAAAGGTATGTTGGCCACATGGGATGAATCGTCTTGCTCTAAAGCTTCTTCTGAGTCAGATGATTCTAAACCTGAGTCTACTAATGAGGTCAAGGCCTTAATGACTCTAGCCAGAGTCACTTCCTCAGACACTTGTAATTCAACTTATGATGAAAATTTGAGAAGCGACCTTGAAAATGATGATGATTTACAAGATGCCTATAATGCCCTATACAGGGAAAGTTGCAAGATAATTGTAAAACTAAAACTTCAAAGAGAAAAGTTTTTAAAGTTAAAAGAAGATTTTGATAACTTAGTTTTAGAAAAATTGCATTTTTCTGATTGTTTTGAAAAAGTTAAGTGTGATTTAGATTTTAAAACATCCCAAGTTGAAAACCTTAAATCAAAAAATGAAAAACTAAAACTAGAAGTCTTTTCTTTCTTGAGTTTGAAGGATACTTGGAGGTATGCCCAGGGTGATCCTAAACTAGAAAGACTGCTAACCAGATTAAGGAAATATGATAATAGATCTGGTTTGGGCTATGATAAGAATATACATCCTAAAGGTAAGTCCACTCCACCTAAGTTTGTTAAAGGGGAGTCCTCTAACTCAAAAGGGAAAAGTCTGAATCAAAATAGTTTAAAAAATCTTAAAACTTTTCAGGCTATGAAATCTAATAGCAACCATATTAATTATAGAAATTAGAATCATAACCCCTTAGCTGAGAAAATTATTGATTTACTCAAGGAGCTTCTAAAATCTAACTCGAATGGTAGAATATACAACAACTACAAGCATAGAAAAACCAACTATGCTCCAAAACCCAAAACTGTAATAAAATGGGTCCCTAAGGTTGCTTGTTTGGTTGCCCAACCGCTTTCAAGGCTTCGAGTCAATCAAAGTGGTACTTAGACAGTGGTTGTTTTAGACACATAATAGGTGACAAAGATTTGTTCACCAATCTTAAAGATATGACTGATGGCTCAGTCACATTTGGTGATGGTAGCAACTGTAGGATTATTGGCCAAGGTACGGTTCAACTCTTTAATCTTCCTCCATTTGAGAATGTTTTATTTGTAGAGGGCTTTAAGCATAATCTCTTAAGCATTTCTCAAATTTGTGATAATAAACATAACATCAAATTCATCAACCAAGGGTGTGAGATTTCTAATGAGAATGGTTCTGTGATATTAACTGGTCGCAAAACATCTAAGAACTGATATATAGTCAGTGATTCAAGCTCATCTAAGTTATCGTGTTACATGGTCCAAACCAATGAGACCGAACTATGGCGTAAACTCCTAGGACATGTGCACTATCGTAATCTTTATAGACTGATAAAAGGTGAAGTAAAAAGAGGTCTACCCAAGTTAAAGAAAATGGATAAAATTTGTGGTGAATGTCAGATTAGAAAATAAACTAGGAGTACTCACGAGAAAGTGAACTCCAATGCCACATCCAAATCCCTTGAACTCCTCTACATGGATCTCATTGGACCGACTAGAATGAAGAGCCGAGGCAGTAAAAAATATATTCTGGTAATAGTAGATGATTTTACTAGGTATACATGGGTAGTTTTCATGAGAGAGAAATCTGAAACTCTTGATGAAGTGAAAAGGGTACTCAAGTGTATCCAAAAGTGAGGAATCACATGTCTCTAAAATCCGTAGTGATCATAGTTCTGAATTTGACAATAGCAGTTTTGAGAAGTTCTGTAGCGATCATGGTATATCACATGAATTTTCTGCTCTTAAGACACCTCAACAGAATGAGGTTGTTGAAAGAAAAAATTGTATGCTTAAAGAAATAGCTAATGTAATGTTAAACAGTAAGAAACTTCCTAAAATCTTTGGGCTGAAGCAGTGAACACGGCTTGTTATATTATTAACTGTGTTTATACTAGAAAGTTAAATAATAAGACTGCATATGAACTATCGTTCGATAAGAAACCAACAGTCAAATACTTTTGAGTTTTTGGCAGCAAATGATATATTATACGTGACCGGAAAAATCTGGGAAAATTCGACACTAAAAGTGACGAGGGTATTTTTCTAGGATATGTGCTAAATAGTCGAGCGTATCGTGTTCTCGACAAGAGGATCGGTGTGTCCATTATTGTGGTTATAGATGATCACCTGAATACACCTGTCTCAAGTTCAGAAGACGATGAAGTCTCTTTATTTGATGAACCATACTCTTTATCTAGTCAAAATGATAATGATCTACGGTCAGTTAAAGACCATCCAACTGATCAAATTCTTGGGAATCCTCTCACTGGTGTGTGCACTCGTAGACAATTACATTTATAATTATGTGTGCTTTATATCCCAGATTGAGCCAGCCAATGTAAAAGAAGCACTTGCTGATGAAAACTGGATAGTGGCTATACAAGATGAACTTAATCAATTCGTAAGGAATGATGTATGGTACTTAGTTCCTAGACCTAATGATAAACATATTATTGGAACTAAATGGATCTTTAAAAATAAGTCTGATGAACTAGGTAATAATATAAGAAACAAGGCTAGACTGGTGGTACAAGGGTACACTCAGATAGAAGGAATCGATTATGATGAAACCTTTGCCCTAGTAGCTCATCTTGAATCTATCAGACTGTTCATATCCATTGCTTGTTACAAAAATTTCAAAATCTATCAAATGGATGTCAAGAGTGCTTTCTTGAACGGTGATTTACATGAGGAAGTATATGTAGAACAGCCTACTGGTTTTGAAGACCCTAAACATACTGATAATGTTTATCGCCTGAAAAAGGCACTCTATGGATTAAAACAAGCTCCCAGGGCATGGTACGAGAAATTGACTAAGTTCCTACTAAGTCATAACTTTATAATGAGAAGTGTTGATAAAATATTGTTTGTAAAGAAGCACAATGATCACATACTGATAGTACAGATATATGTTGATGACATTATCTATGGATCTACTTGTTCTAACATGTCTGTTAAGTTTGTAGATTTGATGACATCCAAGTTTGAAATGAGCATGGTTGGAGAACTGAATTATTTTTTAGGTCTGCAAGTGAAACAACTTGAAGACATAATTTTTATTTCTCAAACCAAGTATGTTTTAACTTGGTGAAAATTTTTGGATTCGAGAGTGGTAAAAACTTCGATACTCTTATGGGTATGACACTTAAGCTCTTTAAGGATTCAACAGGTAAAAGTGTAGATTCTAAGTTGTATCGCAGTATGATTGGTAGTTTATTATATTTAACTGCGAGCCGACTTGATATTGCATTTAGCATAGGATTCTATGCTAGATATCAATTTGACCCTAAAGAATTCCACCTGATTGCTGTTAAACATATTTTAAGATATGTCACAAGTACGGCCAATCTTGGTCTTTGGTATCCCCATGATACTAACGTTCAATTAGCCAGTTATACGGATGCTGATTGGGCTGGTAATATTGATGACCGTAAGTCTACTAGCGGTGGATGTTTTTATGTTGGGAACTGTCTTGTTTCATGAAATAATAAGAAACAGAGTTCCGTATCGCTTTTCACAGCTGAGGCTGAGTATATTGCAGTCGGTAATGCATGCACTCAGCTTGTGTGGATGAAGAGAATGTTAAATGATTACAGATTTGTGCAATATTTTACGATTCTGTAACGCGATAATTCTAGCGCAATCAACATTTTTAAAAATCAATCCAACATTTACGAACTAGGATATTGGCATTAGATATCATTATATTCGTGAATTAATGGAAGATAAGGTTATTTCATTGGATTATGTTTAAACTAAAATCAACTTACAGACATTTTTACAAAACCACTTGACAAAAACAGGTTTGCTAAATTGAAATTAGATATTGGTATGTGTAATGTGATCTGAGTTGATTGTGTTTGCTTGTACTATATTGCATGTTTTTATTTTTTTTGAAATGTTTAAATTAAAAATTGCTAAAAAATAGAAATTTTTAAGGTTGCACAACCAATCGAGTACACACTCGACCAGTCGTGGCACGACCGATCGAGTATGTACTCGACCAGTCGAGTAGCTCGGGTTCGGGGGTTTTAAATGTGCCAAAAATAACTTTTTCTTCATTTCTCTCATCTTTTCCAACAAACCCTTCCACAACCGGTCGAACCCATCTTCGATTGCTACTTGGTTAGTGCATCTTTTCCATTTTCCTTTTGGATTTAGGATCTTTGCACATCTATTTCCTTGATTTTGTCGTTTATTTCAAGTTTTTTTTTTTTTTTTTTTTGGTTTCTTGGGTTTTCTAGCTTAAAATTTGATTTGGGAGAAACCCTTCATTCCTCTTTTACATTTCTTTTTGTATTGTGTAATGGAGAGTAGATATAACAAGAGATCCTCTCGTGGTCGCTCTTCTTCCCGTTCCATATCGATTACGGTGCGTACTCTTCGACCACCCGAAGAGGACCTCGAATATGTGCGAGATATTCGTCTCCGTAATGTAATTATTGAGCGGACAGTTAACTCCAATCATTTGAGTCCTTTCAATATTGTTTCCCTCCTTGAAGCTATAGGATGGGCTAACATTTTGAATTGGAGCGGTCCTGCATACCGTTCCATTGCGTAGGCCATGTTTGCTTATATAAGTGACTTTTCTGTTGAGAATTTAACTTTTACTGTGTCAACTAGAGAAGGTCCAGTTGATGTAAACCATCACTTGGTATCTGGATTGATGGATATTCCTATGAATGATAAAGGAATACATATCTCTACGTTAGTGGCGAGACCTTCTGAATCTGAAAAATGTATGTTAACTAGAGTGTTATACAACATGAATATTGAATGGAACTCTAGTATTGCGCTCAGTTCCAAAAATATGTTACCCAGATACAGGATTCTTCATCGTATTTTCATTTCTAATGTGTATCCTAGGTCTGGTAACAAAACTGAGCTAACTTCTTTCATGGCTCGCATACTTTACTCGGTTGTTTTTGGTGTTCTAATATGTCTTCCTTCTCTTATTTGCTATATCATTATTCAGTTTCGTCTCCATCCTGGCCATAACGATATTCCCTTTGCATATCTGATGACCACACTAGCTATTCATAGTATTGTGGTCATGCCTATTGGAGAAGCTCATATTAACCATTTACCCTTCAACAATTCTAACATTAACAAGATGAATCTGAGTTTGGTACTTGGCCAAGTTGATAGGGATGTTGTAGGAGTTGTTGAAGAAGCTAGAGAGGACAATGCTTTACCTCCTGATGATGTTAATATGGATGATCTATTTAATGAATTGGAATATGACTCTGAAGCTGATCCTAACTTTCAGCCTTCTGATTTTGATGAGCGATTGCGAACCTTAGAGGAAAAGGTGGAAGGTTTGCATGTATCCCAGGAAACTCAATTCACATATATGCGTAAATATCTTAGGCGCATCAACAAGGGATTACATCAGATTGATCCTTCTATTCCTGCTCCTTATGGTTTTGATTAGATTTTGTTTGTTTTGGGCATGTATTAACTATTAACTTTTAACTTGGATAATATTTGGGCTTGTGAGCATGACTTTATGTTTCCTGAATATATTTTGCCGATCATGTTTATGATTTCCTCTCTTATTTCTTATCCTTCTCCTACCTCTTTGATTATATCATCTAATTGTTTTTCCTTCCTTTGTCATATTGTGACAAAAATGGGGAGAAATGTGGAATATTTTTAATGTTTTATGATGGTTTTATGATGATTGGGGATGTGTGGTGATTGTAGATATGGTGTTTTTTTTTTTTTTTTGGATTGGACATGTATTCAATTTATACAGGTTCTACATATCACCTCGCCTGGATTGAGGGGGAGAGTATTTGTTGCACATTTGGTGCATGATTCTTTATTGTGCATGATTCTTTTTTTTTTTTTTTTTTTTTTTTTTTTTTTTTTGTGTAACTGGTGCATGATTCTTTATTTGGTTTTGTCACAAATTTGAAAAAGGGGGGGGGGGGATTGTAAATGCTATATTGTAAATCTAGCACCCAGGTTTGTCAAATTTTGTTATGCCAAATCATTTAGAATCTATATTATGTTTTGATGAGAGGTTAGATCAACTCATGCATTTTAAAGTTGTCCAAGTCTTCGTCGAACTTCTCTACGTATTCAAGTTGAAGAAGCATTGTCGAAGTTCAAGATTTCAAGTTCAAGTACAAGTACTAGTTCAAGACTCAAGTTCGAGTATAATCTTCGAGATCAGTACTTTAAAGACTCAAGAATTCAAGTCTTTACTCAAGCTCAAGTTCAAGATTTAAAGACAAGCTTTAAGTATTTCAAGTGTGTGAATTTGCAGGAAAACGATATTTCAATTTTTTAAACTCGCAAATAAGGTATGGACGACCCTAGATTGACCATAGGTTAGGTCACATTCATTGCATATGTTATGTGGGTCATTTCTTAAGTTTATAGGTCTTTTTCTCGACCATTCCTAGTCTTTATTCGACTAGTCCAAGCTCTGGCTCGACCAGTCCAAGAGTTTTTTGACTAGTCCAAGGTTTGTTGTAACTTCAGAATTTTCTGTTGGACCCTCGACCATTCGAGTGAACAGTGTTCGACCACTCGACTTAAAGTCCAATAAGTTTTTTTGGTTCCACTAGACCAGTCGAGCAGGCCACTCGACCAGTCGAGCAAGCCACTTGACCAGTCGAGTAACAACCTTATCTTATTGCACCATAAATTTTGAAATTTGGTTGGTCCTTCGACCTGTCGAACCGACCCTTAGACCAGTCAAGTGAACAATATTTTCACCTATAAATAGAGGACGAATCTCAGAGTTTTTCATTCATTCCAAGAAATATCAAGCCATCACTCTGAGCGATAAGTTCTTACATTTGTTAAGCTATATTGTGTTCATTTGAAATTCTCTTAAATAACTTTTTGCATTTGATTTTGTGATCTTTATTCAACTCATTTACATTAAAGAAGGGAATTGTGATTTTACCCTCTTTGAGATCAAAATCAAATCAAGCTAGCCCAGGCTGAATTAATCTAAAAATCATTTAGATCTAGAACCTTTCATTTATGAGACTGGACATTGAACATCTACGTCTACATCAAATTGGTTCTACTGGGCTTCTTCAGAAGGAAATTTTCCAGATAAGTACCATTTACATTTTGTATATCTTTTGTGGTTTGTGAAGTTGTGCTAGGAAAATCTCATTTTTGGTTTTGTCTGAGGTAATCCAGAAAATCTCAAAGTGTGGGTTTTTTGTAATTGTGTAAGCCCATCTAAAGACACAATTGTGAAGGTTTTAAGGTGAACCTTGGAAAACCTTTTTCATAGTGAAAGCCAATATCCCGTGAGTGTGGATATTGGTAGTGGAGTAGTTGTGTGGTTATTTTCTAACAGTTGGTGTACACACAAATGAACCACTATAATTCCTGGAGTTGTGATGGATGATTGAATGTGCTTATGTGAGTGAATGTTATAATTTACTTTGAGCATTTGTGGTGAATGGTGTAATTTATTTTATGCACTTATGGTGAATGTTGTAATAACTTAGTTTATTTTCTTTGCCCCTTTACTGGTTTGGGTTTTTGATATTTACAAACATTCTAGTAAGGTTGTCCTGTCATAAGCCTTTGGTTTTTACTGTTAGGTTGTCTTTAGAACTAAGTTTGTATCAACCTCTCAAGACTAGTGCATTTGAGGTTGCTATTTACTTGTGCTTCTTTATTATTTGATTGTGCTATCAATCTTTATATTCTACATTTATTTTTAATTTGGCATAGTCCTATTCACCCCCCCTCTAGGACGTTTAGCTCAGCCTTTTCAAGGACCGTCTCCGGCGGAAGTATACGTAGGTTCTTGTATAGGACCGTATAGGTTCTTTGTTAGCCTATAGAAAACTAAGTATGTCTCCGAGAGAGCCACCGACACGGGTGCGTACATGTAGGTTATTGGATAGCTTTAAAAAGCCTTTTTAGTCTCTAAGGGAGCTACCAATAGAGGTGAAAATATGTTTTAATAACATGGGTAAGTACATGTGAGTGTTTGTGTAGGACCGTCATAACATGGGTGTAAGGCCCATATCTTAGTTCGTACCATTCCATAGACTCCCTCGATCCTCCCTGTTGAATTTTGGTAACCCGTGACCTGTAATTGGCATTTGTATGTGACCCTAAGTCGCATCGTATAATTCTGATTTGGCTCTACGCGAAACTTATACCATCGCGACCGCATCGTCGTCGCGGTTCCAACGCTGCGTCTTGCGCACCGATGCGATACCTAGGCCAGGAGGTGTGGGCTTGTGTATTTTCTGAAGAAACGCCCTGTGTTGTGAATTTTGAGAGAATCTCTACAACCCATCACATCAATTAATCAATCACAAGCCAAGTACACAACCCATGCCTCTCCCATCCCTTTCTTACTAACAAAGACAAGCAACCCATACCCCATGCCACCTCACCCCCCATAAATCAGCCCTCATGTCATCTCTCCTTACACCACCATACCTCTCATCCCATCCCTCTTACACACTCATCCCTCTCTCCTTACATCTCCCATCTTTCACTCATTTTCTACCATTTTTCCTAGCAACTAAGAGAGAAAAAGATTAAGGAGAGAAGAGCCAAGTGTGGCCCACTTCCTATCCTAAGATCTCCCATCCTAGCCCTTCAATCCTCATCAACCTCCATCAAAGAGAGAACCAAGGAGTTTGACATTCTATCGGACCAAGAAGATCCAACGGTGGGTGATTTATAGGTTAGATATTATTTTTAATGATGGACCTAGTGGGGCCTACCGATTGATGGTATGGATCCTATTGGGATGCATCTTGATGAATGCTTTGTATCATGTATTGAGAGATCCATAGTGGCGGGGCCCCTCCATCACACGATTCTCAATATCTCTCTCTCTCTATCTCTCTTTCTATCCCCTGTTTGATGGCCCACCCGATGAATGTATGTATTTTTATCCGTGCTATCCACACATGGGACCACTTGATGTAAGTGTTTCATCCACAGTCCGCACGTGTGGACCATCATGATTTATTGATTGTATCTGCACCATCCAGAAGCAGGCGCTGCTGGAGATGCAAGGCACAAATATCAGTTTGATTCAAACGAGGTGGGCCACACTGGCATGGATCCCACCTGGACATATGCACCTAATATCTGGACCGTTTATCAGTGGCCGCCGGAACGGTCAGATGATTCAGGACCTGCTGGACTGTCCAGACCGTCCAGGGCTTGGAGGTAATATATTATAATATAATAATAATATATACAGTATTATATGGTGGGCCCCACATGGGACCCACCTGATGGAAAACGGATTGGCTAGTGCGTCTCATACCAGATATATAGCCGCTGTGTTGCAACCAGCAAGTTTTGTGGACCCCACTATGATGTAAGGGTCTTATCCACACCGTCCAGCAATATGGACGGGTGGGACCCACCCCGTATGTGTTTCATCAACGCCGTCCATCTGTTTCCTATGTGGGACAGGTGGGGCCCACCTTGATGTACGTATTATATCCCAACCGTCCATCTGGACGGTGGGGGATCAACCAGCCATGTAGTTATTGAAACATTAGCAAGTTCCGTGGGGCCCACATGATTTATGTGGTGGGACCCACCCCACGTGTGGGGCCGTACCTTGATGTATGAATTCATCCAGGCCGTCCTAGGCTTGGACGCTGCTTCTGATTAAAAAAAATATAATATTATAATAACATATATATGTTATATACATATCTGGTGGCCCCGCGTGGGAACCCACCTGCTGTGGGCTAGCCGTGGATGTATGGGTCTAATCCACACCCTCCAAATGGCTGGACGGTGGGACCCACGCCATGATGTATTTGTTGTATCCACGCCGTCCACCAGACGGTGGGACCCACGCCGTGATGTATCTGTATTTCTACACCATCCGTTTTAGGACGGTGGACCCCACCAGTAATGTATGTGTTACATCTAAACCGTCCATCCAATTGGCAAGTTCGTCTTAAGGCCTGAGACTAAAAATGAGGTAGATTTATCAGGTGGACCACACTGCAGAAAACAGTGGAGAGTTGAACGACTACCATAGAAATTCTTTTGGTACCACAGAAGTTCTGGATCAATATGATATTTGTTTTTCCTCTTAATTGGATGGAAAATAAACACTATGGTGGGCCCTGTGGAGTTTTAACAGTGGAAATCATTATCTCCACTGTTATTTGTGGTATGGTCCAGGTGATCTTCCATTATGATTCATTTTGGTAATGCTCTAAAGTAACCTCTTAAAATAGATGTATATGAGGCCCATTGGTGCGGCTCTTAGATGCAGGCCGCTTGATGTATATGAGGCCCATTGGTGCGTGGATGCGGCCCACTTGATGTATATGAGGCCCATTGGCGTGGCCCGTGGATGTAGTCCACTTGATGTATATGAGGCCCATTGGTGCGGCCCGTGAATGCGGCCCACTTGATGTATATGAGGCCCATTAGTGTGGCCCATTGATGAGGCCTACTTGATGTATAGAAGGCCCATTGGTGCGGCCCATGTGATGTGGCCCACTGGATGTATATGAGGCCCATTGTGATGTATTTGATGGCCCATGGGTTGAGGCCCAATGTGATGTATATAAGGATCATGAACGAGGCCCAATGAGACGGATATAAGGCCTTTGTGTGGGGCTGAATGTGATGTATATGGGTCCATTGCGATGTGTGATTCCACCATGATGTATGTAATGATGTTTATGGTAGGCCATGCCTTGGGAGCAATGATGGTTTGACGTCCACATTGTGAGAGCAATGATGGTTAAATGTCGCATTGTAACTCTTCCTAGGGCCCATTGTTAGGCCCATACTTGTTGTATGTAGGCTGACTAGGCCCATCTTCGTTATGAAGATAGTTCATTACCATATAACATGCTTAGTATAACTCCATGATTCATGCCCATATGCATCATATGTATGCTTGATATGAGGAGTGATTGATCATAGCATATGTCATTGGACAGATTATTTATAAGACTCACTGATAGGAGTTGCCCACATGAGCGCGCGGTATGTGTAGGATTGCTGCCTGATTGGACAGTGTGATTCATGTATCTCGCATTTATGTGACGTGATCACTGTACACCCTAGCGACATCAGGGCCATAGCCTCCACAGACACATCGTGGATGGTCGGATTGGATACCAAAAATATTGGCTCTAGCACTGTGGGCACATAAGATGTCCTTGGGTGAAAGTCCCAAAACTTTTTTGGTACCATGAGATGCTTCAACGTCTAAACTGAGTGGATACATGAGCGCATTAGTGCCGAATACCAGTAGGCCATGTCTCCCACTATGTTATGGTCGGTTGGAAGGGGGTGTGGCCTTATCCACCCGAGTGAGGGGGCTGTAAGCTAGGCTGAGTTTGACCAGCTCACAAATGGGTCCGCTATCGACGAACCAGGTAGGTATTGGCAGACTAATGGTTAGGTGGATAGTGTGGTCTCTTCCACTCACTAGGCTGTGCGGCTAGGGAGGCTGCAATCAGTGTTGAGTGTACTAGACCCCAGTGATATTCCAGAGATGAGCTGTATTGCTATGTGGATTCAGATGAGGACCAGCATGTTGCGTTGCATCTTACATATGACATTTGACTACATAAGCCTCGCATCGCATGGCCTCGGTATGGCCGACAACATTCATGCCTTGCATCGCATGGCCTTGGTATGGCCGATAACATTCATGCCTTGCATCACATAGCCTTGGTACGGCTGATAGTATTCATGGACTTACCAACATATTTCTGCAATACTCTGATATTGCATACTTGAAACTTGCCTTATGCACACACTTATGCCACCCTCTAAGCTTTTCGTAAGCTTGTACATGACCGTTGCGTGCAGGTGATGTTGGATTGTGGAGCATTGAAGCAAGAGCGTTTAGCTGAGCTTTTGGTGTTCCGATATCTATATTTGTATTTCCCTTTCCGCATTGTACTCAAAGTTTTTGATATAGTGGATATGTGGTGATGTTGTTTTGTGACTTGGTTATGCTTGTGGTTATGCTCCATTACAAAAAAAATCACATTGGAAATCCTCCTTGTAGGATCCCAGGATCGGAATTTGGCATATGGGTGCTGGGAGCCAAGAATGGGACACTACGGAGGCTATTAGTGCCGGATTCGACGATCGGGAATTCCGTGAGCCTGCTTTCTAAGTTTGGGGCGTGACAATGGGTGTGTACATGGTCCACCGACATGGGTGTATACGTATAGGTTATTGTGTAAAATTATAAAGGTTTGTGGTGAACCTATTGAAAACTATTGAGATAGTGAAATTTGGTACACTCGAGTTTGAGTGTGTCAGCCAAGAGTGGAGTAGGTACTTAACTAAACCACTATACACCATCATATGTTTATGATTGTTTATGTGGATGCATTTCTATTATTACTTGTGATTGGAGTTGTTTGATTCATATGGATGCATAATTATATTGTATGCTAGGCACTTAATTTGTATCATAAATTAATATTTCATATCTCATCTCTTATAATACTTTGCTCGTATAGTTGTATCTTTGTAGTCTATAATATTGGATTCACTTAATTAAATTAATTTGTAAATAATTTTAAGTGGTCTTATTCACCAATCTTAGGACTTAGCCATAATTCTAAGCTCCGCAATCTTTCACGTGTCGTGGTATCGTGCTAGATAATCTACGTAATTTCAATTACAGCGGACTAGACCAAAAATTTCACTGACTACCATCCAACTTTATTACTTAGTTTGGGCTTCATGTCTTTGATGATGGGATCTTTGCCAGGTTTTCCATCTATGATTATGGGTGGCAATGGCCCTAGGTCAAGCTAAGTCAAGCCTAAACCTAGGTTTTTTAAGATTTTCTATTGAGACCTGACCTAATAATGAGAACTGGCTCAAGTCTATTACTAAATAGTTATTAAGCTTTATTAGTCTCTCTTGTATGGTGGCCCACACACATGCATGTGCCTATAACTTTTGGTTTTAGGATATTTAAGTTCTAACCTATTAACTCTAATCATAAAAAGAAACTTTACATTAATGAAAAACTAACATATGCAAGAAAGAGAGTCTATATAGAACTTGGTTTCTATGATAAGAGAGGGAAATTAAACATATAAATAATGACTCTTGAATTAGAGAGAAAGTGAACCAAGAGTGTTGACAAGTGTAAGGAAGCAAATCCAATTGCCTAGAGTGTCGTGCATCGCGAATTTGGCATGACTTAAAGGTATGTAGCCAATCCCTTTGAGTGTGGATCCTCTGTTTCCAGCGAACCCTGGCTCCCCGTGTCCTGAAATTTAATTGGTCCATGCCATTTGTGCTGACGTCAGCACAACACTTTAATAAAATAATGACCAGTTTACAAAATACTACTTAGTTAAGAAGAAAGATTACATTTCCTGATTCAAGAACGCGTACTTGCCACCTAGGATCGGTGACGTTGGGAAGTGGATTGCATAGTGTTTACCGAGTAAACTCAGCCAGGTCCACCTTAATTTATTTATTTTATCCGCTTCGTCCATCCATTTTCCTAGATAATTTTAGTGTTTGAGCCCAAAACTGAATCATATAAAATGTTCAAATGGACCACACTATATGTAACGTCCTGGATTTTCACTATTTTAGATTTCCAAAAATCCTTGAATTTTTTTTATATAATTAACTTATATTCTCACTTACTGACCATTAGCACTTAATGTTAGTTTATACATAGGTGGTACCAGTAAAGAACCAGACAAGTCTGATTAATCAACTGTAGGAAGCTAACAAATCCGCCCAATCATTTAAACACTGAGTTTAACCACATGATTTGCTCACACAAAGCCTAAATCTAACCGACCTACCATCAATTAATTAAGACAATTGTAAGTAAATTAAAAGATCTACCCGAAACCGAGTTAGATAAAGCCCATATCTTAACAAATGGACCAAATCAACCCCGTTACTCTTTTTGCCTAAAATCGATGGTTTAGAGTAATCATGACCAAATCTCCACTTTCAGTAATTATAAATAGGCCAAACTATGAACATAGTTAATCCAAACCCTAATCATTGCCCACGAGAAATCTCAATACCTAATTCATTCTAGAAATGCCCCGATTTTTCGAACAAGCTTTAGACCACTCGTTAGTAGGCCACTAGTTCCAAAACTATAGAATATTGTCCGTCTTACTGGGCTTGATGTCCATCGCGGGAGTCGGACCGGGATAGTGTCTAGAATCGCTCAACTTGAGCCGAGGGACGAGTGCATGAGAAGTACAAATACCCTAAAGGAAGAAGCTGAAACTTAAGTAAATTGGGTCGTCCACTCTTATACAAAGTTGAGAATTTTGGACCATCAGTTTACGACTAAACTTTACACGTCGAGTGAGGATATTTCGCTGCTCATATCCGTATAATTGCGGCCCCGATCGACCATCGGTGACCATTGAATAGACTTCTAATCATATTTGTCAATCGGCGCATCTAAATGGCGGGCCGATCATATCCATAAGTAGATCACCATTAGGGCTAACTATCCTATGGTGTATATCAATATATACACCCCATAGTGGGTCCTAGAGGTTAGAAAAATCCTCCCATAAGGCTAGTATAGTAAAAACCCAAACCTTGGGGCCATTTACACTAAATCTGACACTATAAAATGGCCTCATTTGGGCACCCCCTTCTCCCATACGAATTTCATGCCCTACCTTGGGTGAAGGAGAAGAGAAAGAGAAATAGAGATGGAGAGAAAATAAAGAGAAAGATAAGGGAGAGAGTTTGTATGAGTGAGGGAAATCTTGATGCTTGTAGGGTTGGTATTTCCTCAACCAAACCAGTGGCTACTATAAAACGTCCACCAAATCTACGCATGCCAAGAATCGGAGGTAAGAATGGTATATTTTCTCTTCAATTAAGCAACCTAGTGTAGATTTCTAGTCATTAATGTTATTTTTCTTGATTTTGATTTAGGAATTGGTAGTTTTATCCAAATCCCCAAATCTTAAGATCTCAAAGAATGGAAATCTCCTCTTAAGGTACGGACTATTATCCTTAGGTGGCCAAGTACCAATTTTATGATAAATTTAATAATTGTGAATGTTAGAGTGATGTGCATGAGTGATTTAGGAAAAATCTAGCTAGAAACCTACATGTTAGGTTCACCAACTTGCTTGTAATGATGAAGTTTTGTTTAATTAGTCTTCAACATGTTTGGGCATGAAATTGGTGTTGCATGTTCTTCATCACATCTGATTTTTGTATGATCTTCCCTATAACATGTATGATTACATTATTTCTTGTTGTATTTTTGTACTACGAGAGAGGTGTTGTCTTTGGACTCTTAGGTAATCCAACACCACACACACACACACACATCTAACTTGTAATATTAAGAGTAATTGTATTCATTTTAACAACCTGAAATCTTATGCTAAATGTATTGTACGCATGATTCTACCTATACTAGAAGATGAACTCATAATTGCTAGAAGTGTTATTGAATGCAACCCATTTTCTAGGTTAGTCAGAGAACCGAAATTTGTGAAGGTAGTTCCGTTGGTTGGACCATCCTATGACTAGACTGATTGATTTGGGTAGATACGAATGGGTGACAGAAATGGGACTACATGGGCTGCTTACACCCGATGTCGGGCGTTACGTGCTCGCCTGAACTTGGACGGTCTAGTCCACTGATTGACCAACCATGTTTGTTAACCATGTCTACTCACGCCTGTATGGAACTTGGAACACTCCTCGCCCACTGAAGCCCTGTTAGAAACAGATCCATTATCTTGTGAGCCGGGCATAGTGGAATGGAACACTGTGTCAGAGCTATCGGCCTACGCTGGGGTAACGAGCCTCCCCGTAGTGACTGCGAGCGATCCCGCTTCCCAACACTCCTCACTTTCTTGTAATCGGGGGTGAGGACTCCGATGGGATCAAGGATCGCGGGATCTTGGCCTCGCAAATTGAGGGGTTCTGGCTTCGCAAATGAATGAGGTCATTGATATCGTTGGGGTGTACCTGTTTCCCCAACCTGCTGGATGAACAAAATTAACTAAAAACTTGACTAATACATTATTCATGCATCACAATAGCTAGGATTTGGCGACTCAGCAGTTGATGTCGCAATGATGAAGTGTTGGTCATGCGCGACTATGAGATGAGTCGCTCGAGGGAGTGTTGGTCATGCGCGACTGTAAGATGAGTCGCTCGAGGGAGTGTTGTGGGTGAGGTCATGCATCATACATAACTCATGCATACGCATTAACAAAGACTAGTTAGTGATTTATGAATTTATACTTTTCATTCAATTCATCATGAAATTGTTATTTGATGTAACTTATGGCTAATGACACCCACTGAGTTAGCTACTCACTCCCACTCTGGGACGGTGTTTTAAAACACCAACCAGACACGTTATTAGATGCAGGTGAGGTGGAGCTCAACGAGCTGAGTGGGTTGAGCATGGATGAGGAAGAGGAACTTCCCTACTTCCAAACTTTCGGCGGATCTTTCTAGTCTGAGTTCGGGCTACTGCGGGGTATAGCCCAGGGCTCTAGTTACTTCGAGTCATGTATGGGTGGGACTAGTTCCCTATTTAGATGATTTTGGATTTGTGGTTTGGATATTTTTATATTTAGTGGCACTTGATACTGTTTTATGACTTACTTATGCTTCATGCCTTGCTAAACTCTCCATTGTTTATGAGATCATCCAAATGTAATTAAAATCTAAAGCCCATTTGGGCACCCATGGCACCTGAGAATTCGAGAGCCGAGTTCCTACATGGTCCCTAAAAACCCGAGGTGTTACGCCACAGGAAACAATTGATTTGAATGTCTACAGTTGAAGTTTTGGTTCAAGCTTATATTTGTGTTTACCGTTCATCCATGTCTTTATGATCTCATGAACAGGTTGGATGACAAATAAACATAACTATGGGGCCTAGCAAGGTTTCAGCAGTGAAAATCATTATACCCACTGTTTCCTTTCCTATGGTATGATCCACTTGATCTTTGAATATGCTTCAATTTTGGAATCAACCCCTTAAATGAGATGGAAAAATGGATAGACGGTGTGGATAGTCCATATACATTCAAGGTGGGCCCAACTGAGTTTACTCAATACGATAAGAGCGTATTGGGTAACTTAGTACGCAATCCAATTTTGCTGACGTTGGTGGGACTTGATCGTGGTCCACCTCAATGGATGCTTTATATATCTACGCCTTGCATCTGTTTTGTTTATTTATTTATTTTTTATTTTTTTATTTATACATTCATGTCAGTTTGTCCCGTAACCCCATCACTTTACCCAATAGAACCCCGTCAAATTGTTTGGTAAAACCTTGTCATTTTATCTAATAAAACCCCATCACTTTGGTTAGTGTAACCACACCACTTTGTCTAGTGGAACCCGTCATTATGTTTAGTAATCTTGTCACTTTGTCTAATTGTATCCCGTCACTTTGTCCGACAACCCTGTCACTTTGTCTTATGAAACCACTACACTTTTTTCGGCAACCCAGTCACTTTATTTAGTAGAACCTCACCACTTTGTCGGGCAACCTAGTCACTTTCTCATAAAACTTATCCCTTTGTCTACTGTAACCACGACACTTTATCTCATAGTCCCATCACTTTATCTAGTAGAATTTTGTCTCTTTGCCTAGTAACTCCATCACTTTGTCTAGTGAATCATGTCACTTTGTCCGCTAATCTCATCACTTTGTCAAATAAGACTCCATCACTTGTCTAGTAGAACTACGTTACTTTGTCTAGAAACCCCTCCCTTTGTCTAGTAGAACTCCATCACTTTGACCCATAATCTTATCATTTTGTCTAGTGGAACTTTGTCACTTTGTCTAGTGAAACCTTGTTATTTTGTCCAATAACCTCTTCAGTTTGTCTTGCAGAATCCCATCACTTTGTCTGATGGAATCTTGTCACTTTATCCGGTAAGCCTGTCACTTTGTCTAGTGGAACTCCTTTATCTGGCAATCCAATCACCTTGTCTAGTGGAACCCATCACTTTGTCTGGTAGAACCTCTTTAACTGTATACGTAGTTTACTTAGAAAAAAAATATTTGTATGGGACATACCTATTGACTTAGATAGGGCCCACCGTGATGTTTTTGTAAGATCCACTATGACCATTTGTTATTAAGTCTTATATTGGGTATAAAGACAAAAAATCAGATTGAATCGTGATTCTCGTGGGCCGCACTAAAATAAATGCTTGGGAGAGATGTATACCCTTGATTTTTAAAGGCTCCACCATGATACTTGTATGAAATCCACTTTAACCACTAAATTGCACAAAAAAAAAAAAAAAAAAAAAAAAAAAAAAAAAAAACTTGGCTCCTAAAATTGTAACGGGACATGAATCACTTGGGCCACACCAATGGAAATAGTTTAGCAAAGCCCTTACATTACGTCCAAGTCAATGCAAATCATAAATGGAATTGATTTTTGGGCCCATGGCCTAACATGGGGTGAAAAACCTAGTGGTTAGGGTTTATTTTACATAAATATCATAGTAAGTCATACCTGATCCACCAATTAACTATTTGCTCTTGCGGGTGGCTGTAAGGGATGGTATGCATATTGCCTAGGGTAGCATGAATCGTGGACAATTATGTGCTACTAGAAAAGCTTTGTAGGCCCTACCATGATGTATGCTTATTATTCATACTATCCATCCATTTTTATAGATCATTTTAGTGCATGAGCACAAACTCGATATTGATCTAGATCCCAGGTAGACCACACCATGAGAAACTGGTGATTGGATGCCCACCATAAAAAAAACTTGGTGGCTACAAAAGTTTTGGATCAAGCTCATGTTTGTATTTTCTCTTCATTCATGACTTAATTTGTGACTTTATCAAGAGGTTAGATGGCAAATACACATTACTGTGGGCCTTAGGAAGTTTTTAATGGTGAGCTTCCAATTACTTAATGGTGTGATCCACTTGAGATTTGGATCTACTTATTTTTGTGATCATGCCCTAATATGATGTGAAAAATGAATGGACAGCATGGATAAGACACATCTATCATGGTGGCCCCATCGAGATTATTTGGTAGCACACAATACCGACACGAGTGCTGCTTGCTACAGTATGCAATCTGTTTTTGAAAAAGCAATGCAACTTTTATGCAACCCAGATCCCAGGATGTGAGTGAGACCTGAGCATGGGGCACACTTTGGTGTATGTATTATATATTTACGCCATTTATTTGTTTTGATAGTTCATTGTAAGGAATGGTAAAAAAAAAAAAAAAAAAAAAAAAAAAAAACAGATATTGATGCAAATCGCAGGTTGACTACACCGCAAGAAATAGTAGTCACCGTTGAAAATTTTCCTCGGGTAACAAAGGTTCTGGATCTAGCTGATATTTGTATTTTCCCTCTGTTATTTGTATTTTCCCTCGGTGTGACCTCATCAACAACCGGTTGGATGACAAATAAACATAGCCGTGGATACTAGGAAGTTTTCGATGGTGGCCGTTGGGTGACGAATGTTTCCCGTGATGCGGTCCACCTAAGATTTGTATCTTCTTCATTTTTTGGACAATGAATGTAAAAAAAATTGTATGGAGGGCGTAGATAAATAAAGCATACATTGAGGTGACCCACAGTTAGGTCCCACCAACGTCACCGATCCTGGGAGGCAGCCACACGTCCTTGATCAGCTGCTGGAAACGGGACGCGGATTTCCTGCATAAGGAAGTTCCTGCATTGGGAACCCAGGTGGGGCCCACTGTGATGTTTGTGAGAAATCCTCCCCTTCCATCCGGTTTTTGAGTTCATTTCAGGATGTGATGTCAAAAATGAACCGTATCCAAAGATCAAGTGGGCCGTACTAATGGAAAATGTAGTTAGGGAAATTCCTACCGTTGAAACCTACCTGGGTTCGAAAGTGAGGTTTACATGCCATCCATACCATTAATAACTTCATTCCTACTTGGATGAACTGAAATCACAAATATTAGCATGCTTCAAAACTTCTGTGGCCCACGAATATTTTAACTGTGGACGTTCAATTATCTCGTTTTCAGCTCAGTTGAGCATTGGAAACGGTCCATTTTTGGCATTAGCTCCTAAAATGAACTCATAAAACGGATGAACGGAAAAGATTTCTGAAAACCATCACAGTAGGCCCCACCTGGTTCCCAGCGCAGGAACTTCCTGCCAAAATCTTTTGCGGGAAATCCGCGTCTTCTAAGGACGCGGATTGCGCCCTACTCCCGCCCGGACGGTAATCCGTCCGGGCAGGGCTCTGTGGGGCCCACCGTGATGTATGTATTTTATCTATACCGTTAATCATTTTTATGTGATTAGTTTAAGGTATGAGCTGAAATTTAAAGTAGTTTTAGGCCTTAACTGGATCACAAATTGAGGATTAAACTTCCACCATTAAAAACTTTCTGGGAGCTGGAGAAGTGTCGGATCAAGATGAAATTTGTGTTTTCACCTCATCCAAGTCTGCATGACCTTATTAATAGTTTGTGTGGTAAAAAAAAATCACGGTGGCCCTTAGAAATGTTTCAACGGTGGGTGTCATTATCACTACAGCTTCCTTTGATGTGGTCCACTGGATCTGTGTATCTGCTTCATTTTTTATATAACAACTTAAAATGATCTGAGAAAATCAATTAACGGTGTGGATAAAATACTTACATTACGGTGGGCCCCACAGAGCCCTGCCCGGACGGATTACCGTCCGGGCGGGGGTAGGACGCAATCCGCGTCCTCTTTCTATCCAAGCTGTATTTTGTAAACTGTTAATTTTATTAAAGAGCTGTGCTGATGTCAGTACAAATGACGTCGACGAATTAAATTCCAGGACACCGGGAGGAAACAGAGGATCCGCACTCGATCCCTAGTTTAGGGTTTTGCAGTTGATATCATTGGGTATGTATATGTATCTGAGAATCGTTTATGAAATTATAATCAGCAATTTGATTCTAGAAAAGTTAACATGTGGTATCTAAGCCCAGTTATTATTATTATTATTATTTAGCTATTTACCCATATTTAAATATGCATTTGAAAATACAAGCACCCTGACACTCTGTTTGCCCCACGAAAATCATAACCACTTCAGCAGTTTGGATCCGGTTTCAACATTGCAGATGTGCAGCCAAGATCTAGTGCACAAAATATTAGAGACAGAGACTAATAAATAAAACAGGCCGAAGAACCCTTCATTCCACAACGTTTTCCCCAGTTCTCGCATATATACCATCCAAACGCATCACAACATTTATAAGAAATCCCCGAATACATGAAAAAAACCCAAAGAGAACACAATCCAACCAAAAACAGATACCACATTCACTCGCGTCTCTCTCAAGCGTCCTTAACCTCAACGGTCTTCGGCTTCTTGGGCTCGGGCGGTGGCACCTTCTCAACGGTCACCGTCAGCACCCCATCTTGACAAACGGCCGAGATGGTGTCTGTATTCGCATTCTCCGGCGGCAAGAATTTCCTCACCAACTTAACCCTGCGCTCCATCATTACGTACTTCACCCCTTTCTTGTCATCTTCCCTCTTCCTCTCGCCGCTGATGGTCAGGACATTTCCGTTCTCCACCTAGACTTTGATGTCTCTGGCCTTCACTCCCGGCATGTCGACGATGATGACGTACGATTTCGGGTATTCCTTTACGTCGATTGCGGTGGAGGCCATGGCCTTGGCTTCTGTGACGTAGGTTCGAGTCGGGGCGTTGAAGGACTTGTGGCCGTCGTCGGGGATGCTGTCCAGCACGTGATGGAGGGTTGAGAGGAGTGGGTTTTCTAGGCCCATGCATGACTCCGAAATCCATTGGATATTGGGAATGAGGAGGCTTTGGTGCATGGTGTTTGAGAAGGATTTCGGAATTTGCTTTGATTGCGTTTTAATGTCAGGATAATTTTCTTAGGTTTTCGAATCATATGTACTATATCTACAAATTTCTTAGTCTTTATTTTTTTATTTTTATTTTTAAAAACTCTCTTTACTTTTATTTCTAGTTGTGAGGATGAGTTTGTATATTGGGAGTAATTTTTTCATTTTGTACTATAGCCCCACTTGCACATGTGTGGTTAGCACATGTCACACACACACTCTCTCTCCTTGTCTACCCTTATACATTTTACCATGCATTCCTCTTTCCCATGTTAGCCCATCACGAGAATCTTCACCCATTCAAACCATACTTTCATTTTCCCAAGCAAATATTTTCACTTCCCATACATTTCGTTACTTTTCATTGAACCAACCTTATATTTCCCATGAAATTACTTAAATATTTTCTTTCCCATATAGAAAAACCATTTTCGGTACTCATTCAAAAATTCAATTGTGCAAATTCGTAAGCCTTTCTTGTTTCCATGAAAACTCATGTCTATCTTCATGCACAAGTGTTAAAATGTGCTAGAATTTCCTCCCATCACCTATATATTCATATAAGATGGTAATCTATGTAATTAAGTCCAGAAGAGGTGAGAGGAGAGTGAAAACTAACAACAACTTCAAGTTTCATTATCTTATGTAAGCAGGATCATACCAAGTGCATTTTTTTTATAACCCACTTTATGTTTATCATTGAATAAAAACTACACTTTCTTCCCCCACACCTTAATTTATTTGATTGATCGTCTTTTTTCTTTGGTGGTGAGTATTAAGCTAGTGTGACTTTGTTCAACTATATGAGAAGTAGATTAATGTTTCGGCATTATGACTTCTTACTTTCTCAACAAAATCTATGATTAATAGAAAACCATGAGATCATCTTTTGTTGGTTCAATTATATTAGAATCACATCTCTTGTGCCTTTTGGATTAATTTCAACTAAAGCCCATACAAAAGTAATGTGTTTTGAAGAACCACAACAACACCTTTTAGTAAGATCGTGGCATGACTCTAAGATCAAACGTTATTAATATTCCATATCTAATATGTTTTTGTCTTGTATATTGTTGTTTTGGTTTTGCTAAAGGTTGGCACCCATCATTCTTAGATTTGAACACATGATGTAAGGACTCCATGCCACAGAGGGAGTTTGTGCATCACAAGGCATCTAAGAGTTATAACTCAGTGAAATCATGCTACAAGGGGAGTAGGTTTTTCCTGATTCGAGGTATTTTTCTTTCCCTTTTTTTTTTTTTTCTTGGCGCGGAGTGTGGTTATATATATATATATATATATATATATATATATATATATATATATATATATATATATATATATATATATATATATATATATATATATATACACACGGCTATATGTTCAAATAAGAGTCTCTTACATATCTTCCAAGAAACAAATGCTAAGGCTTTAAATCTATGATGACCGTTGAATCCAAGAACACTGGTATGATCATATGTTTATGTTTATATCCATCTGAAGGACATTTTAATGAATGAAACTGACGCATTTATTTGTCATGCAAGATCCAAGTGTGGAAAAATCTAGATAGCTAACATTAAGTGGACAGATTGTTGGCTGTACAAACCAAATTTATCGGCTTTACCAAGCCTTAAAACAACTTAGAAAAACTTATTTTGTAGGAAGGAAGAGAGATATCAAAACAAATAGAAATTAAAAAATTCAAATGGTGTAATTATTTCACTGCTGCAATCTTGCTGCACACTTGCTGTAATCGGATACATAATGTGCCTTTTATAGGCTTTTGCACCTACTGTGAAATACCTAATATGCACTCATTCCATTAACTACATTCACTCAAGTTTTAACGGATGGAATTCCACCAGCCACAACACGTGGAAATTGTGAAAATTCTAAAAACCATAACATGTGGCTTTTCAATCATGTGAAAATTCTAGAGGTCGCTGGAGTATCTCAACCGTCCATTTGGTTTGGACGTTACAACACTCCCCTTCAAACCAAAACCGGTTTTATTCCAAGCATTGATCTTAGTCGTCTGAATGTATCAGTCGGTAATGCCTTGGTGAATATGTTCGCGACACATTGCTCAAGGTGTGACAAGATGCCAATTTCACTCTCACCGCTTCACTTGATCTCTGAGAAAATGGTATCGAGTATCGATGTGCTTGCTCCTTCCATGCTGCATCGAATTTTTGGCTAGCTCGATTGCTGACTTGTTATCCATATATATGATTGTGGATTCTTCGTGCGGATGCTTTAGCTCCTTTAGCAAGTTTCTCAACCAAATTGCCTCACAGACCGTGGATGATACTGCCACATACTCTGCTTCACATGTGGACAAAGCAACAATACTTTGCTTCTTTGAGTTCCATGTGAAAGCAGTCGATCCAAGATAGAATACATAGCCAATGGTGCTCTTTCTTTCATCTTAGTCACCTCTCCAATCACTGTCTGAGTATCCATACAACATTACTTCATCATCGTATGGATAGAAAAGACCAAATTCCATTGTTCCTTTGACGTACCTGAGGATTCTTTTTGCGGCTAGCTAATGTGATTCTTTTGGTGCTTCCATGTACCTACTTAGAAGCCCAATAATGTAGACGATATCTGGCCTTGTGATTGTGAGGTACCTTAGGCTTCCAATCAGACTCTTGAATATATTCGAGTCAACGCTTCTTCCTTCTCCGTCCTTCGTCAGTTTTAAGCCCGTTGCTACAGGCGTGTTTACGACATTGCAATTGGCCATCTTGAACTTTTCAAGCAATTCCTTGGCATACTTCTTCTGAGATATATAGATGTCACCATATTGTTGCTTCACTTCAATGCCGAGAAAAAAGGATATCAAACCTTCGTCGGTTATCTCGAAGTCCTTAAACATGGCCTTCTTAAATTCATCAAACATCGGTCGGTTGTTTCCTGTAAACAACAAATCATCAAATACATGCATGCTATAAGCATATCGCTATGAGTATTCTTCTTGATGTAAGCTGCATGCTCATATGGACATTGGACGAAGCCGTTCTCTTGAAGATAATTGTCGATACGTGCATTTTAAGCACGTGGAGCTTTCTTCAACTCATAAAGGGCTTTCTTTAACCGATACACTTTGTGTTCCTCCCTTTGAACAACAAAACCTTTAGGCTATTCAACATAGACCTCTTCTTCCAGAATTCCATTCAAGAATGCAGATTTCAGATCTAGTTGGTAGATCATCCAACTGTGATGGGCTGCAAGGGAGATAATCATCCTCACAGTGTCAAGGCAAGTAATAGGAGCGAAGATTTCTTCATAGTCCACCCCGTACTTCTGTTTGTAGCCCTTTACTACGAGCCTTGCCTTGTAGCAATGGATCTCACCATCAACATTTCGCTTGATCTTGTACACCCATTTGACGCTAATAACTCTTTGGCCTTGAGGAAGTAAAGTTAGATCCCATGTATGGTCCTTCTCAATGGCCTGGATCTCCTCTTCTATAACCGTCCTCCAGCATTCTTCTTCTACAGCCTCCTCGAATGTAAGAGGCTCGTGGTCCGCATATAAGTAGAACAAATTTACTTCCTCAGTTTCGGCGTATATATCATTGAGACTCCTCATTTTGATAGGAGCTAAGGGTGAAGGAGAACTGGATGATGATGTGTTGGTTGAATTTTGATTTAATGGAATACTTCCAGAGGAGATGGAACGTATCGCTGAACTTCTACATGCAGACGTTTCGGCGGAAGAGGGTGTTGCAGGTGTCTGCTCCTGGTTCTCATGCTGCTCTTCTTCATGTTCTTCAACCTCGACTTGATTTTCTTTGGCCGAATCTTCCTCGTTCCATTTTCAGGCTTCTTCCTTGTAAAATACAACATCTCTACTTACCACCACCTTGTTAGTTAGTGGGTTAAAGAGTTGTACGCCTTCGATACTTCACTGTAGCCGATGAAGATACACTTCTCGCCATGATCATCAAGTTTTTTCCTTCTCACTTCGGGAACTTGAGCATAAGCGACACACCCAAAGATCCCTAGGTGTGCCACACTTGGCTTGAATCCACTCCATGCTTCCTGTGGTGTCTTGAATTTGACACTCTTGGTCGGACACCTATTGAGCAAATAGGCAGTACATGCATCTGCCTCTACCCAGAAATTCTTCGGTAGACTTTTCTCCTTTAGCATGGTCCTTATCATGTCGAGAATAATACTTTTTTTTTTCGTTCTGCAATTCCATTTTGCTGTGGCCTGTAGACTGCAGTATGTTGTTGCTTAATTCCTTGATCCTTGCAATACTCTCAAAAGGCATTTGAGGTGTACTCTCCACCTCTATCAGATCTAAGGGTTTTGATTTTAAGACCACTTTCTTTTTCAACAAGGGCCTTAAAATTTTTAAAAATAGTAAAAGCATCAGACTTCTTTTTTATTATATACACCCACAATTTTCTACTAAAATCGTTAATGAAGGTAATAAAGTATTTATTACCTTCAAGAGAGATTGACTCCAATTGTCCACAAATGTCAGTGTGAACCAACTGCAACGGTTCTCTTACTCTTCGGGATACTCCACTCGGAAAGGAGTTCCTTTGTTGTTTCCCAAGTATGCACGCTTCACACACTTGTTCTGGAGCTTTAATAGTAGGCAAGCCATGCACTATGTTTGATGACGATAGAAGTTTCAGGCCACTGAAATTTAGATGGTCAAAGCGAAGATGCCATGTCAAAGAATCATTCTTTGCTTTTCCATAAAAACACTTCTCGAGCATTGTGTTTATATGGAGCGGAAATATACGATTATTCGCCATCTGGACTTTCGTAATCAAATGTGTAAGACCCGTATCCTAGTTCATACTGTTCCGTTGGCTTCCGCGGTCATTCCGGTCGAATTCCGGCAACCTGCGATCGGTTGTCGACATTTACGCGCAACCCTAATACGTGTCCTGTGTATCTGAGTTGGCTTAACCCAAGACTTGTACCAGTGCAATCGCGCCATCACCACGGTTCTGATGCCGCATTTTGTGTGCCAAGGCAATACCTGGGCCAGGAGATGTGGGCCCACGTTCAGTTCGAGGAAAACACCGCACGTCGCAATTCTCAAGAGAATCTCTACCCCAAACATCACATCAATCCATCAATGAAAATCAAGTACACAACCTTACCTTGCCATCCAATTTTTCACCAACAAGGAATGGCACCCATTCCTCTTTTCACCCAAAAGTCAACAAGCACCATGCTCTCATCCCATCACTCCACCTCACCACTTCTCTCTTTCTCATTTCTCTCTCATCATTCCAAGTAACTCTCATGGGAGCAACCCACGTCCAACCAAACTCCATGAGAGGCTTTGTGTGGCTCACTTCCTATCTCCCATCCCCACCCTCCAAAAACAATATCAACCGTTTGAAGTTCATTCTTTGGAGTTTTAGATCACGTTGCCGGGAGGAGGAGAAGATCATAGGTGGGTACCTCTCTCTCTCTCTCTATCTCTCTTTCTCTCTTTCCCTTTTGTTGTGTGTGACGATGTGGCGGTGTGGCCCACCCGGATGTAACCCACTTGATGTATGTCTTATCCAACCGTTCAAACCATGTGGGCCCTACCTTAGGGGGATGTGAAAACACAAATATCAAGTTATCCAAATCAAGTGGGCCACGTCCACATGGGACCCACCAGCCGTGGTCCCCACCCGCGAGACCCACCTTTATGTGTTGTAACCAAAACCGCCCAGCGTCTACGGACGCTTGAAATGTGAACCTCTGGGTGGGGTGCCATCCAGAGAAAAAAAAAATGTCAGTTTGATTTTTAAACTTTAGGTGGACCACTCTTATAGGCTCCACCTTAATGTATATATTTAATCCAAGTCGTTCATCCCTTTCCCTACCTCATTTTAGGCGTTGAACCGAAATTTGAAGCCAATATGATTATCTGGCAGGCTATAGCATAGAAAACTATGGTTTTTACCATTGAAAAATTTCCTGATGTTTCTACGTACTGAAACACATTGAATATTGGGCTTGATGGGTTTGTCTTGAGTCATAAAAACTAATGGCTGGGTCGGATTTGCACAATGCTGATCTCACCTATGAAATTTCTTTGAAATTCCAATATATATATATATATATATATATATATATATATATATATATATATATATATATATATATATATATATATATATATATTGAGAAGCGCCACTGCGAACCGGTTCAGACGTAGTACGTACTGAACTTTTTTGAGAACCCATCATACGTGATGAATCTCAAGCAACTCAACCGTTCATGTGAAGCAAGACTAGTGAAACCCCTAAGACCAAGTTTTACTTTTATCTAAAACTTTTTTCCATACCGTCCATAGCAAAGAGAAATTCAAATAAAGGAAAGAAACTATTTGCATTTTTCACGGTCCACCAAAGTTTCGGATCAAAGTAAAATTTTATACTATGAGGTTTCATGAGGTTCTCGCTTCATGTGGACTCTTCAGATTTCAGCGAGATTCATCACGTATGATGGGTCCTCAAAAAGTTTGTATGTACTACGCACGAACCGATTCGCAGTGAGCTGCTTTTCCTATATATATATATATATATATATATATATATATATATATATATATATATATATATATATATATATATATAAGATAGTGCCAGAGTTGTTTGCTTTGTCGGGCCCGCAGGACGCCACTGCAGAAGCAGCCTTCTATACTTTGTACGCAAGGTCCATGGCCCCACTGTAGGTCCCACCTTGATAGTTGTAGAACATCAACACCGCGCATTTGTGGCCTCCTTTAGTTACGTGGGTCTCCTCTAAAAATCAGATTTACCTAGAACTCAGGTGGCCCATATGGAAAGTAGTAGGATTAAATGTCTGCCATTGAATTTTTTTTTGGTTGTCACAGAAGTTTTGAATCGATATGAAATTTGTTTTTCCTCTGCATATGGGTCCATGTGACCTTATTAATATATTAGACGGCAGATAAACATTATGGTGGGCCCCACGTGGGACCCACTTGCGTGGAAACAGATTGGTTAGTGTACGAACACACCAGCTACACAGCTGCCGTGGAAGACATCAGCAAGTTCAGTGACCAAGACCGTCCGTCTTTTTCTGATGGGCCACATGTGTAAACTGTCCATTCGCTTAGTGAGATCGATCTAAGGCTTGGGTAATGAGGCAGATCCGTCAAGTGGACTATACTGTAGTAAATAGTGGAGATTGAACGTCTACCATTGAAACCCTGGTTAGGGTCACAGAAGTTTTGGATCCGTACACTACACCAAAATCGCGAATCTGGAACGCTCGGGATTTTGGTTCAGAAACGGTTCTAAGCCGTTTTCTCATTCAAAACGGTTATGAACCGTACTACAATTTGTTGTTGTTTTATCCACTGTTTTGTTGATGTGTCCCAATTGAGTGTTGGATATTCTTAGTTTTCATTATTTGGATCTATCGTTTTATTGTAAAACATATGGACGGAATGGATTCGATTAGAACCCTCTCGTGGACCCCACAAGCCCACGCGTCACATTACTTTAGATATGCCGCAGACTACCAAACCATTTTCACCCTTACATTACGCCAAAACCCTACCCTCATTTCGTATTCGTCTCCCTCACCCTCTATCGATCTCCTTCCCCTCTCCCTCTCTCAATCTCCCTCTCTCTCGATCTCCCTCTCCCGATCTCAACCCTCTCTCTCTCTCGATCTCCTTCTCCTTCGATCTCCTTCTCCCTCGATCTCCCTCTCCTCTTCCGATCTCGACCCTCTCTCTCTCTCTCTCTCTCTCTCTCGATCTCCCTCTCACTCTCCCTCCCTCTCCCGGGCCGACTCTAACCGACATCCCCCCACACAAGATTAGAAGCAGCAGCTAGCCACAGCAGCCTCCGTATGGGGTGTATTGCAGCTCCGAAAGATGACATGCAGAAAGACGCCATCGATCCGCGCTCTCTCCGTTCACTTCCTTCCCCATTTTGCCCTTCATCTTTTCATCTTTTTACCTTCTTGTCCTTCCTAACATTTTTTCTTTTCTCGTTGGGAAAATCGGATTCTTTCTGGCTATTGAGAAGCACGGCGTTGAGAAGGACATTGCCGAGTACATCAAGAAGGAGTTCGATAAGAAGTATGGCGCCACCTCGCATTGCATCGTTGGGCGCAATTTTAGTATTTTCTCTGGCATTTTTCGTTCTAATTCTTCTATCCTTTCTTTTTGGGTCTTGCTTGTTCATGTTTCCTCGATCTGTCCTTCGTTTGCTTGTTTTATGTTTTTGGGTGTATTTATGTCTGCAATGTGTTTGTAGAATTGACTCAGAGAGTGGATTTTGAAATTTTGTTACCTGCATTGGGTGTTGATTATATGTAAGTGTTGTATGGGTGCCTTTTCTACACTTTTGTGGATAGAATACATGCCAATATGGCACGTGTGCGAGATCAGAGCTTTCCGTCAGGTGGGCCACACTGTTTGGGTGTCCTTGCCGGCAGATCATGCCGTTTGACTCCTCGTGGGATAAAGTGTACAAAACAAATCAAGGTGGCTAGAAAAATTTTGTTTTAGGCATTTGTTTGTTTTGCATGTCTTGTGCCTACCACACGAATGAAATCAACCTGATTTTTAAGCCAAAAGATCCAACCAAGGGTGTACCTGATGGGGATCTCATACAAGTGTGCCACATAGGCATATGTGTCTCAGTGCACGTATCGGAGATTCTCTACACATGTGGGCGTAGCTAACCTCTCAGCTTCTTTCACTGATCCCATGCATTCAGAGAGAGATGTTAGAAGAATACAAATTGATGAAGAGGTAGATGTCTCGTATGGGAGGATATTTTGGGTGATTTTATTATAGAAGTCTCGACACATTGTGTCTTGACCATCCGTTGGATAGAAATGTGTGGGCCTTGGGCATTAAGATATTCATTGGAGTTTCTTGTGCCTCTTTTGATTGTTTTGCTCTCTGTAGTGTAATTTTTGGCATTGATTCCTTGCCTCCGCTTGTGCCTTCAACAAAATTCCATTGCCTTTCAAAGAAAAGAAAAGAAAAGAAAAATCAGTTTGATGCCTTATTTCTCGAGCCATATTCTAAGTTGCCATTGCATATTGTAGGGACAAATGCAGATCCAGGGACCTTCAATCCATTAAAACGTGCCATGCAATCTCCCACGTAAAAGCAGTGTTTAATATTCATCATTGAGTTTTAAGTGAAACATCCAGCAATTCCTAGTTATAGTGAATGTGTTTACTCCAAATTTCACAGAAAGTATGGGAAGATCCCCAAAGAACTCAAGAGAAAAGGTCAGGTTTATCAAAAGAGTTTTATGCATCTGTTTGTAGCAATAGCATGCCTATCTGAATCTAGCTCATTTTGTGATTGGGGCTTTGTACACGTAATGGATACTAAGAGGCTACAGATAATCCTAGAAAATGGGATTCCAATTGTTAGCAATCGTGTAATGGAAACACTTTCGCTTTCTAAGATTTAGGCTATGTTTGGATGTATTGAATTGTGAATATTCGCTTTTACTCAAACTCAACGTGCAGCCTTGTTCCTTTCAAGTCGAATGATTTTGAATTTGTTTAGGTATGAGTACCTTATTTTGGTAGTCAAGGCCATTGGAATTTCACCTTTCTTAGCTATCTTGAGCGACATCCTGCATAGGATTAGAGAGAAAAGACCTGCCTCCCAAAACATGTATTGATCGTTTGGGCCGTGAAGAAATCTAAAGAGTTTTCTCTTCTTTCCACTATCAATGCGGAATCCATCTCTGCCCATCTTTTTCCGATAGCTTGAATCTAGATATTCAAACTTACATCACTCAAGAATTAGAGCCTCCGTTGGTAGGTGTGGACTGTCCATCTTTAGATGCATTTTCAACAAGGGCAATGAGACATACACCCTAATTTTTTTCTATACATGAACCCTTTTTTTTTTTTTTTTTCTACTACTGCTATTAGAATAGCACCAAAAAACTCTTTCCAAATACCAAAACATTAGAAAGAAAGGGGTGTGTATCAAAAAGAGAGGGTGTAATATCAGCTCGCTTTTGAAGTAATTTACAAAATGGATACTGCAATACAATCTCCTTTCTAATTTCAGGAAGAGGGTATGCTTTATAAGAGCAGGGATTGTCCATCTTTTCCTAGTGGCCAGTGGATGTCCCATGTCCAGTTTGGTTGGTACGGAACAATATCTGTCCTGAGCTTACTTCATCAGTATCAATACTTGGGTTTGTTATTCTTTGGGCCTCTTGGATGCATTTTACATAAAACCTTTTCATATATCTTCTTGGTGGTATCAAGGACTTCTGTTCGTTGTATGCATGATTGCGGGCATTGTCATGTTCGGAGGTTTGGTGGTCTTCTTTTGGAATCACTGGGAAAGAAGTGTTTCGAGTTCTAAAAAAGTGGATGGTGATGGTGGTTATGATGACGACAAGAGTAAATTAACACAGTATAATGAACCAAAAATGCAAACTGATGCAAGTCGAACCAATCTTACCGGATCGATGACCACACGATATGGGTGTAGGCCAAACTTCCAAGGTACCAATCCACCTTCTTTTTTTAATTCAAAGAAATCATGTTGGGAACTTAGAAAATGGAGAATCCTTGCTATATATGCGATGAAAGTTTGAAAAATGCCATGATTACATTTCAGTAGCATTTATCGAGTGGATTGGAATAGATGTGAGACTTCAAATCTGAGATGGTGAACTTACTCGAGAGACTTCAAATGAGATGAGTCGATGCAATTCAAGGCTATACCCAGTTCTTATGATGGCCAAGACATATCCTCCATCTATACAATATATAGTGAAGCAATGGCTATACCGAGGTTCTTATGATGGGCCAAAGACATATCCTCTATCTATACATTATACAAGGAAACAATGGTGGGGACCCATGCAGGTACTGAAGATACATGTATATATTACATGCAAAAATAAGGCATTGTTAGGCCAAAGTTGAAGGTAAGATTTCATTTCATTCCATAAAATGTTTACTTCTAATCCTCGTATTTAAAGTTAGCATTCTTTTAATGATGCAATTGAATGAAAATTTAAAATTTTTAAATCTAACCTCAACTCGTAGTACTAGTTTATTCGACATTGATCCATGATCCAGGCTGTTTGTTGGGTGGTCCTGCAGTTGAATTGGCCATTGTAGGAAAACCTTGTTGATTGGCAATGATGTAAAATAATCATGCAAGAAGCCTAAGAAGATGGGTGAGCCAAGAAAGCCCTTGAATTCCTCGAAGAAGATAAAGAAGAAATTTACATCTAAGAAGGAGGCCCTTGTGATGAACAATGCTGCTCTCACTGTTTCAGTTGCTGCTCCGAGAAGGCCTTGAAGGCAAACGATGCCTCTCATGCAGATCTTATTGCCTCTTCTGAAAAGAAGAAGGCTCCTATTGTTACTCCTAAGGCCAAGAGTCAAGAAGGATGAATACCCTCTCAATCCTCTCAATCCCTCTGCCCATCTGTCTCCCACTCCCTCACTGCTGATCGCCCGATCTCTCTTTCTCTCACTCTCTCTATTTCCCTCTCTCCCTCCCCCTCTCCCTCTCCCTAATAAAAGCCCACAAGGAATTTCCGACATCACTCATTTTGTTTCTTAATAGTAAATGGTTTCCTTAAACCTACCAAGATTCTATATTGGTGATCTTGTTGGTCTTAGCGGAGCTGGGATGTGCAAATTTTCATATTCTTTGACCATAGCTGGAAAAATGTGAGTTTAGGGTCTTTTACTCTTTTTTTTTTAACATCTTTGGTCTAATTGTCAGAGTAAATGGTACATGTAGGCAATATTATGATTTGTTCTCCATCACTGTGTAGCAGGGCGAAAATAATATGAACTAAGAATGCTGATGTTCCTTTCATGTTCCCGTAATTTTCTATTGAAGTGCTTTTCTTAATGTATCCTATTCTTACATGTAATCTTGGCATCTAACACTCACCTACTCTGTGACATATGCAAGGACAAGTTCAATGTCTTAAACAAATAGATAGTTTTTCAACACTACAAATAATATGAACTAAGATCTTCAGTCATAATTCCTTAGCAATGTGCATCTTGTCTTCTTTTTTCATGGGAAAATCCAACCATTGAATGGGCTATGCATTTAAGAGTTGCTTTCTATATTGCGGAAACATTAGATTATTGTAGTATTGAAGGCCGACCATTATATCATGACTTGAATGCTCATAGGGTTCTCTTTGATGAGGTAATGTAATTAAGATTTTTCTATACTGTTTATTTTCTAGATGTTATGTGCCATTTCTATAATGTTTCTTCTACCTCCAAGATATTAGGAAATTTAAGATGATAACTTGTTCTATATTGGGTACCAGCCTAGCATATTTGGGGCATGGTTGAAAGGCAAGATGCCAGGGAATGGTTGATTTTCTGGGGGTGTTAATACAAGAGGTAGAGAGAATTATGAATGAGATGTATGCAGGTTTTGGAGAAAATAGGAGAGCAAACTTGGAAGATCTAGGCAGTGAGTTTCTGTGGGAACTATGGCTTCTTCAGTTGGTTTTTAATATTGTTCTGGCATAATCAAGCATGAATGTTACATTCTTATAAATTAAGAAATTTCTTGTAAGCTATCTTTGGTGGTCCATAACTATCTTGATATACAGGTTGAACACACTCACATGACAGATACCGCCATGGCGATTTTTGCTACAGGGAGTTGATAGTGAATGTGCTACATAGGTGTTTTTCATCATTTGATAATAGGTACTGTTTGAAATGGTTAACCAATAATTCTAGTTTTATATATGAAAATTCTTCTTTAGCCGTCTATTATCAACAAGCTTTCACGTGATGCCTTCTTTTCTTCTTCTTCTTCTTCTTCTTCTTCTACTTCTTTTTTTTTTTTTTTTTTTAATTTATTTTTTAATTTATTATTATTATTATTATTATTTTTTTTTTTTATTCAGGTTCATGATTTTGAATATAGTATGAAATGGTTAACCAATTTTTGGTCATTCAGACATCATCTAAGGCCCACAAAACAGTATGGAAGGTTTTTTGGAGCACACTTTTGCACTTTTGTGGAGCCACTCCAAATCAAGTGGGTCCCCTAGTAGAGGTTGCCTAAGCGCAAGAACTCTAACTAGGCACCTGTACAACCATTTGTCATAGCTATCACCGCAAATTAGGCTTGAAAGATGCAACCATTCATGTTTGTGTAGGTCAACGTGCGCTTTGAATGACTAAATTGTTGGTTTTCACGCAGAGAAACCCGATTCGGGAAGCAATCGCATTTTTATTAGACGTTTTGAAGCCAAACTTGCTGAACACGGTTCCTTCAGACGAAGGTAACATTTTTCATAGAGGCATGAGCATGGTAGGTTTGTCTTCACTTTTTCACTAACTTATGCTGCCCATACAGGTTTTGGAGATCAATCTAGTTACCTTTCCAAATGTTGCTGATGCCATCTTAGCAAATGGGATGTTCAAATTTCACCATCTTAGCAAATGGGCCACACCGTAACCCTATTTCATGCCATCGGTACCGTCTCTCGATATTGACATTGTGGATCGCCTTGATTTTCATATCGTGGTCATCATGGTACCTGATACCATATTCTACATATGAGAGAAGTTGTCGGGGAAAGTGATTGTATCATTACGTATGATACAGCAGCACACGTTTGTTGATTATAGACTATTGGTCATCTCTTTCAACCGCTCAATTTTTTTTCTAATACATGTTTGCACCTTCGATGATTGTACTTGTTGGGGCCATGGTTCATAGTGTGGCCCATGTGAAGAATGGCCTAGATCATTTACACGCTTGCTACGTTTATGTCAGTAAATCTTCCTAGAACTTGTACTTATGTCCCTTGTCGATGCGCCTTGCGATGCATTGTCAGGTATTGCATCCGGTCAGGGATAACGTTATGTAGTTTGCCCCTTGTTTCTCATGTCAATCTCCAAAAGGATGACTATACTAATTATAGGGTTGTCACCTATGGATGTGTATAGTGTTCTAAGGTCTCCTACCCATATTAGTTGGGCCATGGTTTGATGGTCCGATTTGATCTCGTTGGTCATGATGTGGATTGTTCCCGCTCCAAAAATGTTGGTGAAATGGGGAAATTTTTCAATGGCAAAGTTGACTTCACTAGTCTCATTATCGAATATGCTCTCACATGCAATTTGGATGTATGAGAATCAAGTTAGCTATTTCCCTTTGCGCCATTTCATAGCAGAGGAGCTCAATGTCACATCTTATTTTATATCCCAACAAAAATTGCATGTGAGAGCCTATTTTACTTCTTATTTTGCAGTTCAATACCGCACACAACAGTACATTTTTTTCGCCATTTAATAGCAGGAGCTCAATGTCACTATCAAGAGCACTGATAATAATAAAGATGTTCAATTAGAAGATGTTGAAATCGCACCTTTTGTATTCAAACCTCACATGGAGTCAAATCTCTCATACTTCCCGAGCACAAGAACCAAAGTAATGTACTATCTTTTTTTTTTGGCCATTGACAAAGCATTAGAATGGAGTTGTAAAGAGAAGAAATACATCTGTATGTCAGCAATGCATAATGTATATTGTTTTCATGGTAGCATGACACCTTTCTCAAATTTTGATATGTTGTGCACATTCAAGCACCTTCATCTTTAATTTTTTCAATAGACTGACATGGTTTAATTTTGATCTATAGTTTTTGTGTTCTTTAATAATATATAGTGGCAATTTGTCTCGCTCTTTCAAGCAAAAGGAAGCCATTCCTCAAGACCAAGTAACATAACATCGACTATGAAGTATGATACCATTCGTCTATTTTCCACATGATTCCAACTTAATCGGGTTATTTCTTCTAATTGTTTTACTTCCCTAAATCCTTGTGTTTTGCTTTTGTGGATTGTCATTTTCTCATCCTTCACCAGAAGGATCATACCACATCATATGGTCAGCGATCACATTACCTAGGCCTGAAATCGATTGGTTAGTCATCAGGTGGGCTAGTGTATGCATGTTTTCTAGTCTTTTTTCTCCTTGACTGTATGTATGGGGGAGCACTTTTGGTGATCTTGGTAGTTGAGAGTCAACCTCCAAGGTAGCGCCATGGTATCTTGGTAGTTGAGTGCCTCTAGTCATATCATGTCATGGACATGCCATGTAGATGCTTCCCCATAATTCTGTTGTTTGAAACAAGCAGCATTGTTAATGACTAAGATGTGTTGGTGATATAGCAAGAGGTGGAGGAATATAGGGCTAAAATTATTTATACCAGCTTATAGGTATGCATGTAGATGTGTTGGTGATATAGCAAGATGTGTTGGTGATATGCATGTAGATACTTGTTTTATCTAATTTAATTTTTCTGCTAGGCTTATACCATGGAACTGGAGCCAAGTTGTAAAACTTAAAGAGGAGAACAATGAATTATGAGTGTATAGGTAAACGTGATGCTTTCTGTGATATTTTACCATGGAACTGAACAATGAAAGTTCCCATTTTGGGGAGATGCCAGATATTTTATCATAAAACAATATGTTTCTAAAGTTATGAGTGTATAGTTAAATGTGATGCTTTCATTAGCTTGTTGAATTTTGCATGGATCATCAGGGGTCTTTGGTTTTCATGAGGAGACGGTTACTCTTATCTTGGTTTTTTTTTTTTTTTTTTTTTTTAATGAAATAAATCACAATGGAAATGGAGTGACTTTTTTTTTTTTTTTTTTGCCATTCTAAGTTATGATACCCGCATAGAAACCTTGACTCTCATTTATTTTGTACAGAATTCAATAACCGTGTTAGAAGGATTCCGTGTCACCAATTTGGCATCAAGGATTTATTTGTGATGATGGAAGGCATGCCATTTATTCATTACAAAGAAGATCTAAATTTTGTAGTATATATTTAGGAGTAAGTAGATAAGGTGGATATGGTTGCATTTTAAGTGGCATGATATTTGTTTGGATTATTTGCTTAAAATGATCACTGAAATCTTCAACGAAATAAAATTGATTGGTTCTTACTTGTGCTGCTAGGAAGTCTCTCTTTCTTGGTTAGGCTTTTGCTACAACTACGCTACAAGCTCACTTCTCATGCTTGTAGTTCATCAAAATCATGAATCGTTCTTATTTACAAAGAAATCCTGCATTATGAAGTCTATTTGACACACACAATGGAATTTTATTCCTTGATTTTCAAGAAGTCTAACTTTCATCCTATTCAGGTGGTTGCTAAGTCGATGAATCGCTTATCACTCACTCACACTCTCTTTTTTTTTTTTTTTTTTTTTTTTTTTTTTTTTTTTTGCGGCACTAAGTAGCAGGATTCTTGTCGCTCACAGGTGTTTTCTGCTTTCACATAGTGCATGGCAAGATTGTTGTTTCTTGTGCAAAATGATATACTCTTATGACGTTATGTCATATTACTTTGGCTCTCTTTGATAGTACTACTGTAGCTTCAAGAGTTTCTAAGTGATAGGTTGATCTTGAATTGCTCCCATTTGTTGAATTAGGCAACCATTTTAGATTGGTACATTTTAAGGCAGGTCCACGTGGATTAATTTTAGATGGGATAAGTCTCATGTTTGATTTCGTGTTTGTAGTGTAAGATTGTAACCAATTTAGGAGAATTTGGAGAAAATTTTGAAATTTCCTAAATTAGGCTACCTACCCTCAAATTTTGAAATTAGAGTGTACTTATTTATGGTCACATCACATTTGGTACGATGTTCCAAGATTTTCCCAATAAAATGTGATTTTATGGTTTTATTAATGTAGTCTTAGTTCAAACCCCTTGATAAAGTTCATTGTTCAGTCAGAATTGCTTCGCTTTTGCATTTTGGTGACATCCAAACGGTGATTTTTTTTTTTTTTTTTTTGAAAGATGGGAAACAAATTTCGTAGTACCAGTTCTGACATCTTGGTAAATTCCAGATTCACAATTGTATATGATATTTGCCTTTATAGCATGTGTAACTCTTAACCATAGAGTGTAATTTATGTCGTATGAGGAACTCTTCAAGGAGGCAGTATGTCTAGATTTGTTTGCAGCCAATCCATGCTTTGAAACCCATATCAACGAGAATAGTAATTTCACATCCCAAGCTTAAATTTGGATTGTGTTAGTAATATTTCTATAATTTTACTAGTTCTCATTTTGTTATATATGACCCAACCAAATCTAATCGAAAGTTCCTTGCCATCCAATCTTTTCTCTATGTTCCTTACAAGGCTAATTGGTTGACTTGCCTGGACCACTCAATATGTGGGCCCCAGTGGATGGTGACACACACTGGATCCTGAGTCACAACAGGGGCAAAACTCGCTTGGTGATTATTATGAAACTTTAATTGGGTTTCATGTTTTCCTAGTGACATGCATAGTGGCGATATGCCACGGTTTGCAAAACCAGATTTCATCCCAAATTCATACAAAAATTAATCCTGATCCGTCATAGTTCAGCCCCATTAACAATTAAGTTCACCCAAATAGCCCGAAAGCAATGTCCCTAACCCAATCAACAATATACAACCCTTTCTTAACATCACTATTTTCCCACCTTTTGTGATTCCCTACAAACCCTGGGTGATACCAAATTGTTTATACTCCAATTCCAAAGACTGATGCTCCATGGGAAGACGTCAAAATAGATTTCATTTTGGGATTTCATTTACTGAGTAATGCTTTTCTATCAGCCTAGTATTAAGCAAATCTAGTTGATTTGGTGATGTTCTTTTATTTCTTTTTCATTTTTTTGAGTAATTGATTGATTTTTTTTATGTAAGAAATACATTGCTAGGTGTGTTTTCATTGAGAAATGCTAGGATGGTTGAATGTCACCACACCGCTTTGGATGTATGCAATTTTGTGTAATCTTTCATCTGTATGTAATTGAATAATAATGTTGATTTTCAGCTACAAGGACCAATTTCTTGCTGCTTTGCCAATACCTCGTGCTTCAACCAAATCATATTTGAAATCTTCACACTCCTGCTATGTATGTTGCCATCTAGGTTGTTCTCTTCCTTTATGCCGTGGTTGCACGATTGGTAAGCAAGACTAGTTCTTTTTTGGTTTCTCCAATTGCATTCTCTTGATTACTTAAACAACAACAATGATACTTTTTTTTTTTTTTTTTGTTTTTTTCTTTCTCACAATTATCAATTAATGATGTTTCTATATTTAGCATAATGCCTTAGGTATTTTTATATTTTGGAGTGTTCTGTTGTAAGGTGGATGTTGATTGTCGCAAACTCGCACGCACTTGACAAGTTGGAATTTGTCCACACGTGGATGGTAGCTTATGGTCAAACCCATCCATCCATTTGGTGGGTCCAACCATGTAGATGTTGTCACCCAAAAACAAAAGTGGTCCATTGCTTTTGGCTATCTCTTGCTAGCGTTGTACTTCGCCCATTGGGCATTTTAATGAAATTCCATTGTTTGCTTAAAATAAATAAATAAATAAATAAATAAATATAAAAAGGAGAAAAAGAAGAAGAAGAAACTTGTCCTCAAGTTATATGTAGGACACGACTTCGTAAACAAGTGAATGCATTACGCAGCTCCAGAACCTTCCCTAGTTTTTCTCAAAGAAACAATTGTTTCTTAAACCATGACCCGTCTAACAGTGGATCAACCTGATTCTTGAGGCAGGGCATCAACATAGTGGTACTGAACGGATTGGATCTCGTATGTATGCACATGTGTGGCATGTACACAACTTGTGTCATGTGCTTATGTGCGTGTGCATGAGGATCTGCTTTTTTTTTCCTTGCTCTAGGAACATGAACTAACACATCTTGTTTTGCGATATACTTGCAGGGTAATTATTTAAGTGGTTTCATTCCTAGGGGACTGTATATATGTTTTGATTGTATAGCTTACTTGATTAGTTGTTTCTATAGACTGGACATGATAGATGTAATGCAGGTTTGTGACAAATGTGTTGATGGCTTCGATCATCACTGCATGGTAAAGAATTATATCACGTATAAAACACTTTACCGAAAGTAGACTCTACCGTTTGGCTAACGCTACATTGTTGTTGCCTATTTTCAGGTATCTGTATAGGAGACACTTGCATCTTGCATAAGAGTTCAATATCATGAATGATTATATGCTGTTAGGTTTGTCAATTCAAGAGTTCGATATCATGTTGTTTATCTATTGATCATTTGGCCCGAAACATCAGATTGCTTGATGGGTTTTGATTTTGGTGTGTCGTTATTATGGTTTTTTATCATATAATTTCATTGTGAACAGGAACTATAGTGAGAGTAGAATTTGGTGATTCCACCATCATTGCAGATCCTTCGATACCCACACGATAATATCAATATCATGTTGTTTATCTATATTTGTGCTTTGATTTGAGCATCCACCAATTGACGTTTAGCTCCCATTTTCAACATGATATTCATTTTTAATTTCTCGGTCCCATGATGTGACCGTAATGTGGCAAATTTTTTTTTATGAGAGACTAAGATTTATATATTATTAGCTATCCCGCACTGTAATTAAAGCTCACCTAACAAAATAGAAACAGAGAATGAAATAGAAACAAAGCCATCAAGATTATGTAATACAATCAAGAAGGGAGCCCCAAATTAATATAGTTAGTTTTTTACAGTTTAGTTGATATAGTTAGGTTTTTTTTTTTTTTTTTTTTTTAATATGTAGTCATTGAAGTTTTTCTATATATCCTTTTATGTTTATATGGTTGGAGAAGCCACCACCTCTCATCATCTTCATGATAGGCTTGGGCTCAACTACTTGGGGTTGGTTTTATGATATTCCTGTTCTGCCAATCATATCTGAAACATGAAGTTTGGCACAAGTGCTAGACTGGCTGCCCCTCTGACATGAACCCTACTCCTTGATCTGGGGCTTAGTACAGCTAGCACATCCCTTGCAGACAAGAATTTCTTCACCACTTGTTTCTTTTATTTTTAATGGGTAGAAATAGGTGTTATGGAAGAGTTTTGCTGCTACTCCAAACCTGTCCCTCCACGCTTCAAAAATAAAAATAAAAATATGGAAGTGTCTAGATCAGAATTCTAGCTTCTAGATTAAACATTCCATTACTCTTGCTAGGAGAGGGTCCAATGATGTTGTCAGTAGTCAGTGGTGCTCAAAGGTTCTAGCCATTCAACCTCGGCATAATAGTTAAGTTCTTTTTTAAAAATAAAAATAAAAATTCTGCTCAGTATTTGATTTTCTAGATCTCGCTATTACCATTTGCTCATTTTGTACTTGGTTTTTTAACTCACTACCGTTCTCAATGGTAATTTCATGTTGGGCCTTATTCCCATCAAGGTTTACCCTAGGTTATTTTCCTTTATGTAGACATCACGTAAAAACAACTTCCTCTTCAATGAAGAAACCATCAAGAAAGACACCAGAATGACTATCATGATCAAGAACATACCTAACGAGTACAGGTATTGAATTGTAAGAAAATTAATCTCATTGATTTTTTGAACTGTTTGGAAATCTGATGTTGGTTTTTTTTTTTTTTTGTTGGGTTGGTGCAGTCAGAGGCTACTGTTGAACATGCCGACAACCATCGCATTCACCGCAACGAGCAAAAGTTGCTTGAGGGGGAGGAAGAAGACGAGCCTTTGTCCGCCTTGAAGGGGTACCAAAGTTTGTGTACACCGCCCCAAAGAGGGGTGGCGGTATGAAGGATGCGTTTGATGTTTCCTTGAAGGGGTACTGAGAAGATTCCAAGAGCAGAGGACATAAATGGAATTTAAAAAATTGGAAATGGGAGATCTTGTATGTTGTATTTTGTACTTATCTTGGGTGGGGTATATTGATGGAGGGACAAGATGTTGAAGTAGATCGGTGGACGGTTGGATGGATATGGTTGGTGGATTTTATATTGATTGGTTAGCTGCAGAGACATTAGTTGCTACCAATCTGTGGTTAAAGATTATTATGTGTGAATCATTCTATTGTCCGTTTCTTTTATTTGTGTAATTATTTGGCATATAATACAAGTAGATTACAGACCCCACTCTCTCTCTCATGCAATGAACAAAGGGGTTTAAAATTGTTATTAAAATTTCATCATAAAAATCTGACCGTTAGGCAACATTAATAAGCATTCAAAACCGTTTCTGAATGTGCCCAAAATGTGACCGTTGGCACCAGAACGGTTTAAAACCGTTCCTAAAACGGTACCCAAAACGGTTCTGAACCGTTCCTGATTTTTGGCGACGCCTCATTTAGGAACGGTATTAAACCGTTCCTGAAGCATTTCGGGACGGTTTAAAACCGTTCCTAAACGACGATTTTGGTGTAGTGGTATGAAATTTGTTTTCCTCTTCATTCCAGGTCAGTGTGAACTTATGTACAGATGGGATGGAAAATAAACGTTGTGGTGGACCCCACGTGGGGCCCGCCTTAAATGTATATCCTCGCTGACCGTCCAGCAGTGAGGTGTGAACCGAAAGTGAGGTGTACTCCCCTGCAAAAAAAAAAAAAAAAAAACAGTGAATAAGATGATATAATATTATATTATAATATCATATGGTGGATTATACGTGGGACCACCTGCTCTGCTTTTTTATTGCAGCTGTAGCTGCCACGTACTGCAGCTCTATAGCCGTTGTGTACGTCCAATTGGACGTGGACCCCACTTGCTGTGTGGGTCGTAACCGCACGGCCACCCATGTGGCCTACCATCATATATGTATTCTACTTCCACGCCATTCATCTGATTTGCATCTCCACTGTCCATCTATTTTACTGGTGGGTCAGCAGCCAGCATATTGCTGCTGCCATATCACATTAGCAAGTTCTGGGCCCTTCATGATGTAGTGTTGTATTCATACTATCCAAATCTGGGCGATGCTATGCGGGATGCACCATGATGCTTGGATCTCATCCACTCCATCCAGCTGATGGGTGGGATCCACCTTGATGTAAATAGTATGTCCTCACCCTCCATCTTTAGATCATGTAGGGCTGCCTGTTGGGCAGACCCAACGGTCAGGAAGACCACCCGCCGGCGGCCTGTTGAGACGGGTTTCAATACCCGCTTGATCTTTTGAGTGGGGCGGCCCATCTACGTGGACCCCGCCATTCAAAATAGTGGGGACAGTGACATCTACCGTTCAAAACTTTTTAAGAGCCATGGTACTTCCAATCAAGTTGATATTTTGTTTTCACTTCATCTATCTCTATGATTAACCAATAAATAGGTTGGATCTCAAAATACATCACGGCGGGTCCTATAAATGTTTTAACAGTGGGTGTGGCTGCTCTCATTGTTTTTTGTGATAGGCCCCGTGGGTTTTAACGGTGGAAATCATTATCACCACTATTATTTGTGGTGTGGTCCAGATGATCTGTCGATATGAATTATTTTCTTGTAAATGCTCTAAGATAACCTTTAAAAATATAGGTGAATGTGTAATTGATGCAACCCACTTGATGTGTATTAAGCCCATATCGTGCGGCCCATTGTGAAATGTATTAGGACTGTTAGTGTGGCCCATTTGATACATATGAGACCTATATATGGGGCCCACATGTTATGTATTTGAGACCCATGTGAAGGACCCACCTGTTGTGTATATGAGACACATTAACACGGTTTACTTGATGAATATAAGGCCCATTAGTGTGTCCATTAATGTAGGCCAGTTGATATATATATGAAGCCCATTGGAGAGGCCCATGGACACGGTCCACTTGATGAATATAAGGCCCATTGGTGCAGCCCATGGGTGCGGCCCACTTGATGTAATGCGGCCTATTGTGATATATTTCCGGTCCATACGATGAGGCCGATGTGGTGTATTTATGGCCCATGTGCCGAGGCCCATCGCAATGTATATAAGGCCCATTGGTGCGGCCCAGGTGGTGTGACCCATTGTGACATATTCGAGGACCGTAGGACGTGGCCCGATATGATGTGCTGCAGCCCATTCGATAAGGCCTAGTGTGATGTACATTAGGTCCTTGTGTGAGACCGTGGGGCCCATTATATGTTTGGCCCTATGTAGGCCACTCCTTGGTAGCAATGTTGGTTAGATATCATATTGATGGGCAATGACGGTTAGATGCCCACATCGTGACCTTCCCTTAGGCCTAATTAGGCCAATCCTCATCGTGACCGATTTGCCGATTCTGATTATCGATCGATTCCAATTGACGTGACTGATTTACTGATTCTGATTATCGATCGATTTCGATTGACGTGACCGATTGCTGATTCCAATTGTTGAAGCCAAGGCCGACTGTATAGGCCGACTTCGATTATCGAGACCGAGTATCGAGGCTGGTACCGATTGACGAGGACAGATGCCAAGGCCGATTATCGAGGCCCAATGTGATATATATGTAGCCAGTGTTTGAGGCCCAATGTGATGTACGTGCGGACCGTATTTGAGGCCCGTTGTGATATGTACTCATCTCGTGTTTAAGGCCCAATGTGATGTATATGAGACCTATGTGATGGGACCCCTTTGTGATGCATTGAGAGCCAGGCGATGGAACCCATTGTAATTTATGTTAGGCCCATGCAAAAGGCCCATCGTGATGTGCATTAAGCCCTTGAGTGAGGCCCATGGTGTGGTATATTTGGTCCTTGTGCGAGGCCATGGGTCCACTATATGTTAAGCTCTGTGTGGGCTATTCCTTGGGGGCAATGTTGGTTAAACGTTCACATTGTCGAAGCCGATTGTTGAGGCTGGTTATCGACACCGATTATGAGTATGTGACAACATAACATCATCATACATGCCCATATGCATCATCTGCATGTTTTTTTATGAGATGTGGTTGACCATTGCATATGTCATTGGGTAGATTGTGATGAGACTCCCTGATAGGCGGAGGTTATTTCACATGAGCGCATGGTATATGCAGGATTGTTGCATGACTGGATTGTATGACTCATGCATCTTGCATTATGATTATTATACGCCATAGCGACATCAGGGCCGTAGCCTCCACAGGCATATCGTGGATGGCCAGATGGGACACCGAAAATGTTTGGTTCTATCATACGGGCACCATAGATGTCCCTCGGTGAAAATTCCTAAACCTCCGGGCTAAGAGATGCCCCAACGTCGAGACCGAGTGGATATATGAGCGCATGAGGGCCGTATACCAGTAGGTCGCGTCTCCCACTGTGTCGTGGTCAATTGGGAGGGGGTGTGGCCTTACCCGCCCGAGGGTAGGGGGCATTGTTAGACTGAGTTTGACCAGCTTGTGAATGGGTCTGCTATCGACGTGCCGGGTAGATATTGGTTGACTACTGGCCAGGCGGATAGTGAGGTCTCTTCCACTTGCATGGTTGCGGGTCCAGTGGGCGGCGATTGCATGTAGAGTGTACTAGACCCCAGTGATGATCCCAGAGATGAACCGTACTGATATGTGGACTTATTGGACAGGAGTTGCATACTCATTCATTCATTCATTCACTATCTACTCAGGCTGGTGGTGCGCAACTATTTGTTACGTGTACCTTCGCAATGGTTAGGATTTCGGTTGGGGCGCGCGACTAACCTGAGATCAGGAGTTTACCACATTGAGTCTGACTATCCAAATTTAGGTATGAGACTGGTTTGGATAGAAGTCTCTTGTGATGGACCCCATAGCCTGCGATACCACGTACTATCATCCCGACTTCACACTCCAGCATAGTCATTCCATTCGCACCGCATATTGCATTATATCCGCAGCATATGGCATTTTGGGTTACTGTGTTTCTGCATTTATATGGTTTAGATATGGTTGATGTTATTCGTGGTCTCATCAGGAATTGCATATTGCATCGTATCCTTGGCATCTGATAACTGACTCTTTATGACTCCTCATAGTTGTTCTATATTGCGTATCCTGATATTAATTTACTCATGGAATTGTCAGTACTTTCGCTTACTCTGTTATCGTATGATTTATGATCTTATCCGTATTTCTGTTTACTTTAATAATTCTTTACCTTGTCAGTATAGCAGCTTACTCTGATAATTCATGATCTTGCGCCTATTTCAACATTGTATGATTATGACATTATGTTAAATACTAGGCACTTACCTTGTGCACACACTTACACCACCCTTTAAGCTTTCTATAAGCTTATGCACGATAGATGCGTGCAGGTGATGTTAGGTTGCAGCAGCGTTGAGCTTGGAGCATGCAGCGGTCTCTTGGAGTTTTGATTTTCGATATATGTATCTCCCTTTCAGCTTTGTACTCAAATGATTATATTAGTGGATATGTGATGATGATGTTGCCTTTGTGAATTGGGTAATCTTATGGTTATGCTTATTATGAGTTAAAAAAAAATCCTCCTTGTAGGATCCTAGGATCGGAATCTGGCATATGAATGATAGGAGTCGAGAATGGAGTACTACGGAGGCTGTCGGCACTGGATTCGGTGGTCTGGATTCCTGTGAATCCGATTTTCGGGTTTGGGGCATGACAAAATGTCCATGCATATCTCTTATGGAAAGAGAAGAATTCTCCATGTGTATAACATACCCTTTTTCGAGGAGTTGTCCAAAACTCAGTATATTACTTTTCATGTTGGGCACGTAGTACACATTGGAGATGTAGTTTGGAACACCATTCTTCTGAAAGATTTTGATTTTGCCTTTACCTTTCACCGGTGTCTTTGACGAGTTGCCAAATGTCACATCACCATGAACTCCTTCTGTGAGTTCTTCAAATAGGCTTTTGTTCCCGCACATGTGATTGATCGCACCTGTGTCGAGATACCATACAGCTGGTCGATCACATCCTTTTTCTTATACAAGGAGCACTGTAGAGTCTTCCTGATCATGACTCGATGCTTCAGCATAGTTGGATCGTTCATCGTGATCCACTGGCTTGTTCCAACAATCTGAGGCATAATGACCAAATTTGTTGCAATTCTGGCACTGAATATTTTTCATATTTCCGCGACCGCGTACAAATCGGCCTCTACCATTCCCTCTTCCACGAAAATTGGTAAATTTCTGTTGATTTTTTGGATGGTTCAGATGATATCCACATGCCCTTCCTCTTACATTAGTGTTGGTGCTGTGATCTCCACGATTTATATGACCACTACTTTGGTCATTTAGAGTCAGCTTAGATTCTAAGGCTTGTTCCAACATTGATGCGTTATTTTTCTGCATTCGTTACTCATGCACTTGCAACGATCCCATCAACTCTTCGACAGACAAGTTTTTTAAGTCCTTCGATTCTTCAAGGGCCACAACCACATGTTCAAATTTAGTTATGAGAGATCGGAGTATTTTTTCTACTACCCGAATATCTTCAAACTTTTCGTCATTTCTTTTTAAATTGTTAACTATAACAAACAATTTTGAAAAGTTGTCTAAAATGGACTCACCTTCCTTCATATGTGCAGCTTCGAACTTGGCTCTAAGGGTTTGGAGTTGAACCCTCCTGACACGATCAACACCCTTGAATATGGTGTTGAGACTCTCCCATGCTTGCTTACATGTCGTAGCTTCGACGATTCGTTTAAAGGTGGAGTCATCCAACCCTTGATATATAAAAAATAAAACCTTTTTGTCCTTTTTCTTTTGATCTTTGAGAGCTGTCTTTTGTTCGGCAGAATAGGAGGCTTTTTGCTCCGTTGTGGGTTCTACATACCCATCATTGACGATATCCCATAGATCCTGAGATCCGAACAAAACCTTCATCTGGATATACCAGTTTTCATAGTTATCCTTAGATAACTTTGAAATTTGCGGTTGGATCGAGGACGCCATCACTTCTTCACACCATGGATCAACAACGCATTTTTCTTGACGTAGCAGTGGCAACACCTTGATCACACAATCTGAACCTTCAAACTAACCTGATCCCACAGGATCGTCTCGCTCTGATACTAGTTTTTTGGCTGTACAAACCAAATTTATCGGCTTTACCAAGCCTTAAAACAACTTAGAAAAACTGATTTTGTAGGAAGGAAGAGAGATATCAAAACAAATAGAAATTTAAAAATTCAAATGGTGTAACTATTTCACTGCTGCACTCTTGCTGTAATCGGATATACAATGTGCCTTTTATAGGCTTTTGCACCTACTGTGAAATACCTAATATACTCTCATTCCATTAACTACATTTACTCAAGTTTTAACGGATGGAATTCCACCAACCACAACACGTGGAAATTGTGAAAATTCTAAAAACCATAACGTGTGGCTTTTCAATCACCTGAAAATTCTAGAGGTCGCTGGAGTATCTCAACCATCCATTTGGTTTGGATGTTACAACACAGATAATTGTTTATCATCAGATGTAAAGTGTGAATCCTCAGTTATGGGGATGAACCAAATCTGGAGTGTCCATTAGGGTGACAGGTTTGGACCGTCCTTTCTCTAGACATCATGGAAAAATGTGTTCCATCCATTCTCTAGATGTCTAATTGGATAGATCTGGATCATCCATTATATGGATGTCGAGGACAGATCTGGTTCATCTATTTTATGGACATATGGATGGATATGGATTGTCCATTCTCTGGATGATGTGGTTAGATCTAGATTGACTATTGGTTAGGCATTGATTGTCTGATATGGACTATCTATTTATAGATATTAGTAAATAGATCCAACCATCTGTTGGACGATCTTCACATTCACTATCAATTTTCTGGACAGAACGCAAAACCATCTAAAATGGATTATGGATGTTCACAATTAGTGGATATCAGCTATCGAGTTCTGCATGATCGGATCTAAGGGGGCCATGTTCCAACTCGCAAATCTCGAAGTACTCCCAATATGAGTTAGATTAGGAACATTTATGAGAAGGTGGACGTGAATCTTGTTTTGGATTGTTAAAGGGACAAGTTCATTAGGGTCTACATGTTTTCATAATAAGACTTTAGAAATCAATCCACTCACATGATAAAAAGGATCATTTCATAACCGTATAATTGTTGTAAGAAGATATTCTTAGTAGTAACACCCAGATCCATAACTCAACTGGCAGACTGAGTGGAGATACCTCGTTTCAACACTTGAGGTCTTGGCATCGATCCCTAGCGGGGGTGGCACATCGAGTGTGTGTACTGACATGAGTGTGTACTAACAAGCTAACCACCCATATTCTTAGTAGTAGGTGATATATTGGATGAACGCAGACTCCTAGTAGGAGTCGAAGTGAACATACATCAAGACGGACGCGGATTGCGTCCTACCCCCGTCCGGACGGTAATCCGTCCGGGCAGGGCTCTGTGGGGCCCACTGTAATCTAATTATTTTATCCACATCATTACTCTTTTTTGTATGATCATTTTAATGCATGAACCAAAAATCGAGGTAGTTCCAGGGCTTAAGTCCACCATCTCTAGTGAAGGCGCAGCTATGCCATCAGCAGAACCCGAACCCGAAGGAAAAGCTGCAATACCTCTTTCTAGCCAGGGGAAAGCTACCCTACCCACTATTATCTTGTTTTATTAGCATACAAGCAAACCCCTTAGCCACTACGCGGCCCAAGGCAATGTTACAGCTTCCTATCCTCCATATGGCCTTGCCATTTTTTTTAGAACTAAAGTTGACGCCATGCAAACAAACATGTGAATACTCCGAGGCCTTGGTTGCGCGGGTACCTGCTCTCTCTCTCTCTCTCTCTCTCTCTCTCTTCCAAAATCTCTCATTTCGGGGCATAAAGTCTATTTCTGTGTAACAGTTAGGCTGGAAGTCTATTTCGGCATAACAACTAGGACTTGGATTTTGTTTCTGCGCAACAACTGGGTTGAAAGTTTATTTTCGCGTAACAACTGGGCTGGAGGTTTATTTCCGCACAATAGCTGGGTTGGAAGTCTATTTCTACGCAACAAGTGGGCTGAAAGTCAATTTCCGTGCAACAACTCCTCTCTAAGCTCTCAAGCACTTCTTTAAAATCTTCCATGAAGCAAATGAGGAGAGGAGGGGTATTTATAGGCAACCACATGTGTGAAGTCTATTTTCGTGCAACAGGTCTCTGTGAAGTCTGTTTTTACAAACATGTCTTTGGGAAGTCTGTTTTTGTTCAACAGTTCTCAGAAGTTCTTTTGCAATACTCTCGACGTCTCTTTTCGCCTGCAACAAAGACTCTAACGACCGAAAAATGCCGCAAAGGGACTAAGAGGTCTGAAAATGCTGTAACATGGATTGGAAGGTCTGAAAATGCTGCAACAGGGACTAAAAGGTCTGAAAATGTATTTTTTTGTGCTCCAAAAGATGCCCCCTCGATCCTTCTTTGATTTATTTATGAAATCAAATGGAGGATTGATCTTCTTCGGCACAAATATCCTTTCACGACAGAAGACTCTTTATGAAGGTAGAGTTGATTGCATACCAGAGAAGGATCGCTCGAACAAAGAATTCAAGAGTCGAACTTGAACGGAAGACTGAAGAATCACATTCGAAGGAATTAAGCTCGAAGGAATTGCGGTTAAAGGAATGTGCTTGAACGATGACTGGGTGATTACTTCCGAACAGATAATCATGTTCAACGGATGACTAGATAATTGCGTCTGAACAGATAATCATGCTCGAAGGAATTGTGCTTGGCTTGAAGGGGTGACTGAATGCCCCCAAGTGCTCAAGTAATTGTTTTCGACGGTATAGACAACGACAGTGATAATGCTTTCTTCGGGTAATTCTCTATCTTCATAGCGGTCAATCAGATTCTATTAATCAAATTTTGTGCTCGGTTGGCTGAATTTTTTGGTCAGTAATGGGCTGGTCAAAAAATCCCCAAAATTTGTATTTTTATTTTATTTTAACATTTTTATTTTTTTTTCATTTTACTTTTCATGTATTTCATAATGACAAATAAACATAAACATAAATGCAAAGAAAAGAATAATGATTTAACAATACACAATCCAATATCATGATTCAGATTTGAAAATTTAATGTTGTCAAGCAACTTAGTTATTATATCTGTAAGCTGCTTCTCAGTTTGAATGTATTCCAGTATGATAGTTTTATCTTCAACTAATTCTCGAATGTAGTAATATCTTATGCCAATATGCCTTGTACAAGAATATTGAATTGGATTTTTAGAGATATTTATTGCACTAGAATTATCTCAATATAATGTCATTGTATCTTGCATAATTTTACAATCAGCTAGCATTCTTTTCATTTATATTAGCTGGGTGCAAGCATTTCTTACAGGAATATATTCAGCCTCTGCAGTGGATAAAGATACGGAGTTTTGTTTCTTACTAAGCCATGATAATAAGCAGTTTTCAACATAGAAACATCTACCACTGGTAGATTTTCTATCATCAACATTTCCTGCCCAGTCTGCATATGTATAACCTACGATTTGTACAAATGTATCATATGGATACCATAAGCCTAAGTTTGCAAACTTACAACATATCTGATTATCCGTTTGATAACAGATAAGTGAGATTTTTTAGAATCAGATTGATGTCTAGCATAAATGCCAATACTGAATGCAATATTAGGTCTACTAGTAGTTAAATAAAGAAGACTACCGATCATATTGCGATATAGTTAAGTGTCTATACTTTTACCTAATTCATCTTTTGAGAGTTTAAGAATTGTACTCATCGGAGTATTGAAATTCTTACCATTTTCAAAGCCAAACCTTTTTATAAGGTTCAAAGCATATTTGGTCTGTGAGATAAACATACCATCTTCAAGTTGTTTAACTTGTAAACCAAGGAAATAGTTTAGTTTGCCAACCATACTTATTTCAAACATGGATTTCATGAGATCTGCAAACTCGATAGATAAATTAGCAGTAAGGTCCCAACTTTTCAGGACCCGAGTATGAAAGTGCACCTGCTAGAGCCTTAGTTTGTCAAGTTACATGAATGGTAAGTCAGACTAGCTACAGAACTTGATAGGAAGATTATTTCAAGCGTCTGCCTCAACCAGATGTGTGGAAGCTCGCAATAGGTAAATCATAGCCTCACATCCCATGTCCCAAAACACCAGGTGACTAAAACCCTTAAAATAAGATAGACATCTTAGGGTTTTTGTGGTGAGAAAACTTTTTCAAAATAGAAAAATCTCTATGTTTTTCTCGCCTTGTCGATCTTATCAAAACACCCTTGATATGATTGACCTGTTCTGTCGATGTCCTTGATACCTTAACAATCTCATCGATAAAAGCACTAAATATGTCCAGCAGCTTCACAACATAACTGGATGAATTATCGATGTATCGATACACATATCGATATCATCGATATTCAAATTTCGAGTCCATCGAGAGTGGCTCGATAAGATCGAAAGACAGATTTTCGGCACCCCCATATTTTAAAGAAAATCTCAAAAGTCTTCGATAACATCGATGCTCTTTCGATATGATCTGAATTCAAATATCGATAAGATCAGAGGTCCATCGATGATATCGATAGTGGGCGCACATTTCTTACAGCAGATGTCTCAGGTTGTTTTTAACTATGATCGGGGGCCCTTCGATTGAATCGATATTCAAATATCGATGATATCGGCACCAGATCGATTGCATCGAACAAGGACACAAATCGTCCAACAAGCTTAAAGACAAATTCGTTGGATTTATCGATGCATCGACTCTGATCTCGATATCATCGACATTCAAATTCCGATGATCTCGACGGTTCCCCCGATCATTCATGAAACCTGAAATATCTCAAAGTCAAGTCTCTCTCATTTTTCAAGTGTCGATTAATAGAACCTGTCATCGATGGAATCGGAGTTTGAAATTCGATGACATCGACAATAGCTTCGATTTATCGACCTATTGGCAAGAAGTTTCAAAAGCGTATGACATTGAGTCCGAGTCATCGAGTAGACCATCGATGCTATAGAGAGTATACGCTCGATGATATCGAACTCTATCATAAATGTGACCGTTTTATATCCGTTGGGACATTTTGCCTATATGTAGAGGACTTGTCTTTTGTTGCTGTAATAGAGAAAAGAGAGAGCTTTTATGTGTTTCAACTTACATCTTATACCCTAAGCCCTTTCTCTCGAGGGAGTTCATCCTCCAATCCACCCTCACCATTGATATTCAATAGAGTGGATTAGGGAATGAACTTTCGCATTTAAGGATCCTTCAGCTACTACCTGATTGGCAAATCATTATGCTGAGATACCTTGAATGCATAAGATTGGAACTACTCTACCTTCCTTATAGGTAAACCTTTAGAGAGTAGGATTCCATCTTAACCTTGACCCAACCTTAAGCCTAGTCTTGGTATATCTTTTGTGTTGCAGATCAGGAGAGCAAAAGACTCTTTGTCAACAAGGAGGAGATCTTTGGCGTTGTGCTTAACGGGACTCATCAACTTATCTGTAAGTATCTAGAGTCCAAGAGAACACTTGCAATCACTCCTTTCTAAGATTGGGTCTTAAGTGGTTCTCACCTTTTGAAGTCCTCAAGGAGGCCTCCGGTGGGAGTGTACGTGGTGGGTGCGTTATGTGAACCCTTAATCTGTGGAGAGCATAAACATCTGGTTAGGAGTGAACCAGTGAAACTCAAGGGTTAGAGGTGAACCGAGTAGAAACCTCTGGGTGCATTGTGTGGACCCTTGCTCTATGGAGAGCATAAACATCTGGTTAGGAGTGAACCAGTAAAACTCCAGGGTTAGAGGTGAACCAAGTAGAAACCTCCATGTAAAGGTTGAAGGTGAACCTGATTTAAAACCTTAGGTTTGAGGTGAACCCTGGGAAACCTCCTTAGTGAAATTCGGTACACTCAAGGGTTGAGTGTGGCAGCCGGGAGTGGAGTAGACAAGTAGTCGAACCACTATAAAAATGACTGTGTTTGTGATTGATTCTTATGCTTGATCATTTGTGTGATTTTGTTAACTGAATTCATATCTGCTCACACCTCACACACAGTCACATCCATCATAGACTGTAACTGCTTCATGCTTATTATTTGAATAGTTCTGTGATTAGATCCTCTACTAGGCTTATAAGCCAGTTGAGTTATATTTAAGTAATCCTGAAAATTGCATACTCGTTAGGATTAGAGTGATAGGATTTTTTATAACTCGTAAATCTTTAAAAAGTCCTTTTCACCCCCCTCTAGGACATATTGACATATTCCAACTTCAACTCAAGCGGTCTTCACCGCTATTTCAGAGTACACGACCCGTTTCCCAAAAACCCGAGTGTTAACCTTAAAGGATGGTTAAATTCGAGTTTTTTTTAACCATCAAAGTAAGTAGATGAGCGTAGAATGGAAAAATCATACATAATGGAAAATTTCATTTTACGTTTAGGATGTACAAGAAGTTGCCCATAATGACTCATACAAACCAATGTCCCAAACTTACAATTACAAAGTGAAATGATATTACATGTAAATAAAGCAAATTGTAAAAAATCTAGAACTGTAAAACCATGTAGCAACACTTAACAATACATTCATGTATCTTCACAGTGGAACTTTGCTCCTCATTAGTCTGAACCTGAAAATTAATTAAGCCACCTGTGTGACCTATATAGTTGTATATTTGATGGATGAGTGGCCAACTCAGTGTGAATTTCCCTCAAGATTACACACCGCCGCATTAGGTAAGAAGTAGTATAAAACATCCAGGCAGCCAAAACAGAGTAAATGCCATCTTATTATATGTACGGATGCATGAATGCAATCATTATCCCAGGTAAAATATCCAGACGGACATTGGGCTCGTCAGCCATGCAATCATCGACCTGGTAAAACATCTAGACAGTCTGTACCTCGGGTAAAACATCCAGACAGGAAAATACATATGATAACAATAGATGATGGTCTGTGCCACGGGTAAAATATCCAGTTAGGCGAATCCGTATGTCACGTACAACAATAATAGATGCTGATCTGTGCTATGTATGCATGATTAGCTAACCCATTATTAGTCCAATTATAACCAGCCAATTTAAATAAGCTCACGATCTCTACGAGAAGCACACGGCCCAGCGTAGGCCGACGGCTCGATCATCATGTCCCATGACCACCATCCCCGACCCATGAGACTACCATCTTAGGATGTTTAATAGAAACTCATCGACTAGTGGCCAATCATATCACAGTATATGGGGCTTACCATCGCATGGTTACACAATATAAAACATAGAACTCATATAGAAAAAATATCAAAACAAAACCACGTAGGGCGAGTATCAAAATATGCCACATAGGGCGAATATCAAAACCATACGATAAAGTTCATCCTTAAAAACTATTGGACACAACAACCCTGGATGGTAGGCCCACATCAATGGTCAATTTAAACCACCATTCAATAACCACTAAGTCAAAGGTCCATTACAATCACAACCAGTCGGGTTACATCCTAAGTATGTGTGTACAGTTATAGGTGGGGGTTTCCCACTGATGTACCAGTTTAAGTTCTTTAAGCAATCCACAAATAATTCATGAACAAATATACAGGATGAACACTAAGTAAGTAATATAGCAATTCAATTTCCACCAGCTAACAATGTGATTATAAGAGAGAGATATCAATTATAAATTAAAGCACAAACTATAACTTAAGCTAATGGAAAGATGGAAAGCTCAAGGGGAAGAATCATCACCTTATTTGTCAACTCACCTTCTAATGTTATTAGGAAGTGCGCACGCCCTTAGACTTGGATCCTACCACAGATTTTGAACTTTTATGGTTAAATCAAGGTTCTACAAAACTACCTATGGTCTAGATTATAATCTAGGGTTTAGATTGCTTAGGGTTTTGTTGTAGAGTTTGGTTTTTATCCTAGAGTTTAGGACTAGGCTTATATTTTAGGATTTGTAAGCTAATTAATGTAAAATTAATAACCATGCTAATCTAGTAACCATAATCTAATTATTAGCATTAATGATCGTATTAATATTAGTTAATCATGGTAATAGTAATCATTATGATGGTAGTACTTTGTATGCTTCTACAGTCATAGGTAATATTTAGGAACGGTGAAAGAAGTTTTACTATCTAATAGTTGTAGTTCATTTATAACAGCTAACACTATTATAGGTAATATGCCAGTAGCTAATTAAGTCTAATGACTGCGATACCTTAGGTAATGCCAAAGGTAAATGATTAAGGAAAATAATCCACTTTGGGGAGAAGGTTGACTTACGCTAGTTGATTCAGCAGCTTGACCCGACGTGATCTAGTGTGGCTTGGAGATGGACCCCCGCCTTTTAACTTCATCCAAACCTAGCAACGACTCACCTCCCCACTCAACTCCCTTCACTTACTCTATTTCTTCTCCCAAACTTGCCTAGCAAGTTCGTTGGACCGACTCTTACCTCGATTCAAGCTTTAGTGAGTTGAGTCCACTCCACTCGGCAATGAGTGAAACTTACACCCTCACACTCACTTCTTTCATGTTTCTTCTTTCTCATTCTTCTTGCAACACATGTCCATCATCCCCACATCAATCGTGGTCTCGAGTTATCGGCTGAGTCAACTCAGCTAGGCTATTACATTACCCCACCGAGTTGACTCACACCCTCTCCCTCTTCTTTCTTTTTCTTTCCTTTTCTGTCTTTTCTCACACCCTTTTCTACTTCCTTTCTCCCTTTCTTTCCATGCTGGAAACCCAACTGGACTAGGCCCTACTTGACCTAGTCAGACTTAGCTGGACTCGGTTTCAACCGAGTCAACTCGGCAGTCACCTAAAAATCCAAACTTTCTTCCTCTTTATCCTTCCCTTCTCCCTGCTCCTCCTTTCCTCTCTTCTTGCTGGAACGTCCAGCAGCTACTGGAGCAGACCGTAGCCATCAAGGACCCAGACTCGGCCCAGATTCGGATCGGTTCGAGCTGCTGCTGCAGCTGGCCGACGTTCTCCCTCTCTAGGATTCTTCCTCCTTTCATTTTCTTTCTCTGTTTTTCTTCTCCCTCTGTTTCTCCTCTTATTTCTTTTCTTTCTTCTTCTTCTTTTCCAGTTGGAGATGCCCAGATTAGACCAGACTTGGTCGGGTCAGTGTGGTACGGCACCCACTACTAATGGCATGTTGCATGCTGCCTTGATTGGAGCTCCACCACAACAGTCCCTAATCAGCTTTGGGATGATTAGTTGTGATCGGATGAGCTTCAGGAGGCCCACTTGGTGGAAATATGGTGGCCACACAACTCAACGACGATTGTTTCTTGATGACGAAGGAGACCCGTTGTTAATGGCGGATGCCAAACGAGAGCTTCTTCCCCCAATTCGCCCTCTTCAGACTATTCGTGGGGACCCTGGGAAGCTTGTATACAAGCTCCATTGAAGCCTGAAGGAGGATGGGTCGGTGGGTTCGAACTTGAGGAGAAATAACTCTTTTCTCTCTCATTCTCTCTCTCTCTCTCTCTCTCTCTCTCTCTCTTTTCTCTTTTATTCCAACAGCTGGATCAGCTGGCATTGGCCGGCCAGGATCTTCTTCCCATGGACGGCTGAGATCCAAGGATGAGGGCGCACGCGGATCGCCAAGTTAGCGGTGGAGACAGTTTCCACTTTCGAAAATTTTATGTTTTCGGGCTTATTTGCGGCAAGTATTGTGCCCACGCACGTACATCTCATCGTGCGAGTTGAGGTGGGTTTTGGTGGGGCCCAAGCCCTAGACATGATGAATGGTCTGGATCGTCCAGGTGGGCAACATAGGTGGGCCACGTCACGTCCTAAACGGACTCTGTCCGTCGGCTGGCAAAACAGAGGGAGGGAGAGAAGTCTCTCCGTTTTTGGTGAAGCATGGGTTAGCGTAGTCTGACCGAGCTTCTTAGCTCAGTGCACCACGAGTGCACGCCCCTGGTGCACATGCAACACATGTGTGGGGTCCACCGTGACGTTTGGATGAAATCCACTCCGTTCATAAGGTCTTAGGGGTCCACTTAGGGCCTTTAGTCAAATATCAAGTTCATCAAATGCCTAGGTGGGCCCCGCAACCTGATTTGGGCCCCATTTATGGATTTCCCACCGATCTGTCGGTCGGATCATTCTGAATTTGAAAGTAGGCAGTTAAAAGGTTCTAATGGCTCATTTCATAACAGGTTATTAACTAGTTGCTAATATTAATATAAATTTTACTATTATCAGTATCTATTGCTATCTTCATTTTATATTAATAAAATTACATTAATTAACAAGTAAGAATGGACTTTGTTACATATAATATATTATTATTATTATTATTATTATCATTGTTATTATTATTATTATTACTATTATAGTTTTTAATAGTAGATTATATATTTTGAACATCAAGGATTTGATTGATTTTAATTTGTTGATTTCTATTAATCTTATGGGCGGATAGCTCCTAACTCTAATCAACCTGCTTCTACAATGTCATAGGGCCCCAATAAGCATTTAGATAAGGTTTTCCAGTTGAGTTTTAAAGACTGGTTAGCGAGTCGATGTAGTTCTTCTATGCCTTTGGTTATTTGGTTATGTGACAGTCTTCTATATTGAGTGATGTGGCTTGATAAAACGGTGGATCTAATGGGTGATGATTGACCCATGGTTCCTCTGAGGAGTCCTACTACAAATGTATGGTATACCTTGAGATTAAACAATGGGTTTGGTGATCTAAGAGCTAATGTTCGTAATGGACGGTTTGATTTGTCCATCAATGAAGTGGTGATCCTAAGGAAGGTCTCTTCAATGATATGATGGCCTATCTTAGAAATCGACGGATAGATAGCTTGATGTATGGATTTAGGCTACTTTTAAACAGTCAGATTTAAACTAGAATGCATGTCAATGTTTACTTAAGTTGGGCTTGTATTTATACCAAATTTGGTTACACGGTAACACTCAAGTACTGGAAAGTACAGGGTGTTACAAACTACCCCCCTTAAAGTGAATTTCGTCCCTGAAATTTACTACTTCTATTATGAATGGGAACGACCATTTAACTTATGGTGTCTTTGCATATTCACTATCTCTCCTACTATGGTTGTTTGTGTGTGCAAATGCTCACGACTGACTACTAAGACAGGGTCATCACAATCTACCCTCCTTAAAGAAAATTTTACACTTGAGACATGACGATGTACACCCAACTACTAATGTTATAGTATTTACTATGATTACTAGTTCATTTATGTGGTTAATAATAATGATATCTCATCTTTCTTTTCCTTTACTTTAATGATAGTTCTCCGTTGTCTATAATACGATACAATTTCTCATTTTTCACATTCGAGCTGACACGGATAGATGGTTGTAGTAGGTTTGAGTCCGATACCCCGATCCTTTGCCTACGTATAGCAGAGGATTTGGGTATCAATCCATATTCCTGTTAGATCTCGATCCTTTGCTTGATCAGGGCATTGGAATCATTGAGATTTGCTAGGACTTAAAATTTGAGTCAAACCATGAAAACTCCGTTTAAATATGGTTCCATCAGTCCATGATCCCGATTGTTCTAGACTCCTGGAAATGTTATGAAACCTTATATTTTTACTATAATAAGCCTATGCAGCCCATTACGCTTCTACTGCACACTCTGATCATCTAAGCACTACTTGGAAACTTCAGGTCCAGGGTCCCTATGTGAAACCTAAGTTTAGAATCAAATTCCAGTATGCTTAGTTTATAGTTGGAAATTCACCTAAAATCCTTTAATTCTGCCTCTAATAAATTTCACGTGGTGGGATTGTGGGAAATATTATTCTTAAACAAAGAGATGTATTAAGGAAATCCAAATTACGGTCCTTAATACAATTCCTTAAGTTTAGGAAGTGCTTGTGCCTAAACTAAGGTAGAATATGGTTGTTAAGGAAATTCCTACAAGCCTAAGTCCGATCCATTCGCTAATTCTTATGATAATGCTAATGAAATTTTACGAAGGTTCATATCCTGGATGCCTAGAAAGTTTTCACTTGGGAGTTAAGTATACGAATGTTCTTGTGTAGCCTTGTGTACACTATAATGAGTACTTCGTACACATTAAAATTTTAAGTCCAAACAACTATTTTGGTAGTTTACAAGGGAACTAAAGTTCTTGTTTCTAAGTTCAAATAGTCGTTTTGTTAATTTTCATAGGAACCAAAGTCTTTATCCTTGAGTTTAAATGACTCATTCTAAGTATTTTCAAAGGGCTAAGGTTTTGAACATTTATGTTCTCAAGTTAGATATATATATATATATATATATATATATATATATATATATATATATATATATATATATATATATATATATATATATATATATAAACTCTAAGGGAATTCCATATAAGTCTAAGGTCTTAGAGTCTATCTTAAAAGTTTCAAGGGAACCTAAGGTTAAAGTGCCTCTGTTCTCAATTTCTCCCGACTACAAGGGGATTTCACATCAATTCAAATGACTACCTTAAAAATTTATGGGGGAGCCTATGTTTGGATCTCTACGCTCTTAACCATTCTTCTAAGTCTAGGGGAAATTCACCTAAGTTCAAATTTCTAATTTCAAACATCCTAACTTGAGACATTTAAAGTTTGTATAAGATCATTTTCTAAGGCTTAGTTTGTCCAAACTATGCTCTAATACCAACTGTAATGTCCTGACTTTTCAGGACCCGAGTACAAGACTCGTTTCCTAAAAACCCTAGTGTTAATCTTAAAGGATGGTCAAATTCGATTTTTTTTTTTTTAAAACTATCAGAGTAAGTAGATGAGCGTAGAATGAATAAATCATACATAATGGAAAATTTCATTTTACGTTTAGGATGTATAAGAAGTTGCCCATAATGACTCATACAAACCAATGTCCCAAACTTACAATTACAAAGTGAAATGATATTACATGTAAACAAAGCAAATTGTAACAAATCTGGAACTGTAAAACTGTCACGCCCCAAAGTCGAAAACCGGGCTCACAAAATTTTCGATTGCTGAATCCAGTGCCGATAGCCTCCATAGTATCCCATTCTCGGCTCCCAGTGCGTTTACACCAGATTCCGATCCTGGGATCCTATAAGGAGGATTTTCCAACGTACATTTGTCTCATAAGAAGCATAACCACAAGTTTACCCAAATCACAAAGGCAACATCATCATCACATATCCACTAATATAAACATTTGAATACAATGCTAAAAGGGAAATACATATATCGAAAATCAAACCTCTAGAAGTCAGTTGCACGCTCCAAGCTTGACACTGTTGCAACCGAATGCCACCTGCATACATCTATCTTGCATACGCTTATAAAAAGCTTAGAGGTGGTATAAGTGTGTGCACAAGAAAAGTGCCAAGTATTCAATACAATGCCTTAATCATACATTATCAGAATTACTGGCAAGATCATGAATCATACGATATCAGAGTAAGCGAAAATACTGCAAGTGTATAAATCATACAATATCAGAGTACGCAATACAGATCAGCTATGTAAATGATGAGTCATAGAGAGCCAAATATCAGATGTCGAGGATGTAATGCAATATGTAAGTCCTGCTAAGTCCGTCTAAGACATATAAGTGTAGAAACATAGCAACCCAAAATGCCATATGCCACGGATGTAATGTAATATGCGGTGCAAATGGAATGCCCATGCTGGAGTGTGAAGTCGGGATGATAGTACGTAGTATTGTAAGCTATGAGATCTACTAAAAGGGACTTCCATCTAAACCAGTCCCATACCTAAATTTGGATAGTCAGACTCAATGTGATAAACTCCCGATCTCAGGTTAGTCGCGTACCTCAACCGAAATCCTGACCATTGCGAAGGTACATGTAACAAATAGTTGCACACCACCAGCCTGAGTGGATAGTGAATGGATGAATGAATAAGTATTCAAATCCGCTCAATAAGTCTACATAATAGTACTGTACATCTCTAGGATCATCACCGGGGTATAGTACACTCTACACCAACTTGCTGCCCCATTAAGCACACAAAACAACTGGGTAAGTGGAATAGACCTCACTACCCGCCTACCAATATCGGCCCGACTCGTCGATAGCGGACCCATTTAGGAGCTGGTCAGACTCAGCCTAGCTATGCCTACTCTCTCAGGTGGGTAAGGTCACACCCCCTCCCAACCGACCACGACATGTGAGAGGCGCGACCTACTGGTATATGGCCCTCATGCGCTCATATATATCCACTCAGTCTCGACGTTGGGGTGTCCTCTGGTACCTAGAGGGTTTATAGATTTTCACCTAGGGTCATCTATGGCAGCCCGATGCTAATAACATATTTCTGGTGTCCCATCTGGCCATCCACAATATGCCTGTGGAGGCTACAACTCTGATGTCGCTAGGGCATACAGTAATCACAACACACAATGCAAGATGCATGAGTCATACAATCCAGTCATGCATCAATCCTGTGCATGCCGTGTGCTCATATGAGATAACCTTCGCCTATCAGGGAGTCTCATAACAACCTGCCCAATGACATATGCAATGGTCAACTACATCTCATAACAAACATGCAGATGATGTGTATGTACATGTATCATGATGCTATGTTGTCACATACTCATAATCGGTATCGACAATCGGCCTCGATAATCAGCATCGGTAATCGGCCTCGATAATCGTCCTCAACAATCGGTCTCAACAATCGGAATCGGCCTCGACAATCGACCTTGATAATTGGAATCGACCTCGACAATCAGAATCGGCCTTGATAATCGGTCTCAACAATCAGAATTAGCCTCGATAATTAACCTCAACAATCGAAATTGGCTTCGATAATCAGAATCGACCTCAATAATCGGAATCGACCTCAATAACTAGGATTAGCCTCGATAATCAGAATCGACCTCAATAATCAGAATCGGCCTCGATAACCAGGATCGGCCTCGATAATCAGAATTGGTAATCAATCTCGACGCAAGGCAGGGTCCATAAATGGACGACCGATGATGGACCAAGCAATATCAATGGGGCCCATTCGTTTGGGTTAACCCTCTAGAGAATGATGAGATGAACCTAATCAGGCCTAAGGGAAGGTCACAATGTGGATATTTAACCATCACTGCCCATTGATGTGGGCATTCAACCAATCATTGCTCCCAATGAGTGGCCCACATAGAGCCTAACATATTGTGGGCCCATGGCCTCACACAAGGGCCTAATATACATCGCCATGGGCCTCACTCCAGGGCCTAATACACATCACAATGAGCCTTGCTCATGGGCCACAAATATATCATAATGAGTCACATCCATAGACCTCTCATACATCACATTGGGCTTCACTCACGGGCCTCCTATACATCATATTGGGCCTCACCAAATGGGCTACAAATATATATCACAATGGGTCTTACCAAATGGGCCAAAAAAATATATCACAATGGGACTTACCAAATGGGCCGAAAATATATATCACCATGGCCCTTACCAAATGGGCTGGAAATATATATCACCATGGGCCACGTCCCACAGCCTAATACACATCACAATGGGCCTCATCACATGGGCCACAATTGCATCAAGGTGGGCCTTAACGGATGAGCCACAAATACATCAATTGGGCCACACCAATGGGCCTCATATTCCTTAAGTGGGCTACACTGATGGGCCTAGAAAAGTGGATGAACCATGTGCATGCAATACACACATCATGATAAGCTTCACAAATGAACGACATAGATATACAATACATGCATCAATGGTAGGCCCCACGTGGCACCATCCAAATGTGGACGGTGTGAATATAAAATACATACACTAAGGTGGGCCCCATCACATGAGCCTAATGTGCATAACAGGTGGGCCTCGCACACACAACAAATGGGCCCCACCAGATGGGTAGTGTGGGTTCAACGTACATCACGATGGGCCGCACAAGTAAACGGCATAGATATACAACACATACTTAAGGTGGGCCTCACGTTGGCAGCTAAAATAGGTAGACGACGTGGCTGTAAAGTTCATCAAGGTAGGTCTCATCACCAGGGCAGTGAGAATATAATGCATACATCATAGTGGGCCATACCTGTCCAGTAAACAGGATGGGCGGCATGACTGAAAACACATACATCGAGGTGCAGCCACACACCACACGTCCAGACGGATGGTGTGGATAAAACATATAAATCAAGGTGGGTTCCACCTACACACAAGTGTCACACGTGTGGGGTGGGTCCACCCTCTTAAACAGATGGACGACATGAATAATACACATACGTCATGGTGGGGATCCACCGTCCCAACCAGGGATGGTGTGGATGAAACCATACATCATGGTGGGGGTCCACTTGTTGGCTGCAATACAGCAGCACCAGCCAATCCGTTTCCAACACCAGGTGGGTCCCACGTGGGTGCATGGTTTGGATATAAACTTTCATCAAGGCCAGGGCCCCCTGACTTGCTGATGACATACAGCAGCCAATGGCTGGTGTGGGGCACACGTCCAGATAGATGGACAGATGTAAGTGTTTTACCCACACTGTCCACCATCAAACAGATGGACAGTGTACACAGAACACACACATCACATTAGGTCCCAAATCCTGCGGACGTACACAGCAGCTCTTAGCTGCTAGGTTTCCACCATCCATTGCTGGATGGTGGACAGTGTGGGTAAAACACTTACATCCGTGGGCTCCACCATCCATTGCTGGACAATGGATGGATGGATGGGATGCATACATCTAGTGGGCTCCACGTGGGGTCCACCATATTATACACACATATATATAATATACATACATGCATAATATATATTATATTATATGTATGTATGTATGTATGTATATATATATATATATATATATATATATATTTGAAATCTGCCGATCGTCTAGCAAGCCATCGTCTAAGGGTGCTGGACGGTGTGATGTACAACACATCATCAAGGTAGGGGACCACCCCACACGTGCAACACGTGTGGGTGGGTCCCTCGTCCTACCATATGGACGGACGGTGATGGATATACATATCATCAAGGTGGGTTGCATGTGGATGTGGCCCACCTGATTCGGATCAATCTGATATTAGTGTTTTCCCTTCAGTTCGGCCAGTCTAAATGAGCGACTAGATTGGACCCATCCAAGGCAACGAGGTGGGTCCCGCTTAGGCAATGGTATGGCCCACAAAATGGTTAACATGGATAAAGTGGGCCATAACCATCACAAGAAAGAGAGAGAGGGAGGGGGAGAGAGAGAGAGAGAGAGAGAGAGAGAGAGAGAGAGAGAGAGAGAGAGGAGCTCCGCCACTATGAGCTCCTCTTGATTTACAATACATACATGAAAATGGGTCCCACCATAAGTGGGCCATCACATAGAAATCAAGGGTAAAAACCCTAATATCACCCACCGTTTGTGCTCCTTCTTGGTCCCTTGGCTTCCTTAGCTTCTTGGCTTCAACTTTGATGGAAGATGATGGAGATCGAAGGGTGGAGATGAGAGATCTAGGGGTAGGGAGTGGGCCACACTTGGCTTCTCTCATAGAGAGCTTGGATGTTTTACTCTCATGGGCTGCTTGAGAATTGGTTTGAAAGAGAGAGAGAGAGAGAGAGAGAGAGAGAGAGAGAGAGAGAGAGAGAGAGGTGATGTAGTAAATGGAGGGTATGGTGCTTGTTGACTTGTTGGTAAGAAAGAAATGGGATGAGTATGGGTGTTGTTGACTTTAGGTGGGAGAGGAATGGGTAGGGTATGGGTTGTACTTGAATTGATTGATTGATGCATACTTGATTGATTGATGTGATGGGTTGTAGAGATTCTCTCGAAATTCGTAACTCGCGCCGTTTCTTTGGAATGAATGCGGGCCCATATCTCCTGGCCTGGGTATCGCATCGGCGCACGAGATGCGGTGTTGGAATTGTGGTGACGGTGCGGTTGGTAGATACAAGTTTCAGGTCGAGCTGACTCCGGTTTGTAAGACTCGGCTTAGGATTGTGTGTAAATACCCATTACAGTTCGCGGGTTGCCGAAATTTGACTGGGAGGACTGCGAAAGCCTATGGAATGGTACGACATAGGATATTGGTCTGACAAAAACCATGTAGCAACTCTTGACAATACAATCATGCATCTTCATAGTGGTACTTTACTCCTCATCAGTCTAAACCTGAAAATCAATTAAGCCACTTGTACGACCTGTATGTTGTATATTTGATGGATGTGTGGCCAACTCAATGTGAATTCCCCTTAAGATTACACACCACCGCATTAGGTAAGAATAGTATAAAACATCCAGGCAGTCAAAACAGAGTAAATGCCATCTTATTATATGCACGCATGCAATCATTGTCCCGAGTAAAACATCTAGGCAAACATTGGGCTCGTCAGCCATGCAATCATCGACCTAGGTAAAAAATCCAGATAGTCTGTACCTCGGGTAAAATATTAAGACAGGCAAATACGTACGATAACAATAGATGATAGTCTGTGCCCCAGGTAAAACATCCAGTTAGGTAAATCCGTATATCACGTACGATAGCAATAGATGCTGTTCTGTGCTATACATGTATGATTAGCCAACCCGTTATTAGTCCAATTATAACCAGCTAATTTAAATAAGCTCACGGTCACTACGGGGAGCACATGTCCCAACGTAGGCCGATAGCTCGGGCATAGTGTCCTATGACTACCATCCCCGACCCATGAGACTACCATCTTAGGATGTTTAATGGAAACCCATCGACTAGTGGTCAATCATATTATAGTATACGGGGCTTACCATCGCATGATTGCACAGTATAAAACATCGAACCCATATAGGAAAAATATCAAAACAAAACCACGTAGGATGAGTATCAAAATATGCCACATAGGGTGAATATCAAAATCATACGATAAAGACCATCCTTAAAAACATTAGACCCAATAACCCTGGATGGTAGGCCCACATCAATGGTTAATTTAAACCACCATTCAATAAACACTAAGCCGAAAGTCCATTACAATCACAACTAGTCGAGTTACATCCTAAGTATGGGTGTACATTTATAGGTGGGGGTTTTCCACTGATGTACTGGTTTAAGTTCCATAAGCAATCCACAAATTATTCATGAACAAATATACAGGATGAACATTAAGCAAGCAATATAGCAATTTAATTTTCACCAACTAACACATGTGATTATAAAAGAGAGATATCAATTATAAATTAAAGCACAAACTATAACTTAAGCTAATGGAAAGATAGGAAGCTCAAGGGGAAGAATCATCACCTTATTTGTCGACTCGCCTTCTAATGTTATTAGGAAGTGTGCATGCCCTTAGACTTGGATCCTACCACAAATTTTGAACTTGTATGGTTAAATCAAGGTTCTACAAAACTACATATGGTCTAGATTATAATCCAGGGTTTAGATTGCTTAGGGTTTTGTTGTAGAGTTTGGTTTTTATCTTAGCGTTTAGGACTAGGCTTATATTTTAGGATTTGTATGCTAATTAATGTAAAATTAATCACCATTCTAATCAAGTAACCATAATCTAATTATTAGCATTAATGATAGTATTAATATTAGTTAATCATGGTAATAGTAATCATTATGATGGTAGTAATTTGTATGCTTCTACTGTCACAGGTAATATGTTAGTAGCTAATTAAGTCTAATGATCGCGATACTTTTGGTAATGCCAAAGGTAAATGATTAAGGAAAATAATGCACTTTGGGGAGAAGGTTGACTTACGCTATTTGATTCAGTAGCTCGACTCGACGTGATCTAGTGTGGGTTGGAGACAGACTCCTACCTTTTAGCTTGATCCAGACTTAGCAACGGCTCACCTCCCCACTCAACTCCTTTCACTTAGTCTATTTCTTCTCCCAAACTTGCCTAGCAAGTTTGTTGGACCGACTCGTCTCGATTTAAGCTTTAATGACTCGAGTCCACTCCACTCGGCAATGAGTGAAACTTGCACCCTCACACTCACTTCCTTCTTGTTTCTTCTTTCTCATTCCTCTTGCAACACATGTCCATCATCCCCACACCAACCCTGGTCTCGAGTTATAGCTGAGTCAACTCAGCTAGGCTATTACATTACCCCACTGAGTTGACTCACATCCTCTCCCTCTTCTTACTTTTTCTTTCCTTTTATCTTTTCTCCCACCCTTTTTTACTTCCTTTCTCCCTTTCTTTCCTTACTGAAAACCCGACTGGACTAGGCCCTACTTGACCTAGTCAGACTTAGCTGGACTCAGTTCCAACCGAGTCAACTCGACAGTCACCTAAAAATCTAAACTCTCTTCCTCTCTATCCTTCTCTTCTCCCTGCTCCTTTCACTGGACTTGGTCAGGTCAGTGTGGTGTGACACCCACTACCAATGGCGTGTTACACGCTGTCTCGATTGGAGCTCACCACAACAGTCCCTGATCAGCTTTGGGATGGTCAGTTGTGATCGAATGAGCTTCAGGAGGCCCACCTGACGGAAATCTGGTGGCCACACAACTCAATGACGACTGTTTGTTGATAAGGAAGGAGACCTGCTGTTAATGGCGGATGCCAAACGAGAGCTTCTTGCTCCAATCCGCCCTCTTTAGACTGTTCGTGGGGACCTTAGGAAGCTTGTAGATAAGCTCCATTGAAGCCTGAAGGAGGATGGGTCGGTGGGTTCGAACTTGAGGAGAAACAGCTCCTTTCTCTCTCATTCTCTCTATTTTTTTCTCTTTTATTCCCACTGCTGGATCAACTAGCATCCACAGCTGGATCAGCTGGATCAACTGGATCAGCGGTGGAGACAGTTTCCACTTTTAGAAATTTTGTATTTTCGGGCTCACTTGCGATGAGTATTGTGCTCATGCATGTACATCTCATCGTGCGAGATGAGGTGGGTTTTAGTGGGGCCCAAGCCCTGGACATGATGGACGGTCTGGATCATCCAGGTGGGCAACATAGGTGGGCTACGTCACATCCCTAACGGACTCTGTCCGTAGACTGACAAAACAGAAGGAGGGAGAGAAGTCTCTCCAATTTTGGTGAAGCATGGGTCAGCGCAGTCTGATCGAGCTTCTTAGCTCAGTGCACACCCCTGGTGCACATGCAACGCATGTGTAGGGTCCACCATGACGTTTGGATGAAATCCACTCCGTTCATAAGGTCTTAGGGGTCCACTTAGGGCCTTTAGCCAAATATCAAGTTCATCAAATGCCTAGGTGGGCCTCGCCACTTGATTTGGGTCCCATTTATGGATTTCCCGCCGATCTGTCGGTCGGATCATTCTGAATTTGAATGTAGGCGGTTAAAAGGTTCTAATGGCTCATTTCATAACAGGTTATTAACTAGTTGCTAATATTAATATAAATTTTACTATTATCACTATCTATTGCTATCCTCGTTTTATATTAATAAAATTACATTAATTAATAAGTAAGAATGGAATTTATTACATATAATATATTATTATTATTATTATTATCATTGTTGTTATTATTATTATTATTATTATTATTATTGCTATTATAGTTTTTAATAGTAGATTATATATTTTAAACATCAAGGATTTGATTGATTTTAATTTGCTGATTTCTATCAATCCTGTGGGTGGATAACTCCTAACTATAATCAACCTACTTCTACAATGTCATAGGGCCCCAATAAGCATCTAGATAAGGTTTTCCGGTTGAGGTTTAAAAACTGGTTAGCGAGTCGATGTAGTTCTGTTATGCCTTGGGTATCTGGTTATGTGACGGTCTTCCATATTCAGTGATGTGGCTTGATAAAACGGTGGATCTAATGGGTGGTGATTGACCCATGGTTCCTCCGAGGAGTCCTACTACAAATGTATGGTATACCTTGAGTCGAACAGTGAGTTTGGTGATCCAAGAGCTAATGTTTGTAATGGACGGTTTGATTTGTCCATCAATGAAGTGGTGATCCTAAGGAAGGTCTCTTCAATGGTATGATGGCCCGTCTTGGAAATCGATGGATAGATAGCTTGATGTACGAATTGGGACTACTTTTAAATGGTTGGATTTAAACTAGAATGCATGTTAATGTTTACTTAAGTTGGGCTTGTATTTATACCAAATTTGGTTACACGGTAACACTCGAGTACTGGATAGTACAGGGTGCTACATTAGCACACGTAGATCTATATATAATATCGTCAACATATATTTGAACAATCAGGATATCATCATTATATATTTTTTTAACAAATTGCGTTTTGTCAACATTACCCGTAGTAAAATTATGACTAAATAAGAAATTAGTCAACTTTTCATATCAAGCTCTGGGTGCTTGTTTTAGACCATAAAGAGCTTTTTTAAGATGGTAAATATGATTCGAAAATTTGGGATCTTCAAAATCCTTTGGTGGTTTAACGTAAACTTCCTCATTTAAATCACCATTTAGAAAAGTACTTTTTACATCCATTTGATATATTTTGAATTTTTTATGAAATGCGATGAAAATAAATAATCTAATTGATTCAAGGCACGTAACTGGTGCAAAGGTTTCATTGTAATTAATACCTTCAATCTGAGTATAACCTTGTACAACTAGTCGTGCCTTCTGTTAATATTCTTTCACGCCCCAGACTCAGAAACCGGCTCACAAAATTCTCGATCGCCGAATCCGGTATTGACAGCCTCTGTAGTACCCCATTCTCGGCTTCCAGCGCCCATACGCTAAATTCCAATCCTGGGATCCTACAAGGAGGATTTTACAACGTACATTTATCTCGTAAAAAGCATAACCACAAGTTTACTAGAATTACAAAGGTAACATCATCATCACATATCCACTAATAAAAACAGTTGAATACAGTGCTGAAAGGGAAATACATATATTGAAAGTCAAAGCTCCAAAAGACAACTGCACGCTCCAAGCTCGATGCTGCTGTGACCTAACGCCACCTGCACGCATCTATCGTGCATAAGCTTATAGAAAGCTTAGAAGGTGGTGTAGGTGTGTGCGCATGGTAAGTGTCAAGTTTCCAATATCAGAGCAATGTGGAAACATGCCGGTAAGTCCATAATTACCATCAGCCTTATCCAGGTTATGCGATGCAAAACATAATAAGCTAATATCATATACTGAGGAAACAATGTAGATCAACTATGTAATGCGGAGTCATTGTAAGCCAAATATCATATACTGAGGAAACAATGTAGATCAGCTGTGCAATGTGGAGTTATAGTAAGCCAAATATCATATACTGAGGAAACAATGTATATCAGCTATGCAATGCGGAGTCATAGTAAACCAAATATCATATACTGAGGAAATAATGTAGATCAGCTATGCAATGTGTAGTCATAGTAATCCAAATATCATATACTAAGGATGTAACACAATTGCAAATCCTAACGAGTCCATGAATACTGTCAACCTCATATAGGCCACATAAATGTAGAAACATAGCAACCCAAAATGCTACATGCCGCGGATGTAATGCAATATGCAGTGTGAATGAAATGACCAATCTGGAGTGTGAAGTCGAGATGAAGTATGTAGTATTGCAAGCTTTGGGGTTCATCACAAGGGACTTCTATCCAAACTAGTCTTATACCTAAATTTTGATAGCCATACTCCATGTGGTAAACTCCTGATTTCAGGTTAGTCGTGCGCCCCAACCAAAATCCTAGCCATTGTAAAGGTACACAATAAATAGTTGCGCGCCACCAGCCTGAGTGGATAGTGTATGAATGAATCAAATGCTAAGTACTCAATTGCTGCTCAGTCAGTCCACATATCAGTATCTTACATCTTTAGGATCATCATCGGGGTCAAGTACACTCCAAGCTGGATATCACCCCTGCCAGCTTCGCAGCCCAGTGAGTGGAAAAGACCTCACTACCTGCCTGCCAATATCGGCCCAACTCGACGATAGCGGACCCATTTGTGAGTTGGTTAAACTTAGTCTAGCTTGCAGCCCCCTCAATTGGGTGGATAAGGCCACACCCCCTCCCAACCGACCACGACATAAAGGGCAGCGCGACCTCCTAGTATTTGGCACTCGATGCTCATGTCTTCCACTCGGTCTAGACATTTGAGCATCCCCCGGCCATGGGAGTTTAGGGACTTTCACCCATGGACATCCAAAGTGCCCGTATGCTAGAACCAAATATTTTTCGTATCCCATCCGGCCATCCATAATGATCTTGTGGAGGCTACAACCCTAATATCGATAGGGTGCCAAGTGATCGCGTCACATAAATATGAGCTACATGAGTCATACAGTCCAATCATGCATCAATCCTACGCATACCATGCGCTCATGTGGGACGACTCCGCCTATTAGGGAGTCCTACAAACAACTTGCCTTATGGCATATGCAAGGGTTAATTACATCTCATAACAAATACGCAGATGATGCGTATGGGTATGTATCATGATGTTATGCTGTCACATACTCATAATCGATATTGATAACCGGCACCGATAATCGGCATCGATAATTAGCCTCGATAATCGGCCTCGACAATCGTCCTATATGCAATGCGGGGTTCGTAGATGAATAACCGATCTAAACCAAAACATAAAGATCAACCTTCGGCTGTGGATATGCCCAATTCGGTAGCATGGAGACATCTGTCTACGGAGATGATGAACCATGCAACATCAAATGGGCCTAATGATTTGGGTTGACCCAGAATAATGAGAATGGGCCTAACAAAGGCCTAAGGGAAGGTCACAATGTGGACATTTAACCATCATCGCCCCATCAATGTGGACATTTAACCAACATTACTCTTAAGGAGTGGCCCACATAGAGCCAAACGTATAGTGGGCCCATGACCTCACATGAGGTACTAATATATATCATCATGAGCCATATTACATGGGCCTTACTTAAGGGCCACATATACATCATATCAGGCCTCACACATGGGCCTCATATACATCATATTGGGCTTCATCATATGGACCAATATACATCACATCGGGCCTCATCAAATAGGCTGCAATAGCATCAAGGTGCATAAATATGTCACATTGGCCTCAACGAATGGGCCACACATACATCACATTGGACCTCTCGAATGGGCCACAAAAATATCATGGTGGGCCTCACAGATGGGCCACAAATATATCAAAGTGGGCCTCATGGATGGGCCACAAAATACATCAAAGTGGGCCTCACGGATGGGCCATAAATACGTCAAGGTGGGCCTCACGAATGGGCCACAAATACATCAAGGTGGGCCTTACAGATGGGCCACAAATACATTAAAGGGGGCCTCATGGATGGGCCACAAATACATCAAGGTGGGCCTCACGGATGGGCCATAAATACATCAAGGTGGATTGCATCAACTACATCATGCATCTATTTAAGAGGTTATTTTAGAGCGTTACCCCAAAAAAATGAATCATATGGGGGGATCATCTGGACCATACCACAAATAACAATGGAGATAATGATTTTCACTGTTAAAATTCCTAGGGCCCACCATAACATTTATTTTCCATACAATCTATTCATATGGTTACAAAGACCTGATTTAAGTGGAAAAACAAATTTCATACTGATCCAAAACTTCTGCACTCCCAAAAGGGTTTCAATGGTAGGCGTTCAATCCTTCAATATTTTCTGCAGTGTGTCCCACCTGATAGACGGTGTGGATCAATGCATACATCATGGGGTGGTCCATGCAGCACCGTCCAGATGGATAGTGTGCATATATAGCACACCATTGTGGGCCCCGCCTGTCCAGAATGAACAGTTGGCTTAGATATAACACATACATCATGGTCAGGGGGTCTCACAGACCTACTGACGTCAATACACAACTATATAGCTGGTTAGGTGGCCAGGCCCACCGTCCAAATGGACGGTCTGGACTACAACAGAGGTGGGTCTCACGGATCGTCAGAACTTGGTAATGTTAATACATCAGCTATATATATTAGCTGGTGTGAGATACGCCAGCCAATCTGATTTCAGAGAGGTGGGTCCCACGTGGGACCCACCATATATTATTATATTATATATATATAACATATATACATATATAATATATTATTATTATTATTACTATTATTATTATTATTTTAAGGAATCCAGCATCCAGATGGTTAGATGTTTGGACTGACAGTGGGATATAACATACCTCATGGTGCCCACAGAGCTTGCTGACATCAAGCAGCAGTTATGCTGCTGGCTGTATGGACGGTCTAGATAAAACACACGCATGAGGTGGGTCCACACGTGTGGCTCACCGTAGCTTTGGGATAAAGCTGATATTTATATTTCCCCCTTGGTCCGGGCTAGTCCAAACGGACAGCAAGGTAGGCCCCGGACATGGCAGCGAGGTGGGCCCCACTTGGACAGCGGTGTGGTCCACTAAGTGTATGGCGTGGATAAAATACTTGCATCATGGTGGTGGGCCATCAACAGAGAGAGAGAGAGAGAGAGAGAGTGATGGAGGGCTCCGTCACTATGAGCCCTCCTGCTTTATGAAACAAATAATACATCAAATGGGTCTCACCACATGTGGACCTTCAAATCGTCAAGATCAATGGTAGAAATCTTAGATCACCCACCTATTACACTCCTTCTTTGTCCCTTGGCTTCCTTAGCTCCTATGCTCAACCTTTGATGGTGGATGATGAAGTTAGGATGGTTGGATGGTGAGATGTGGGGGAGTAAGAAGTGGGCCACTTGGATGTTGGTCTCTTGGGTTGCTTGAGAAATAGTTTGAGAAAGAGAGAGAGAGAGAGAGAGAGAGAGAGAGAGAGAGAGAGAGAGAGAGAGAGAGAGTGATGTAAGGGTGAGTGATGGGTAAAAAGTGATGGAGTGATGGGTGATGGGTGTAAGGAAGGGATGGGTGGAGAGAGAGAGAGAGAGTTGACTTTGGGAATGGGAGAGGTATGGGTGTTGTAAGGGGAGTGATGGGGTGTGTACTTGACTTGAGGTGATTAATTGATGTGATGTTTAGGGTAGAGATTCTCTTGGGATACACAACGCATGACATTTCTTTAGAATATATGTAGGCCCACAACTCCTGGCCTGGGTATCGCATCAGCGCGCGAGATGAGATATTGAAACTGTGGTGACGGCGTGGTCGCTAGAGTATAAGTCTCGGGTCGAGTCGACTCGGGTTGACAGGGTACGACTTAGGGTTGAGCGTAAATACTATCTACGCGTTAGGGGTCGTCAGAATTCGATCGGGAGGACCACAGAAGTCTACGGAATGGTACAGTTTATGGTATGAGTCTTACAGCTCTCCCCTCCTAATAAAAATTTCATCCTCGAAATTTACAAAACAGACAAGGGAAGAGGAAGCATCATCATATATATGTCAAGCCGCGATCAGTTTACAAAAGGATGGGGATAATGCTCTATAATCTCAACCTTGCGCTCCCAAGATGCCTCATCAACACTACATTGACCCCTACTGAACCTCAGATCTTGGATCAGAAACGATCGAAACTAGGATACCTTGTAGCCTCACCATCTCACCAATGACTAATCTAACCAAATGGTCCTAATGCCTGGTCGCGCGAATCATCGACGACTGAGGGTCCTACTTAGCTACATAAAGCCTGCTCTAGGCCTGCTGGGGAGGTGTATGTCCCCCCCAAAGAGGTCGTTACTATTGAGAATGGGGGCACTCATACTTACGATGCCCTGTCTCACCACATCTGAAGAAAATGCCCGTGAACGGTCTCTTTAGTGGTGCTAAAGGTGCTGCTGACGCTCGAAAGGATGGACGGTTCCTGTGCCTTTGTGGCCATCGACGCTACTGCTGTTGGGAACTATCAGAGGGGGTCTTCCTCTTCTGGTCTCCTTTGTGGTCACGGACCTTCTGCGAATCGTTCCATGCTGCCTTTTAAATCTGAGCCCTCTAAACTACTTGCTCAAAGGTCGGGAGCATGTGTCCGACGACACGGTTCTTGAGGCCAAAACATAAGTTGTTCTAAAAACGGCGGGTCTTTCGCTCCTCATCATCAACCAAATATGGTGCAAATCTCAATAGCGCCACAAATATGTCTCCTTATACCAAGGTCTGGAACTCTAACGCTCGCTGCTGACGAAAGTGGTCGGGGAAGTATTGTTGGTCGAATCGGTCAATGAAATCCTCACGTGTCCAGATGAAGTTAGTTCCTGTAACAAGGGCGATGGCGGTCCACCAGTGCTTGGCCTCACCCTAAAGAAGAAATACGGCTAACCGTACCAGCTGCTGGGTCGTACATACATTGTATCAAAAATATTCTCCACCTCGAAGTGCCATCTCTCAGCTGTTGTTGGGTCTAGCTCTCCCTGGAAATGTGGAGGATCGAGCTATCGGAACTCTTGAAGAAGGGCACTCGCACACTCATTCTCTGCCTGAGCTGGTGAAACAATGGGGTGCCTGCCCTGCCCCTGAAGGGCGGTCATCACAGCTTGCAACATTTACTGTAACCAGGAGGCACTCACGGGTACGGTCAGATATACACTGGTCTTAGGTAGAGGAGTGGCATCCTCATGCTGGGGAGCAGGGGTCTCTGGTAGTGGAGTGGGAGTCGAAGGTGGTGGAGCGGAAGTGGCTCGGGTTGCTCTCTTGGGCGGCATGTCTTATAGGGAAGAACAAAGGTGCCTATCAACCTTGAGAACTCTCGAAGTCATGCACATTAAGGGTCTATCACAGAAGATCGCTAAGTTATTTGAACTCGAGACCTAATCATTCTAAGTTCTCAACAATCATAGAGTATAGGGTAGCTATCAGCAGATATGTGATGTTATCCTTAAGTATTCTCAAGTTATGCTCTGATACTAACTTCTGTCACACCCCAGACTCAGAAATCGGGCTCACAAAATTTCTGATCGCCGAATCCGGTGTTGACAGCCTCCGTAGTACCCCATTCTCGGCTTTCAGTGCCCATACAACAGATTCTGATCCTGAGTCCTACAAGGAGAATTTTCTAACATACATTTATCTCGTAAAAAGCATAACCATAAGTTTACCCAAATTACAAAGGTAACATCATCATCACATATCTACTAATATAAACAGTTGAATATAGTGCTGAAAGGGAAATACATATATCGATAATCAAATCTCCAGAAGACAACTGCACGCTCCAAACTCGACGCTGCTACGACCTAATGCCACTTGCACACATCTATTATGCATAAGCTTATAAAAAGCTTAGAGGGTGGTGTAAGTGTGTGCACAAGGTAAGTGTCAAGTTTGCAATATCAGATTAATACGGAAACATGCTGGTAAGAATGGTAATTACCACCAGCCTTATCCAGGCTATGCGATGTAAAACATAATAAGCCAATATCATATACTGAGGAAATAATGTAGATCAGCTATGCAATGAGGAGTCATAGTAAGCCAAATACCATATACTGAGGAAACAATGTGGATCAACTATGCAATACGGAGTCATAGTAAGCCAAATATCATATACCGAGGAAACAATGTAGATCAACTATGCAATGTGGATTCATAGTAAGCCAAATATCATATAATGAGGAAACAGTGTAGATTAGCTATGCAATGTGGAGTCATAATAAGCCAAATATCATATACTGAGGATGCAATAATATGCAAATCCTAACAGGTCCACGAATACCGTCAACCTCATCTAGGCCATATAAATGTAGAAACATAGCAACCCAAAATGCTATATGCCGCGAATGTAATGCAATATACAGTGTAAATGAAATGACCAATCTGGAGTGTAAAGTCGGGATGATAATACGTAGTATTGTAGGCTATAGGGTTCATCATAAGGGACTTCTATCCAAACCAGTCTCATACCTAAATTTGGATAGCTATACTCCATGTGGTAAACTCCTGATTTCAGGTTAGTCACGTACCCTAACTAAAATCCTGGCCATTGCGAAGGTACACAACAAATAGTTACACACCACCAACCTGAGTGGATAGTGTATGAATGAATCAATCAAATGTTGAGTAAGCAATTGCTGCTTGGTAAGTCCACATATCAGTATTGTACATCTCTAGGATCATCACCAGGGTTAAGTACACTCCAAGCTGATATCACCCCTACTGGATGCGCAGCCCAGCGAGTGGAAAAGACCTCACTACCCGTCTGCCAATATCTGCCTGACTCAACGATAGCGGACCCATTTGTGAGTTGGTCAAACTCAGCCTAGCTTACAACTCCCTTAATTGGGTGAATAAGGCCACACCCCCTCCCAATCGACCACGACACAGTGGGAAGCTCGACCTCCTGGTATTTGGCACTCGACGCTCATGTCTTCCATAAGTCTAGACGTTGGAGCATCCGCTGGCCACGGGAGTTTAGGGACTTTCACCCACGGACATCCAAAGTGCCCATATGCTAGAACCAAATATTTTCGGTATCCCATCTGGCCATTCACGATGATCCTGTGGAGGCCAAAACCCTGATATCAATAGGGTGCCACGTGATCGCGTCAAACAAATGTGAGATACATGAGTCATATAGTCCAATCATGCATCAATCCTACGCATACCGTGTGCTCATGTGGGATGACTCCGCTTATCAGGGAGTCCCATAAACAACTTGCCCTATGACATATGCAAGGGTCAATCACATCTCATAACAAATATGCAGATGATGCGTATAGGTATGTATCATGATGTTATGTTGTCCCATACTCATAATCGGTATCGATAACCGGCATCGACATCGATAATTGGCCTTAAAAATTGGCCTCGATAATCGTCCTAGACAATTGGCCTCGATAATCAGCGTCGATAATTGGCATAATCGGCTTCGATAATCGGCCTTGATAATTGGCCTTGACAATTAGCCTCGACAATTGGCCTCGACAATCGGCCTCGATAATCGGCATAATCGACCTCGATAATCGGCCTATGTGCAAGGCGAAGTCCTTAGATGAACAGCCGATCTAAACCAAAATATAAAGATCGGCCCTTGGCCGTGGATATGCTCAATTCGGTAGCACGGAGACATCCATTTACGGTGATAATGAACCATGCAACATCAAATGGGCCTAATGATTTGGGTTGACCTAGAATAATGACAACGGGACTAACAAAGGCCTAAGGGAAGGTCATAGCGTGGACATTTAACCATCATCATCCATCAATGTGGACATTTAACCAACATTGTTCCCAAGGAGTGGCCAAATAGAGCCAAACGTATAGTGGGCCCATGGCCTCACACAAGGGTCTAATATATATCATTATAGGCCATATTACATAAGCCTTATTTAAGGGCCACATATACATCATATCGGGCCTCGCTCATGGGCCTCATATACATCATATTGGCCTTCATCAAATGGGCTAATATACATCACATCGGGCCTCATCAAATGGGCCACAATCGCATCAAGGTGGGCCTTAACGGATGGGCCATAAATACGTCACATTGGCCTCAATGAATGGGCCACACATACATCACATTGAACCTCTCGAATGGGACATAAATACATCAAGGTGGGCCTCACAGATGGGCCACAAATACATCAAAGTGGGCCTCACGGATGAGCCACAAAATACATCAAAGTGGACCTCACAGATGGGCCATAAATACATTAAGGTCCTCACGAATGGGCCACAAATACATTAAGGTGAGCCTCACAGATGGGCCATAAATATATCAAAGTGGGCCTCATGAATGGGCTACAATACATTAAGGTGGGCCACATGGATGGGCCACAAATACATCAAGGCAAGCCTCACGGATGGGCCACAAATACATCAATGTGGGCCGTATCAACTACACCATGCATCTCTTTAAGAGGTTATTTTAGAGCGTTACCCTAAAAAAATGAATCATATCGAAGGATCATCTGGACCATACCACAAATAACAGTGGAGATAATGATTTTCACTGTTAAAATTCCCAGGGCCCACCATAAGTTTATTTTCCATACAATCTGTTCATACGGTCACAAAGACCTGATTTAAGTGGAAAACAAATTTCATACTGATCTAAAACATCTACACTCCCAAAAGGGTTTTAATGGTAGGCGTTCAATCCTCCATTGTTTTCGTTTTCTACAATGTGGCCCACCTGATAAACGGTGTGGATCAATGCATACATCATGAGGTGGTCCATGCAGCACTGTCTAGATGGACGATGTGCATATACATCACACTATTGTGAGCCCCGCCCGTATATAACACATACATCATGGTCAGGGGGTCCCACGGACCTGCTAACATCAATACACAACTATATTACTAGTGAGGTGGCCAGGCCCGCCGTCTAGATGGATGGTCTGGACTACACTAGAGGTGGGTCCCACGGACTGTCAGAACTTGGTAACATCAATACATCAGCTATATATATTAGCTGGTGTGAGATACACTAGCCAATCTGATTTCAGAGAGGTGGGTCCCACGCAGGACCCACTATATATTATTATATATTATATTATATATATAACATATATACATATACAATATATTATTATTATTATTATTACTATTATATTATTATTATTATTATTATTATTATTATTATTATTATTATTTTTTAAGGAATCCAGTTTCCAGATGGTTGGACGTCTGGACTGATGGTGGGATATAACATACCTCATGGTGCCCACAGAGCTTGCTGACATCAAGCAGTAGTGCTGACCGTATGGACGGTCCAGATAAAACACACGCATGAGGTGGGTCCACACGTGTGGCCCACCACAGCTTTGGGATCAAGCTGATATTTGTATTTCCCCTTGGTCCGGCCAGTCCAAACGGACAACAAGGTAGGCCTCGGACATGGCAGCGAGGTGGGCCCCAGTTGGACACCTCGAGTGATGGAGGGCTCTGTCACCATGAGCCCTCCTTCATGATACAAATCATACATCAAATGGGTCCCACCACATGTGGACCTTCAAATCATCAAGATCAATGGTAGAAATCCTAGATCACCCACCTGTTGCACTCCTTCTTGGTCCCTTAGCTTCCTTAGCTCCTATGCTCAACCTTTGATGGTGGATGATGAAGTTAGGATGGTTGGATGGTGAGATGTGGCGGAGCAAGAAGTGGGTCACACCTAGCTCTTGGAATAGCTTGGACGTTGGTCTCTTGGGTTGCTTGAGAAATGTTTGAGAAAGAGAGAGAGAGAGAGAGAGAGAGAGAGAGAGAGAGAGAGAGAGATTATGTAAGGGTGAGTGATGGGTGAAAAGGTGATGGAGTGATGGGTGATGGGTGTAAGGAAGGGATGGGTGGAGAGAGAGAGAGAGAGAGAGAGAGAGAGAGAGAGAGAGAGTTGACTTTGGCAATAGGAGAGGTATGGGTGTTGTAAGGAGAGTGATGGGATGTGTACTTGACTTGAGGTGATTGATTAATGTAATGTTTAGGGTAGAGATTCTCTTGGGATATGCAATGCGCGGTGTTTCTTCGAAATATACATGGGCCCACAACTCCTAGCCTAGATATGGTATTAGCGCACGAGACGTGGTGTTGAAACATGGCATGGTCACTAGAGTACAAGTCTCGGGTCGAGTCTAATCGAGTTGATAGAGTATGACTTGGGTTGTGCACAAACACTATCTATGCGTTGGGGGTCGTTAGAATTCGACTAGGAGGACTGTGGAAGTCTATGGAACGGTACAGTTTAAGATACGGGTCTTACATTTTCCCCATTTTATCAGTTTTATTTTTAAAAATTCACTTGGTTCTAATCACATGTTTGTTAGTAGATTTGGAAACCAAATACCATGCATCATTTCTAATAAATTAATTTAATTCCTCTTGCATGGCATTTATCTAACTTTTATCAGTGAGCTCTTGATTTTCATTGCCCGGTTCAATTTGGGAAGTAAAACAGACATGATTACATATATTTTCAAGTTGTCTTCTTGTCTGAATGCCAATGTGAGGATTATAAAGTATTTGATTAGTCAGATGGTCTTTGATTAACCTTAACTCAATATTGTCAGATTTAGATGAAGATTCAGATGTCACGCCCCAGACTCGGTGACCGAACTCACAAGGAACCCAATCGCCGGTTCCAGCCACAACAACCTCCGTAGTACCCCATTCTTGGCCCTTGAGACCAGTTCTGATGTTGGGATCATACAAGGAGGATTTCTATATCATAAATCCGATTCAATCAAGCATACCCAAGATCATAGCAAGTAAATCTCAAAAAGTAACCATCGGAATGTATTGCAAAATCCATTAGAAATTTAAACTTTTACAGGTACATCAAGTTCAAAAGGACATACATAAGGTAAGAAAGAAAGAGAAAAGTCTACAACGGGTCCTCAGCACGCTCCAATCCAATGCCCCACTGCTACTGTACTGACCTAGGATCACCTGCATGCATCAATCGTGCATAAGCTTATAGAAAGCTTAGAGGGTAGTGAAGGTGTGTGACGATGGTGCTTAGAAGAAGATAGAGAATAATGCAGAAGGAAACATGAATGGTACTAGCCTTACCGAGGCTAAGCTATGAATGCAGTAAGCCGTACCCAGGCTATGCAATGCAATACATGAGTGTTGGGCGCAACATAAGGCTTATACAGCCGATGCCAATGCAATGCGAAGTAATGCCAGTCCTCATATTTAATCCACACGTCAAGCACAGTTCAATCATAAAGAATCCACTGGGTTAAGTACACTGCAGGATGACTGCTGCTCTATAAGACCCGCACAGTTAAACAAGTGTAAGAGACCTCATTACCTGCCTGTGGACAACCAATCACTAACGAGACTCGATGGTAGCGGGCCCATTCATGAGCTGGTTAGACTAAGCCTAGCTATGCCCTCTCACTTAGGCGGGTAAGGCCAAACCCCATCTCAACCGACCTTGTAATAGTGGGAGTCGCAGCCTAATGGTATAAGGCACTCAGGCACTCATGTTTTTCACTCGGTCTCGACATTGAGGTGTCTCCTCAGTACCGTGAAGGTTTAAGGGCTTTCACCCAAGGACATCCTATGCACCCCAAATGATCAAGTATAATTTTCGGTGTCCACACACGACCATCCACCATATACCTGTGGAGGCTACGACCTTGATGAAGCAAGGGGCAAATATCCACATGCTATGCAATGCCAGATGTATGAAATATGTCCTAGAGGGGGGGGTGAATAGGACTCTGCCAAATAAATGTTATAACAGCGGAATTAAAAACAATATGATAGCCAAAATAAATCACAATGCAGGAAAGTAAAACAACCTCAAAAATCTGATCTTGAGGGATTGATACAAATGTTATTCTAAGGACAACCTTTCACCAAAAACCAGAGTTTATGGTAGGACAACCTTATTTCTAGAAAGATCTTTGTATCAAATCTCAAACCAAAGAGGAGATGCAATTAAGCACAAATTGAAACAAAGTGTGATCACAAATGTATTGTTATAGGACACGACCATACACCATAAAAATGGCGGGGCAACCTTCTTTGAAACAACTTTAAAGAAAATTTAAATTCAAGCAGATAAAGGAATAGCGAAAGTAAATTCTAAATTATTACAAAATTCCCACAATGCTTGAATTAAATGATTACAACATTCACCACCACACATATATCCCACAAATGAATATTAAAGATTAGAAATGTAAATCATTCAACCACAACACAAGGGATTATAGTGGTTCGCTTTGTGTGTTCACCAACCATAAACAACAACCACACGAATAATGTAATGCTACTCCACTCCTAATATCCTCACACAGGGGATATTAGCATTCACTCATAAAATAGGTTTTCACAGATTCACCCAAAACCTTTATAATTGTGTCTTTGTCTGTGGGCTTACACAAAAAAAACCCCACTTCTGAGTTTTCCTGGCTCTCCTCAGATAACCAATACAACAAGATTTTTCTGACAAATCTTGAAAGAAACCAAAACAGACAGGAATTTACAATTAAACGTAAAATACCTGATTAATTCCTTCGTTGTAGCAGCCCGGTAGAACCAAATCAGAGTAAATGATTGAATGTTCAAGTTCAATGTCCAGTACTCAATTACAATGGTTTTAGTTCTAATAGATTTTAAATTAGACCAACTAGGGCTTGTCTTAATTGATTTTGATTCCAAAGAAAGGGAATAACAATTCCTCTTATCAAATTAGATTGGAATAGCAAAAACAAAATCAATTAAATAAAGCTAAAGAAAGAGAGTATAAAATAAGCACACTTAGCTTAGATGGAGCAGAAAATTATCTCTCAGAAGTTTGACGAAGATAGGCTTGAATGCATTAATTAATTGCTTGAATTCCTCTGAGTTTCGTTTCTATTTATAGGTGAGCGACGCATCTTCGACTGGTCTAAGGAGCTCTTCGACTAGTCGAAGAAATAACAGATTTGAAAAAAATCAGGCGCGATAAGCTTTGACCGTTCTACGACTGGTCGAAGGCCTCCTTCGACTGGTCGTAGGTCACCTTCGACTGGTCGAAGGTCTCCTTCGACTGGTCGAAGACCTTGTAAATTATCGCTGGACTTTGAATCGAAGATTTACGACTGGTCGTAGAAGCAGTCGACACTGTTCCTTCGACTGGTCGAAGCCTAACAGAATTTATACGAATTTTGTAACAAACTTACGACCGATCGAGGAATTTCTTGGACTGGAGTCGAAGCAAAGCTAGGACTAGTCGAAGAAAGCCTGGGACAAGTCCCCGAACTGCCTAAACACAAGTGTCATATACATATGACTTATATATCCAAAATGGCCTACTTAAGGTCAACTCCGTGGTCATTCAAACCCCAATCAAGAAGTAAGGACATTGAAAACATTAGGAACAAGTGACCTTGAAGTTTAAGCCTTGAAGTCTTTATGTAGCTCAACCTTGAAAGTGTCTTGAGTTCTATACGAACTGCCTTGTACTCTTCTTAAAGTCTTGCATGCTTGAGTCTTGTCTTGAGAGCAATACTTGAAGTCAAGGTTGATCTTTGTACTTGTAATCTTTGCTTGTTGTGAGCTTTGCTTGTTTATGAATGTTGATCTTTAGAGAGAGCTTCACTTATATAAGTTATATAACAGTGATTTTATCAACACAAATTTGACAACCGACAGGGATATAAACTATAGCACTTACAATCTCCCCCTTTGTCAAATTAGTGACAAAACACATAACAAGATATAACCAAGATAAAGATAAACACATGATAACCGGTTAGAGCAACATATAAACTAGTTGACATCAACTCTGGCTTACCTGCAAATTAAATCAATATCTAACATTCAACCATTCCAAACATACTCCCCCTAAGTAACATAACCATTCTCCCCCTTTTTATCACAATATGACAAAGAAAATAGCAATGTAAAGGGATATATGAGAGGAAATAAGATGAGATATGAGATAATAGCAGAAAAACAGAAACAGGCAACTCAAAATAAGCATAGTATCACAATAAATAAATATCCAGTATAAAAGAAAAATAGTATCCAATTCCAAATCGGATGACTTAGTGCTAAGAGTTAAAGTTATTACAAACCAGAAAATCCCATATAGACTAGTCGGAATTAGAACTAGAAGACGGAGCAGGAATAGAGGGATCAAGTTGGTGCATGCCCTAATTTAATCGCCGAAGATATTTTCGCATGTACTTGAATTGAGAATCATGAGCAACAGACATGTTTTCTATCTTTTCATTCAAATTTTCAACTTTACCCTCCAATGCACTCAGACGTGCATCAAAATCAGATGATACAAAATCTGAATCATTTGTTAAATCAGAATCCAGTTCCTCAAAGATATCATCCATATTAATGTCATCCCCCGCGTCTTCATGACTAGCACCACCACCATTACCACCTTGTTCAGGAAGTAATTCCAGCTTCATCTTATTGAGATTAGAGTTGTTGAAAATCAGATGATGGATAGGTGCCTCATTAACTGGCATATCGACCAACATATGTGTAGCTAATACAGTCATTAAATAACCAAAAGGGATGTCACTATGACCAGGATGAAGTCTAAACTGAAGAAGGAAATGATAGATTAAGGAAGGTAGACAAATCTGAGTACCACTGGAAATAGCATGAATAATGTGTACCATAAATGAGGTCAAGTCAGTTTTATTACCTGACCGAGGATACAGATTAGACACAAAGATTCTGTGGAGTACTCTATATTTGGGTAACAAATACCTTGTGGGAAGCGCATCCCCTTTTTTAGTCCAGTGAACATTCATGTTGCACAAGTCTCTAGTGAGCATACGTTTTTCAGATACAGAGGGTTTATCAGTTAAATTATAAATAGGAATACCCTCATCATTCACTGGAATATCCATAAGGGCTGAAATTAAATGACAATCAATTTCAAATGGCCCTTCACTAGTAGATATTTTAAAAGTTAAATTATCCAGTGAGAAGTCACTAATACATGTAAACATGGATTGAGCAATGGACCGGTATGCAGGCCCACCCCAATGCAATAAGTTAATCTAACCTACAGCTTCAAGCAAAGGAAGGATATCAAAAGGTGCAATATGGTTAATATCAACAGGATGTTCAACAATAACATTACGAGCTCTAAGGTCTATAACATAAGAAGAATCATTAGTAGGCTCAAGAAGATGACATTTGGTTAATCTGGAAGAAGAAGAAGGACCACGGGAAGTAGATTTTCTTCCTCTAGAAGCCATATGCAACAACAATAACACGGAAATAAAGAGTTGCAAATGATTGAGAAATGGGTTTACTACAATCAGATTTTTTAAAATCCAAACCCCAAATCTCAATGAAATCCTAAATAGAAAGCTTCAAGTTAGAAAAGAGAGCAATCTAGACACTGATTTGCAAGAAAAATGTAAATGGAACACTAACCTTGAAGAACAAGAATGGTGGGTTCGACAAGTCGACGCTCGGCTCCTTAGAGAGAAAAGATGAAATGAGGAAGAAAGCAAAAATTCCCAAATTTAAGTGATTTTCGAGATCTACGACTGGTCGTAGGTATCTACGACGGGTCGTAGGTCGACTAGTCGAGTATACTCACGACAGGTCGAAGGAAGTCCAGAAATACATATTTCTTGCAAATTTTAAAGAAAATGAAATTAATCCTAGCAAATATATACATTATGATACACGTAGGCATAAATAATCATTTTGAAATACACATGCCAAGATCAAATTTCATCTTATTAAACCTAATTTTATCAAGAGGTTTTGTGAAAATATCAGCTCTTTGATCTTCAGTAGGAATATATTCCAGAGATATAACTTTTTCTTCTACCAATTCCCTAATATAATGAAATCTAATGTCAACGTGCTTAGTACGAGAATGCTGAATATGATTTTTTGAAATATTTATTGCACTGGAATTATCACAATGCAATAACATAGAATCCTGTTTAATTCCATAATCACTTAGCATTCGTTGCATCCAAACAAGTTGTGTACATGCATTACCAGCTGCGATATACTCGGCTTCAGTTGTTGGAAGTGATATAGAATTTTGTTTCTTACTAAACCAGGAAACTAAACAATTTCCAATATAAAAGCAACCACCACTGGTTGATTTTCTATCATCTAGATTACCAGCCTAATCAGCATCTGAGTACCCAACAAGTTGGACACTAGTCTCATGAGGATACCAGAGACCAAGATTTATAGTACCTGCAACATATCTAATAATCCGCTTAACAGCAATCAAGTGAGATTCTTTTGGATCAGATTGAAATTTTACGCAAATACCAACAATTAAAGAAATATCAGGTCTACTAGCAGTTAAATGTAACAAACTACCAATCATACTTCGATAAAGTTTTGAATCAATATTTTTACCATTAGAGTCTTTTGAGAGTTTCAGGGTAGTACTCATAGGAGTATCGAAATTCTTGCCATTCTCAAATCCAAATCTCTTAATTAGATTCAAGGCATACTTAGATTGAGAGATGAATATTCCTTCAGGTTGCTGCTTAACTTACAAACCAAGGAAATAAGTTAATTCCCCAACCATGCTCATTTCAAACCTGTGATTTCATCAAGTCTGCAAACTCAATAGTCAAGTTAGTACAAGTTGATCCATAGATGATACATTAACATAAATTTGTACTATTAAAATATGATCATTATGTTTTTTAACAAATAGAGTTTTATCAACAGATCCCATTTGAAAATTGTGACTTAAAAGAAATTTTGTTAGTTTCTCATACCATGCCCTAGGAGCTTGTTTTAATCCATAAAGTACCTTTTTAAGCCGATACACATGATCGATTTTTGGGATCTTCAAAACCCATCTACATTGCTCAACATATACTTCTTCATGTAAATCGCCATTTAAAAAAGCACTTTTCACATCCATTTGATATATTTTTATCTTTCTAAAACATGCAATGGATATAAATAGTCTGATAGATTCAAGACTTGCTACTGGTGCAAAAGTTTCATCAAAATCAATTCCTTCTATTTGAGTATAACCTTGTACCACTAGTCTAGCCTTGTTTCTAATTATATTTCCACTTTCGTCCGACTTATTTTTGAAAATCCATTTTGTTCTAATGATGTGTTTGTCTTTAGGTCTTGGTACGAGATACCAAACATCATTTCTTACAAATTGATTAAGTTCTTCTTGCATTACAACAATCCAGTTCTCATCAGCAAGAGCTTCTTTTACGTTGGATGGTTCTATTTGGGATGTAAAACATACATAATTACATAAATCCTCAAGTTGTCTACTAGTGCGAACACCAGTAAGAGGGTTTCAAGAATTTGAGTGGTTGGATGATCTTTAACAAATCCTCAATTCAGATTCATCGATTTGATGAAGTATCGGGTTTATCAATGATTAGAACTTCATCATTATCTCGAATTAGAGATTGGCTTATTTAAGTGATCATCAATGACAACATTGATGAATTCATGAATCACACCAGTCCTTTTGTTCAGAACCCTATAAGCACGACTGTTTAAGGAATATCCTAGAAAAATCCCTTCATCACTCTTTGTATCGAATTTTTTCAAATTTTCACGATCACGTAAAATATAGCATTTGCTGCCAAAAACTCAAAGTATTTGACAGTAAGCTTTTTGTTGAACCATAATTCGTAAGCCGTTTTATTATTATCTTTGCTAGTATAAACTCGGTTAATAATATAGCAAGCTGTATTTACAAATTTTCAAATTTCAAAGATTTTTAGAGAGCTTCATGCTATTCAACATGATATTAGCCATTTCTTGAAGCACCCTATTCTTTCTTTCCACAATTCCATTTTATTGTAGAGTTTTGGGAGCTGAGAATTCATGTAATATTCCTTGGTCGGTACAGAACTTCTCAAAATTGCTATTCTCAAATTCAGATCCATGATCACTACGAATCTTACTGATTTGAGAAGATTTTTCAGTTTGAATCCTTTTGAGAATTTTTCTTACTTCTTCAAGGGTTTCAGATTTATCCCTTAAGAAGACTACCCAAGTGTATCTGGTAAAGTCATCAACTATTACCAGAATATATTTTTTACCACCACGACTTTCCGTTCTAGTAGGTCCAATTAGATCCATGTGAAGAAGTTCGAGTGGGTTTGATGTGGTATTTGAATTCACCTTTTTGTGTGAGTTCCTTGTTTGTTTGCCTATCTGGCATTAACCACATATTTTATCTAATTTTTGAAGTTTGGGTAAACCTCTTATAAGTTCTTGATTGCTCAATCTATATAAATTTCGATAATGAACATGTCCAAGACGTTTGTGCCATAAATCAGTCTAGTCTGTATGAACCATGTAACATGTTTGATTAGATGAGCTGGATTCGCTAATAATATAGCAATTTTCAGACGTTCTACATCCAGTTAATATTACAGAACCCTTATTATTTAGTATCTCACAGCTTTGATTAGAGAACCGAACACTATGGTTATTATCACATATCTGAGATATGCTAAGTAAGTTATGTTTTAGGCCTTCAACATATAAAACATCTTTAAATACAGGAAGATTAAAAAGTTGAACCGTACCTTGGCCTATAATCTTGCAGTTGCTACCATCACCAAATGTGACTGAACCATTAGTCATATCTTTTAGATTCGTGAATAAAGATTTGTCACCTGTCATATGCCTAGAGCATCCACTGTCTAGGTACCACTTTGAATGACTTGTTGCTTTGAAAGCAATGTGAGCAACCAAGCAGGTGACTTTTGGAACCCATTTCATAACTGTTTTGGGTTTAGGAACATAGTTGGTCTTCTTTTGTTTATAGTTATAAGAATAACCTGCAGAGTTAGATTTTAGGAGCTCCTTGAGTAAATCTACTATCTTTTCAGCTAGTGGATTTCGTTTCTGATTAAAGTTGACATGGCTTGGTTCCAGTTTTTTGAAGAGTTTTTGATTTTTAGAAAACCTTGATAAGTATTTTTCCCTTTTGAGTTTGAGGACTCTCCTTTCACAAACATAGGAGGAGTATACTTTTGTTTAGGAGATAAATTTTTATCATAGCCCAGCTCGGATATCGCCACATTTTCTTGATCCGGATAAGAGTTTTTCTAACTTTGGATCACCTTGGTCATATTTCCATGTGTCCTTTTGACTCAGAAGAGAAGATACTTCCTTTTTGAGATTTTCAATCTCAGATTTCAAATCAACAATTAAAGAATTTTTGAATTCCAAATCACATTTTGATTTTTTAAAACAATCTGAAATTTGTGATTTTTCTAAGACAAGTGATTCAAAACATTCTTTGAGTTTAGAAAACTTTTCTTTTTGAAGTTTAAGTTTGACAGCAATTTTACAACTTTCTTTGTTTAGGGCATTATAAGCATCTTGAAGATTATCTTCATTTTCATATTCACTACTCAGATTTTCTTCACTTGTTGAGTCATTATCTGAAAATGTGAATTTGGCTAGAGTCATAAGTGCTTTAACTTCATTCCTGACTTTCGGTTTAGATCTTCGATTCGGAAGAAGTTTTAATCGATGATTCATCCCACGTAGCTAACATACTCTTCTTCTTGGGTTTGTCCTTTTTGGGACATCTATTTGCCAAATGCCCATATTCTTGACAGTTGTAACATTGACTATCTTTCAAAGATTTTCGAGATTTGGATCTAAACTTCTTTTTATCATTTGATTTTTGGAAATCAACCCTTTTCTTGCTTTTAAAAATCTTGTAAAATTTCTTAGCCAAAAGAGCCATATCATCATCTGAATCAGAATTTTCTTCTGAATTACATTTAGAGGATTTTAGAGTAATCGATTTACCTTTAGGAGCTTTAAAGTTTAACTCGTAGGTTTGTAAAGAACCAACTAATTCCTCTACTCTCATATTATCCATATCACGAAGTTCCTAGATCGCGGTTACTTTAGAATTGAACCGTTCAGGAAGTGATCGTAATATCTTTGCACACACTTTACTTTCTGGGATTTTATCGCCAAGACCCCACATTGAGTTTACAATGTCATTTAGTCTAGTGTAAAATTACATAAACATTTCATTTTCCTCCATATGAATTTCTTTAAATTTGGTTGTAAGGAGTTGGACTTTAGACTTTTTGACAATTGATGTACCCTCGTGTGTCATTTCTAGTATATCCCAGGCTTGTTTCGCAGTATCACAGGATATGATTCTTTTGAACTCATCCGGTGATAGTGTGCAAGTGATTGCATTTAGTGCTTTAGCATTGGCACTATACTCACTTTTCTGAAGAGTGGTCCATAAATAATAAGTAGGTACAGACATAGTTTTTGAACAGTCGGATTCAGTTACTTCCATGGTAGGAGTTTTCCATTCAGTTACTGTGGCTCGCCACACACTCTCATCCATTGATTTTAGGAAGATTCTCATTCTGACTTTCCAATAGGCATAGTTGGAGCCATCAAATGGTGGAGGCCTCGTGACTGAAAGGCTATCAAAATTTGACATCTTTTTAAATTGCTTAGATCGTTAGCTCAGGAAATAAATCCAAATAAATAGCAATAAGAACGAGCTATTAGGCTCTGATACCACTTAAAAAGGCCTAGCTATATATCCTAGAGGGGGGGTGAATAGGACTATGACAAATAAATGTTATAACAGCGGAATTAAAAACAATATGATAGCCAAAATAAATCACAATGCAGGAAAGTAAAACAACCTCAAAAATCTGATCTTGAGGGATTGATACAAATGTTATTCTAAGGACAACCTTTCACCAAAAACCAGAGTTTATGGTAGGACAACCTTATTTCTAGAAAGATCTTTGTATCAAATCTCAAACCAAAGAGGAGTATAGAATTAAGCACAAATTGAAACAAAGTGTAATCACAAATGTATTGTTATAGGGACAGCCATACACCATAAAAATGGCAGGGCAACCTTGCAGGAACAACTTTAAAGAAAATTTAAATTCAAGCAGATAAAGGAATAGCAGAAAGTAAATTCTAAATTATTACAAAATTCCCACAATGCTTGAATTAAATGATTACAACATTCACCACCACACATACATCCCACAAATGAATATTAAAGATTAGAAATGTAAATCATTCAACCACAACACAAGGGATTATAGTGGTTCGCACTGTGTGTTCACCAACCTGTTAAACAACAACCACACGCAGAATGCTACTCCACTCCTAATATCCTCACACAGGGGGATATTAGCGTTCACTCACAAAATAGGTTTTCACAGAGTTCACCCAAAACCTTTACAATTGTGTCTTTGTCTCAGTGGCTTACACAAAAAAAAAAACCCCACTTCTGAGTTTTCCTGGCTCTCCTCAGATAACCAATACAACAAGATTTTTCTGGCAAATCTTGAAAGAAACCAAAACAGACAGGAATTTACAATTAAACGTAAAATACCTGATTAACTCCTTCGTTGTAGCAGCCCGGTAGAACCAAATCAGAGTAAATGATTGAATGTTCAAGTTCAATGTCCAGTACTCAATTACAATGGTTCTAGTTCTAATAGATTTTAAATTAGACCAACTAGGGCTTGTCTTAATTGATTTTGATTCCAAAGAAAGGGAATATCAATTCCTCTTATCAAATTAGATTGGAATAGCAGAAACAAAATCAATTAAATAAAGCTAAAGAAAGAGAGTATAAAATAAGCACACTTAGCTTAGATGGAGCAGAAAATTATCTCTCAGAAGTTTGACGAAGATAGGCTTGAATGCATTAATTAATTGCTTGAATTCTTCTGAGTTTCGTACTCTATTTATAGGTGAGCGGATCGCATCTTCGACTGGTCTAAGGAGCTCTTCGACTAGTCGAAGAAATAATAGATTTGAAAAAAATCGGGCGCGATAAGCTTTGACCGTTCTACGACTGGTCGAAGGCCTCCTTCGACTGGTCGTAGGTCACCTTCGACTGGTCGAAGACCTTGTAAATTATCGGACTTTGAATCGAAGATTTGACCGTCGTAGAAGCGATCGACAACGTTCCTTCGATGTCGAAGACCTCCTTCGACCGGTCAGTCAGCCTAACAATTATACGAATTTTGTAACAAACTTACGACCGATCGAGGAATTTCTTGGACTGGTCGAAGCAAAGCTAGGACTAGTCGAAGAAAGCCTAGGACAAGTCCCCGAACTGCCCAAACACAAGTATCATATACATATGACTTATATATCTAAAATGGCCTACTTCTAAGGTCAACCTGTGATCATTCAAACCCCAATCAAGAAGTAAGGACAGTGAAAACATTAGGAACAAGTGACCTTGAAGTTTAAGCCTTGAAGTCTTGATGTAGCTTAACCTTGAAAGTGTCTTGAGTTCTATACGAACTGCCTTGTACTCTTCTTGAAGTCTTGCATGCTTGAGTCTTGTCTTGAGAGCAATACTTGAAGTCAAGGTTGATCTTTGTACTTGTAATCTTTGCTTGTTGTGAGCTTTGCTTGTTTATGAATGTTGATCTTTAGAGAGAGCTTCACTTATACAAGTTATATAACAGTGATTTTGTCAGCACAAATTTGACAACCGACAGGGATATAAACTATAGCACTTATAATGAATCACACAATCAACCAGACATCAATCCCAAACATCCATGTGCTCAAGAGGGGAAACTCCATCCCTCGGGGAGATATCAACATGTCCTACACAATGGCACACCCATGACCAATCATACCTCAACCAAGTATGCATATGATGCATATGAGAGTAGAATATGAAGATGAATATGGGTGCCAATGAAGTGAATGAGAAGATGACACTTTATCTGCCCAAGAAGGGTCTAGGTACTTAACCAATCCTTCACGAGGAGTATGACTTCAAGTGGAGGCCCATTTACTTGGGGTATCCCACTAGACAAAACATACAAAAAAAATATGGGCCTAGGTAATAAAGAAGTGGGTCTAGCAAGAGACTAAGGTGGGCATTCAACCACACTTAAATTCAATGGGCCTAGAGGGGTCCAAATGGAGACTTTCAACCACCATTTCCCCAAGGCATCTAACCATAAACCATAAGCTACAAAGCCTTAGGCCTAACATCTAAACCACATGTACATAAGTCCCAAAAAGGCATAGAAGATGGGCCCAGTACAGACTCCAATCACATGGGACTAAAGAGGGAAAATCAGGCCTAAAGCCTAAGTCCCAAGGGTCATAAAATTCAAGCATTTAGATGGACTTAATAGGTAGCCCATGTACACAATTACATGGCCTAAAAACACATTTAAGTTAGGTGAAATGGGCCACACTACATCAGCCTAATAATTAGCAATTTAAGTGGGTATTCAAGGGCCCAAATTCACCTTCTTCCTCATCCCATAAGTCCAGCAAATGGTGGAAGGTCAGCCCAACATATGGTTGGCCAAGGTGGGATATTCTAGCCCAATCTAGGCCCACTAGAAAGTCCTAAAATCTGGTATAAGTTTGGGTCCCACAAGTGATCATCAATGGGTGGCCCAATCATGCATCAATTGAGCCCAAAATTATTCTAAGAAATAGGTGAGCAATAAGTACCCAAATCCCTCAATGTGGTGGGCCCCCAATTTTAATAAAAATTCAGTCATATATTGTATACTTAATGCCCAATGGCTGGACTTTCAGTCCACTTAATATTTTGGGCCTGCTGAACCCAAAAACTAGTCAAAATAGGTGAAAATCAATCCCATAGGGGCTGGTAATGATCAAAAGGGGCCCCACCAGATGGAGGAAGGACATTTATCACTCAATACCAAGTAGGCTTACTGCTAGAATGCAGACCGAGCAGCAGCCCAAGAGTGGGCATCCCAAGGGTGGGACGGCCCAAGGCCATGGACGGCCTGACCACATACATTAAAGGTGGGCTCCACACGTCCAAGGTGGGCCCCACATGGGACGTCCACTCAGGGTGGACCCAACCTCCACGTGGGCATACCCAAAGGGGAGGACGGTGTGGATGAAAACATACACCATGGTGGGCCTGGCTAAGGACGGCCAGCCATACTGGACATCCGGTATGGTTCGCTGGTCCAGCTGGTTGGCCCCACCACCATGGTCTCTATGGCCCTTTGAAACATTACAAGGTGGGCCCCACAAACGTACACAAAAGCCCTAATGGACTGGGCCTAATAAGTTCCACAATTACAAAGAAGACAGCAAGGTAGAAACAAAAATTGTACAACATACATGTTGCTGTCCTAATTTTGGGCCCTCTAATAGAGTGGGTTCAGGCCCTCCAAAATTCCTGAAATTGAGGGCCAAGGTCCCTCATCGTGTCTACAACAAGGTGGGACCCAGAAGGATAGCCCACCATCAGAGAAAATATTTTTAAATTAAGGTTTACAACAATGCATGCAATGGGACCATGCAGAAAATCTGTTGATCACCCATGTTGGCCCACTCTTTTGGAGGCCCAAAAGGGGTCAGTTGGGGCTGAAATTTGGTAGGCTTATAGGTGGGATATACATCTTCAAGAATCATATATTGGATGGTATCAATCTCCCCACCAATGACCACAAATTAGGCCCCACGATGGTCCAAAAATCTGCCTGACAGTTCTGGACAACAACATATGTCTGATAAAAATAAATTGTAAACATTATTTAAATGGGGATTTAACTCCAGAAAATCATGGTGTTGTCCACCCAAGTGGGCCCCACAAACATCTAAGTCATCCCACCATCCAAAACATCCTTGCATGCACCCCTTTTTGGTGTATTTAGGGGCCACACATCAAAGGGATGGACTGTCCAAAAATGCCTCCCACTTGGGACGGTTTGGATCTTATTGGTCCACAATGTGGGCCACACACTCATGATTAGAGACTTATTAGCAAGAAAAGAAGAAGATCGGCCACAAGGAAGGGTCTTCCCCTCATTGAGGCCCTTCCCCTCATCACACAAGCAACACTATCCACTATTACATGATATATACAAAATCTACATGATCAAAGGCTTATTAACTTGGGATCTATAGTGAAGTTTCAATCTTAACTAAGGATTATGGGTCTGGATGACCTAAGGATCCCTGATCTAAGGAAGGAAAGCGTATGAAGGGATCCATGGATAATGGTGCCTTGCATGCACATGCATGCAATGTAGGATAGGCTACAAGCCATATCCACCATCATCACTTGATGGGTTCCACAAGCTCCATCAATAGAAGAAGAATGAAGAACATGAAGGGATGAAAGGAAATTTGAAATTTAGACATACAAGAACACCCACCTAGCAAATTAACTCCAAAGATACACCACAATGCTCTAAAAGCTCCAAGGATCAAGGATCTAAGGTTAAGATTGGTTGAAGAAGGGTGGATTAGGAAGTATTTGGGAGATGAGAGGGCTAAAAATGGATGGGAGGTGGGACGTTTGGAGGGTTGTAAGATGGAGAGGAGAGGGAGAGGTAGAGAGAAATGAGAAGAAAGAGAGAGGGAGAGAGAGTTGTAGAGAGGTCATGATGACTCTCTCTCTCCTTGGTTAGAGAAAACAATGATAGCCTATGGTGATAATAACAAAGTGGCTAGGCTAGGTAGGTCTTCTAGCAACCCTAAACTAGGGGTGACATCATCACCCACATGCACCTAGGAAAATGTGTGGGGTGGGGTCCACCACACATCAAAGGCTCAAATCGAACGTTGCCCATAACTCATGATGTACACGTCGAATTTATGCACAAGACACGGTGTTAGAACCACGACGCCGATACAGACAAGATGGCATAGGTTTCAGGTCGATCCGAGTCCAGTAAATGTGACCAAACTTAAGGATGACTGTAAACGCTACCTGAAGGTTGCGGGACACCGGGATTCGACAAGTAGGACCGCGGGACCTAAATAAACGGCGTGCACACTTGGGTTAGGGTCTTACATCAAATATATTAACCAAATTAATATCATCATCATTTTGATTAAGACTGAGTGTGATCTATTGATCATTTATCACAACATTTATAGATTCTTGTATAACCCCAGTTATTTTGTTAAGAACACAATATGCCCAACTATTTAGAGCATAACCTAGAAATATTTCCTCATCGCTTTTCGCTTCAAATTTTTTTAAGTTTTCATAGTCACATAAAATAAAGCATTTGCTTCCAAAAGTTTGAAAATAATTGACAGTGGGCTTTTTGTTAAACCATATTTCATAAGCTATTTTGTTTTTAGCTTTAATAACATAAACACGATTGATTATGTAACATGCTGTATTAACAGCTTCACCCCACAAATATGTAGGCAAATTCATGCTAGCATTAACTAACCATTTCTTGCAAAATTATATTTTTTCTTTCAACAACCCCATTTTTTTGAGGTGTTTTTGGAATAGAAAATTCATGCAATATACCATGATCATTACAATATTTATAAAAATTGCTATTTTCCAATTCATTCCATGATCACTTCTAATTCTAACCACAGATAACTCTTTTTCAGTCTGGATACGTTTTATAAGTTTTCTAACTTCGTTAAGATTATTTGATTTTTCTCTAAGAAAGGATACCCAAGAATATATAGTGTAGTCATTAACTACCACCAGAAAATATTTCTACAAAATGACCTTCCTCACGCAATGCTTCTCTCTTTTCACGCAACTTTTTCCCAATACTTCCTGTCTCTGCGCAACAATCCCTGCACAACACTTTTCTCTCCGTGCCAAAATTTCACGCAATGAGCTTCCTTTGCACGCAACATAATTTTTCTAAGTCCTGATATTTTGCTAAGTCTTTCGAAATTATTCTAAGTCTTGGGACTTTTTCTCACTTCTTGAAACTTTGTCTAAGTTTTAAAACTTTGTCAGTCTTAAGTCCGATATGGCTCATACCAAAAGGACTTACCGCTTGATAGTAGAACCCACGTCTCATCCTTCCCATCCTGAATTGCCAAATCCACCATCCCCTTCACAAGCACCTATACCTTCGCCACCATCCCCTGCTCATCAGGATCAGTCGAAGAAGAAAAGGATCAAAGTCACCAGTAAGCATCCGACTTACTTTAAAGAACCCGTCCTCCCAACCTTTGACTTTACTAACTGTATTAATGCACTATCTACTCTAATCCGCAATGTGATCATAATAAGAGATGTGGAGAGACCGCCTCGCCATGGTCATGATGTTGACTGGGAAGAGTGGTTAAAATTGGCAGCTAATCTTCGCACAGAAAGCTAGAGACCGCCTGCAAGAGAAGATACTCCACCCCCTTCTCTGTCAAAGAAGAAGCAACGAAGGAGCAAAGATCAAGAGTTCCAAGAGAATATAAGGGAACATAATAAGAAGAAGCTCCAAAACAGACAAGCAAGACATCATGAAGTTCCAAAGCCCTTTTAGAGAACAAATAGTCATTATCCCTTTAAACCTTCACCATTGTTAGTCTATCCTTCGCAATGAACAACTGATCAAATGAGTCAAGACAGACTTATGTTTATTGCAAACTGGATACAGAAAGAACCGTAGATCTTGGAAGGCACTCTGTCTGCCAGAGGATCGAAACAGAGGATAGGTGTTGTCCATCCGATGAGATTTCTTGTCCCTTCTTATGATCCTCATGTTCTATTGCCAACTTACTTCTATGAGATACTCCAATAGCTATTTCGGGATTGTAATTCTTTATGGGATAACGGAGAATTCAGAACTCATGGTTTTCTATCTTCTCACTCTCACTATTCTTAACTTGAGTCACTACCTCTCCAAGAGCCTTATATATGGAGCAAAGGACGAGTGAAGCTAGTGAATATTTGTGGCCTTCTGCTATAGCCCTGACAGCCATGAACAGCATGGGTCATATTGCATCATCCCACTTCGAACTCGAAAGGACAACTAAACTGAGCCAATAGGCCAAAAAGGCCGTAAGTTCACCATGAGCCCTATACTCTAGACGACCTCTCATCTTTTGGCGGAGGCTTGTCAGGTCCTTGGATTGGCAACCCTGGAAGCTGTAAATACATGACGGATATGATGAGAATACAGAGGATATGTTATGAATATAAGATGAAAAGATGGTGAAATGAAGTTTAAATGAAACTTACCAAAGGCCCCTGGAAAAATGAGCAAGCCATTGGAGGGAAGATATTTTATGAATATCTAGAAACTTGGATGTTTCTCTGAATAATTCATTAGTGGTGTCTGAAATAGAAGCTTCTCAAACAGAGGAGGAGAAATATGAGAATTCTTCATTGGTTGGCACGAATGCGTCAAAGAATCGCGCTGTTAATAGAAGGCTGGCCATCCTGTGAAGGTCCCATAGAGTGATGCTAACTTCGCCAATTGGGAGATTGAAGGAATTGGTGATCGGACACCAATAATTCAAGAAACCTTTCAACACCATAATATCTTTACAAAAGTATTTTGATGTGACCTTTATGGTGTTGTATAAGCCAATATCTATCAGAGTCGAGGCATGATCTGTCAAGATTGCTTGTACCCATTCAGAAAAGTGAAAGCGAGAAGACATAAAACCACGAGTTCTGAATTCTTCATTGTCCCATAAAGAATTACATTCCTAGAATTGCTGTTGGAGTGTCTCATAAAAGTAAGTCGGGAATAGAACATGAAGATAATAAGAAGGGATAAGAAATCTCATTGTATGGACATCGCCTATCCTCTGTTTCAATCCTCTGGTAAACAGAGTGCATTCCAAGATCTGCGGTTCTTTCTGCATCTAGTTTGTAGTAAACATAAGTCTTTCATTACTCATTTGATCAGTTGGTTCATTGCGAAGGATAGACTGATGATAGTGAAGGCTTAGAGGGATAATGACCATCTGTTCTCTGAAAGGGCTTTGAACTTCATGATGCCTTTCTTGTCTCGTATTCTGTCCCAAGAGTTTTGGAGCTTCTTCTTGAAAGTGCACCTGCTTGTGCCCTGGTTTGTCAAGATACGTGTGTGGTGAGTCAGACTGGCTGCAGAACTTGATAGGAAGATTATTTCAAGCGTCTGCCTCAACCGGATGTGTGGAAGGTCGTAATAGGTAAATCATAGCCTCACATCCCATGTCCCAAAACACCAGGTGATTAAAACCCTTAAAACAAGATAGACATATTAGGGTTTTTGTGGTGAGAAAACTTTTTTAAAATAGGAAAATCTCTAAGTTTTTCTCGCCCTGTCGATTCTATCGAAGTACCCTCGATATGATCGACCTGCACTGTCGATGTCCTCGATACCTTAACGATATATCGATAAGAGGACCAAAAGTGTCCAACAACTAAATACTCATATGGACGGATTTATCGATGTATCGATACACCTATTGATATCATCGATATAAACACAAATATGTCCAGCAACTTTATAATATATCTGGACGAATTATCGATGTATCAATACTCATATCGATATCATTGATATTCAAATCTCGAGCCCATCGAGAGTGGCTCGATAAGATCGACAGGCAGATTTTCGGCACCCCTGTTTTTTTAATGAAAATCTCAAACTCCTTCGATATATCGATGACCGTCCGATATGATCTAAAATCAAATATCGATAAGATCGGATGTCCATCGATGATATCGACAGTGGGCGCGCATTTCTTACAGCATTTATTTCAGGTTGGTCTTAACTATGATCGGGGGCCCTTCGATTTAATCGATATTCAAATATCGATGATATCGACACCAGATCGATTGCATCAAACTATGTCATAATCTGTCCAGCAAGTTCAAAGATAAATCAGCTAGATTTATCGATGCCTCGACTCTGATTTCGATGTCATCGACATTCAAATTCCGATGACCTCGACGGTTTCCCCGATCATTCTTGAAAACCTGAAATATCTCAAAGTCAAGTCTCTCTCATTTTTTCAAGTGTCGATAGATCGAACCTGTCATCGATGGAATCAGAGTTCGAAATCCGATGACATCGATAATAGTTTCAATTCATCGACTAATTGGCAAAGAGTTTCAAAAGCGTATGACATCGATTCGAGTCATCGAGCGGTCCATCGATGCTATCTAGAGTATACGCTCGATGATATCAAACCTGCTCGATGATATCGAACTCTGTCATAAATGTGACTGTTTTATATCCGTTGGAACTTTTTGCCTATTTATAGAGGACTTGTCTTTAGTTGCGGTCAGAGAAAGAAGAGAGAGCTTTTGAGTGTTTCAACTTATATCCTATACCTAAAGCCCTTTCTCTCAAGGGAGTTCATCATCCAATCCACCCTCACCATTGATATTCAATAGAGTGGATTGGGGAATGAACTTCCGTGTTCAAGGATCGTCCAGCTACTACCTTAATGACAAATCATTATGCTGGGATGCCTTGAATGCATAAGAGAGGATCTATTTTATCTTTCTTATAGGAAAATCTTTAGAGAGTAGGATTCCATCTCACCCTTGACCCAACCCGAAGCCAAGCATTGGTATATCATCTTACGTTGCGGATCAAGGGAGCAGAAGACTCTTCGTCAACAAGGAGGAGATCTTTGGCGTTGTGCTTAACGGGACTCATCAACTTATCTGTAAGTATCTAAAGTCTAAGAGGACACTTGTGATCATTCCTTTCTAGGTCTTAGTCTTAAGTGATTCTCACCCTTTGAAGCCCTCATAGGAGGCCTTCGGTGGGAGTGTACGTTGTGGGTGCATAGTGTGGACCCTTGCTCTTGTGTAGGGCATAAACCGTTAGGTCCTTGTGTAGGTCCTTGACCTGTGTAGTCTAAAATCCGGGTGCATTTTGTGGACCCTTACTCTATAGAGAGCATAAACATCTGGTTAGGAGTGAACCAGTAAAACTCTGGGTTTGAGGTGAACCGCGTAAAATCTCTGTAAAGGTTGAAGGTGAACCTGATTTAAAACCTTAGATTTGAGGTGAACCCTGGGAAACCTTCTTAGTGAAATCTAGTACACTCAAGGGTTGAGTGCGACAGCCGGGAGTGGAGTAGACAAGTAGTCGAACCACTATAAAAATGACTGTGTTTGTGATGGCTTTTCTATATGTGTAATTCATGACAATGCATTCATATTTATATATCTGAACACATCTTACACACACACACACAGTCACATCCAACATAGACTAAGTTGCATATTGTTATATCTTGATTAGTTTTGATTGGATCCTCTACAAAGCTTGGAAGCCAGTAGATTTAATTTGAGTAATCCTGAAAATTGCATACATAATAGGATTAGAGTGATAGGATTTTTAAATAACTCATAAATCTTTAAAAAGTCCTATTCACCCCCCTCTAGGACATATTGACATATTCCAACTTCTACTCAAGCGGTCTTCACCGTTATTTCAATTGGTATCAGAGCGGGTCTCTCTTTAAGGGCTTCACCGCCTAGAGAGCGATCTTTACTGAAGAAGGAATCATGGTCAAAAGAGTTCAAGAGGAGGTGACAGACCAGAACTATTGCCTTGTGATTCACACTGCTCTGAAAGTCGGTAATAGTTCGAAGTGGTATCTTGATAGTGGATGCTCCAGACATATGACTGGTGATCTAACTCACTTTTGTGAATACTCAAACTTTGATGGAGGATCTGTCACATTTGGTGATGGTAGCTCAACCAAAATTGTTGGACAAGGAACAATAGCCATACCAGGCCTTCCTAAAATTAAACATGCTCTTCGTGTAGAAGGTCTAAAACATAATCTCCTAAGTATCTCTCAAATCTGTGATAAAGAACATCTTGTTACTTTCTCAAAAGATGTGTGTAGAATTCTAGATCATACAGGGAAATCTCTCATAAAAGGTTTATGGACTAACGATAATTGTTATGTCATTGAGAGTACAAGTGAGAATGGGGTAGCCGTAAAATGTAATATGGCTGTAAAGAGTGAATCCGAATTGTGGCACTAAAGGCTGGGACATGTCCACTATCGAAATTTGGCAAAACTCAGTTCTAAGAATTTGGTTAGGGGACTTCCCAAGATTAGAAAAGAAGAAAAAGTTGTCTATGGAGAATGTCTAAAAGGAAAACAGATAAAGGTTAGACACAAGAAGACAACCTCCATAGCAACTACAAAACCTTTGGATCTGCTACATATGGATCTAGTTGGGCCAACTAAAGTGGAAAGCCATGGTAAGAAAAGATACTTCCTGGTTGTAGTAGATGACTACACCAGATTTATTTGGGTCACATTTCTTCGAGAAAAATTAGATGCATTTGAGGAATTTGTGATCCTGGCGAAGCGACTCCAAAATGAAAAAGGATACGGGATAAATCGCATCAGAAGTGATCATGGTGGGGAATTTAAAAAATACTGCAATGAGAAAGGAATTCATCATGAATTCTCTGCTCCAAAAACCCCACAGCAAAATGGAGTCGTTGAAAGGAAAAATCGTGTATTATAGGAAATGGGGTCAGTTATGTTAAATGAAAAGGATATGGTGAAAAGTTTTTGGGCTGAAGCTGTCAATACTGCTTGTTACATCATAAATAGAGTATACCTTAGAGTAAGTCTGAACAAAACTCCATACGAACTATGGTATGGGAAACGGCCTAGTGTGAAGTATTTTCGAGTCTTTGGTAGCAAATGTTATATCTTAAGAGATAGAGATCACCTAGGGAAATTTGAGTCTAAAAGTGATGAAGGAATCTTCTTAGGATATGCCATGAATAGTCATGCGTATAGAGTATACAATCTAAGAACTCTCACTATTCAAGAATCAGTCAATGTGGTAATCGATGATCAACTTCATGAAGAAGATGCACCTGTGAATGAATTAGAAGATGATCTAGATTCATGCATACTGGAAAAACTTGAAAGAACAACTTTATCACCCAGAGATCCTCAACCATCATCTAACATTCCCATTACAAAGGATCACCCTCAGCAAATTATTGGAGACCTTAATGGTGGTGTAAAAACTCGACGACAGATAAAAAATATCTATAGTCATTTTTGGTTTACCTCAAAGATTGAGCCCAAGAACATTGTTGAAGCTCTTCAACATGAACACTGGATAAATGCTATGCAAGAAGAACTTCAACAATTTTAAAGAAATGAGGTATGGAAATTGGTTCCCAGACCACTCGATACAAATGTCATTGGAACCAAATGGGTCTTCAAGAATAAATCTGATGAATCAGGAAATGTAATTAGAAACAAAGCAAGGCTTGTAGCTCAAGGATACTCACAGCTAGAAGGCATTGATTTTGATGAAACATTTACTCCTGTAGCACGCCTTGAGTCTATCAGAATTCTTTTGTCCATTGCATGTGCATTAAAATTTAAACTATTTCAAATGGATGTTAAGAGTGCTTTTTTGAATGGGGATCTGACTGAAGAAGTCTATGTGGAACAACCCAAGGGATTTTTAGATCCTAAGTATCCTCAATACGTATATCGTCTAAATAAAGCCCTCTATGGTCTTAAACAGGCACCACGAGCTTGGTATGAATGATTGACAAAATTTCTTTTGGACCATAAATTCTGTAGAGGGAGTGTTGATAAAACCTTGTTTACCCAAAGAACAAAAGACTCACTGCTCATTGCACAAATTTATGTGGATGATATAGTATTTGGTTCAACATGTGAAGATATTGCATATAAGTTTACCGATCTCATGAAATCAGAATTTGAAATGAGTATGGTTGGTGAACTAAACTTCTTTCTAGGTTTACAAGTCAAACAACTACATGATGAAATCTTTATCTGTCAAATCAAGTATGCGAACGATTTGGTAAAAAGGTTTGGTCTTGAATCTGGTCGTTCCTATCACACTCTCATGAGCACCACACTCAAACTCTCTAAAGATACAAATGGCGAGAGCGTAAATCAACACCTTTACCAGAATATGATAGGTAGTCTACTATATCTCAGAGCTAGTCGTCCCGACATATCTTTTAGTGTTAGGGTATGTGCTCGATATCAAGCAGATCCTAAGGAATCTCATTTAACGGCTGTTAAGAGAATTATCAAATATATAGCAGGAACTTCCTCCTATGGACTATGGTATCCATTTGAAACATCTACCATCATCATGGGTACTACGATGCCGATCAAGGCGAGAAATTTGACGATCGAAAATCAACAAGCGGAGGATGTTTCTATGTTGGAAACTGTCTGGACTCCTGGCAGAGCAAGAAATAAAATTCAATATCATTATCCATTGCCGAGCCTGAATACATTGTTGCTGGAAGTTGTTGTGCACAACTCCTTTAGATGAAGTAGATGTTGTTAGACTACGGGATTGAACAACCCACGATGAGTCTTTTCTGTGATAACACAAGCGCAATCAATATTTCAAAGAATCTTGTTCAACATTCTCGAACTGAGCACATTGATATCCGTCATCATTTTATTCGAGAACTTGTTGAAAACAAGATTATTACATTGGATTCACTACGCCAAAACAGCGAAAAAAGGACGGTCCAAAACCGTCTCAAATGACCAAAAAGGACGGTCATGGACCGTCGCATAGGCCGTCAAATTTTGACGTGTCTTATTTTTTAATGGATGGTTGAAAACCATCATTCTTATTGACGAAAAAAAGACGGTCATGGACCGTCCTTAAAATGGACTGTCATTGACCGTCTCTTATGATCCTAAAAAGGACGGCCATAGACCGTCCTTTAAAAGGACCGTTATGGACCGTCCTTAAAAAGGACTGCCATCGATCGTCTCTTATAAACCTTCAAAGGACGGCCATGGACCGTCCATTAAACGGACGGTCATAGACCGTCCTTAAAAAGGACTGTCATAGACTCTCTTATGAGCCTTCAAAGGACGGTTATGGACCATCCTTTAAAAGGACTGCTATGGGCCGTCTCTTATAACCCTTGAAGGACATTTTCAAATTTGACCTGTTACAGTATTCTTCCTGATATACACCTGTTATACAAACTACGTAAATCCAAACTGTTTCATCACATTCACATTCACCTGTTTCATCCAAACAGGACTGATATACACCTGTTTCATTCACGTTCACCTATTTCATCTAAACAGGACTGATATACACCTGTTTCATTCACGTTCACCTGTTTCATCCAAAAATGACTAATATACACCTGTTTCATTCACATACATAAATTCAACTGTTTCATCACATTCACATTCACTTGTTTCATCTAAACAGGACTGATATACACCTGTTTCATTCACATACACCTGTTTCATCCAAACAGGACTGATATACACCTGTTTCATCCAAACAGGACAGACATACACCTATTTCATCCAAACAGGACCGATATACACCTGTTTCATCCAAACAGGACTGATATACACCTGTTTCATTCACATACGTAAATCCAAACTGTTTCATCACATTCGCATTCACCTGTTTCATTCAAACAAGACTGATATACACCTGTTTCATTCACATTCACCTGTTTCATCCAAACAGGACTGATATACACCTGTTTCATCCAAACAAGACTGACATACACCTGTTTCATCCAAACAGGACTGATATACACCTGTTTCATCACATTCACATTCACATTCACATCCATCTAAACCCAAACTACGTAAATCCATCCAAACATAAACTAAATCCATCCAAACACAAACAATCTTATCCACAATACATTATTCATCCACGCATAATACATATAAAGTTTAACTTCATAAGTAAAAAAAAGGAAAAAAATCAGCAATAATTTTCTTTTTTTGTCTTTCATCTAATAAAAGAATATTCAACCAACAAAACATTATAATTCAGAATCATGAAAAATTGCAGAAACTTCATCCAAAAAAGTGGGCACTTTTTTAAAATAAAACTAATCATTAAAATAAACCTAATATGAGCAAATAATGCAAAAAAAGTGTTTCAATTAATAGAAACAACAACAAAAATAAAAGCTTTGTAAAAAGGGGCATGTGTTAAAAGGGATACATTCTTGTTTGTTGCCTTATGATTGGGCTACATTATTACAACAATCGGGTTCGGGTTCGGTATCGGATTTAGGTTTGGGTTTTCAAGTTTAGGTTTAGGATTAGGTGTAGGTCTAAGTTTAAGGATTTGAGAATACATTCAGGTTTTAGGTTTAGCTTTTAGGCTATAGGTTTAGGTTTTAAGTTTAGGTTAAGGTTTAGGTTTAGGGAATTGAGAATAGGTTAAGGTTTAGGTTTAGGAAATTGGGTTCGGGTTCGGGATCGAGTTTAGGTTAGGGAGTTGAGATTACGATTAGGTGTAGGTTTAGGTTTAGGGATTTGAGAATACATTTAGGTTTTAGGTTTATTTTTAGGTTTTAGGTATTGGTTAAGGTTTAGGTTTTAGGTTTAGGTTAAGGTTAGGTTATAGGTTATACGTTTAGGTTTTAGGACATAGGTTTTGGTTTTAAGGTTATAGGTTTAGGTTAAGGTTAAGGTTTTAAGGTCTTATAAGCTATAGGTTTAGGGAATTGAGAATATGTTAAGGTTTAAGTTTAGGAAATCGGGTTCGGGTTCGGGTTTAGGTTTGGGTTTTCAAGTTTAGGTTCGAGTTTAGGTTAGGGAGTCGAGATTAGGATTAGGTGTAGGTTTAGGTTTAGGGATTTGAAAATAGGTTAAGGTTCGAGTTTAGGAATTCGGGTTCGGGTTGGGATTGGGTTTAGGTTTGGGTTTTCAAGTTTAGGTTTAGGTTTAGGTTAGGGAGTTTAGATTAGGATTAGGTGTAGGTTTAAGTTTAAGGATTTGAGAATAGGTTAAGGTTTAGGTTTAGGAAATCGGGTTCGAGTTCGGGATCGGGTTTTAGGTTTGGGTTTTCAAGTTTAGGTTTAGGTTTAGGTTAGGGAGTTGAGATTAGGATTAGGTGTAGGTTTAGGTTTAGAGATTTGAGAATACATTTAGGTTTTAGGTCATAAGTTTTGATTTAGGTTAAGGTTATAGGTTTAGGTTTAGGTTTAGGTTATAAGCTATAGGTTTAGGTTTAGGAAATCGGGATCGGGTTTAGGTTTAGGTTAGGGAGTTGAGATTAGGATTAGGTGTAGGTTTAGGTTTAGGGATTTGAGAATACATTTAGGTTTTAGGTCATAGGATTTGGTTTAGGTTAAGGTTTAGGTTTAGGTTATAAGCTATAGGTTTAGGGAATTGAGAATAGGTTAAGGTTTAGGTTTAGGAAATCGGGTTCGGGTTCGGGATCGGAGTTTAGGTTTGGGTTTTCAAGTTTAGGTTTAGGTTAGGGAGTTGAGATTAGGATTAGGTGTAGGTTTAGGTTTAGGGATTTAAGAATACATTTAGGTTTTAGCTTTAGGTTTTAGGCTTAGGTTTAGGTTATAGTTATAAGTGTTGGTTATAGGTTTAGGTTTAGGTTTAGGTTAAGGTTTAGAAATTGAGAATAGGTTAAGGTTTAGGTTTAGGAAATTGGGTTCGAGTTCGGGTTCAGAATCGGGTTTAGGTATGGGTTTTCAAATTTAGGTTTAGGTTTACGTTAGGGAATTGAGATTAGGATTAGGTGTAGGTTTAGGTTTAGAGATTTAAGAATACATTTAGGTTTTAGGTCATAGGTTTTAGTTTAGGTTAAGGTTATAGGTTTAGGTTTAGGTTAAGGTTTAGGTTTAGGTTATAAGCTATAGGTTTAAGGAATTGAGAATAGGTTAAGGTATAGGTTTAGGAAATCGGGTTCGGGTTCGGGATCGCGTTTATGTTTGAGTTTTCAAGTTTAGGTTTAGGTTTAGGTTAGGGAGTTGAGATTAGAATTAGGTGTAGGTTTAGGTTTAGGGATTTGAGAATACATTTAGGTATTAGGTCATAGGATTTGGTTTAGGTTAAGGTTATAGGTTTAGGTTAAGGTTTAGGTTTAGGTTTAGGTTATAAACTATAGGTTTAGGGAATTGAGAACAAGTTAAGGTATAGGTTTAGGAAATCAGGTTCAGTTTTGGGATCGGGTTTAGGTTTAGGTTTAGGTTAGGGAGTTGAGATTAGGATTAGGTGTAGGTTTAGGTTTAGAGATTTGAGAATACATTTAGGTTTTAGGTCATAGGATTTGGTTTAGGTTAAGGTTATAGGTTTAGGTTTAGATTTAGGTTAAGGTTTAGGTTTAGGTTATAAGCTATAGGTTTGGGAATTGAGAATAGGTTAAGGTTTAGGTTTAAGAAATCGGGTTAGGGTTCGGGATCGGAGTTTAGGTTTGGGTTTTCAAGTTTAGGTTTAGGTTTAGGTTAGGGAGTTGAGATTAGGATTAGGTGTAGGTTTAGGTTTAGGGATTTGAGAATACATTTAGGTTTTAGGTCATAGGTTTAGGTTTTAGGCTTAGGTTTAGGTTATAGGTTTAGGTTTAGGTTATAAGTGTAGGTTATAAGTGTAGGTTTAGGTTTACGTTAGGTTATAGGTTAAGGTTTAGGAAATTGAGAATAGGTTAGGGTTTAGGTTTAGGAAATTGGGTTCGGGTTCGGGATCGGGTTTAGGTTTAGGTTTTCAAGTTTAGGCTTAGGTTTAGGTTAGGAATTGATATTAGGATTAGGTGTAGGTTTAGGTTTAGGGATTTGAGAATACATTTAGGTTTTAGGTTTAGGTTTAGGTTATAAGTTATGGGTTATAGGTTATAGGTTTAGGTTTAGGTTTAGGTTTAGGTTAAGGTTATAAGCTATAGGTTTAGGGAATTGAGAATAGGTTAAGGTTTAGGTTTAGGAAATCGGGTTCGGGATCGGGTTTACGTTTGGGTTTTCATGTTTAGGTTTAGGTTTAGGTTAGGGAGTTGAGATTATTATTAGGTGTAGGTTTAGGTTTAGGTTTAGGGATTTGAGAATACATTTAGGTTTTAGGTCATAGGTTTAGGTTTTAGGCTTAGGTTTAGGTTTAGGTTATAAGTGTAGGTTATAGGTTTAGGTTTAGGTTTAGGTTAAGGTTTAGGAAATTGAGAATAGGTTAAGGTATAGGTTTAGGAAATCGGATTCGGGTTCGGGATCGGGTTTAGGTTTGGGTTTTCAAGTTTAGGTTTAGGTTTAGGTTAGGGAGTTGATATTAGGATTAGGTGTAGGTTTAGGTTTAGGGATTTGAGAATACATTTAGGTTTTTGGTCATAGGTTTAGGTTTTAGGCTTAGGTTTAGGTTTTAAGTGTAGGTTATAGGTTTAGGTTTAGGTTAGGGTGTTGAGATTAGGATTTGGTGTAGGTTTAGGTTTAGGGATTTGAGAATACATTTAGGTTTTAAGTCATAGGTTTAGGTTTAGGCCTAGGTTTTGGGTTATAGGTTTAGGTTTAGGTTATAGGTTAAGGTTTAGAAATTGAGAATAGGTTAAGGTTTAGGTTTAGGAAATTGGGTTCGGGTTCGGGATCGGAGTTTAGGTTTAGGTTTTCAAGTTTAGGTTTAGGTTTAGGTTAGGGAATTGAGATTAGGATTAGGTGTAGGTTTAGGTTTAGGGATTTGAAAATACATTTAGGTTTTAGGTTTAGGTTTAGGTTTAGGTTATAAGTTATAGGTTATAGGTTTAGGTTTAGGTTTAGGTTTAGGTTAAGGTTATAAGCTATAGGTTTAGGGAATTGAGAATAGGTTAAGGTTTAGGTTTAGGAAATCGGGTTCGGGATCGGGTTTAGGTTTAGGTTAGGGAGTTGAGATTATTATTAGGTGTAGGTTTAGGTTTAGGGATTTGAGAATACATTTAGGTTTTAGGTTTTAGGCTTAGGTTTGGGTTTTCAAGTTTAGGTTTAGGTTTAGGTTAGGGAGTTGAGATTATTATTAGGTGTAAGTTTAGGTTTAGGGATTTGAGAATACATTAAGGGCCCGTTTGGCCAGGCGGATTGGAAGGGATTGGATGGTATTGGAAGGGATTGGAAGTTAAATCCCCGGATTGGCCGGGCATGCCAAACAGATTGGGTGATCTGATCCCTGGATATAGTAATCCCATGGATCTTAAGACAATCCACTGACAACACCATCATTACCTTTAAATCTCATCTAATCCACCACAATCTGTTCAAATTTGCCTGGGACATGTTTGGTTCAAGGGATTAGAAGGGATGGGAAGGTTTAATCCCGGGATTGGCCAGGCGTGCCAAACAGGCTCGATATAGCAATCCCATGGATCTTAAGACAATCCACTGACAACGCCATCATTGCCTTGGAATCCATGCCATCCACCCTAATACCATTCAATACCTTCCAATCCACCCGTCCAAACGGGCCCTTAGGTTTTAGGTCATAGGTTTAGGTTTTAGGCTTAGGTTTAGGTTATAGGTTTAGGTTTAGGTTATAAGTGTAGGTTATAGGTTTAGGTTTAGGTTTAGGTTAGGTTATAGGTTAAGGTTTAGGAAATTGAGAATAGGTTAAGGTATAGGTTTAGGAAATCGGGTTCGGGTTCAGGTTCGGGATCGGGTTTAGGTTTGGGTTTTCAAGTTTAGGTTTATGTTTAGGTTAGGGAGTTGAGATTAGGATTAGGTGTAGGTTTAGGTTTAGGGATTTGAGAATACATTTAGGTTTTAGGTCATAGGTTTAGGTTTTAGGCTTAGGTTTAGGTTTAGGTTATAAGTGTAGGTTATAGGTTTAGGTTTAGGTTTAGGTTTAGGTTAGGTTATAGGTTAAGGTTTAGGAAATTGAGAATAGATTAAGGTTTAGGTTTAGAAATCGGGTTCGAGTTTGGGATCGGGTTTAAGTTTAGGTTTTCAAGTTTAGGTTTAGGTTTAGGTTTAGGTTAGGGAATTGAGTTTAGGATTAGGTGTAGGTTTAGGTTTAGGGATTTGAGAATACATTTAGGTTTAAGTTTAAGTTTAGGTTATAGGTTATAGGTTTAGGTTTAGGTTTAGGTTTAGGTTAAGGTTAAAAGTTATAGGTTTAGGGAATGAGAATAGGTTAAGGTATAGGTTTAGGAAATCGGGTTCGGGTTCGGATCGGGTTTAGGTTTGAGTTTTCAAGTTTAGGTTTAGGTTTAGGGATTTGAGTTTAGGCTATAGGTTTGGGATTAGGTTATAGGTTTAGCTTTAGGTCTAAGTTATAGGCTTAGGTTATAGGTTATAGGTTATATGTTTTGGTTAAGGTTTAGGAATTCGGGTTCGAGTTTGGGTTTAGGTTATAGGTTTTGGGATTTGAGAATAGTTTTAGGTTATAAGTATAGGTTTAGGTTAGGTTATAGGTTAAGGTTTAACGATTTGAGAATAGTTTTAGGTTATAAGTAAGGTTTTAGGTTTAGGTATAGGCTTAAGTTATAGGTTATAGGTTATATGTTTAGGTTAAGGTTTAGGAATTCGGGTTCGGGTTCGAGGTTGGGATTCGAGTTTAGGTTATAGGTTTTGGGGTTTGAGAATAGTTTTAGGTTATAAGTATAGGTTTAGGTTAGGTTATAGGTTAAGGTTTAAGGATTTGAGAATAGTTTTAGGTTATAAGGTTTTAGGTTTAGGTATAGGCTTAAGTTATAGGTTATAGGTTATATGTTTAGGTTAAGGTCTAGGAATTCGGGTTTGGGTTTGGGTTTGGGTTCGAGTTTAGGTTATAGGTTTTGGTTTAGGTTTAGGTTTAGGTTATAGGTTTTGGTTTAAGTTAAGGTTTGAGAATGGGTTCGGGTTTAGGTTATAGGTTTTGGTTTTGGTTATAGGTTTTGGTTTAGGTTTAGGTTACAGGTTTTGGGATTTGAGAATAGGTTTAGGTTAAGTCTTAAGTTTAGGTTTAAAAATCGGGATCAAGTTCGGGGTCGGGTTTAGTTTTGGATTTTCAAGTTTAGGTTTAGGTTTAGGTTAGGGAGTTGAGATTAGGATTAGGTGTAGGTTTAGGTTTAGGGATTTGAGAATACGTTAAGGTTTAGGTATAGGAAATTGGGTTTGGGTTCGAGATCGGGTTTACGTTTGGGTTTAGGTTTAGGCTAGCGTTTAGGGATTGGTTCGGGTTCGGGATCGGGTTTAGGTTTGGGTTTTCAAGTTTAGGTCTAGGTTTAGGATAGAGAGTTGAGATTAGGATTAGGTGTAGGTTTAAGTATAGGGATTTGAGAATACGTTAAGGTTTAGGTATAGAAAATCAGGTCCTTCGAGATCGGGTTTACGTTTGGGTTTTAGGTTTAGGCTAAGGGTTTAGGGATTCATATTTGGGTTCGGATTGGGTTTGAGTTTAGGTTTAGGTTTTACGTTTAGGTTAAGGTTACAGGTTGAGGTTATAGGTTTAGGTTTAGGTTTAGGTTATAAGTGTAGGTTATAGGTTACGGTTTAGGGAATTGAGAATAAGTTAAGGTTTAGGTTTAGGAAATCGGGTTCGGGTTCGGGTTTGTGTACGGATTTAGGGTTGGGTTTTCAAGTTTAGGTTTAGGTTAAGGAGTAGATTAGGATTAGGTGTAGGTTTAGGTTTAGGGATTCTCTAGTATTATCTACTATTGAACCTAGTATTATCTACTACATACTAGTAACGTACAACCAATATTGGGGCACCATACCATAAGCTACAAGAATTTCATGTCCCCCTAAACAAGGTATCCTCCATTGATAACCTATATATATATATTATAAGTTTTTTATTTTCATTTACATTCCCAAATACATTCATCATCCATCCAAGAAAATTGAAACAAGCACTGTCAATCTATCTTATCTTACCGACCGCCTTATGTTTCTTTTCACCTTTGTAGCTCTCATATTTGTTGCAGCTGCTAGTTCACCATCAGTAGTCTCCCTAACTAAATCTTTGTGCAGTCCATCCATTTGAAGCAGTGGCTGAAGTTACAAGAAGTAGGAATGATTAGTCTTTCCATGTTTTGAAAAAAAAATCAAATTCTTTATTTTTTGCTGCAAGTCTACTTATAATTATCATTGGCTCTTAATCTATTTATAATGAAAATCTTAAATATCACCTGATGGTGCTCCTTTGATAAATGTCCTGTTTGGAACAAATAATTTGTTTTATCATAAATGTCCTGTTTGGAACAAATAATTTGTTTTATACATACATGTGTTTTATCATAAAACCATGCATGATGCATCCATACAAAAAAAATCAAATGAAATTTTTTTTATATAAACAAATTTTTTTAAATATTATTATAAACAAAAATTGATTTCCCACCAACAAATGCAACCTATTGATCATAATCATATACACCCTCCAGTCTTCCATCCATGCTTGCATACATACATACATATACACACACATAAATCCATCCATGCATGTATGCATGCATACACACACATGCATAATCTATCCATCCATGCATGCATGCATGCATGCGTTTCATCCAGCCATGCGTGCATGCATACATATACACACATACATACATGTGTTTTATCATAAAACCATGCATGATGCATCCATACAAAAAAAATCAAATGGAAATTTTTTTATATAAACAGATTTTTTAATATTATTATAAACAAAAACTTATTTCCCACCAACAAATGCAACCTATTGATCATAATCATAGACCATAAATAAGAAAACATTGAAATAAAACAGATATCTATTTCAAAAATAAACCCAAGCATAAACACAGAATTCCACAAATGATCGAGATATAGAAGGCGATTCAACTAAACACAGATGGATTCTCCAACAATAACAACAACAACAATAATAAAAAAATCAGTCCCAAACAAGCCATATGTTTACAAAATAAAACATATATATAACAACAACAACAAAAAAAATATATAATAAAAAAAATTAAATAAATAAAAATCAATTAGCCATATGTTAATACCCAATCATTCAAAAACCAGTATGTGATCTTGGCCCTTGATTAAACTTCTTCTAGCTCTTAAACCTAATTAAATCAGTCCCAAACAAACCAACTACTAGGCTAGCTTATTTACAAAATAAAATAGTCCTGCAATGGTTCAAAACATTCCACAATAGAGCAGCTAAGGAAAGATTCCCACCATCCCTTGTTCACAAGGTCACTTGATCAGGGTTTTGATTATATGCCACTTCCAGCAAAACTGACCTATCTTCACCTTAAATCCCTAATACCAGGTTCTAGTTTCAAGAAGTGAGAGTACACAGAATGATTTTTGTAGAGGAATATTATTATTTCATGCCACATCATGGAGTTACATGACATACATACCAAGACATCTCTATTGTACCAGCAGCATTCTGATTTCTACATCAATTTTATTTCAAAACATATAAACTGACGGCTAACATCCATACCTACCCTTCTTGTGTGGAGCCGGTGGGCTTTCTCCCTTGGTCTGAATACATTGTACGGATTGGTATCGTTAACAGGTGGAGGTGGCTGAATAAACACAAAAATGATGGAGATGCTTACATTGAAAGCTAGGCAAGGACAGGATATCACATGTTGTGAAAACAAACCATTGAATATGAATGATCAACTTGACATCCCAGTAATAAGTTGATCTACATCCTTAACTAGGACAAAAAAAGAAAAAGGAAAAAAGAAAAAAAGAAGCCACCAGATCTCACTTAATGACCAAATATTAGATTTGTAGCCATAAGGGATATCTACAAGAAGCTCAGGACACATGTAGCTCGGAGTGCCTACAACCTATAGATGCAAGGCATTAGCTAACATTTACAATTTAGATAGCCATGAACATTACAAAAAAAAAAAAAGATTAATTACGCAACATAAATCAATGAGAACCAAGTTATGTTAGGCCTAACCATGATGTTATAAAAGCCAAGTTCATCTTTTAAACTTGGAATTCTCACCCATGATCACTTTAACATATCTTTGCCTACTATGGAAAAGCAAAATTGCGGTGGCTTACATTGGAAAAAGCTGTCTGGCAGAGTCTGGTTGTCAAAATTTTAGTAATGGGTGACTATTGAAAGAACTGTTTCAATGAAGAGTCTGGTTGGTAAAATTTTTGGAGATGGGTGACAGTTGAAAGAATTGTTTAAATGAAGTATCAATATATATTCAAGATGCTCGTTGATTCTCTCATTTTGTTTTTAAGCACCAGATGGAACAGGTTCTTGCGATAGGGTTCAACCAACCATGAATCAAGGTACATCAGCGTCAATTCAGAATTTTTGGGTCAAGGTCTGTCCAAACCCATCCTGCAAAGTAAAATACAGGCCTGAGCCAAACAGATAGGCCCAAGCACATCGCTTAATTATTATGGCTGTCCCAGTCTGAGTCGGCCCAGAGCACGAGCTCGGCCACTATCTTTGTGCAAGATCTAGGCATTTGTTTGGCAAACCAATCATGCATGATAATCACAAACAACTGCGAGTTATATCTCTGTAAATGGACACCCTACAAGCATTTGTATCAGACTGCACCAACTCATTCTGATATGATGCATTTTTATAGAGGTGTACTATAAATACAAATAGTTAAAAATGATGCCTCACGGTACATATCCAAATTCAACTACAGACGTTGCATTGCATCAGAGGATGAATTTATCATAATAAATTCATGATATAAAAGGAGCATTCTGATATTTTGAACCCTGATATAAAATAAAAAATAAAAACCCAACAATCTATTGAGGACTGCAGTCCATTTGAGAGTCACCAGTTTGATGGTGGGATCATTCCATCATTGTGATTTGAAGCTAGGCTCCATGAATTTCTCCATGAAGACTGCAGTACATGTATTCCATGAGCTTAACAGATAAATCACTGCCACTGAATACCACAGGCCCACAAGCAAATAATCACTTCATTTAAAAAAGCCAATTCCAGAAATTGCAAAAAATAAATAAATAAATGAAATCAGAGACATCTCAGAAAATGCATCAGAATGAAAATTTCAAGCATCAAAATCCTACCTTGAGCGCCACCTCCTCCTGCTTATCAAGCTCATTCAAGACAGCAAATAGATACAGAGACAGAGACAGAGACGGAGAGAGAGAGAGAGAGAGAGATAGACGGACAGAGACAGATACAGAGAGGCCGAGCGTGTGAGGGAGATCGAGAGAGGGCTTGGGATATGGAGAGGCTTAGTGCGAAAGAGAGATGGAGAGATGGGTCTGCCGCGGGCGGGAGAAAAGGGCGTGCGCGTGAGGGAGATCGAGATCGAGAGAGGGAGAGCAGAGAGAGAAGGAGAGATAGAGGGAAAGGGAGAGGGAGAGGCGTAGAGAGAGATGGAGAGGCGCGAGAGAGAGAGGAGATCGAGAGAGGGAAAGGGAGAGGGAGGGCGTAGAGAGAGAGGGCGGCGCGAGAGAGGAGGAGAGATCAAAGAGAGGGAAAGGGAGAGGGAGAGGCGTGAGAGAGAGAGGGAGTGGCGCGAGAGAGAGGGGCGAAAGAGAGACGGCGGTTGGGGTCGGCGCCCTAACCAGTTCTTATTAGAATTTTTAACGGTGGTGTCACTCGCGCCACTGTTTTCTCTGGTGGGGTCCACTGGAGCTTTGGATGTGACTCATTCTTTGGATCTTACCCTAAAATGATCTCTCCAGATGGATGGACGGTGTGGATACAAAATATATATCATGGTGGGGCCCATAGAACTTGGTGACGTCACTTTGTAGCAGTCTCCCTATGGAGACGAATTGGCTACCCCCTGACACCAGCAAATGGCTGGTGGTCGGTGCTTTGTGGGCCCCACCATGATATATGTGTTTCATCCATGCCGTTCATCTATTTTATAGATCATTTTATGTTATGAGAGAAAAAATGAGGTATATTGAAATCTCAAGTGAACCACATTACAGGAAACGGTGTTGAATGGATGGTGACCATTAAAAACGTTTTGGGGGCTATAAATGTTTTGGATTAAGCTAATATTTATTTTTTCTCTTCATCTAGGTCTTTATGACCCAATTAACAGATTGGATGCCAAATAAACAGTGTAGTGGGCCTTAGGAGGATTTTAATGGTGGATATCCAATCATTATTGTTTTCCTGTGGTGTGGTCCACCTGAGATTTATATTCCTATCATTTTTTTCATCTATCCATAAAATGATCCGAAAAGTGTGAGTTTTTCATATTTTATAAAATAAACTGTATTCACAACCGTACAATATAGGGTCCATTTAGTGGATGGTTAAGATAATATTAAAAAATATAATTATAATTATAAACCATCTACAACAAGACCCATTATTTGGATGGTCTGGATAGCCATATATCAAACTCAAATTTTCTATGAATGACTCACCACTATTTAACAAAAAATGCAAAATTAACTGTTTTCACTGTTAAACAAAAATGGGATCCTAGCTTTAGATTTGGTAGGGCTCTATAGGCCCCACCATAATTTTTTTGTTTAATCCAGACCGTACATCCATTTTTAAAAAATCTTTTCAGTTTGATATCAAAAAATCAGCTTGAAATATATCTCTGGTGAACAACACCATAGGAAAACAATAGTGATTGAACGTCCACCCTTAAAAAGAGAAATAAAGAGAGAGGGAAGTGGATTGCGTACTGAGTAACTTAGTACGCTAAGCGTGCTGAGTAAAGTCTGTGGGGTCCACCGTGATTTATGTATTTTATCCAGTCTGTCCATCCATTTTACAAGATAATTTTACATCCTTTGATCAAAACCGAAGCATATACAAGGCTAAAATGGACCACACCATAGGAAACAGTGTGAATTGAATTTCTACTGTTGAAATATTCTTGGGGCCACAGAAGTTTTGGATGAATATTATATTTGTTTTTTTCCCTTCATCCATGTTTTTTTTTATCTTATGAACAGTTTAGATGACAAATAAACATCACCGTGGGGCTTAAAAAGACTTTAACCGTGGAAATCATTATTTCCACTGTTTCCTATGAAATGGTCCACTTGAGACATGTATAAGCTTCAATTTTGGGCTCAACACCTAAAATGAGATGGAAAAACGGATGAAAGGTGTGGATAAATCACATAAATTCATAGTGGCCTAACTGAGTTTACTCAGCACGACAAGAGTTACGCAATCCGATTTGGAGAGAGAGACGAGGAGGGAGAGCGGATTGCTTACTGGGTTACTCAAGTACACTTTTATCATCTTTGAGTAAACTCAGTTGGGCCTTGTTAATGTATGTGGTTTATCCACACCGTCCATCCATTTTCTTGATAATTTTAGGGGTTGATACCAAAATTGAAGTGAATCCAAAGCTCAAGTGGACCATTACACAGGAAACAGTGTGAATAATGATTTCCACCATTGAAATCTTACTAGGGTTCAAATTAATTTTTATTTGTCATCCAACCTGTTCATAAGATCACAAAGACATGGATGAAGAGATACCATAAACATCAGCTTGATCCAAAACTTCTTTGGCCTCCAAAAAAATTTCAATGGTAGAGGTTCAATTAAATTGTTTCCTGTAGTATAGTCCACCTGAGATTTTAATTTGCTTCCCTTTTTGGGATCTAGTCCTAAAATTATATGTTAATATGTATTAATGGAGTGAATAAAATAAATAAATAATAGTGGACCCCACACAGTTTACTCGGTATGCTAAGGGCAGGTTTGGGCGATGAGATTAGAAGGGATTAGGTGGCGTGGGATTCAAAAAACATAATTATTACCTATGGTAGGGATATAGTCCCTGTTGCTATGAGATAAGATTAATTCCATGCTTTGTTGGTAATAAGGTAGTACATTGAATGAATATACTCACCGTCATTTGAAATTACTAAAAATAACACACGTGTTATATCTAAACTGTTCATTTATTTTGTAACCTCATTTTATGGTATGGGCCTAGAAATGAGGTAGATCCAAAACTTATGTGGACCCAAAGAAGTTTTCAACAGTAATTATTCAATCCCCATTGCTTTCTATAGTGGGGCCCACTTGAGCTTTAGATTTACTTGATTTTTTGGCTCATGCTCTAAAATAATCTCAAAAATGGGTGGACAGTGTGGATATAGCCCACACATCATGGTGGGACCTACACAACTTGCTAACATTGAATGAAATTGGCATGGACCCAATGCAATTCCATCTAAGCTAATTTCCACCTAATTCCATTCTTCCCTAACATGGAGTGGAATTGGCATGGGACCAAATGAATCCCATCCCACCTAATCTCTTCTAATCTTAATGCCCAAACATGCTCAAGGTACTTGAGTTACTCGATATGCAATCTGCTTCCAAGGATGAAACACATACATTATGGTGAGACCTATAGAGCACTGACCAACATCCACCAAGTTTTGTGAGGCCCACTATGATGTATTTGTTATATCCACACCGTCCATCCATTTTGAGATATCATTTTACGTCATGAGCCAAAGAATAAGGCGAGATAAAAATCTATAGTGGACCTCATCACGAAATCTCGGTGCATCACACCACATGAAATCAATAGTAATTGGATATCCATCATTAAAATCCTCCTAAGGCTTACTGTATTGTTTATTTTTAGGTTACAAGTATAAACTGAACGTCTACCATTGAAAAAATTTGGGAGGCAGATTCAAAGTTTGAGTGGACCCCATCACAAAAAAACAATGGAGATTGAATGCCTACCATTAAAACCTTACTTTGGGCCGTAGAAGTTTTCAACCAAGCTAATATATATGTTTTCCCTTATTCCATGTCAGTAGTAACTTATAAACAGGTTGAATCTCAAATAAACATTGCGGCAGGCCTTAAAAAGGTTTCAATAGTGGGTGTCACTATCCCACTCTTTTCTATGGTGGGTCCACTTGAACTTTGGATTTGCCCTGTCAGTTAGATGCACCATTCCATGGTAGGCCACGAGCTTAAAAATAAAGTCAATCCATGACTTGGGTGGGCCACACCACATACTATAGTTGAGAGGGTTACCCTCCCACTAAAACATTCATAATCATTTATTGACCCCACCTAGATGTGATTCATAGATCCAGTCCATTCATTATGTGTCTCCCACTTAAGCCTTCGACCCGCCCCATTTTTTAGTTAATATCTTAAAATGATCTGAGAAAAGCGTTGAACGATATGGAGAAAGTCAATCCATGACTTGGGTGGCCCAAGAGCTTAAAAATAAAGTCAATCCATGACTTGGGTGGGCCACACCACACAATATAGTGGAGAGGGTTTTCCTTAAAAAATTCATAATCATATATAAATGTGATTCACATATCCAACCCACTCATTATGTGTGTCCCACTTGGATGAGGGGTCAGACCAATTTTCAGCCGCATCCAAAAATCATGTGGGCCCCACCAAGTGCTTTTATATTTTTAAGGACGTCTTCACATAGTATTAGATGGTACGGCCCACTTGAGTTTCGTATATAGATGATTTTTGAGATATCTCATAACTTAAAGGGGACACATCAAATCCACGGTGTTGATGTTTGACACACATCATGATGGGGCACACAAAACTTACTAACATCAATTCTTAGGTTCTCACGAGGTCACTAAGTTGGGTCGCAATTTTGACCAGAATATTTGGCCCATTTTACATGTCTGGTCCGTTCACTCTATTTTTCTGATCAATACCCTCAATTTGAGTAGTTACTCGCCTCAATCAGTTTACATATGAGAAAGATATTAGGCATACAAGATTGATCACACAATTTCAGTGAAATTTGATTTAAACATCCGAAGTTATTTATTCTTCAATCTGAACTGATTAGATTATCCAAAAATGATTAAAGGTTCAACTAATGAATGTGCCTAATAATTTAGTAATTTTATTTTTCATAGATAAATTTCAATTTCCATTTAAAAATAACATATTTTTTTTTTTCAAAATGTATAAATTTTTTCTCTTTTAACAAAATATCATTTTTATTATAAAATATTTCACTTTTGTTATCTAACTTTTCAATTTTTCTTGTCAAAATACAAAATCTAATTTTCTTTTTTAAAAAATATATTTTTTAATTTGTCAATTTTTTCACAATTTTGTTTAATTTCTCAAATTTTCTTTTTCAAAATATCATGTTTTTAATTTCACTTTTGTTATATAACTTTTCAATTTTTCTTGTCAAAATAAAAAATCTAGTTTGCTTTTTTTTTTTTTAATGTTTTTTTTTTTACAATTTGTCGATTTTTTCACAATTTTTTTAATTTTTAAATTTTCTTTTTCAAAATATCATTTTTTTTATTGAAATCTTGTTATATAATTTTTAATTTTTTTGTCAAAATACAAAATCTAGTTTTCTTTTTTAATATATATATATATATATATATATATATATATATATATATATATTTACAATTTGTCATTTTTTTTTTCATAATTTTGTTTAATTTTTATATTTTCTTTTTCAAAATATCATTTTTTATTGAAATTTTTTTTCAAAGTTATCAACATTATTCAAAGTTCTTAAATTTTTTTTTTTCAAAATGTAGAATTTTATAAAATCAGTTTTTTTTTTTTTAAAACATTGTTAATTATTTTTTTTAAGCTTTTTAACTATTTACCTGAGCATTAGAGATGGTTAAGGACTGTCTCTAATACAGACGGTCTTCCACGGTCCTAAAAGACGGTTAAGGACTGTCTCTAATTGAGACGGTCAGTAACAGTCTCTAATAGAGGCGGTCATTGACAGTCTCTAATAGAGACGGTCTATGACAGTCTCTAATAGAGACAGTCCTTGACAGTCTTTAATAGAGATGGTTTTTGACAGGGCAATAAGACGGCTAAGGACCGTCTCTAATAGAGACGGTCTTTGACAATCTCAGATTATAAGTAAAAGACGGCCACTGACCGTCTCTAATACGGATGGCCAGTGACCGTCTCAGATGACTGCATATAAGACGGTCTTTGACCGTCTCTAATACGGACGGTCTTTGACTGTCTCTAATACGGACGGTCTTTGACCGTCTCAGATGACGTAAATAGGACGGTCAAAGACCGTCTTATATTGTTTATGGACGCGAAACATTTAAAGACAATATTAGGGACGGTCAGGAGCCGTCCCTAATTTTAGAGACGGTTTACGGCCGTCTCTAAAGCGTCTTTAAACTAAGCAATTTTAGAGACGGTCCAAAACCGTCTCTAAATCTGTCATTTATTTCCATTTTTCACGTAGTGATTATGTTTCCACCAAACCTCTTGATACAAATAGGTTTAGTGATCTTCAGAAATCCATTGGTGTCTGCACTCACTAAGAACATATCCCAGTAAACGTGTGCCACAAAGGTAAATCTCTACACTAGGACATTTATGGTTATATGTCAGTCACACGTCTACAACTCCTTGTATTAACCATGAACATTTTTGGAAGGCAGTTTATGACATTCTTGACGATATCTGAATTGTGTCATAACTTACATGTGTATGGTGAATTTTTGGATAATTGGTTGATTACTTGTCTGTAGCACTACACTTTTTGAAAATGTGGATATGTTGGTTGCATTTTGGGTATGGGTGAATAGAATTCTTATCTTTAATACCATAATTCTGCTTTTGATTCCCCTAGTTTGTCTGATGGAATGCATATAATGTGTTTAATTCTTAATTGATTTACTGTTATCACTGCCTTCCTTAAACTGATATGCATACACCTGTTCTGACCACAGATACCTTCTTATAATATTTTGATCATTACTTATCTGTATCTTGTATGCATGTTCTCTCTCGTTCATTACTCTTCAGTCAATATCACTTGCTATACCTTTGCAAATGACTGATAAAAAAGGGGGAGAACAGTTCAAAACACCCCGAGCGGAAAATTGTATGTCTCTAATGTGTTGTAGGTGTTAGGGGGAGCAGCTGCACCAAGAAAGAGGGAGTTTTGAACTAAGGGGGAGCAAATACTTCTAAAATGTGTACATGGGTTAGAAAAAATTGTAAAATTGTGTAAATGCATGTACACATAATTTAGGGTGTGTCTAGAAGTATTCTAGGATGTTTTGGGTATTTTATCACGTAATTGACAAAGGGGGAGATTAAAAGTGCACCTGCATGTGCCCTGGTTTGTCAAGATATGTGTGTGGTGAGTCAGACTGGCTGCAGAACTCAATAGGAAGATTATTTCAAGCGTCTACCTCAACCGGATGTGTAGAAGCTCGTAATAGGTAAATCATAGCCTCACATCTCGTCCCAAAACACCAGGTGATTAAAACCCTTAAAACAGATAGACATCTTAGGGTTTTTGTGGTGAGAAAACTTTTTCAAAATAGGAAAATCTCTAAGTTTTTCTCGCCCTGTCGATTCTATTGAAGCACCCTCGATATGATGGACCTGCACTGTCGATGTCCTCGATACATTAACGATATTATCGATAAGAGAACCAAAAGTGTCCAGCAACTAAATACTCATCTGGACGGATTTATCGATGTATCGATACACCTATCGATATAAATACAAATATGTCCAGTAACTTCACAATATATTTGGACGAATTATCGATATATCGATACTCATATCGATATCATCGATATTCAAATCTCGAGCCCATCGAGAGTGGCTCGATAAGATTGACAGGCAGATTTTCGGCGCCCCTGTTTTTTAATAAAAATCTCAAACTCTTTCGATATATCGATGATCGTCCGATATGATCTAAAATCAAATATCGATAAGATCGGAGGTCCATCGATGATATCGACAGTGGGCGCACATTTCTTACAGCATTTATTTTAGGTTGGTCTTAACTATGATCGGGGGCCATTTGATTTAATCGATATTCAAATATCGATGATATCGACACCAGATCGATTGCATCAAACTATGTCATAATCTGTCCAGCAAGTTCAAAGATAAATCAGCTGGATTTATCAATGCCTCAACTCTGATCTCGATGTCATCGACATTCAAATTCCGATGACCTCGACGGTTTCCCCGATCATTCTTGAAAACCTGAAATATCTCAAAGTCAAGTCTCTCTCATTTTTTCAAGTGTCGATAGATCGAGCCTGTCATCAATGGAATTGGAGTTCGAAATCCGATGACATCGACAATAGTTTCGATTCATCGACCAATTGGCAAAGAGTTTCAAAAGCGTATGACATTGAGTCCGAGTCATCGAGCAGTCCATCGATGCTATCGAGAGTATACGCTCGATGATATCGAACCTGCTTGATGATATCGAACTCTATCATAAATGTGACTGTTTTATATCCGTTGGAACTTTTTGCCTATTTATAGAGGACTTGTCTTTTGTTGCTGTGAGAAAAAGAAGAGAAAGCTTTTGAGTGTTTCAACTTATATCCTATACCTAAAGCCCTTTCTCTCAAGGGAGTTCATCCTCCAATCCACCCTCACCATTGATATTCAATAGAGTGGATTGGGGAATGAACTTCCGTGTTAAAGGATCCCCCAGCTACTACCTTAATGGCAAATCATTATGCTGGGATGCCTTGAATGCATAAGAGAGGATCTACTCTATCTTCCTTATAGGAAAATCTTTAGAGAGTAGGATTCCATCTCACCCTTGACCCAACCTGAAGTCAAGCATTGGTATATCATCTTGCGTTGTGGATCAAGGGAGTAGAAGACTCTTCGTAAATAAGAAGGAGGAGATCTTCGGCGTTATGCTTAACGGGACTCATCAACTTATCTGTAAGTATATAGAGTCCAACAGGACACTTTTGATCATTCCTTTCTAGGTCTTGGTCTTAAGTGATTCTCACCCTTTGAAGCCCTCGTAGAAGGCCTCCAGCGGGAGTGTACGTTGTGGGTGCATAGTGTGGACCCTTGCTCTTGTGTAGGGCATAAACTGTTAGGTCCTTGTGTAGGTCCTTGACCTATGTGGTCTAAAATTCAGGTGCGTTGTGTGGACCCTTGCTCTATGGAGAGCATAAACATCTGATTAGGAGTGAACCAGTAAAACTCTGGGTTTGAGGTGAACCGCGTAAAACCTCTGTAAAGGTTGAAGGTGAACCTGATTTAAAACCTTAGGTTTGAGGTGAACCGTGGAAAACCTCCTTAGTGAAATCCGGTACACTCAAGGGTTGAGTGCGACAGCCGAGAGTGGAGTAGAGAAGTAGTTGAACCACTATAAAAATGACTGTGTTTGTGATGGCTTTTCTATATGTGTGATTCATGACAATGCATTCATATTCATATATCTGAACACATCTTACACACACACATAGTCACATCCAACATAGACTAAGTTGTATATTGTTATATCTTGATTAGTTTGTGATTGGATCCTCTACCAAGCTTGGAAGCTAGTAGAGTTAATTTGAGTAATCCTGAAAATTGCATACATAATAGGATTAGAGTGATAGGATTTTTAAATAACTCATAAATCTTTAAAAAGTCTTATTCACCCCCCTCTAGGACATATTGACATATTCCAACTTCTACTCAAGCGGTCTTCACCGCTATTTCACTTCTTACTATGTTCCCTTATCTTCTCTTGGAACTCTTGATCTTTGCTCCTTCGTTGCTTCTTTGACAGAGAAGGGGGCAAAGTATATTCTCTTGCGGGCGGTCTTTGGCTGTCTGTGCAAAGATTAGCCGTCGATTTCAACCACTCTTCCCAGTCAGCATCGCGACCATAGTGAGGCAGTCTCTCCACATCTCCTATTATGATCGCATTGCAGATCGGAGTAGATAGTGCATTGATATGGTCAGTAAGTCAAAGGTTGGGAGGACGGGCTCTTTAAAGTAAGATAGACGCTTACTGGTGACTTTGATCTTTTCGTCTTAGGCTGATCCTGATGAGTTGGGGATGGTGGCCAAGGTTTGAGTGCTTGTGAAGGGGATGGTGGATTTGGCAGTTCAGGACGGGAAGGATGAGACATGGGTTCTTCTATCAAGCAGTAAGTCCTTTTGGTATGAGCCATATCAGACTTAAGACTGACAAAGTTTCAAAACTTAGACAAAGTTTCGAGAAGTGAGAAAAAGTTCCAAGAGTTAGAATAATTTCCAAAGACTTAGAAAATATCAGGACTTAAAAAAATTCCATTGGACGCAAAGGAAGCTCATTACAGGGAATTTTGGCACACAAAGAAAAGTATTGCATGGGGATTATTGCGTAGAGGCAGGAGGTGTTGCGCAGAAGTTGCACGCAAAGAGAGAAGTGTTGTGCGAGGAAGGTTATTTTGTAAAAAACACTTGGGCAGGGTTTTGAAAAATGAGGAATAAAGGGACTAAGGCTGGTATTTATAGAAGGTTGGACCCAACAAGTGTTGCGCGGGACTTGATTAAATGTTGTGCGGGCCCGCGCAATGATATGAAATTATGAACAAAAAGGTTGATGTCGATACTATTTTTTATTTTAAAGAAGAGAACAAACAAAGGATCAAGGGGGCATCTGTTGGAGCATAAAAAATAAGGAAATGTTACGAAGAGATCAAATGAAAAAGAAAAAAAAATGAAAAATGAAAATATCAATGTTGCACGTGACCCTGTAATGAACAGTGGTTACTCGGGTTCGCGCAACACTGTGAAGAATAGAATAGTGGTTGCCCGACATGCAATGAAAGTATTGTGAAAGGTGGGCCCCATGGCATAAAATTTGAGGATTTATACATGTTAAGGACCTTTAAATACCACACTACCCCCTCATTTGAACATACACAAGAGATCAGAGCTCCTGAGAAGAAAACCTCTGAGTAACCTTGATAGGTACTTAGAGAAGAAGGAAAAAGAAGTAACAGACAGTGGGCTGTGCCAATTGCGTTGGACGCGCAACAAGTTCTTGATGCGATGGCCCCCGTAACCAGACTTTGTTACGCAAAAATGACAAATGTTGTGTACATGTTGCCAGATTTTCTGAACTCCTGCAAGTTTCTTTGGAATCCAATATTCTCACACAAGAAAGCTACTATTCTAGATGAGTTGAAGGAGAGAATGAAAGATGTTCAGATCCGCACAACACTCCTTTATTGAGATTAATGCATAACAAACTGAAATGCTGCTGAAATTGATATTTGAACTTATTAAATTTATATATTATGTAATTCTATATACTTTATTTTGAAATCAAGGGAAAACGAAGATGTAAATGAATTCAGAATCAATAAGATATATCGTGATGATTGTTCTTTCATTCTTTCTTTGTTATTATTGAATAAGATTATCCCATAAATCAAACACATTTATTTCTTGTCGAAAGACTCCAAATCCCCAGCAGAGTCGCCATTTTGTTTCAATAAGAAATAAATGTGTTTGATTTCAAAATTTCACAAATTTTGCAATTCGGCTTGCGAATTCCAGTAAATTTCAAAAGATTACATTGCGGGAATTTCACCCGAATTTTCTTCGGCTAGCCGAACCAAAACTTAGGATAGCTGAATTTACAACAGAATTTGTTATTTTGCTCAGGCTTGAAGTTGTGCTGGTCGAACCAGAAGTTAGGCTGGCCGAATTCCATAAGAAAAACACTTATATAAACCCAATATAGTGAATTTTTAAAAGTACCTAATCCTAAGGTCTTTCTAAGGACATACCACCCATGTTTTAGCAAATATATGAGACACTTTATCTTGAACTTTGACTTGATCTTGTCTTGAATACGGGCATCGATTTCTTTGAGAAGATATGCCGATCTTGAGCTGATCTTCAAGCATGTAGAGTAGTTGTGATTCCATACTTGTGATCTGACCTTGAAGCGCTTTTGTCTTATGAAATTTGACAATCTATGTGTGCTTAACATAATAGCACTTACAACTTTATTTTCCCTATTCATTGCACTGAGCCAGCAGAGCTCCTAAAGAATTTTCACATGCAGCGATATATAAAATTAGAGTTTTTCCTATTTTGAAAAAGTAACATTCTTTTTTTAAAAAAACATTACGTAAGGTGACTGCCTCTGTCCATTTAGAAAAGTAATCAGTTGTCACCAGAATATATTGATGCCCTCTTGATGATGGAGGATTTATAGGACCAATAACATCCAACCCCCAAGATGCAAACAGCCATGAAGTCACTGATTGGTGAAAATCCTCAGCCGTGTATAATATCATCCTGTATTTGGCACTCATGACATCATTTTAAATAGGCTATTGCATATTTAAACATGGAAGGCTAGTAATATCCCATACGGTGCACATGATTGAATAAATTTCGGCCTGCTTGATGGGCTCCACATTCCTCAGAACGTGCTTCTTGCAATACGTGATTTGCTTCTTTTGTGTCCAAACAACATAACATCATTCCATTGTAAGATTTCCTATACAAGACCTCATCATGCATAATGAACCTTTTCGATCTCTATTTAATTTGCGATTTCAGAACCTGATCTTCTAGTAGGATCCCATACTTAAGATGATTGATGAAAGGTTGACGCCAATCTTTGATAGTAATTTCTAGAAAAATACTGGAAGTGCTTCGGTTATTTTATCTAAGAATTCTACTGACGGTAAGAATCTTCATTCTTCAATCATAATATGGAGAGGACTCTTGTCATGATAAGAAAGAGTTGTCGCTAAACTAGCCAATGCATTTGCTTTTGCATTTTCATTCCGCGGTACATGCTTAATTTTGACATTGTAAAAGCCTTCTAATAATTATTGCACTCGCCGACAATAAGGTACTAATTCTGGCTTCCTTATTTTGAAGTTTGTTGTTAATTGATTTATCTCTAACTTAGAGTCACCGTAGATTTATATGACTTGTATTTTCATCTGGTGAGCTATTCCCAGTCCTATAATGAGGGCATTGTACTCTCCCTCGTTATTGGTACACATTTGTTCCAATGTAAAGGAATAAGGTATTAGATCACCCTGAGGGCTGATGAATATCACTCCGGCTCCCGTCCCTGATACGCGGGAGGTGTCATCAAAATATATCTGCCATGAGTTGGACGGTTCGACCATCAATACTTGTTCATTTGGTAACTCGTCAGAAATTTCTTCGTTATCTAGGATCGGTTGTGCTGCTAGAAAATTGGTGATTGCTTGTACCTTTATTCCTTTGGAAGATTCATATGTGATCATATATTAAGAAAGAAGCAACATCTTTAGTTAAACTTCCAAACAACATCAGTCTTGTCATCAAATATTTAATTAGATTGGCCCGAAAGATTAGAGTTATCTCATGAGAAAGACAATAGTGTCGTTATTTTTGTACGACGAATACCAGAGCGAAACAAATTTTCTCAATGGGCAAATAGTTACATTCTGCTTCTATTAAGGTCCTACTCAAGTAATATAGGGCGCTTTCCTTCTATTGTTCATTGTGTTGACCCAACAGGGCTCCCAAAGAGTTTTCTCCTGTAGCGATATATAAGATCAGAGATCTACCTTTTTATAGGTGATGTCAATACCGGAGATTGTTTCAACAGTTCTTTGATAGAATCGAATGCATTCTGGCATACTCGATCCGATATAAATTCTGCCCCCTTTTTCATGAGGTGAGAAAATGGTTGACACCTTCCTGCTAAGTTTGAGACGAAACATCGAATATATGCCAACTTTTCTTGTAAACTTTTGAGTTCTTTTAATATTTTCGGAGGTGGCATCTCTTTAGTGGCTTTGATCTTCCCCAGGTCTGTAAGTGCTAAAATGATTAAAGCACTCTTTAGTTGTCAAATTTCGAATGATCAGAACAAATTGTTAAGAGATCTTTAAGTCTGGTCCATGATTAAGAAAAGATCAAGCTCAAGATCAAGAGAAGATCAAGCTCAAGTCTCGTATATTCTCAAGAAAAGATCAAGCTCAAGTCTGGTACATTGTTAAGAGAAGATCAAGCTAAAGATTAACTGATATTCAAGTACAAGATCAAGCTTAAAAGTCAAGAGGAAGTCAATGATTAAGTTTAAAACAAAGAAGTTCAGATATTTCACAAATCTCAAGTAGTATAAAACCCTAGTAAGACCTTAGGTTTAGGAGCTTTCAAAAATTATTTAAATTGAGTTTTTACACTTGTGTTTGCTTGGAATTTGACCAGCCTAAAGTTTGGTTCAACTAGTTTGAGTTTTCTCGGCCAGTCCAAGTTCAAGTTGAATAAAAAATGTTTTATGATTGTTAATTCGACCAGTCGAATTTTTGGTTCGACTAGTCGAAGACTGATCTTCGACCAGCCCAAGAAAATTTATCTTGAAGTCTAGCAACTAAATTGTTTCAGACTTTGGGATCTTTGACTAGTCAAAGACCAAATTCAACTAGTCGAACTGGTCCTCAGGCTAGTCGAAGTTTGGATAAATCTTATCCCGCAAGATCTGAAATTTGTTGAACAGAATCTGATCTGCTCAGACTAGTTGAAGACTACCTTGGGCCAGTCGAAGATTCAAGTTCTTTGCCTGTAAATTGAGGTTCTCTCTCAATCCAAAATATCAATTATTATTATTAAAATTCTTCTACAAGAGAGAGAGAGAGAGAAGCTCTAGTTATTAGCAAGCTATTGAATGATATTTATAAATTTTATTTATATCTTTTGTTTAAATCCCTTAATCTCAGATCCTTTCATTCTGATTCTAAAGAGAGTAAATACTACTATTCTTTTAGATTTAAGAGAGTTAACTTAAGTAGCCATTAGTCTGAACTTAATTAAAATCAATAGAACCCTGGACATTTTCTATCTGTTTGAATATTGAACAATTGATATTCAAGAAAAGCGGTTCTTCGGCTACAGCTTTTGAAACGTCTTCTACGGTGAAGATAAGTATACTTTCAATACTTTATTTGGTTTTTCTGAGATAGCCAGAAAATCTCAGTGTAGGTTTTGTTTGAGATAGCATGAAAATCTCAGTGAGGGGTTTAATTGTGATAGCCCAGTAAAATCATAAGTGTATCAAGTTTTAAGGTGACCCTGAGAAAACCTTTTTCATAGTGAAAGCTAAGATTATGTGGAGAGTAATTTTGGGAGTGGAGTAGGTGTGGCTGTTTTAGAACAGTTGTTGATACATCGAACCACTATAATTCTCTGTATTATATGGTGAATATTTTTATTTTTTATGTGGTGAATGGTTGTATTTATATTTCAGTTCAAGTGGTGAATGATTATAATATTTATTTTTATTTACTCTTGCAAAATTTATAATTTTGATTTTAAAGGAATTCGTGAAATAAGGTTGTCTTGCTTAAACTTTTAGGTGAAGGTTGTCCTACGAATAATTTGGAATCAACATCTCAATACTTAAGTAATTGAGATCTCTGATTTATTTATTATTTAACACTTTATTCGATTATTTTGCATAGTCCTATTCACACCCCCCCCCCCCCCCTTAGGATTTCTTAAGCTCTATTTTTCAGGGTCGATCTCGATCCCCTCGATGCCTCATGACAAATCTAAGAAACTTTCATGTCGATACGTCAAACGCACATTTAGTCGGATTCATTTTCAACTATTTATTTCTGAGCCAATGAGATACTGAAGACAGGTGTTCTCAATGTTCTTTGTGGTTGCTTGACTTGACCACCAGATAATCAACATAACATTCTAAGTGTTTATTCATATAACTTTTTAAATATTTTGCATCACCCTTTGATATGTGGTACCAACATTCTTAAGCCCAAATGACATGACTTTATAACAATATATTCCTAGAGATGTTCTAAATACTGTAGATTCTTTGTCTTCCGGGGCCTTACGTATCTTATTATAACATGCGTACCCATCCATGAAGGACATAATTATGTACCTTTTTGTGTTGTCGATTAATAATTCTGTTATTGGTAGAGGGAAGTCATCTTTTGGACATGCGTCATTCAAATCTCTAAAATCGAAGCATACTCTAATTTGTCAACTCTTCTTTTTCACAAGAAGGATATTAGAAATCCATTTAGGATACTTGGCCTGTCACGCCTTAAACCCGGAAATCGGATTCACAGGAATCCCGAACTCCGAATCCGGTGTTGACAGCCTCCATAGTACCCCATTCTCGGCTCCTAGCATCCATACGCCAGATTCCGATCCTGGGATCATACAAGGAGGATTTTAAACATGATTTGATTTGTAATAAGCATAACCACAAGATTACCTAATTTACAAAGGCAACATCATCATCACATATCCACTAATATAAACATTTGAATACAATGTTGAAAAGGAAATACATATGTCAAAATTAAAGCTTTAGAAGTTAGCTACATGCTCTAAGCTCCACGCTGCTGCAACCTAACATCACCTGCACGCATCTATCGTGCATAAGCTTATAGAAAGCTTAGAGGGTGGTGAACGTGTGTGTACAAGGTAAGTGCCAAGTATTCAATACAGTGTCATAATCATACAATATCAGAGTACGCAATACAGATCAACTATACAAACGAGGAGTTATAAAAAGCCAAATATCAGATGCCGACGATGCAATGTAATATACAATTTCCGATGTGTTCACGAACACTGTCATCCGTATCTAGACCATATAAATGCAGAAACATAGTAACTCAAAATTCCATATACTACGGATGTAATGCAATATGTGGTGCGAATGGGATGACTATGCTGGGGTGTGAAGTCGGGATGATAGTACGTAGTATCGCAGGCTATGGGGTCCATCACAAGAGACTTCTATCCAAACCAGTCTCATACCTAAATTTGGATAGTCAGACTCTGTGGTAAACTCCTGATCTCAGGTTAGTCGTGCGCCCTAACCGAAATCCTGGCCATTGCGAAGGTACACATAACAAATAGTTACGCACCACCAGCCCGAGTGGATAGTGAATGAATGAATGAATGAGTATGTAACTCCTACTCAATAAGTCCACATATTAATACGGTTCCTTTTTGGGATCATCACTGGGGTTTAGTACACTCCAAATGGCACTACCACTCTCCCAGCTGTACAGTCCAAGTGAGCGTAAGAAACCTCATTATCATCTTGGCCAACAGTCTGTCAATACCTATTCGGCACATCGATAGCGAACCCATTCACGAGCTGGTTAAACTCAGCCTAGTAATGCCCCCTACGCTTAGGCGGGTAAGGCCACACCCCCTCCCAACCGACCACGACACAGTGAGAGATGCGGCCTCCTGGTATTCAGCACTCGGGCGCTCAAGTATCCACTCGGTCTCGACATTAGGGCATCCTCTGGTACCAAGAGTGTTTACAAATTTTCACCCAGGGCCATCTATGGCAGCCCGATGCTAGAACAGATTTTCGACGTCCCATCTGCCCATCCACGATATGCCTGTAGAGGCTACAACCCTGATGTCACTAGGGCGTACAGTAATCACAATGCAAGATGCATGAGTCGTACAATCTAGTCATGCATCAATCCTGTGCATACCGTGTGCTTATGTGAGATAACCTTCGCCTATCAGGGAGTCTCATAATAACCTGCCCAATGACATATGCAATGGTCAACCACATCTCATAACAAACATGCAGATGATACATATGGGCATGTATCATGATGCTATGTTGTCACATACTCATAAATCAGCATCAATAACCGGCATCGACAATCGACCTCGACAATGTGGACATTTAACCAACATTGCCCCCAAGGAATGGCCCACATAGAGCCTAACATATAATAAACCCATGGCCTCACACAAGGGCCTAATATACAACACCATGGGCCTCACTCAAGAGTTTAATATACATCAAGATGGGCCTCTCACATAGGCCTAATATACAACACAACGGGCCTCATCACCTGGCTCTCAAATGCAACACAATGGTCCTCATCACATAGGCCTCATATATATCACATTAGGCCTTAAACATGGGTTGAATACACATCACAACGGGCCTCAAATATGGCCGCATATACATCACATTGGGCTTTGACAATCGAAATCGGCCATGATATTTGGCCTCGATCGATAATCTGTTAACTGGCCATGACAATCAGAATCGACAATCGACCATAATAATCGGCCTCAATCGATAATCGGTCAATCAGCCACGACAATCAGAATCGGCAATCGGCCACGATAATCAGCCTCAATCGATAATCGGTCAATCGGCCCAATAATCAGAACTGGCAATCGGCCACGATAATCAGTCTCGATCGATAATCAGTCAACCAGCCATGACAATCAAAATCGGTAATCAGCCACGATAATCAGCCTCGATCGATAATCGGTTAACCGGCCATGACAATCAAAATTGGTAATCAGCCACGATAATCAGCCTCGATCGATAATCGGTTAACCGGTCATGACAATCAGAATCGGCAATTGGCCACAATAATCGGTCTCAATTGGCCATGACAATCAGAATCGACAATCGACCATAATAATCGGCCTCGATCGATAATCAGCCAATCGGCCACAACAATCAGAATCGACAATCAGCCTCGATCGATAATCGGTTAACCGGCCATGACAATCAGAATCGGCAATTGGCCACAATAATCACCCTCGGTTGATAATCGGTCAATCGGCCACGATAATCAGAATCGGCAATCGGCCACAATCGAAAATCGGTCAATCGACCACAACAATCAGAATTGGCAATCAGCCACGATAAACTGTAAGACCCATATCCTAGACCGTACCATTTCGTAGACTTTCGCGGTCTTCCCGGCCAAATTGTGGTAACCTTCGACCCTTAACTGGTATTTACGCACGACCCTGATTCACACGCCATCAACCCGAGTTGACTCAACCCAAGACACTTACCTTAGCGACCGCGCCGTCTCCGCGGTTCCGATGCCGCGACTCGCATGCCGAGGCAATACTCTAGCCAAGAAATGTGGGCTAACATTTGATGCGAGGAAAATTCTGAGGGAATCTCTACGAGATGTCACATCAATCCATCAATCAATCAATCCCATCATGTCAAGTACACATCACCTCACACCCTTCCCCAAGCAACCCCTAAAGTCAAAAAGCTCTTACACAAGCCATACTTTTCTTACACTTTTTACCCCAAAAGTCAAAAAGATACTCTTACACCCATCACTCACCACATCAACACATCCATCACCCATCCCTCTTTACAACTCTCTCTCTCTCTCTCTCATTTTCAAACACACTCCCAAGCAAGAGAAGCATCCCACATCCAAAGCCTCTCCCATCTCTCCCAAAAACCACAAGTGTGGCCCACCCTCTCATCTCCCATCTCCACCATCCAAATCTCATCTCCTTCGTTGGAATCAAAGCTAAGGAGCAAAGGAAGCTAAGGGAGCAAGAAGAAAGTGGTGGGTGATCTCGGATCTCCACTTATTTTATTATTTGTTGATTTAAGGGCCCACTTGTAGTGGGACCCACCTTGATGTATACTTATGATCAAGAGGGGCCCATAGTGGTGGGGCCCCTCCGATATTGTCGGTGCCTCTCTCTTTCTCCCTCCCTCTCTCTTTCATATTTTATGGTGTGATGAAGTGGCCGTGTGGCCCACTCAGATGAACCCCATCTTGATATATGGATTACCCACGCCATCCAACCATTTGGTGGCCCACCCTGATTGCATGCCTGTGGGTGGGGCCCACCTTAAATACATGTGTGACCAATCGTCCAGCGTCCGTTGTCGAACACTGAAGTGCGAACCGACAGTGGGTGTACTAATGGCATCAGAAGGAAAAAAAATTGGTTTTAGGAAGGGCTACCTATGTAGGCCCCACCTTGATGTATGGTTCTAATCCAAGCCATCCATTTAGTTGGCGTAGGCCACACCACCATGCCTTGTGGTGTCCACCGTCCTTGGACGGTGGAACCCACCCCATCGTGTGGGGCCCTCCCTGACACCCAGATGCATAGCTTAAGTGATAAACGGAGTGAAAGATACCTTGCTGCAACACCGAGGTCTTGGTACGTTTCCCTAGTGAGGGTGGTGCCAGTGAAGTGTGTGCTAGCGGTGGGTCCATGGGACCCACCCACACCATCCATCCATATAGTGGGCCACAAGGTGGTGCGTGTGAGGTCTCCACCGTCCCTGGACGGGGGGACCCACCCCACATGTGGGGGCCTTCCTTGATGTATACGCACGTCCAGGACCGTCCATGGCCTGGATGTTGCACATTATTTAATATAATATTAATATATTATATTATATTATACTAATATACTATATAATATATTATAATATTACATAATGTCTGAGGAGGGTGGGCCTATGTGGGACCCACCTCTGCTTTATTGCAGAGATGTTAAAGGAAAAGAAAAAGAAAAAGTAAAGGAAAAAAAGGGCAGCACGTGCTGCTCTCTCTCTCTGACTCTCTCTCTCTTTAGCTCTCTCTCTCTCTGACTCTCTCTCTAGCTCTCTCTCTCTCTCTCTCATTCTCTCTCTCTCTCTCTCTCTCTCTCTCTCTCTCTCTCTTTCTCTCTCTATTTGAACGTCAGCAACATGGACGTCCCGCATGATGTATGTGTTTTATACACGCGGTCCATCCTACGGTGGGACCCACTCCCTATGTATATGCGTTATCTACACCGTCCCTTATTTGAACGGTGGGCCCCACCATGATGCAAGTGTTGTATTCATGATGTCCAACCATTTATGAGATCATTTTAAGATATGGGAAAATGAGTGAATCAAATCTATAGTTCAAATGAACCCCACCATTTAAATAGTGGACCATGGCATCCACCGCTCAACTTCTAAGGGTAGCATTAGTTCCTAATTGAGTTGATATTTGTTTTCATTTCATCTATCTCTATGTTGACATGTGAATAGGTCAGATCTCAAAAATATATGAGGGTGGGCCCGATTTGATATACCTAAGGCCCATTTGACTCGGTCCATTTGACTTGGCCCGATTGATTCAGCCCATTCGACTCGGCCCATTTGATCGTCCCATATGATTAGGCCCATCTTGATGTAGTTAGGGCCCAACCATTGAGGCCCACCTGATATACCTAAGGCCCATGTTATACGACCCATTTGTTGTACCTAAGGCCCATGGGTCGAGGCCCAATTGAATGTACACAAGTCCATTAAAATGTATGACCCTACCATGGTTTGTGTAATGATGTTATGACATCCGTGCCTTGGGAGCAATGTTGGTTTGACATCCACATTGTAGAATAATGTTGGTTAAATGTTCGCATTCTAATTCTCCTTAGGGCCCATTGTTAGGCCCATACTTGTAGGCCGTCTAAGCTCATCTTTATTATGAACAGCATCTATCCCATATAACATGTTTAGTATAGTTCCATGATTCATGATCATATGCATCATATGTATGCTTAATATGAGAATGACTGATTATAGCATATGCCTTCGGGCAGATTGTTTAGGGGCTCCCGGGTAGGCGGTGTTGCCTCACATGAGCGCACGGTATGCGCAGGATTGCTGCATGACTGGATAGTGTGATTCATGCATTCGCATTGTGTGATATGATACTGTACTCCCTAGCGACATCAGGGCCGTAGCCTCCATAAGTGTATCGTGGTTGGCAGGATTGGATACCGAAAATCTTGTTCTACATGGGGTGCTATAGATATTCCTGGGTAAAAGTCCCTAAACCCTTTTAGTACCAAGAGGTTGCTCTAACGTTTAGACCGAGTGGGTGCAGGAGCGCTGAGTGCAAATTACCAGACGGCTGCGCTTTCCACTGTGTCGTAGTCAGTTGGAAGGGGGTGCGGCCTTACCCGCCTGAGAGGAGGGGGTAATGCTAGGCTGAGTTTGACCAGCTCGAGGAATGGGTCCACTATCGACAAGCCGAGCCAGATATTGGCAGGTGGGTAGTGAGGTCTCTTCCACTTACCTTATTGCGTGCGATGGGGCAGCAATCTGGTTTAGAGTGTACTAGACCCCGGTGATATCCCAAATTTGAGTTGTATTGATATGTGGATATAGATGAGGATTTGTATGCTTGAGTTGCATCTCACATCGCATGGCCTTGGTATGGCCGACATCATTCATGCCTTGCATCGCATAGCCTTAGTACTGCTAACGGTATTCATGGATTCACCAGCATGTTCCGTATTACTCTGATATTTCATAATTGCATTACTACCTTGCGCACACACTTTCACCACCCTCTAAGCTTTCTATAAGCTTATGCACGATCATTGCATGCAGGTGACGTTGGGACGTAGTAGCGCTGAGGCAAGAGCGCAGAGCAGATATTTTTGGAGCTTTTTGTCCATTCTCATTCTATTTCCATTTATGCTCATTGTACTTGTAAAGTTTTTTATTATAGTGGAAATGTGATGGAGTTTTTGGTTATTGTTTGCGGGTTATGCCTTTGGTTATTCTTATTACGAATTAAACTGATGTTAAAAATTCTCCTTGTAGCATCCCAGGATCGGAACCTGGCATATGGGCACTGGGAGCCGAGAATGGGATTCTACGGAGGCTGTCGGTGCCGGATTTGGTGATTGGGAATTTTGTGAGCCCTATTTCCGAGTTTGGGGCGTGACATAATCTGCCTCGATTGATAATTGGTCAACCGACCATGACAATCAGAATCAGCAATCAGCTACGATAATCAGCCTCGATCTATAATCAGTCAACCGACTATGATAGTCAAAATTGAAAATCGACCACAATAATTGGCCTCTATCGATAATCGGTCAATCGGCCACGACAATCAGAATTGGCAATCGGCCACGATAATCGCATTGATCGATAATTGGTCAATCGACTACAACAATTAGAATCAGTAATTAGCCACGATAATCAGCCTCGATTGATAATCGGTCAACCAACCATGACAATCAGAATCGTCAAATAGCCACGATAATCAGCCTCGATCGATAATTGGTCAACCAACCATGACAATCAAAATCGGCAATCGGCCACGATATTCAACTTCAGCGCGAGGCAGGGTCCATAGATAGACAGTCGATGATTGACTAATTAAAATCAATGGGGCCCAAGTGTTTGGTTAACCTGCGAGAGAATGATGAGGAAGGGCCTAACAAGGCCTAAGAGAAGGTCACAATGTGGACGTCCAACCATCATTGCCCATCAATGTGGACATTTAACCAACATTGCTCCCAAGCAGTGGCCTAAATAGAGCTAAACATATAGTGGGCCCATAGTCTCACACAAGGGCCTGATACACATCACTATGGCCCGCATCACATAGACCTCGAATACATCGGATGGGTCACGTCCCATGGCCCCGAATATATTACAATAGGCCACAACCTGTGAGCTTTAAACATAATAGGTGGGCCCTACACATGGGCCTAATACAATCAAGTGGGCCTCATACATGGGCCTCCAATATATCTCAATGGGACTCAACCCATGGGCCCCAAATACATCACAACGGGCCTTGACCCATGGGCCCCAAATACACAATAAGTGCGCCCTACACATGGGCCTAATATATATCATAGGTGGGCTCTACACATGGGTCTCATATGCATCAAATGGGCCACGTATTTGAGCCTCAGACACATCAAATGGGCCATGCGTCATGGGCTCAATACATATCACAATGGGCCTTGCATCAATGGGTTGCACTAATGGGCCTCATATATATCAAAGTGAGCCTGGCCCATTAGTGCCACAGACTCATCGAGATGGGCCTAATGACATGGGCCACAGACTCATCGAGATGGGCCTAATGACATGGGCCTTTTATATATATATATATATATATATATATATATATATATATCTAGGTGGGCCCCGACAACGGGCCTAGTCAAATGGGCTAAATCAAATGGCCAAGTCAAATGGGCTAAGTTGAATGGGCTAAGTCCAATACACCATTCATCCATGATCATTATAGAGCATACCAAAAATGAATCATATCCAAAGAATCATCTGGACCATACCACAAACAACCTTGGTGATAATGATTTACATATCATTTGGGCCGCATCATAATTAGCAATGAAGATAGTGATTTTCATTGTTAGAAATTTCATAGGGCCACCATATCATTTATTTCCCATCTTGACTGTTCATAAGGTCATAAAGACCTGAATTTAGAGGAAAACAAATATCATATTAGTCCAAAACTCCTGTAAACCCAAAAGAGGTTTTAATGGTGGGCGTTCAATCCACTATATATATATATATATATATGTGTGTGTGTGTGTGTGTGTTGGTGTGGTCCACCTGATTACCGGATCTGCCTTATTTTTAGTCTCAAGCCTTGAGACGGACTTGCCAAATGGATGGGCGATTTTACGTGTAACACATACATCAGCAGGCCCCACAAGGCTGCTGACGTTATGGGGCCCTAATGGACAACATGGATGAAGCACATACATCATGTTGGGGTCCACGCATGTGGCCAGTACTTCAGTTGGGTGGACGGTGTAGGTATAACACATACGGGGTGGGTCCCACACATCCAGAAATTTTGGATGGCGTGGATGAGAACCATACATCACGGTGGCTCATCCAGCAAGATGGATGGACGACTTGGATGTCATGGCTGCTGCACCATCCAGCAACTGGACGGTGCAGATGTAGCATACATCATGGTGCGGTTCACGTAGTGGCCCACCGTAACATTTATTATTATTATTGTTATAATATATTATTTAATATTATATATACAATATACCCATCCAGCATCCAACCGTCCGTCCATTGGTGGATGCTGGATGTTGGATGCATGGATCAATATATAATATACATATATATATATATATATATTATATACTAAAGGTAATATAATATATTATATATGTAAGTGTGTGTGTGGGAGAGTGGGAGATCAGCACTGTCAGTGTCTTGGATGGACGGTTGATGGTGGGTCCAACATATTTGGACGGTTTGGATCCAACGTACACATGAGGTGGGTCCACACGTGTGGGACCCACTAAGTTAGCTTGTTGGTATACACCCATGTCAGTACACACTCTCCATGTTAGCCACCCTTGCTAGGGATCATTACCAAGACCTCAAGTGTTGAAATGAGGTATCTCTACTTAGTCTGCAAGTTGAGCTATGGATCTGGGTGTCCAGTGGGTGAGATCCCCACCGTCCCAACCGTGGATAGTGTAGATCCTCACCAACAATATGGTGGGTCACACCTTCTAATGGATGGAGTGGGTATAACACATATTGGTGGGGCCCACTCCAACATAATGAATATAGAGAAAAAGAGAGGGAGAGAGAGAGAGAGAGATATATATATATACATATATATATATATATACGTGAAGGGGAGGGACCTGCCACTATTGGACCCTCCCTTGTACGATGCATTCATCAAGTGGGTCTCACAACAAGTGGGCCCTCCAATCATGAAATCATCGGAAAAAACTCAAAGATCACCCACCGTAGGATCTTCTTCTTTAGCTCCTTGAACTCCTTAGCTCCTAAGCTCCTTTAAGGGTGAATGATGAAATTTGAAAGGTGGAGATGGGAGATGAGAGGGGTAGAAGGTGGGCCACACATGGCTCTCTAATCTCTTTGGAAGCCATGGACGTTGGCTCTCTTGGGAATTGCTTGAATGAGGTGAAGATAGAAGTGAAAGAGTGATGGGAGTTGTAAGGATGGATGACATGGAGTGTATGGGTGAGAGATGGGGCTAATTAACTTTTTGGGCATAAGATGAGATGGGGTATGGGTAGCATTGCCTTGTTGCCATGAGAGGTATGGGAGAGGTAAGGTCTTGGTTGACTTGGTGGAAAGAGGGGGTATGGATAGAGATTCCATTCTCTCAACTAGGAATCTTCCTAGAAACGGCACACACACTGCCCGCGGTGTTTCCTCAATTTATTCTCAAGCCCACAACTCTTAGCCTGGGTATCGCACTGGCATGCGAGACATGGCATCTGAACCGTGGCGACGACGAGGTCACTAGGGTGCAAGTCTCGGGTTAAGACGACTCTAGAATATGGGATACGACTCAGGGATGCGTGTAAATGCCGATAACAGATCATGGGTCACCAAAATTTGATTGGGAGGACCACGGAAGCCTATAGAATGGTATGAGCTAGGATACGGGCCTTACATGACCTCCCTTATAAAACTAACCTTAATTAGTTTGTTCACTTATTCTTATATCAGGGGCATTAAATCGGGATGGAATCACCTTTAAGCTTGTTTACCCGGTTTCTTATCCTTAGATATATTGAGCTGATGTATTGCCAATGTTGGTTCCAAACCAAGCATTTCTATGTATGTCCATGCAAACACATCTTTATTTCTTTTTAACAGTCCAATGTATTGATCAGCTTTTGTTTCTAATAGGTTGGCACTTATATAGGTATTTTGGGGTTTTTTTTTTCCCAAATTCACTTCTCGTAATGCATCAACCGTTGATTGTCCCCCATCTTCTATTTGTTCAGGAGCCATCTCTGGCAGCTTAACATCTTCATTATTACCTTTTACTTCTTGTGAGATTATTTCCTAACTAGTCAGTTCAATATCAGTTATATTCGCTTGCTCATATTTGTTAGGTGTTTGCGGGGTTTGTACATGATTGAAAAGGAACCCATCAGGTGTGAGGTGAGAGATCGTGTCATTCAAAGGGGAAGCCATTGCGATCAGAGAAACATTGTAGTTCCTGTTAGGAATAGCAATATGTTAGTAACGGAAGTCGAATAATGCTATACTTTATTTTGGAGATGAAGGTGAGGATGTTCCCATTGAGAGTTGCCATTTTGGCGCCGCTATGACGCCAGGTGATGATAAAAATTCTCCAGACAATTTCTAAGTTAATATTGAATGTTAATACTTAGTAGAGTCGCCATTTTGTTTCGACAAGAAACGAAAGTGTTTTAATAGGGGAATTATCATTCAATAATAACAAAGAATATGGGAGAACATTTATCATCGAATATGTTTTATTGATTTTGAAATTCATTTTTACATCCACATATTTTCCTTGATTCCAATATAGAGTACAAAACATTGAATTGAATAAAGTTATATGGAATGATCCAAATGATGATTTTGTTAGCATTCCGGCTTGCAATGCACTCATTTTAATGAAAGAAGTATTACGCGGGTTCAAGAGTCATTTGTTTCTCCCTTAATTGATCTGAAATGACAATCTTAAAGGAAATGACTAAATTCCAATGAGATTTGAAGACTGTCCGAAGGATTTGACAGCATGAATGTGCCATAAACATTATGTGCATGTAATGAGATTTTATTGCATGACCTAACATAATGAATTTTTGTTGCACAGGTAGGCGTAACAGAGTTCCTGCTCCATTTTCTTCTTTCTTCCTTCTCCTTTGCAGAATACCTTGTAGAGGTATTGGGATATCTTTCTTTGAGATATTCGAACTTGCATGCCTCTCAAATGAGGGGGTGGAGGGGTTAGGCATTCACACGTGTGAAGTTTCGAACTTTGTGCCAAATGGTCTACTACGCGCAACATGCCTATCATTACCCATCACTCAATGGATCACATATTGACTCGACATTGCGCGGAACCATACAACGAACCTTTATTGCAGGTGAACGCGCAAAAGAACTCTTCTGTGGTTTTATTGCATGTTCTTCTCTTTTCCTTTGTTGCTTGAATCTTCTTACTTTCATAGTTCATTCTTTACTAATTTTGTACTCCAACAGAGTGTAAGGTCCACACGCCAAGAAGAGTTGATCGGGAAGATGAACTAGCTTGTACCTTATGTATAACCCTTCTAGCTCTTGGTTCGATTAGATTGCACAAAGAAAAATCACAAGAAAAATACAAGTAAAATGTAAATCAGATTAAGAAGAAAACCCACCAAGAAAAGGGTTTCAAGATGTAGAAAAGATCACGAAAACTTGATAATGTAGGAAATGATAACCTAAATTTTGAAAAAAAAAATGATAAAAATCCACTTACAAGAGAGTTGAAATGATGGGTTGGTCAAATGAAGCACCGGCGGACCAAAGAAGAAGAAGTGAAAAATGAGTAATTTGCGGTATTTACTCCTTGTTGTCAATCCATGCACAATTTGACTAGCCCAAACACATACTTGGTTGGCTGAATTTCTACGTTAGCAATGGACTGACTGAAAAATCTCCAAAATTATAATATTTTATTTTTTTTCTATTATTTATTATTATTTTTCAATTTTCTTTTCATGCATATCCTATTTACAAATAAACATAGAGCATAAATACAAAGAAAAGAAAAAAAATAAAGACATAATAATTATTTAATAATACATAATCCAATATCATGCTTCAAATTTGAGAACTTAACACTATCAAGTGGTTTGGTTAGAATATCTTTAAGTTGCTTCTCAGTTTGAATGTATTCCAGTATGATAGTCTTATCTTTAACTAATTCTCATATGTAATAATATCTTTTGTCAATATGCTTTATACGAGAATGTTGAATTGGATTTTTAGAAATATTTATCGCACTTGAGTTATCACAAAATAGGGTCATTGTATTTTGCATAATTTAATAATCTGCTAGCATTCGTTTCATCCACAATGGTTGAGTGCAAGCATTCCATTCAGCAATGCATTAAGCTTCTACAGTGGATAGAGATACGGAATTCGGTTTCTTGCTTAGTCATGATACTAGGCAATTTTCAATATAGAAACATCCACCACTAGTAGATTTTCTATTATTCAGATTTTCAACCCAATATGCATCAATATCTCCTACGATTTGTATAGACGTATCATGTGGATACCATAAGCCTAAGTTAGTAGAACTTGTAATGCTTAGTGTCAAATATTGCATATTTTTCCTATATTTATATCTTGGTTTTATGAACATGATAACGCTTAATGGGTATATTTTATGCATGTTTCTATTGTAAGGTAAATATGAGAGCTTGGATTGAAAAGAATGTTAAAAACATGGATTTGATGCTCGAGAGTCACCAAGGCAAAGGATGGATCTTAGGAGACCAAGATTGAAGATTTCAAGACCCAAAGATTCAAGGAAACCAAGTGGAGAACAAAGGAAGTCAAAAGTACAAAGTATAGAAATTTACAGAATCTGAACTTTGCAATGTCATCGACCACCGTTCAATGACATCGAAGGAAGTGTTCGATGACATCGAATACGAGTCGATGACGTTGAAGGATTATATGAAAATCAAGTTTAGTTGCTGGACAAATTAGATGCAGTTCTCGATGGCATCGAAGACCTGTTCGATTGCTCGAAGATCTGCTCGATGACATCGAGATTTTCGTGGATTTCTGAAGCAACTCGCTAGAATACTCTGAACACGTTCTCAATTACTTGAATACCATTCGATGACATCGAAGGCTATTCGATGACATTGAAGGTATGTTCGATGAGAAAAACGGTTAGGAAGTGTGAAAAGGCACGACTTCCGGATTCAAGTTACTCTCGATGGCATTGAAGGCGTTACGCAAAGTTACGCAGAGTGCATAAATTTAAGACGATTTTTCGAAATTGGACGGACAAGGCATAAATATGGGTTTTCCAAGGACTTCTAGGGATGAATTAAGTTTTAAGAAGTAGAGCAAAAGGGTGGAGCAACCTCCCAAGAGTTTTTCCTGCTTATTTATTTTTAATTATTTCTTTTAGGGTTTTAGATCCAATCATGTCTATGGTCAGCTAAACCTCTTAGCTAGGGCTAAGAGGTGAAGCTTGTAGTATGTTGGGATGATTTTCTTGCTTGGATTATTGTTGTTCTTAAACCTCATTGATTTCTAGTTTGAATTTAAGGAATATTTTCAGTTTTCTATGATTTATTGTGACTTAAATTACAATAGATGATGTGATAGCTTTGAATTTATTCTTTTCCTGTTTTGAGAGTGTGAGATTGGTAAATCCTGTTGTCCACCATCATCTCCTAGGCATGGTAGGGTGATGGAATCCCTTCCAATCATCACATACTCATTCATATGTGGCTAGATCAATGAAAAGTTCAGATTTGGTATAATTACATTATCTTCCAATTGGATAGGATAGGACTTCAATTCCAATTGTGTTTCTTAAATCAAGTAAGGTATCATCCTGATAGCTACAAGTGGATCCTTGGTACCCTAGTTGTCATGCCCCAAACTCGAAAACCAGGCTCACCAAATTTTCGATCGCCGAATTCAGCGCTAACAGCCTTCGTAGTACCCCATTCTCGGCTCCTGGCACCCATACACCAGGTTCCAATCCTGGGATCCTACCAGGAGGATTTCTATAATATAATTTTGTTTATTAATCAGCATAACTAAGATCATAACCCACAAAATAATAACCACAAGAGCACCATCATAAAATCCACTAAGAATAAAAACTTTTACAATACAAGGTGCAAAAGGAAAAGATACAATGACTACAAAAGAAAAACTCCAGAAGATCCGCAGCACGCTCCTGCTCCTGCTACGGCCTAGAATCACCTGCACGCATCAATCATGCATAAGCTTATAGAAAGCTTAGAGGGTGGTGTAAGTGTGTGCGGGATAGGTGTCAAGTATGTAATATCAGAGTATGTAAAAAATGCTGGTAAGATCATGAATACCAACAACCGTAACAAGGCTATGCAATACCATGCAGGAGTGCCATCAGCCATCCCAAGGCTAGGCAATGCGGGGCTTATATAGTCAAATGCCATATGCAATGTGCAATGCAATCATTCTCATCCTTATATCATGTCCACATATCAATACAATTCCTCTCTGGGAAATCATCGGGGTCAAATACACTCCACACTGATTGCCGCTTCCCTGGCCGCACAACCTGGTGAGCATAAGAGACCTCACTGCCTGCCTGTGGTCAGCCAATACCTACAAGGCTCACTGGTAATAGAACCATTTGCAAGCTGGTCAAACTCAGCCTAGATTATAGCCCCCTCACTTAGGCGAATAAGGCCACACCCCCTTCCAACTGACCACGATATAGTGGGAGACATGACCTAATGATAACGACATCGGTGCTCATGTTATCCACTCAGTCTCGACGTTGGAGCATCTCTTGATACCATGAAGGTTCTAAGACTTTCACCCAAGGACATACTACGTGCCCACAGTGCTAGAACCAAATATTTCTGGTGTCTAATTTTGGCCATCCACAATGTACTTGTGGAGGCTATGACCTTGATGAAGCTAGGGCGAATAATAATAGTGCCATATAAATGTGGGATACATGAATCACACCAATCAACCCTACATCAGTCCATGTGCAAACAATGCGATCATGTGAGGCAACTCCATCACTCAGGGAGTCCCAAACAACCTGCCCAATGGCATAAGCTATGACCAATCACTCCTCAATCACACATATGATGTACATGGGAATGAGTCATGAAAGTATCTAAGTATGACATGCGACGATAATATACTCTCCTCATGACAAAGTTGGGTCTAGGCACATGGCGCACATGGGGATGAATCATAAAGATAACATGACATATGGTGAAGTTGTACTCTTCTCTTACGAAGGTTGGGTCTAGGTACTTAGGCAATTCCTCAAGATATGGGGAATCATAACTAATAGTGGGGCCCAACAATTTGGGGTAGCCCATAAAGCCTAAGTAAGCAATATTATGGGCCAAATGGGTGAGAATGGGCCCAATCAAGGTCTAAGGTAGACATTCAAACACTAATAGATGAGAATGAGCCTAACAAAGGGGCCTAGAGGGGTACACAATGTGGACATTCAACCACCATTGTCCCCAAGAAGGCAGCCCATTAAGGAGTCTAGCCAAGATAAGGCCCATGACCCAAATACAGCCATGTAAATGAAATGGGCAGCAATACATACATCTTATGTCACATGATGGGCCTCAAGAAAACGGCCCAAAGCCTACATACATTAACATGGACCCAAAAGGGGCAAATCATAGCCCAAGTACAATGGCCACTGAATTCATGCATTATGACAAACCTAATGGGCAGCCCATAAGCCCAAATACATAGATAAGGCATGCCCAATATTTCCCAAGTTGGGCCTTATAATTTAGCCCAAAACTAGTTAAGATAGATGGACAATAAAGATCTAATTTTCATCCCACACGGTCCAGTATAAAGTGAAAACAGTTCATGTACCAAACTGGGCTCAAGAGTGGACATCCAATACTATTTAGGCCTGCTGGACATCCCAAAAATTTGGCCTACTATGGTCCTTAAAATCAACCCAAAGGTAGGCCTCATAAGGCACTAATTAAGCCCAAATCTCAGAAATACAAGCATGGTATATGTACACAAATCTCACAATCTGGTGGGCCTCACAACCTCATAACTTTCAGCTATATACAGAATATTTTAAGGCCCTTGCTAGACATCCAACCCACCTAACTTTCTAGGCCTACTGGGGTCCAGCAGATGGTAAAACTGAGTGCACAAATATTTCCTGGTGGCCCATAATTATTACTGTGGGCCCTACTAAATGGGAAGTGTGTACACAACACATAAGACAAGGTGGGTCTTCTGCTGAACTACAAGTCCAGCAACATCCCAAAAAAATCTGGACGTCCCCAGTGGGCCTGGGCGTCCTTAATGGCCTGGTCGGCTGGCCATATAAACATACGAGGTGGGCCCCACTTGTGGACGTCCCACCAGGGAATGGACCATATCCAAGTCGACCACACAAGGGGAGGACGGCATGGACAACATACATCATTAAGGTGGGCCTGCATGGCTAGGGACGGCCAGCCCCTACTGGACGTCAGCCTATTTAGAACATCCAGCAGGTGGGCTGCTAGCCCAACTCTGGTAGCCCCAAAAATGGACGGTCTAGATGGTCCACATGCACCTGAGGTGGGTCCCAGCAAGGTGGACCACAATGGAGGTGAGTTGGAGGTCCATAAACACCTGCAATAATAATTACAAATTCTAGACGACAAGAGTCTTTGAAAAAAAGAATCTTCTTGGTCTTTCTTTGGATTCTTCCCACAGGTGGGCCCGAGGTTGGTTAAATCAAGGAAAAATGGGCATATGGCATACACCCTTAATTGTACTATAAGGTGGGGTCCACATGAGTGTTGCACCATCTAAAAAAAATCAGGCTAACATTTATGTTTTTCATTCAACAATGCTGCTGGACGGTTCAGAAATTTGGACTGTCCAGCCCACCTTAGGCCAATCCCAGGGGGTCCACCAAGGGTTGATTGATGGGAGGTTCAACATACATTAAGGTGGGGTCCACACATCAGGTAACCACCCCACATTAGGAAGAAAATCAAGATGCATGTAAAGCTAAACTCCATACAAAAATCTGCAACATGGGCCCAGGAAATGTGGACAACAGTATGTTGCTGGACATTTCAGTCCATAAATTGTTGGACAAGGAGAAATTCCTCAAATAAATTATGATGTGGCCTACCTTAGTGGGCCCTACAAACCCCCAAACCAAGACTCCACATTAAATCTCCTTGCATGTCACAAATGGACAACAAGTGGGACACCCAACGTCTAGGAAATGGACAGCAAGGGCGTTCCACCTTGCTGGACAGTCTGGACGTCCTTGGCACACCATGTGGGCCACACACATCAAGGAAATGTCAAGAGAGAAAGAGCGAGATGATCACGGCCATAGGAGAAGGGCTCCACCACTGTTAAGTCCTTCTCCATCAATCACGACCACACATCGTAATATTTCATCAAGATATCACATGGATCTATACATGCATGGCCCTACAAATAAAAATCTGAGGTGGGGATACCATCCCCACCATGGATATAGGGTCTAGATGACCCAATCAAACTATGGATCAAGGAAAATCATTATGATAGGGTCCATGGAGAATGGGCCCCATCATGGCTCATGCATGCATAAGGTGGGCCATTGGCCACACCTAAGAAGTCAAGGAGGACCTCCACCATCGATTGGTGGGTCCTACAAGCTTCTAAGAATGGAATGTAAGAAGAAAAATCAGAAAACTAGCCTAAAATGCACACCCACCTCTTAGATCCTCCTCCTTTCTTCAACACTAGGTCCTTCTTGCTCTAAGGAGTTGTTTCAATGGTGAAGATGAGATTGCAAGGGCTAGATGGAGGGGAAATGAGAGAGAGAGAGAGGGGCTAGAAAGTCTAAGAATGGTGGGACGTCCTAAGCTTCTGTTACAATGGGGGAGAGGAGAAATGAGGGAGAAGAGAGGGAAATGAAAAGTTGTAGTAAGGCAAGGATGGGTTTGTAAGATACCCATGGGTCTTGGGAAGAAAACCCATCATGGCACATGGGATAGGGAGAGCAATGATTATTTTTAAGAAGAAAAATCCATGATTGCTACACTAGGTAGGTTGGGCTATAGGCTAGGCTATAGGTAATGATGGACTAGGGTGATGTCATCACCGACGGAAACGTGTACATGTAATAGGTGGGTCCTACAATCACGATCAACGGTCCAAATATTACATGGGCTACAACTTTTGATCTACACCTTAGATTGACACATGAGGCGCAACATTGAAACCGCGGCAACGATGCGGTCTCATTGGCATAGGTTTCAGGTCGAATAGGTTCGGGTTTACAGGTTGGAACTTAATGATATTGCAAATGCAACTTATAGGTCCCGGGTCATTGGAATTCAATCGGAAGGACCGTGGGACCTAACAGAATAGAATGGATACCAGGTTAAGGGTCTGACACTAGTTCCCACCTTTTAATTGATAGTTTTAATAACATTATTCACAATTACTCCCTTTTATTCCAGATTTTGGTTTAAATCTTCTTCTAGTTCTAGATCTAGTTATTTTCAGTATATGTACAAGTTTAGTCCCTATGGATTCGACCTCGGTCTCACCGAGATTATTACTACATCGCGACCCTACACTTGTGGTTGTGAACAAGTTTTTGGTACCATTTTCGGAGACTACGGCTGCATTTTTCTAAGATTAATTAGCATTAGAATTAGATTAAGATTATGGTTTGTTTTTCTACTATGTTTTTAGGTTAGGATTTTTTTTAATTATTTTTTAGAAACTAACATTGTTTTCTATTTTGTAGGATCCTAATGTATCAACTCTTATTCGGTAATTTTGTTCCAACCCTCTCTCTTATCTTTTCTAGATCTCTTATCTGTTTGAGTTTTTTTTCTAGTTTTCTTTTTTTTGGTTTAGTTATTTGGTTAGTTGAGGGATGAGAGTGTTTCATGCCCAAGTGGGTTTGTGACAACACCCTCCGCCTCTTGAGTGAAGGAGGATTAGTAAAAGGGTTGCCTATCCATCACTGGATTAGACACCACCTAAGATCCTTTGAGTCAGTAGTAGTAATGGATGCACATCAACCTCAAAACCCAGTTGAGGAGGCCCAAGATGTGAATGAGGTGCATCATGCACCCTCGCCTCATACTCTACGATATTATTTAAAACCGGTGAGGGTGAGTACACCTTCTTGCATGATATTCCCATCGAATGTAGGAATGGTGGATGTTACATCAGGGGTGATTCAACTCCTTCCTAAGTTTCATGGACTAGAATATGAAAGTCCATACTTACATATGAAAGAGTTTGATGACATCATATCTACATTACACTTCCAAAACGTGTCTGAGGACATAGTAAGATTGAGATTGTTTCCTTTCTCTTTGAAAGAAAAGGATAAGTCGTGGTTACATTCCTTAAGACCACGGTCCATTGGCACATGGGCTGAGATGACAAGGGAGTTCCTTAAAAAGTTCTTCCTATATCACAAAAAGAATACCTTAAGGAAAGTAATCATGAATTTTGTGTAAAAAGAAGATGAAACTTTCTTCTAATGTTGGAAGTGATTTAAGGATCTCATAAATTTATGTCCACAACATGGCTACGAAACATGGAGGATAACGAGCTTTTTCTATAATGGATTAACCTCATCCATGTGCCAATTTGTGGAGATGATGTGTAATGGGGAATTCATGAACAAGGAAGTTGATGATGCATGAGATTATTTTGATAAACTCGCTAAAAACGCGCAATCACGAGATACCTACTTAAGAACCACCAATTCTAAGCTTACTCAATTAAAGGAAAGGGGAGGAATTTATATCTTAAAAGAGGAAGATGATATAAATACAAGATTAGCCAAACTCATAAGAAAAGTCGAGGCCATGGAACTTAAGAAAGTAGAACCCGAAAAGACTGCGGAAGTTGTTTGTGGTATTTGCTCTTGTAACATACATACAACTAAAAATTGCCCAACAATTCTTACTTTTTAAGAGATATTGAATGAGCAATCGAATATCGTGAACAACTACAAAAGACTTTTCGGTGGACCCACCTCAAACACATATAACTTAAGCTGAAGGAACCATCCAAATCTACAAAAGACTTTTCGGTGGACCCACCTCAAACACATATAACTTAAGCTGGAGGAACCATCCAAATTTCAGTTGGAGGAACGGACAAACTGCTACTCCTCAAGGGATCCTTAACCAATTTCTCAATCAAAGGAAACCTCACGAGGATCTAGTCTTAAAACGCATGTGAAACTAAGAGCTTTTTAATCAGGTTATGCTTCAAGATTTTCAAGACCTTACAAAGGCCATACAAGGGCTTAATACAAAAAATTTGATTGGGGAGAAAGGGATCCTTCCATCCCAACTTCTCTCTAACCCAAAATCGTAATATGAAATAAGCGACCCAATCTCTTTAAATCAGATGGAGCTGGCTAAATCTATCACCAGTCTTAGGAGTGGAATGATTATTGACAAAACTATTCCGGCGAGGGCTGAAAAGCCTAAGGACCTAGAAGAAACTGAGAATGTAGACCTAGCAATGCCCCACATGAGGAAGAACCAGAAAGAGTGAATAAACCGATTGCGCCATTCCCCCAGCGGTTGATTGCACCAAAACCTCTATCTAATTCTCAGGATATTCTAAAGGTACTTAAGCAAGTGAAAGTCAATATTCCTCTACTAGATGTCGTTAAACAAACCCCTTCATATGCCAAAATTTTGAAAGATCTATGCACTACCAAAAGACGACAAAACATTCAAAAGAAATTTTTTCTGACAGAAAGGCTGAGTACTATCCTCAAACAAGATGTGTCACAAAAATATAAAGATCCTGGTAGCCCAACTATCACTTGTATAATTGGGAATCAACAGATTGAGCATGTACTTCTTAACTTGGGGGCGAGTGTAAATTTGATCCCTTACTCAGTTTACAAACAATTGGGTCTAGGTGAATTAAAATCCAACCGAACCATATTACAACTTGCCAATCGTTCAGTTCATGTACCGAGAGAGATGACTGAGGATGTGTTGGTTCAGGTTAATAAATTCTATTATCCAGTAGACTTTATTGTCTTGGTTACTTAAACCATCATAAATATGAGCACTCAAATTTCCGTCATTCTTAGTCGTCCATTCCTTGCTACATCAAATGCAATCATTAATTATAGGAATGGAATTATGAATTTATCTTTTGGAAATATGTCATTGGAGCCCAATATCTTTTTTCAACATGAGAAAACAGTCAGAGGATGTTGATGATATCCACGACATTAACTTAATAGATTCTTTCGTGGAAGATAAAGCACTTTTGACTCTATATTCTGACCCTCTAGAGACGTGCTCGGCCTACTCCCCTGATTTACATGATGACATAATTAGGGAGAGGGATGCCTTGCTTGATTCTACATCGGTACTTGAAGTTAACCGGTGGAGGCCATAATTTAAGAAAATTGCCCCAAACCGATGTAGTCCCTCTACCGTCTAGCCTCAAAACACCGAAGCTTGACCTAAAACCTCTGCCAATTGATTTTAAATATGTCTACTTAGGTCAAGATGAGACATACCCGGTAGTAATTTCTTTATACCTTGACAAAGAATAGGAGAGTGTGCTTATTTTCACTCTCATTGAGCATAAAGGAGCCCTTGGTTGGTCGATTGCAGACCTCAAGGAAATTAATCATTTGATTTGTACTTACTGTAGTCATCTTTAAGATAATGTGAAAACCTCCCGACAATCACAACGCTGATTAAATCCAAATGTTGGGGGCACAAAAAATACATGAGTCAAAAGGAGTTTGGTTTGTTACGCATCAAGATTCCAAGATAGGAAGCCCTATCTATCGCGTAGCCCTCTCTCTATCATAAATCTCTTGTGAATAATGCTACGATGAATAGTGCTACATGAATAGTTGCACGGATGAATAGTTACGTGGGTGAATAGTGTCATGGTGAATAGTTGCGCAGGTGAATAGTGCTATAGTGAATAGTTGCGTGGATGAATAATTACATGGTGAATAGTTGCATGGGTGAATAGTGTTTTACAGAATGGGGGCCACGATATGTAAATTGATGCTTCACATGTGTGGAAGCATATAAATAGCCCCTCCCCCTCTCATTTGCATCATTAGAAGTTCTAGTGAGAGGAGCCACGTGAATAGTGTTATGTGAATAGTGTTGCACAGGTGAATAGTGGTGTGCAGTGAATAGTTGCATGGGTGAATAATGTTGTGCATGAATAGTGTTACATGTTAAATAGTGTTGCGTGATGAATTATGTTGCATGGGTGAATAGTGTTGTGGGATGAATAGTGTTGTGCAAATTTATTTAATGCGTTGTATGGTCTCACAATAAAAGGCCTCTACAGCCTTGTGTTCTACAGTTTTGTGTGTTCCTCTTAGACCCGCACAACCCATCTATCATTCTGACAGACACAAATTGCATCGAAATGCTGCTGAAATTGCTATTGGATTGATTATCCTTTCTTTCATTGCATAAATTCATTGTACTTTGTTTCAGAATGAAGGGAAATACAAGGATGTAATTGAAACTCAGAATTAATGAAATCTATGATGATGAATGTTCTTTAATTTTCTTTGTTACTATTGAATGATAATTCTCCAAACGAAATGCATTCATTTCTTGTCGAAACAAAATGGTGACTCCATTGGGGATTGTTATTATTCAATGATAACTTAGAAAAAATTTAGAGAACTTTTATCACTGTTTGGCGTCATACAGATGCCAAAATGGTGACTCTTAACAGGAACATCCTCCCCTTCATCTCTAAAATAAAGTACAATTTTATTTCATTAAAGTAGTTGATGCTCTATTTTGAACAACAGGTATTCTATCTTTACACAACTGCAATGGATTTTCTCCCAATTGATATAGTTATTTACTTCATACCTAATGGATTCGCCGTTGATTACATCGATAACACACGATCACTACTATAGAAAGTACCAGAGCGGGTTAAATCAGTAGCGGTCAAGGATAGGCAATGTCAGGCGATGTCCGGAATGGTTCTGCTTCACTGACAGCATAACAGGACAATGAAGGATGGATAATTGTGATATCTAAAAGAAGATGTAGAGTATTTTTATGGAAAACTTCTTCTCTTCCGACAAAGAAGTCAGTTTGACTGAATTAGCCTCTGCTCACCAACGAGGAGACGAATCAGTTGATGAATTCATCAGTCAATAGAAAGACTTCGGGGCATCATGTCAATATCTTCTGGGAGAATTAGATCAGGTTAAGCTATGCTTGGAAGGTATGAGACCAGAAGTGACATGTAACTTGATTAGCGTAGATATACAGACCTTTTGTAATCTTGCTACCAAGGCTCATATTATTGAAAAGATGATTGAAAAAAGTGTCCGCCATTTACATAAAATCGCTATACTAGAATCTTCATGAAACGTCAGCCAATGTCGCTAGCAAAGAAGAAAATAAAGAAGATTATCAGAATGAAGAAAGAAATAGTGGCGAAGAAAATTGAAAAGGTCATACAATGATATATAAAAAAATGCAAACAATGTAAGTCCCGAAAGAAATGGGCATTCGCAAAAGAAGATATACTTCCTATGAAGATTCAACTATTGGCTAGAGGGGAAATTAAGCTACCACAGTAATGTACCATAAAGAAACAGAGAAGAGGAGAGCAAAAGGATATTGTCACTATCATTATATGTTCGGGCATCAAAGATATACTCCAAAGGATGATTGACAATGGTGAAATTGTTATGGAAGAATAGGACAGAAAGAGAAGAATGACGAGTCAATATAATTTCCGTTTGAAGCATGATATTAGCGACTCCTCAAGAAATAAGACGTGATTCTAGTAGTGACATAGTCCATCATGCTTATGTGCAAGAAGGAAAAGCAAAATGGCTATGCAATATGTGATAAGAAAAGAAATATTCTGATCATACGTCTTCATGAAGAATAATCAATGAATAAAGAAATCAGATAAAGATACAATTTCTAAATATTCTTCCGAACATCTGTGCGAAATTCCCAATCTACCTAATCCCGAAAAAAGTAATTGTTGATTTTCTAATATGATAATTGCCGATATTAATTTTTATAGGTCAATACAGGGGCCATAATCATTACCGCGATGGAGTTATTATATATTGACACTTAAATATGGGTTATTATTGCAATTGTATTATCACTGCGGCCTTCAAAAGTATTTTTAAAATTATATATCTTGAAAAGGTTATTACAAAACTATTTCTAAGCCCTAGCCGGTTATCTACAAGATTTATGAAGCGACAACTATATCCAGATTATCGACAATTATCACGCTTATAATGCCAATTAAGACACGAAGAGCTTCAACAAATATTCTTTAAGAAAGATGATATACTGAGATTTATTAAAGGTCACTTACAAGACCAGAGCCAAGTTTAAATCCAAAATGATATAATCAAATATTATCACTGAAGATTATATCGACAGAACTTATCAACCTAGGGATCAGAATGAATAAGGCATTGGAATGCCTGCAGATATTCATGCTATCAAAATTATTATTTTCGACAGGTAAAAAATTTTTTATTGTAAAGATTCTCAGAGAAAATCTCATCCAATCAAAAGGGGGCAAATTAGGTAACAGTTATACAATAGCCGCAATAAGCATACTATCACTTGAATATTTATCAAAGTCATGCCCATATTACATCTTCAGCAGGCAACGATTATTAACAATAAGACAATATCCACCTTATGTCATTCTTCATGACAAAATATTATATCGGTCAATCGACAAAATCATTCTTACAAAACTATTAAAAAACTATAGCCTTATATATATATATATATATATATATATATATATATATATATCACAAAGCATTGTTGATTATCAAAATATCGTTGGTCATCGCTGATATCGCCGACGATCATTGGTTATAAAAATTATTACAAAGCAACCACGATCGCTAAGACATCGTCTATTGCGGAATATTATTACATATCATCATTGATATTGCCATGATTGATGCTAAGATGATATTATCACCTTGACAAAATGATGTTATCATTTATCAATGAGTTATTATCATCGTCGAGCACTATCAGACGTTATCGCTTATTATCAACATAACGAAAATTGTATTCGCGTTAATGATATTACCGACTATTGATCATCGCTGACTATCACTGACTATACAGCGTTGATTATTTTATGGCAGCAGTGAGCACCCAAGGAGGCCAATTACACATAAGCCCTATATTATCAGCAATTGGTGATTCATTTATATATGGTAGTAGTGAGCGCCTAAGCAGGCCAACCATGCACAAGACCTATATACAATGCTCTAACAACTTAAGAGCCTAAACTGTGAATGCTTTAATAACTTATGAGCCTAAACTGTGAATGCTCCAATAACTTACAAGCCTAAACTATGATTGCTCCTTGAGCCCAACTCGAAATTAGTGGTAAACTATAATTGCTCTATGAGCCTAGCCCGAAATCTGCAGTAAACTATAATTAATCCTTAAGCTTAATCAAGTAAAGTCCAATCCAGTCAAGTTAAGTCCAGTAAAGTTAAGTAAAGTCAAGTCAAACATAATCAAAGTATGATCATTCAAAATTATGCATGCTCAAGTTTAAATTGCATATAATGCCTTTAGAGCTAACTAAACTGAAAGTCAGCTCCAATCACCAAAGGAAATATAGCTATAAATCTTGAACTAATGCATAACTCTGCAAATGCATATGTTTATTTATCATGTATAGAAGTGCACTATCAAAGATTACCGCAAAAAATGCAAAATATCATATTTTCTCTTGAATCAGGTTTAAAATTACAACAATGGCAAGTGTATTCAAAACTGAATCTTCAAGATCAATTATATGAATTATGGATCTTCACCATGTCAAGGCCTAGTTATATGGTCCGATGTTATAACTACTCATGGATCTAAAATAGCAAAGGTCTAAGGATAATATACTTCTAGCCAGCCTATGAAGAAATGCCAAGGAGTACAAACTAGAAAAGACTCAGCTGTTGAACCTCTAGAGCCAGAAATGACATATCTGAAAGCACGATATAATGAGTAAAGAATGCAATAAATGCAATGCAAAGCATGCTGACAAGCACAAAGATGGAATGACTAAATCATTATCATATTTCAAATATTATAATCATTATAAAAGCTTTCAATATATTTCAAAATTATCAATACTTCATGACTATAAATTGTAAAATTATGATATCTTGAGATACTAATTTCAATTAATTTGGCAGAAAAGATTACCATTCAAAATCTTAGATTATGTAGACTATGAATAAATGAGACAATGAAGAGATTATTGTAGTAGGAGCAACATTAAAGAAAAATTCCCTAGACACGAAGTTCAAAGAAAGAATCACTTGAGTTGATCAAAGAGATCGTTACAACAGGAGCACATTGAAGGACAGTTCTCTGATCAAGTTACTCAAAGATGGAGTCGCCACATCTGTTACAGTGGCAAGTTTCGATGAAAAGAGAATTATGCGAATAAAGGAGTTAAAACTGTAGAAGATGCAATTGTGGCCCTGATCATAGAAAATGCATTCCATCTGAGTGACTGCTATGAAGATAGAGTGTTTTCGTTGCCTCCATTATCCTCCTTATCAAAGCATTCACTCAATGCTTCTGACTAGGGGCATTCTGTTTTTCGTTTGAGCACGATCATTCTGTTTTCCGTTCGAGCGCGATCATTCTATCTTTCGTTTAAGCGCGATCATTCAGTCTTCTATTCGAGCACGATCATCCAGTCATCTTTCAACCGCAATCCATTCGAACACGACTCCTTTAAACTTGATTATTTTGAAATTGACTGTTGAAGATCTTCATTCAAGATATCTTTCTCCGATATGCAATCAGCTCTATTCATGAAGAATCCTTCTCTGATGTGAAAGGATTTTTGTGTAGAGAAAGATCGATCCTCCATTTGATTTCATAAATCAATCAAAGAAGGATCGAGAGGGCATCTGTTGGGGCACAAAAATACACGAGTCATAAGGAGTTTGGTTTATTGCGCATCAAGATTTCAAGATAGGTAGCCCTGTCCATCGCGTGGCCCTCTCTATCATAAATCTCTCAATGAATAGTGCCATAGTGAATAGTTGCATGGGTGAAGAGTGCCGTAGTGAATAGTTGTGCGGATGAATATGTAAATGCTATTGTATAAATATAGCACCCGTAGTATTATCAAATTTTTTTGTTCTAAACCATTTAGCATTTGTGTCATGCTTTGAGTTGAAGTGATCAGGTTTGTGCATTTTAAAGTTGTCTGCATCTTTGTCGAACTTGCTTACATCTTCAAGTTGAAGTGAAAAGTGTTGAAGTTCATATTTTCAAGCTAAAATTCAAGAACTAAAGTTCAAGTTTGAAATTCAACTACTGTACATTAAAGAGTCAAGAACTCAAGCGTGACTCAAGCTCAAGTTCAAGACATCAAACTCAAACCTCAAGCATCACAAGTATTCAAGATTTTGAAGCGAGTGATGTTTCAATTATCCTACTCACAAACAGGTTTGGATGACCGAAGATTGACCCTAGATTGTGTCATATTCATTGCATATTCTTTGTGGGTCATTTCATTTGTTTATAAGTCATTTTCTCGACTAGTCTTAGACCTTGTTCGACTAGTCCAAGTACTAGCTCAACCAGTCTAAATGAATAGTTGTGCGGATGAATATGTAAATGTTATTGTGTAAATATAGCACCCGTAGTATTATCAATTTTTTTTGTTCCAAAATATTTAGCATTCGTGCCATGCTTTGAGTTAAAGTGATCAGGTTTGTGCATTTTAAGTTGTCTGCATCTTCGTTGAACTTGCTTACATCTTTAAGTTGAAGTGAAGAGTGTTGAAGTTCATGTTTTCAAGCTAAAATTCAAGAACTCAATTTCAAGTTTGAAGTTCAACTACTGTACCTTAAAGAGTCAAGAACTCAAGCGTGACTCAAGCTCAAGTTCAAGACATCAAACTCAAACCTCAAGCATCACAAGTATTCAAGATTTTGAAGCGAGTGATGTTTCAATTATTCCTACTCACAAACAGGTTTGGATGACCGAAGATTGACCCTAAATTGTGTCATATTCATTACATATTCTTTGTGGGTCATTTCATTTGTTTATAAGTCATTTTCTCGACTAGTCTTAGACCTTGTTCGACTAGTCCAAGTACTAGCTCAACTAGTCTAAGAGTTTTCTCGACCAGTCCAAGGTTTGTTGTTATTTTTCAGAATTTTTTGTTGGGCTCTCGACCAATCCTGAAGAATGCTCGACCAGTCGAGTGAACAGTGCTCGACCGGTCGTGCAGGCTTGACTCAAAGTCCAGCAAGCTTTTCTGCTCCCACTCGACCAGTCGAGCAGGCCACTCGACTAGTCGAGTAATAGTCTTATCTTATCGCGCCAGAAAATTTAAAATTTTGTTGGTCCTTCGACCAGTCGAACCGACCCTTAGACCAATCGAGTGAACAAATTTTCACCTATAAATAGAGCATGAATTTTAGATTTTATTCATTCATTAAAAGTGAAATTAAGAGACCACTCTGAGAGATAAGTTTGTTAATTTATTAAGTTATTCTGTGCTTATTTTAGATTATCTTTAATTAGCTTTTGCAATTTAATTTTATGATATTTATTCCAATCTTATATTAAAAAGGGATTCGAGTTTTCTCCTCTCTTGAGATCAAAATCAAATCAAGCTAGCTCAGGTTGATTTAATTAAAAATCATTTAGATCTAGAACCTTTTCGTCGGTGAGACTGGACATTGAACATCTTCGTCTACACCAGATCGGTTCTACCGGTCTTATTCAAAGGAGAATTTCCAGATAAGTATAATTTACAATTTTATATATCCTTTTGGTTTTTGAGGTTGTGTCAGAAAAATCACTTTTTGGTTTGTCTGAGGTGATCCAGAAAATCTCAGAGTGTGGGGTTTTTGGAATTGTGTAAGCCCAATCAAAGACACAACTGTGAAGGTTTTAAGGTAAACCTTGGAAAACCTTTTTTTTATAGTGAATGATAATATCACGAGGGAGTGGATATTAGGAGTGGAGTAGTTATGTGGCTGTTTTCTAACAGTTGGTGTACACACAAGCAAACCACTATAATTCCTGGAGTTGTGGTGAATGATTGAATGTGCTTATGTGTGTGAATGTTGTAATTTATTTTAAGCATTCGTGGTGAATGGTGTAATTTATTTTATGCACTTGTCAGAATGTTGTAATAACTTAATTTATTTTATTTGCTATTTCCTTTGCCTCTTTATTGGTTTGGGTTTTTTATACTTACAAACGTTCTAATAAGGTTGTCCTGCCCATAAGCCTTTGGTTTTTGGTGTTAGGTTGTCCTTAGAACCAAGTTGTATCAACCTCTCAATACTAGTACTTTAGAGGTTGCTATTTACTTGTGCTTAATTCTTATTTTATTGTGCTATCTTTCTTTCAATTTCGCATTTATTTTCTAATTTGGCATAATCCTATTCACCCCCTCCAAGACGTGTAGCTTGGCCTTTTCAGAATAGTGTCATGGATGAATAGTTACGCAGGTGAATAGTGCCACAGAGAATAGTTACTCGGATGAATAATTGCGAGGGTGAATAGTTGCGTGGGTGAATAGTGTTATATGGAATGGGGCCCACGACATGTAAATTGATGCTTCACACTTATAGAAGCCTATAAATACCCACTCCCCCTCTCATTTGCATCATCTGAAGTTCCTGTGAGAGGAGCTGCATGAATAGTGTCGTGTGAATAATGTTGTGCGGGTGAATAGTGTTACACGGTGAATAGTTGCACGGGTGAATACTGTATGTGATGAATAGTGTTACGTGATGAATAGTGTAGCGTGATGAATAGTGTTGCATGGGTAAATAGTGTTGCACGATGAATAGTGTTGCATGGGTGAATAGTGTTACACGATGAATAATATTGCGCGGATTTGTTTGATGCGTTGTATGGTTGCGCAATAAAAGGCCTCTACAACCTTGTGCTCTGCAATTTTGTGGGTTCCTCTTGGACCCGCATAACCCCTCTGTCACTCTGACGGACACAAAATGCGTCAAAATGCTAACAAAATTTCTATTGGATTGATTATCCTTTCTTTCATTATACTTTGTTTCAGAATTAAGAAAAATACGATTATGTAATTGAAACTTAAAATTAATGAAATATATGATGATGAATGTTCTTCTATTTTCTTTATTTCTATTGAATGATAATTCTCTAAATGAAATGCATTCGTTTCTTGTCGAAATACTAAACATGAAGGAAGTGGTTAAGGATGAGGTACTTAAGTTGTTGGATATGGGTATCATTTACCCTATATCCGACAGTCAATGGGTGAGTCCAATTAGGTGGTTCCTACGAAGTTCAGAATCACCATCGTAGCTAATGCAGACAATGAACTTATGTTAACTAGAGTCACTACTAGTTGGAGAATGTGCATTGACTACAGGAAGTTGAATACCGTCACAAGGAATGACCACTTTCCTTTGCCCTTTATTGATCAAATTTTGGAAAGGCTAGTTGGTCACTCTTACTATTGCTTCCTTGAGGGATATTTAGGCTACAATCAGAGAGAGATAGCCCTTGAAGATCAAGAAAAGTCGACAGTCACATACCCCTTTAGCACCTTTGCTTACCGAAGGAAGCCATTTGGACTATGTAATGCCCCCGCCACTTTTTAGCGATGTATGTTGAGCATATTTTCTGACATGGTGGGGTAATATTTGGAGGTCTTCATGGATGACTTCTTTGTCTTTAGTCCATCCTTCAGCGAGTGTTTGGAAAATCTGAAAAATGTGTTGAAGTGATGAGAAGAAAAGAATTTGATTTTGAATTGGGAGAAATATCATTTCATGGTTCCTAAAGGAATTGTTCTTGGACACATAATTGCTTCTAAGGGAATTGAGGTAGACAAGGCTAAAATTGTCTTTATCTCTAACCTACCTCTACCCAAGAGTATACACGATGTGCGATCCTTCTTAGGACACGCTGAATTTATAGACAATTCATAAAGGACTTTAGTCATCTCTCTTGTCTTTTATGTAATCTCCTTCAAAAGCATATACCATACGAGTGGACTATGAAATTGCGATAATGATCACTTTAGTTGAAGTGGGAATATGCCAATATGTCCTAGAGGGGGGTGAATAGGACTTTTTAATATTTTATGATTATTTAAAATCCTATCAATCTAATCCTAAGTAAATATGCATGCATCAGGATTCCTTCAGAATAACTCTAATGGCTTCCAAGCCAAATAAAGGATCCAATCATAAAACTAATTGAAAGATAAACAAGATGCAAATCAGAGTTTATGATGGTTGTGACTGTGTGTGAGATATGATATCAGATAATCATATATAAAAGCATTTAAAGAAATCACATAAGTAATGGAAGACAATAGTAATCTCAAACATAATCATTTTTATAGTGGTTCGACTACTTGTCTACTCCACTCCCGGCGGACACACTCAACCCTCGAGTGTATCAGATTTCACTAAGGAGGTTTCACAATAGGTTCACCTCAAACCAGAGGTTTTACATCAGGTTCACCTCTAACCAGTACAACCTACACTTAGGCTAACACAGTGTGTTTACACGACACAATTTATGCTCCCATGAACGAGGGTCAACACATAGCACCCGATTTTAGGCCACACCGGCCAAGGATCCACTCAAGGAACCTCTCAAGTTTATGCTCCCATGAGCAAGGATCAACACAAAGCACCCAACTTTTAGACCACCCTGGTCAAGGACCTACACAAAGGACCTAAGAGTTTATACTCTCCACAGAGCAAGGGTCAACACAAAACACCCCTACGTACACTCCCGTTGGAGGCCTCCTACGAGAGCTTGCAAGGGATGAGAAACACCTTAGACCCAATCCTACAGAAGGAATGATCACAAGGGTCCTCTGCACTCTAATGACTTACAGATAAGTAGATGAACACCATTCAGCGCGTTGTCGAAGATCTCCTCCTTTGTTGATGAAGAATCTTCTGCTTCCTTAAACCGCAACCCATAAGATATACCAATACATGGCGACAGGTTGGGTCAAGGTTATGATGAAATCCTACTCTCTTAGATGTTTTCCTATAAGGAAGGTAGAGCATTTCTAATTATCTATGCATTCAAGGCATCCCAACTTAATGATTTGCCATTAAGGTGGTAGTTGGAGGATCCTTGAATGCGGAAGTTTATTCCACAATCCACTCTATTGAATGTCAATGATAAGGGTGGATTGGAGGATGAACTTCCATGAGAGAAAAGGCTTTGGGTATATGATCTAAGGTTAAACACTCAAAAGCACTCTCTTCTTTCTCTGCCAGCAATTAAGGACAAGTTCTCTATAAATAGGCAAAAGGTTCCAACAGATATAAAACGGTCACATTTATAACAGAGTTCGATATCATCGAGCAAGGTCGATATCATCAAGCGTATACTCTCAATATCATCGACTGACCGCTCGATGACACAGACTCAAATGTCAAACGCTTTTGAAACCTTTTACCAGTTGGTCGAGGGAATCAAACATGCGTTGATGTCATCGGATTTCAAACTCCAATTTCATCGTTACAAGGTTTGATTTCTTGACATTTGAAAATGAGAGAGAATTGCTTTTAAAATATTTCAGGTCTAAAATATGATCGAGACACACTCGATATCATCGGAATTTGAATGTCGATGATATCGATGGCAGTGTCGATGCATCGATAAATCCAAAGATTTTTCCAGTAAGCTTGCTGGACAGTTTATGTCCACTCTCGATGAAATCAACCCAGCCTCGATATGATTGATATTTGAATATCGATTTTATTGAGTGACCCTCAATCCAAGAAGAAACAACCTAAAAATATTGCTGTATAAATGTGTGTCCATTCCGATATCATCGAAGTTCTTCCGATATCATTGAGATTTGAATTTTGAGGATATCGAGGAGCACTTCGATATATTGAAGATCACATGATTTGCCTTAGCAGAACTTTGGACACAACATACTTGGTGTCAATTTTATCGAGTCTACTCCGATGAACTCAAGATTCAACTTTCAATGATATCGAACCACATATCGATACTTCGATAATTCCGTCCAGAGATCTTTGTGGTTGTTGGACATCTTTTATCCTCATTTCGATAATATCAAGTGAGCTTTGAGGACATCGATAGCAAGGGTCGATTTCATCAAACCATGTATTGATAAATCGACAAAGGTAGAAAACTTAAAGATTTTTCTTGAAGTTTGAAAAAAAATTCTAACCACAAAAACTTAGGGTGTTCTATTCATTTTAAGGGATTTAAGTTACCTGGTGTTTTGGGACATGGGATGTGAGGCTAAGATTTGCCTATGACGAGTTTGGGCACACATCTAGTTGAGACAGACGCTTGATCAATCTTCCTATGGGGCTCCTCTGTCTAGCTGACTTAACAATCACGCTAATTGACAAAACCTGGGCACTTTCAGACTAAGCAATGTTAAGAAGCTTTCACTAAGCTCAAGGGCATGTTGACTACTACACCTATAATGAAGCTGCCCGATTGGAGCATCCCTTTTGAAATTATGTGTGATGCATCTGATTATGTTATTGGGGCAGTGTTAGGCCAGACAAAAGAGAAGGAGCCCTATGTGATTTACTATGTAAGTAGAACTCTAAATTCTGCCCAAGTGAACTACTCTACTATGGAAAAGGAACTCTTAGTCATATTATTTGCTTTGAACAAATTTAGGTCTTACTTGATTGGATCTAAGATCATTATTTACACTGATCATGCGGTGCTGAAGTACCTTCTTTCTAGGAATGATGTTAAGCCCTGTTTGATAAGATGAATCCTTCTACTCCAAGAGTTCGACATAGAAATATGAGACAAAAAGGGAGTAGAGAAAGTAGTTGCTGACCATCTCTCAACTTGATCTTCTTGATTCCCTTGAACCAACATCGATAAACGACATGTTCCCTGACGAACAATTATTTAAACTCTCCCAATTACCTCAGTTTGCTAATTTTGGAGCATAAAAAAATAAGAAGAGAAGAAAATATGAAAAAGATAAAAATTCATGGTTGTTTGTTGCATGGTGTACAACAGGAGTTTGGAAGACTCATTACGCAGCGTGCAATTGAAGTATGCATGCAATGGGAGAGTTCACGCAGTAAAATATTGAGGTTGCTCATTGCGCGGATAAGAGAGTTCGTACGTGTGGAAGGCTATAAATACCCCACCATCTTCTTCATTTGCATTGATCGAAGTATTCCCAGAGAGTAGAAGAGAAAAGATCTCTCAAGATTTGTCAAGGTACTCAGGAATACCTGTTGCGTGGCACGCAACAAGTTTCTCGCGCAATGAATGTCTCGCGCAAGGAAGTGGTCCGTGCAATTAGATGGCAATATTCACTCTCTGCCTATGCAACGAATCTATTGTGTGGATGATAATTTTTTGATGATGAATTATTGTCTTAAAGATGTCAAAGAAAGCTCAATTCATGCTACGGAAATAAAGTTCTTCAAGTCCATGAAGTCGATTAGAACACTATCATTTCTGTACAATGATTTGTATAAGTGGAAATCATATCATGATCTGGAATACTGCTGAAATTGACATTCGATTTGATCTTGCTTGTATTTTTATATATATTTTATCTTAGAATCAAGGGATAAAAAGGATGTAAATGAATTCAGAATAAATAACATATGATGTTTATTCTTTATATTCATTCTTTGTTGTAATTGAATGAGATAATTCCTAAATCGAATACCTTTCGCTTCTTGTCAAAACAAAATGACGACTCCACTAGGGATCTGTGATTATCTTACTCAATAATGGCATGGAAAATATATAAAGAATTTCAGCATTGTTTGGCATCATATAGACGCTAAAATGGTTACTCTCAATGGGAACATCCTCCCCTTCATCTCTAAGATAAGGTATTCTTTTATTTAGAAACTAATCAATATTGTTTTGTATTAATAGCCAAAGCTACAATACGAGATGAATACTCGAATTACAATCAATGGCAACCATTTCATGCAAAATAATTTTCTACTTCACTTCAACCGGATTTGCAGTGGAGTATGCTCATAATCAATCTCTGGATCTGAAGAACTAGCTGATCCTAGAGATGCTAACGCTGATTAAAAACAACACTTCATGAGCTATTGACAGAGTGATATCCGTATCACTACTCACACAAGATAAAGGAGATGAATGTATCGTCGTCTCCCATCAAAGGTCGAAGACCCAATCTCATGCACTCGCCAAAGTAACTCCACCATAAACATTTCGAGTTCTAGTAACAAGAAATGCAGCCAGAAAGAATCTCGCATTTGCTCCTCCTGCGCTTTATCCAGAGAAATCCCCTACTCCCTAACATCACAAGATTTTTCGGCCTTGCCTGCCACAAGCATTTGATGGACAAGGAATAAAAGGGTAAATCACCTATAGAAAACTCACCATCCCCCGTATCTCCACAAACGACACCTCTGTAAATTACATCACAATCAATTGAATCCTATGAAGTGTAAGAAAATTCAACGGGACTCCTCTCTTATCAAGTCCTGCCACTCCGATACACTCATATCCCATTCTGACAATAACCTCATCAGGAAGTGGAAAAGCCACAGTATACATGGCAGGAACAAGTCAGGGTCAGCCACCGATTGTTGATGAGCATATGGCCGTGATGGGGCAAACTCAAAGAAGAATTTGAAGTCTTTAAGATGCTTTAGCCACTCTCGCTCATAATGTAGCCTAGGTCGTAGCTCCACCGATGATGGCTCCTACAAACGAACACAATTAACGGCCTAAAGATTTGCAATCGCCAAGAACAGGATCACACGACTTTACCCTTGCTATAAGAGCGATAACCCAAGAGGAAATACGACAAGTGGTTACATAGATAGTCAAAGAATGAGAACATACATGGGAAGTTCCGTTATAGAACGCCGTATCCGAGAGAAATTGAGGATATACCATTCCCAGCAAATTTCAAACATCCAGACTTCCAAAAATTCAATGGAGATGGATCTCCGAAAGAACACCTCATGTACTTTATCACCACAATGGGTAATCTCTCCACTGTCTCACAATACTACTTGTGATTGTTTGGATCTTCTTTAATAGGAAAAGCATTTCGATGGTATTCCAATTTGGCATCGAAATCAGTAAGAACTTGGGAACTGATGCAAGACGCTTTTATGTCAAACTTCTTTTCATCAGATCATGATGTTAGTATTATGGAATTAGCCTCTGTGAGATAGAGAGACAACGAACGCGTAGAGAAATTCATTGATAGATGGAGAACTTTGGGAGCTTCATGCGGATAGTTACCCGAAGAAAAGGAACAGGTGAATGTGTGCCTAAACTTATGAAAATGGGAATTGCATTCAGACTCATAAGCGCCAACATAAAGACCTTCCGAGATCTCGCTACAAAAGCACATGCATTGGAATTAATGACTAGGAAAATGCTAGCATTTCAAAACAGAACATAAAGAAGAGTACCAAGCATATCAATGGTAAATGTCATTGATCAGAGAGGAAAAGAGACACCTTTCACAATAAGCGGAAAATGAGAAGAAGAGAAGATTCAGATCGTCACAAGGGCCGTATAAATGATAAACAACCTCGATTATATGACTCTCACAAAGGATGCGCTTTCGAAAAAGAAGATGCTTTTCCAATGAGGGAGCAACTATTAACTGATGGAACAATCAAGTTACTTCAGCTCAAATATCCAGAGGAAGTTGAGATAACAAAAGAAAAAAATTATTTCCGTTATCATTGTTTCCTAGGACATTCCATAGAAGACTGCTTCACAGTAAAGGATATGTTATAGAAAATGATAAAACTAGGAGAGATAGTAACGAAGAAAGATGAAAAATGAGATAAAAAAGTAACTATAAATATGACGTCTGCAAGAGAATCGTCAAAGATATGGAAAGGTAAAGAGAAAGCTGTTATGACGAGAGAACTGCCACTTGCAATACTTCCTGTAACAGGTTTCGTTAAGAATATTCATTATTATTCATAGCTTCCTAGGCCATCCAATGAAAAAATCAGTCTGAATGATCTAGCTTCTATTTGCCCATGAGAAGACGAACCGGTCAAAGAATTCATTGATCGATGGAGAATCTTGGGGGCATCATCCCCACAACTGGCGGAAGAAGAAAAATAAATCAAGCTATGTATAATTAGGTCTTATTGTACAAATATACAGAGCTTTCAAGATCTGATTGAGAATGCTTGCAATCTAGAAAAGGTTAGTACAAAAGTGTTCGATTCTCATATAAGCCGGTTGTTTTAAAATCTCAAAAGAACTTCAATTGATACTGCTGAAGAAGAAAGAAAAATGAAGAATTGTCAAGATGAATAAAGAAACTCTGGTAAAGGAAATATGAGTGATTCCGCAACTAAGAAAGTAAAGAAAGGATTTGGACAATTCGAGAATTGCGAAAGGTATACATTTGAAGAAGACGATATACTTCCCATGATGAAGTAATTGCTGGCTGTAGAGAAAGTCAAACTACCATGGCCAAAGCGTCTAAAGGAAATAAAGAAAATGAGAGAAAATGATTATTGCTATTATCATCATTTTCTTGAACATCGAACTGAGAATTGCTTCGTCTTGGGGAAAATTTTACTAGACATAATCGACAACAGTGAAATTGTCATAAGGAAAATATATGACATAAGAGAGAAAGTAATGGCACACAATCTCGATTGAAGACAGTCATGATCATCTGAAAGAAAAGCAATATTCTAACATGAGCACGATTCATCAAAGTATACCCCTGAAGATCATTGCAGTTTTGATTACGAAGATTATCGGAATAATTCTTCACGAAGATTATCGGAATAAGTCTTCCCAATCAAAAGGGCGTACGACAAGCAAAATGATGAAAAAGCCTAAAAAAGGCAATGCCATGTATTCTTCTCCATGTATGAATAAATAAAAGGCAGATTCTCAAGCATATCAAGATCAAGCATATCGAACTTATTGCCGACTCTCGCCAAACGCCAATGATTATCGTCAAATTGATATTATCGCCATCACTAATCACTGCTAACCATTATTATAAAATCAATTATCGTCGAACTAATATTATTGGCAAGTTGATACACTACTTTAAACATAAATATCATCAAGAATACTATTATTAATAACGACGATATATCATTTTTTAACCTATCATTTATGGCAGCGGAATGCCATGCATAAGTCATATGACAACGATGGTGATTTATCATTCACAGCAGTAGAGTGCGCCTATACGATCAATCACTCATAAGACCTATCATACAAGCAATTCGCCAAAATATTATGCGGGCAACGGTGAGAATCCAGTGACCCCTAAAAATCCCGCGAAGGTCATCGCATGCTTAGACCCATGCGGGCAATGGAGTACGCCTATACGGCCAACCATGTGTGAGACCAATATCGTCTGTATAGCTCCTGATAACGCCACGGGGGATGATGAGAAAAAATGCCCACCCATGAATGGGTTAGACCTGATAGATGAAGAAAAAATGGCCTGCAGTGTGCGCTCTTTGACTTGTCTATAGATAGGCCAATTGTGCATACTCCCCAGATTCCTGGCTTGATTTCAGTAGAAACTCATGGGGATGGGCTTTTAAAACAAGTTGCCCCTTCATCGATGGACTGACGGCCTTAGATTTGGTACCCCTAAGGTAGCCTTGTGAGCCCCATGAACTTTAGAGAGTTACTGCGGCCAACCTTGTGCATAAAACCTATCGAGTTCACTGCCCTGGTAGTTTCATTGGGCCCCTCTAATGGATCGTGGTTTTTGAACTCCCTGACTGCAATGGTTCAACGAACTCATAAGAGTTTCAGAGACCACTTAGATAAGACCCGACTCCAACTACTTAAGAGTCTGAAAAACTGTGATTGGGCCACTACTCAAGAGCTTAAATTGTGTGTGAAAGTCAAGTCCCGTCAAGTGAAAGTCAAGTCCAGCCAAATAAAGTCAAGTCTAGTTAAGTCAGGTCATGTCTGGTCAAAGTATATTCAGTCAAAAGTATGTTAGCTCCACTACTCAAGAACTTAAATTGTATGCGTAGTTTCAAAATGCTACAAATGCATATGTTCGCCTATTTTATATTAATGCTCAATATGCAATTGCTTGATATGATAAAATAAGTCATGAAAATCTCAAACACTGATTAAACAATATACATAAATGTATTTCCTTAAATCATGTTCAAATTACAGCGATAGCAAGTTTGTTCAAAATACTCACTACTTTTTATTCTAAAGTCAAATCCTTCAAGATCGACTATGAGTCCTCAATTATAATATGTTTATCCTTTTGAAGAGAGCGATGGCGTTTCTCTTATTTCCTTGACGATAAAGGAAGATTATTGAAAAGGCCTAGCTATAAGTCCTAGAGGGGGGTGAATAGGACTATGCCAAATAAAACATATAACAGCGGAATTAAAATGAATATGATAGCCAAAATAATTCACAATGCAGGAAAGTAAAATAACCTCAAAAATCTGATCTTGAGGGATTAATACAAATGTTGTTCTAAGGACAACCTTTCACCAAAAACCAGAGTTTATGGTAGGACAACCTTATTTCTAGAAAGATCTTTGTATCAAATCTCAAACCAAAGAGGAATACAGAATTAAGCACAAATTGAAATAAACTGTAATCACAAATGTATTGTTCTAGGGACAGCCATACACCATAAAAATGGCAGGGCAACCTTGCTGGAACAACTTTAAAAGAAATTGAATTTTAAGCAGATAAAGTAATAGCTGAAAGTAAATTCTAAACTATTACAAAATTCCCACAATGCTTGAATTAAATGATTACAACATTCACCACCACACATACATCCCACAAATAAATATTAAAGATTAGAAATGTAAACCATTCAACCATAACACAAGGGATTATAGTGGTTCGCCTGTGTGTTCACCAACTGTTAAATAACAGCCACACAAAATGCTACTCCACTCCTAATATCCTCACACAGGATATTAGCGTTCACTCACAAAATAGGTTTTCACAGAGTTCACCCAAAACCTTTACAATTGTGTCTTTGTCTCGTGGGCTTACACAATAAAAAACCCCACTTCGAAGTTTTCTGTCTCTCCTCGGATAACCAATACAACAAGATTTTTCTGCAAATCTTGAAAGAAACCAAAATCGAAAGGAATTTACAATTAAATGTAAAATACGATTAACTCCTTCGTTGTAGCAGCCAGGTAGAACCAAATCGAGTAGATGATTGAATGTTCAAGTTCAATGTCCAAGACTCAATTATAATGGTTCTAGTTCTAATATATTTTAAAATTAGACCAACTAGGGCTTGCCTTAATTGATTTTGATTCCAAAGAAAGGGAATAACAATTCCTCAGTATCAAATTAGATTGGAATAGTAGAAACAAAATCAATTAAACAAAGCTACAGAAAGAGAATATAAAATAAGCACACTTAGCTTAGGTGGAGCACAAAATTATTTCTCAGAAGTTCGACGAAGATTGGCTTAAAATGGAATAATAAAATTGCTTGAATTCTTCTGAGTTTCGTACTCTATTTATAGGTGAGTAGATCGCATCTTCGACTGGTCTAAGGAGCTCTTCGACTAGTCGAAGAAATAACATATTTGAAAAAAATCGGGCGCGATAAGCTTTGACCGTTCTACGACTGGTCGAAGGCCTCCTTCGACTGGTCGTAGGTCACCTTCGACTGGTTGAAGGTCTCCTTCGACTGGTCGAAGACCTCGTAAATTATCGCTGGACTTTGAGTTGAAGAATTACGAGTGGTCGTAGAAGAAGTCGACACTGTTCCTTCGACTGGTCGAAGACCTCCTTCGACTGGTCGAAGCCTAACAGATTTTATCTGAAATTTGTAACAACCTTACAACCGATCGAAGAACTTCTTGGACTGGTCGAAGCAGAGCTAGGACCTGTCGAAGAAAGCCTAGGACAAGTCCCCGAACAGCCCAAAAACAAGTGTCATATACATATGACTTATGTATCCAAAATGGCCTACTTCTAAGGTCAACCTATGGTCATTCAAACCTCAATAAAGAAGTAAGGACATTGAAAATATTAGGAACAAGTGACCTTGAAGTTTAAGCCATGAAGTCTTGATGTAGCTCAACCTTGAAAATGTCTTGAATTCTATAAGAACTGCCTTGTACTCTTCTTGTAGTCTTGCATTCTTGAGTCACGTCTTGAGAGCAATACTTGAAGTCAAGGTTGATCTTTGTACTAGTAATCTTCACTTGTTGTGAGCTTTGCTTGTTATGAATGTTGAACGTTAGAAAGAGCTTCACTAAAGTAAGTTATATAACAGTGTTTTTGTCACCACTAATTTTGACAACATACAGGGATATAAACTATAACACTTACAATCTCCCCCTTTGTCAAATTAGTGACAAAACACATAACAAGATATAATCAAAGTAGTTAAAGCAACATAAACCAATTAACTCAGGCTTACCTGCAAGTTAAATCAACATGTAACATTTAGCAAGTTATTTACAAGTTATTTACTCAATATTACTCAACATTACTCCCCTTACCAAACATGCTCCCCTTAAGTAACATAACCATTCTCCCCCTTTTTGTCACAATATGACAAGGAAAAGAACAATATAAAGGGATATGAAAGAGGAAATATGATGAGAGAAGAGATAATAGCATAAAATGCAAAGCACAACTCAAAATAAGCATTTTTTGTCACAATCCAGCATAAAAGAAAAATAGAATCCAAATCCAAATTGGATGACAAAGTGCGAAGATTTAAAGTTATTACAAACCAAAAAAAAAAAACATATAAACTAGTCAGAATTAGAACTAGAAGACGGAGCAGGAATAGAGGGATCAAGTTGGTGCATGCCCTTATTCAATCGCCTAAGGTATTTCCGCATGTACTTGAATTGAGAATCACGAGTAACAGACATGTTTTCCAGTTTTTCATTCAAATTCTCAACTTTTCCCTCCAATGTACTTAGACGTGCATCAAAATCAGATGGTGTAAAATCTGGATCATTTGTTGAATCAGAATCCAGATCTTCAAAGATATCATCCATATTAATATCATCCCCTGCTTCTTCATGACCAGCACCTCTACCATCACCACCTTGTTCAGGAAGTAATTCCAGCTTCATCTTATTGAGATTAGAGTTGTTGAAAATCAAATGATGGATAGGTGCCTCATTGACTGGCATATCGACCAACATATGTGTAGCTAATACAGTCATTAAATAACCAAAAGGGATGTCACTATGACCAGGATGAAGTCGAAACTGAAGAATGAAATGACAGATTAAGGATGGCAGACAAATCTGAGTACCACTGGAAATAGCATGAATAATACGTACCATAAATGAGGTCAAGTCAGTTTTATTACCTGACCGAGGATACAGATTAGACACAAAGATTCTGTGGAAGTACTATGTATTTGGGTAACAAATACCTTGCGGGAAGCGCATCCCTTTTTTAGTCCAGTGAACATCCATGTTACACAAGTCTCTAGTGAGCATTCTTTTTTCAGATACAGAGGGTTTATCAGTCAAATTATGAATAGGAATACCCTCATCATTCACTGGAAGATCCATAAGGGCTGAAATTAAATGACGATCAATTTCAAATGGCCCTTCATTAGTAGATATTTTAAAAGTTAAATTATCCAGTGAGAAGTCACTAATACATGTAAACATGGATATAGCAATGGACCGGTATGCAGCCCACCCCAATGCAATAAGTTAACCCAACCTACAGCTTCAAGCAAAGGAAGGATATCAAAAGGAGCAATATGATTAACATCAACAGGATGTTCAACAATAACATTACGAGCTCTAAGGTCTATAACACCAGATGGATCATTAGTAGACTCAAGAAGATGACGTTTGGTCAATCTTGAAGAAGAAGAAGGACCACGGGAAGTAGATTTTCGACTTCTAGAAGCCATATGCAATAACAATAATAAGGAAATAAGGAAATGCAAGAGATTGAGAAAAGGGTTTACTCAAAACAGATTTTTTTTAAAATCAAATCCCCAAATCTCAATGAAATCCTAAATAGAAAGCTTCAAGATAGACAAGAAAGCAATCTAGACACTGATTTGTAAGAAAAACATAAATGGAACACTAACCTTGAAGAACGAAAATGGTGGGTTTGACAGGTCGACGCTCGACTTCTTAGAAAGAAAAGATGAAATGAGGAAGAAGGCAAAAAATCCCCAAATTTAAGTGATTTCCGAGATCTACGACTGGTCGTAGGTATCTACGACCGGTCGAAGGTCGACTGGTCGAGTATACACTCGACAGGTCGAAGGAAGTCCAAAATTACATATTTCTTACAATTTTTTAAAGAAAATGGATTTACATCTACCAAATATATACATTATGATACATATAGGCATAAATAATCATTTTGAAATACACATGCCAAGATCAAATTTCATCTTATTAAACCTGATTTTATCAAGAGGTTTTGTGAAAATATCAGCTCTCTGATCTTCAGTAGGAATATATTCCAGAGATATAACTTTTTCTTCTACCAGTTCCCGAATATAATGAAATCTAATGTCAATGTGCTTAGTACGAGAATGCTGAATAGGATTTTTTGAAATATTTATTGCACTGGAATTATCACAATGCAATAACATAGAATCCTGTTTAATTCCATAATCACTTAGCATTCGTTGCATCCAAACAAGCTGTGTACATGCATTACCAGCTGCGATATACTCAGCTTCAGCTGTTGAAAGTGATATAGAATTTTGTTTCTTACTAAACCAGGAAACTAAACAATTTCCAATGTAAAAGCAACCACCACTGGTTGATTTTCTATCATCTAGATTACCAGCCCAATCAGCATCTGAGTACCCAGCAAGTTGAACATTAGTCTCATGAGGATACCAGAGACCAAGATTTATAGTACTTGCAACATATCTAATAATCCGCTTAACAGCAATCAAGTGAGATTCTTTTGGATCAGATTGAAATCTTACGCAAATACCAACACTTAGAGATATATCAGGTCTACTAGCAGTTAAATATAACAAACTACCAATCATACTCCGATAAAGTTTTGAATCAACATTTTTACCATTAGTATCTTTTGAGAGTTTCAGGGTAGTACTCATAGGAGTATCGAAATTCTTGCCATTCTCGAATCCAAATCTCTTAATTAGATTCAAGGCATACTTAGATTGAGAGATGAATATTCCTTCAGGTTGCTGCTTAACTTGCAAACCAAGGAAATAAGTTAATTCCCCAACCATGCTCATTTCAAACTGAGATTTCATCAAGTCTGCAAACTCAGTAGTTAAGTTAGTACAAGTTGATCCATAGATGATATCATCAACGTAAATTTGTACTATTAAAATATGATCATTATGTTTTTTAACAAATAGAGTTTTATCAACAGATCCCATTTGAAAATTGTGACTTAAAAGAAATTTTGTTAGTTTCTCATACCATGCCCTAGGTGCTTGTTTTAATCCATAAAGTGCCTTTTTAAGCCGATACACATGATCAGTATTTTTGGGATCTTCAAAACCCATTGGTTGTTCAACATATACTTCTTCATGTAAATCGCCATTTAGAAAAGCACTTTTCACATCCATTTGATATATTTTTATCTTTCAAACATGCGATGGATATAAATAGCTTGATAGATTCAAGACGTGCTACTGGTGCAAAAGTTTCATCAAAATCAATTCCTTCTATTTGAGTATAACCTTGTACCACTAGTCTAGCCTTGTTTCTAATAATATTTCCACATTCATCCGACTTATTTTTGAAAATCCATTTTGTTCCGATGATGTGTTTATCTTTAGGTCTTGGTAAGAGATACCAAACATCATTTCTTACAAATTGATTAAGTTCTTCTTGCATAGCAACAATCCAATTTTCATCAACAAGAGCTTCTTTTACATTGGATGGTTCTATTTGGGATGTAAAACATACATAATTACATAAATCCTCAAGTTGTCTACTAGGGTGCGAACACCGCTTAGAGGGTTTCAAGAATTTGAGTGGTTGGATGATCTTTAATAGTCCTCAAATCAGATTCATTTGATTTGATGAAGTATCGGGTTTATCAATGATTAGAACTTCATCATTATCTGAATTAGAGATTGGATTATTTAAGTGATCATCAATGACTACATTGATAGATTCTTGAATCACGCCAGTTCTTTTGTTCGAACCCTATAAGCACGACTATTTAAAGAATATCCTAGAAAAATCCCTTCATCACTCTTTGTATCGAATTTTCCTAAATTTTCACGATCACGTAAAATATAGCATTTCTTTGCCAAAAACTTCGAAAGTATTTGTGATGAGGCTTTTTGTTGAACCATAATTAAATAAGCCGTTTTATTATTATCTTTGCTAGTATAAACTCGGTTAATAATATGCAAGTTTGTATTCTGACTTGACCCAAAGATTTTTAGAGAGCTTCATGCTATTCAACATGACATTAGCCATTTCTTGAAGTACTCTATTCTTTCTTTCCACAATTCCATTTTGTTGTGGAGTTTTGGGGAGAATTCATGTAATATTCCATGATCAGTCTGAGAACTTCTCAAAATTGCTATTCTCAAATTTAGATCCATGATCACTACGAATCTTACTGATTTGAGAAGATTTTTCAGTTTGAATCCTTTTGAGAACTTTTCTTACTTCTTCAAGGGTTTCAGATTTATCCCTTAAGAAGACTACCCAAGTGTATCTGGTAAAGTCATCAACTATTACCAGAATATACTTTTTACCACCACGACTTTCCATTCTAGTAGGTCCAATTAGATCCATGTGAAGAAGTTCGAGTGGTTTTGATGTGGTATTTGAATTCACCTTTTTGTGTGAGTTCCTTATTTGTTTGCCTATCTGGCATTCACCACATATTTTATCTAATTTCTGAAGTTTGGGTAAACCTCTTATAAGTTCTTGATTGCTCAATCTATATAAATTTCGATAATGAACATGTCCAAGACGTTTGTGCCATAAATCAGTCTCGTCTGTATGAACCATGTAACATGTTTGATTAGATGAGATTTGGATTCGCTAATAATATAGCAATTTTCAGACGTTCTACGTCCAGTTAATATTACAGAACCCTTATTATTCAGTATCTCACAGTTTTGATTAGAGAACCGAACACAATGGTTACTATCACATATCTGAGATATGCTAAGTAAGTTATGTTTTAGGCCTTCAACATATAAAACGTTTTTAAATACAGGAAGATTAAAAAGTTGAACTGTACCTTGGCCTATAATCTTGCGGTTGCTACCATCTCCAAATGTGATGAACCATCAGTCATATCTTTTAGATCCGTGAATAAAGCTTTGTCACCTGTCATATGTCTAGAGCATCCACTGTCTAGGTACCATTTTGAATGACTTGTTGCTTTGAAAGCAATGTGAGCAACCAAGCAGGTGACTTTTGGAACCCATTTCATAACAGTTTTGGGTTTAGGAACATAGTTGGTCTTCTTTTGTTTATAGTTATAAGTATAACCTAAAGAGTTAGATTTTAGGAGCTCCTTGAGTAAATCTACTATCTTTTCAGCTAGTGGAGTTAAAGTTGATATGACTGCTTCTAGGTTTTTGAAAAGTTTTTGAATTTTTTGAAAAACCTTGATAAGTATTTTTCCCTTTTGAGTTTGAGGACTCTCCTTTCACAAACATAGGAGGAGTATACTTTTGTTTAGGAGTTACATTTTTATCATAGCCCAACCCGGATAGATCGCCACATTTTCTTGATCCGGATAAAAGTTTTTCTAACTTTGGATCACCTTGGGCATATTTCCATGTGTCCTTTTGACTTATAAGAGAAGATACTTCCTTTTTGAGATTTTCAATCTCAGATTTCAAATCAATAATTAAAGAATTTTTTAATTCCAAATAGCATTTTGTTTTTTCAAAACAATCTGAAATTTGTAATTTTTCTAAGACAAGTGATTCAAAACATTCTTTGAGTTTAGAAAATTTTTCTTTTTGAAGTTTAAGTTTGACAGCAATTTTACAACTTTCTTTATATAGGGCATTGTAAGCATCTTGAAGATCATCTTCATTTTTACATTCACTATTCAGATTTTCTTCACTTGTTGAGTCATTATCTGAAAATGTGAATTTGGCTAGAGTCATAAGTGCTTTAACTTCATTCCCTAACTTCGGTTTGAGAATCTTCGATTCGAAGAAGCTTCAGAATCAGATGATTCATCCCACGTAGCCAACATACTCTTCTTCTTGGGTTTGTCCTTTTTGGGACATCTATTCGCCAAATGCCCATATTCTTGACAGTTGTAACATTGACTATCTTTCAAAGATTTTCGAGATTTTGATCTAGACTTCTTTTTATCGTTTAATTTTTGGAAATCAACCCTTTTCTTGCTTTTAAAAATCTTGTAAAATTTCTTAGCCAAAAGAGCCATATCATCTTCAGAATCAGAATTTTCTTCTGAATTACATTTAGAGGATTTTAGAGCAATCGATTTATTTTTAGGAGCTTTAAAGTTTAACTCATAGGTTTGTAAAGAACCAACTAGTTCTTCTACCCTCATATTATCTGTATCACGAAGTTCCTGGATCGCGGTTACTTTAGAATTGAACGCTTCAGAAGTGAGCGTAATATCTTTGCATACACTTTACTTTCTCGGGATTTTATCGCCAAGACCCCACATTGAGTTTACAATGTCATTTAGTCTAGTGTAAAATTCTATAAACATCTCATTTTCCTCCATATGAATTTCTTCAAATTTGGTTGTAAGGAGTTGGACTTTAGACTTTTTGACAATTGAAGTACCCTCGTGTGTCATTTCTAGTATATCCCAGGCTTGTTTCGCAGTATCACAAGATATGATTCTTTTGAACTCATCCGGTGATAGTGCGCAAGTAATTGCATTTAGTGCTTTAGCATTGGCACTATACTCACTTTTCTGAAGAGTGGTCCATAAATAATAGCGTGCGACAGACATAGTTTTTGAACCGTCAGATTCAGTTACTTCAATGGTAGGAGTTTTCCATTCGGTCACTGTGGCTCGCCACACACTCTCATCCATTGATTTTAGAAAGATTCTCATTCTGGCTTTCCAATAGGCATAGTTGGAGCCATCAAATGGTGGAGGCCTAGTGCTGAAAGGCTATCAAAATTTGACATCTTTTTTAAATAGCTTAGATCGTTAGCTCAGGAAATAAATCCTAATAAAAAGCAATAAGAACGAGATATTAGGCTCTGATACCACTTGAAAAGGCCTAGCTATAAGTCCTAGAGGGGGGGTGAATAGGACTATGCCAAATAAAACATATAACAGCGGAATTAAAATGAATATGATAGCCAAAATAATTCACAATGCAGGAAAGTAAAATAACCTCAAAAATCTGATCTTGAGGGATTGATACAAATGTTGTTCTAAGGACAACCTTTCACCAAAAACCAGAGTTTATGGTAGGACAACCTTATTTCTAGAAAGATCTTTGTATCAAATTTCAAACCAAAGAGGAATACAGAATTAAGCACAAATTGAAATAAACTGTAATCACAAATGTATTGTTCTAGGGACAGCCATACACCATAAAAATGGCAGGGCAACCTTGCTGGAATAACTTTAAAAGAAATTGAATTTTAAGCAGATAAAGTAATAGCTGAAAGTAAATTCTAAACTATTACAAAATTCCCACAATGCTTGAATTAAATGATTACAACATTCACCACCACACATACATCCCACAAATAAATATTAAAGATTAGAAATGTAAACCATTCAACCATAACACAAGGGATTATAGTGGTTCGCCTTTGTGTTCACCAACTGTTAAACAACACCACACAAAATGCTACTCCACTCCTAATATCCTCACACAGGGATATTAGCGTTCACTCACAAAATAGGTTTTCACAGAGTTCACCCAAAACCTTTACAATTGTGTCTTTGTCTGTGGGCTTACACAATAAAAAACCCCACTTCGAGTTTTCTGGCTCTCCTCGGATAACCAATACAACAAGATTTTTCGGCAAAAATCTTGAAAGAAACCAAAATCGAAAGGAATTTACAATTAAATGTAAAATACCCGATTAACTCCTTCGTTGTAGCGGCCGGTAGAACCAAATCGAGTAGATGATTGAATGTTCAAGTTCAATGTCCAGTACTCAATTATAATGGTTCTAGTTCTAATATATTTTAAAATTAGACCAACTAGGGCTTGCCTTAATTGATTTTGATTCCAAAGAAAGGGAATAACAATTCCTCATATCAAATTAGTTTGGAATAGTAGAAACAAAATCAATTAAACAAAGTTAAAGAAAGAGAATATAAAATAAGCACACTTAGCTTAGATGGAGCACAAAATTATTTCTCAGAAGTTCGACGAAGATTGGCTTAAAATGGAATAATAAAATTGCTTGAATTCTTCTGAGTTTCGTACTCTATTTATAGGTGAGCAGATCGCATCTTCGACTGGTCTAAGGAGCTCTTCGACTAGGCGAAGAAATAACAGATTTGAAAAAAATCGAGCGCGATAAGCTTTGACCGTTCTACGACTGGTCGAAGGCCTCCTTCGACTGGTCGTAGGTCACCTTCGACTGGTCGAAGGTCTCCTTCGACTGGTCGAAGCCTAACAGATTTTATCCGAAATTTGTAACAACCTTACAACCGATCGAAGAACTTCTTGGACTGGTCGAAGCAGAGCTAGGACTAGTCGAAGAAAGCCTAGGACAAGTCCCCGAACAGCCCAAAAACAAGTGTCATATACATATGACTTATGTATCCAAAATGGCCTACTTCTAAGGTCAACCTATGGTCATTCAAACCTCAATAAAGAAGTAAGGACATTAAAAATATTAGGAACAAGTGACCTTGAAGTTTAAGCCTTGAAGTCTTGATGTAGCTCAACCTTGAAAATGTCTTGAGTTCTATAAGAACTGCCTTGTACTCTTCTTGTAGTCTTGCATTCTTGAGTCACGTCTTGAGAGCAATACTTGAAGTCAAGGTTGATCTTTGTACTAGTAATCTTCACTTGTTGTGAGCTTTGCTTGTTATGAATGTTGAACGTTAGAAAGAGCTTCACTAAAGCAAGTTATATAACAGTGTTTTTATCACCACTAATTTTGACAACATACAGGGATATAAACTATAGCACTTACAATTATCTCGTAAAATTCGCAAGGGCGGGGGAAGATGAAATCACGAAGAATCATCATTTTCTTCTGGACGATCTGAGAATTCAGATGCATTCCTTAAATTCTTTAAAGGAATACCAAATGCTATCCATCCTTCAAGGGTATCAACAAGCTTCATTTCATAAACAGTATCATCTGAAGAAATCTTTATGCAAAGCTAGCTTGGAAAGGGAGCATGATTTGTTTCTTCGAAGTAACCTATGCTTTGTTCTTTCCGATAATTTCTTACGCGTGGCAGAAGAATTCATATGGCATGATCTACTAGATAATAATTGTGCACCAAGTAATATTGGTGAGTCTACAAATACATCCAACAATACAAAGCATGAACTGGATAATTATAGCCAGAAATTATGAAGTGTGATCCAGTATGAACGTTCAAAAGTTGCCTCCATATCAAGGCCCATTTATATGGTCCAATGCCATAACTTTTTATTGATTTTGTGATGATATCGTAAGTCTCTGGCATAGTCTGATCAAATCCAAATTGACGAGCAAATTTGCTTGGATAATATGGTTCATGCCAAAATATGTTATTTTCCCTTAATGGAAGAGTACTGGACCTAATAAAAACAAGGAATGAATGTTCACCTGAAGAGATGGAATCATCATCAGTCACTTCTATATCATCTGGAAAGCTAGTGACGGAAATTGAAAAAAGTCGATAGAATCACTCTTCACTATTTTTCTTGTGACCCAACCATTCGACTCTTCGATCATTTTACTCAATTGATAATGCTGAAGCGGAAGCCAATGAGGATTTGAATAGGCTTTTTTAGAATCAGTAAAGGTACAGGAAAAATACACTCCTAGCCAGCCTATGAAGAAATGTCAAGGAGCATAAACTAGAAAAGATTCGGCGGTTGAACCTCTAGAACCGGAAATGACATCACCAAAAGCGGGATATAAGGATCAAAGAATTGGAAGAGCTAATGAATATTTCTGACCCTCTGCCATTACACTCGTGACCACAAAGAAAACTGGCCTAATGATTTCTATTTGTTTTGATTTTGAAAATATCACTAAGTTCAGCCAATATGCTAAGAAAGAGGCTAATTCACAAGAAGAACTATATTCGGTGGTGTTCTTAATACTCTCACGAATAATTTTAAGGTGTCGATGATTCTAGCCTGTAAAGCTATCCAGATAAAGATACAGTTATTAAAATAAGATGATATGAATTCATATAAGATGAAGACTTCAAAAAAGAGAGTAGAAAGAGGAAAGTATACCATAAATTTCAGGAGAAATGAGCCAACCAGTCAAAAGAACTAATTTCGTCAAATTGTGGGAAATTAGCCATTTCTCTAAAGAGTTCGAGAGTAGTCTTTGAAATCTTAGATTTATTATCTCCTGCAGAAATGAGAGCAAATTCTTCATTCGAAGGAATATATGCATCAAAGATATTGCCCATGATAGGAAGGCCTGTTATGCAAAGAAGATAGAAGATCCCACAAGGTGATGCTGATTTCACCTAAAGGAAGGTTAAATGAATTGGTAATTGGAGACCAATGATTGAGGAAGCCTCTAAAAATAGCTGCATCTCCACAAAAATGTTCCGATATAGCTATAATCACATCAAAAAGGCCAATTTGCTCCATGATAGTAGCATATTTTCAAGTAATAGCTCGAGCCCAAGCGTTATAGAAATTATGAGGAGATAAGAGACCCATCGCCTAGAATCTTTCTGTATTCTAGGTTGACCTTTCAGTAAAGAAGTGTTGCTGAGCAGTTTCAAAGTAATAAGTAGGAAAGGGTTGTTGAGGATCATAGCATGGGTATAAGAATCACATCTTATGAATCCTACCGACTCTTTGGTGGGATCCATTCTCTTCCAGATATACTTCTTAAATTCTCGATTTCGTCATGACCTAATTGTCTATAGAAATAAGATTGTTTCAGATCACTTGATTAGCTGGCTCTCAGCAAAGAATCAACCAATGATGTCGCAGGATTATGGGGATGATGATCGTTTCATTCTCAAAAGGATTGTAAAAATTAAAAGTTTTCTCTTGAATCTCTACACAATTCCAAGAGTTTTGAGTGACCCATCTAATTTCTGGATGAGATGCATGATTCTTCTTTCTTGAAGACATAACTCTATTATCAAACATATTTCTAGTTGTATTAAGAAAGATAAGATGAAAGGATGTCGGGAAGAATTTAGAAATATATATGTCAGGAAGGTTATTTGGCAGAAATCAAGTAATTCGAAAATTATGCAAATAGGAAAGTCTGTTGCGCGCAAACTCTGTTACGCGTTAATTCTATTATGTGATAGTGTTGTTGCGCGCAAAATTTGGTTGTATTTTGGGTCTTGTTGCGTGGAAGAAGAATAGCGCGCAAAAAGGAGGCTTCGCTAATTATTTTTTTAAGTGATTAAATAGAAACCGACCTCAGTATATATATTAGTCTGGATCTGGGTCCATTGCGCGAACCCAATAATGGAATAAATGTACTGGTTACGCACAAAGCTGTATGAAGAAACATTTCAAAGAATGAGTTGATCCTCTATTACATCCGGCAAGGAAGATCAAATGAAGGATCAAGGGGGCATCTGTTGGAGCATAAAAAATAAGAAGAGAAGAAAATATGAAAAAGATAAAAATTCATGATTGTTTGTTGTGCGGTGCGCAACAAGAGTTTGGAAGACTCATTGTGTGGCACATAACTGAAGTATGTGCATAATAGGAGTGTTCACGCAGTGAAACATTGAGGTTGCACATTGCACGGATGAGAGAGCTCGCATGTGTGGATGGCTATAAAAACCCCATTATCTTCTTCATTTGCATCGATCAAAGTATTCCCAAAGAGTATAAGAGAAAAGATATCTCAAGATTTGTTAAGGTACTCAGGAGTACCTGTTGCACGCCGCGTAATAGGTTTCCTGCACAATGAATGTCTCGCACAAGGAAGTGGTCTGAGCAATTAGGTGGTAATATTCACTCACTGCCCGTACAACGAGTCTATTGCACAGACAGTGAATTTTTTATGATGAATTATCGTCTTGAAGATGTCAAAGAAAGCTCAATTCATGCTATAAAAATAAAGCTCTTCAAGTCCATGAAGTCGATTGGAACAATATCATTCCCGCACAATGATTTATATGAGAGGAAATCATATCATGATCTAGAATGTTGCTGAAATTGATGTTTGATTTGATCTTGCTTGTATTTTTATACATATTTTATCTTAGAATCAAGGGATAAAAAGGATGTAAATGAATTTAGAATAAATTATATATGATGATTATTCTTTGTATTCTTTCTTTGTTGTAATTGAATGAGATAATTCCCAAGTCGAATACCTTTCGTTTCTTGTGGAAACAACTGACATTACGAATTATCTTGCCACTGTTTCATGCCAACATATTGGACTGCGCAAGATAAGAAAAAAATCTTTACCGAGGTACCTAAGTTCTTTTGGGATGATCCTTATCTTTTTAAATATTGCCCAGACCAAATTCTAAGGAGATGCATGCCAAACAATGAACATAAGACTGTTATCTCCTTTTGTAACTCTCAGGCTTGTGGTGGCCACTTTTCTGCTAAAAATGCTATGAGCAAAATTTTGCAGTGCAGCTTTTACTGTCCCACCATGTTCAAAGATACTCATGAGTTTTGCAAACCTTATGAGCATCGTCAGAAATTGGGAGGATTGTCCGGTTGAAATATGATGCCACTAAACCCAATTCTTATCATTGAAGCATTTGATTGCTGGGGCATCAATTTCATGGTACCATTCCCCCAATCCTTTGGAAACATATACATATTGTTGGCAGTAGACTATGTCACTAAGTGGGTCGAAGCGATCTCGTGCCGGAATAATAATCATCGAACGGACATTCGATTCTTAAAAGAAATATCCTTTCCCGGTTCGGAACGCCTCAAGCTATCATTAGTGATGGAGGGTAACACTTTTGTAATAAGTCATTCGAGAACTTAATGAAGAAACACTTCGTACCACTCGCAGACAAGTGGACAAACTGAAATTTCCAATAGGAAAAGCAAACAAATTATGCAAAAAACAGTTAACCCTGATCGTAAGGATTGGTCAATACGTTTAACCGATGCTTTATGGGCCTACCATATAGCTTTTAAGACCACTCATTAGAATGTCTCTCTTCAAACTTGTCTATGGGAAAGCTTGTCACTTGCCTGTAGAGTTAGAACATAAAGCCTACCAGGCTATCAAAATTTTGAATTTTAACTTGGACAGTGTTGGCTTGCTAAACAAACTTTAATTAAATGAATTCAAAGAAATCTGGAGCGATGCTTACGAGAACTCGAGAATTTACAAGGACGGGATAAATATATTCCATGACCAGAACATCCTTCGAAAATCATTCATAACCAGTTAAAAGGTCCTGTATAATTCTCGATTACATCTTTTTCTGGAAAAACTTCGATCTCGTTGGACCGGCCCTTTAACTGTTACAAACATTTATCCTCATGGGGCCATCGAGATAAAGAATCTGACGAATGACAATGTTTTCAAAGTGAACAGACATTGTCTCAAGCCATTTGCTAAGAAGTTTGATTTAATGGACATGTCCATACCTCTGATTTCTCCTGTTTATCAAGATCGACCTCCTAGTCTGATAAAGGTGTAGTTAGGTTTATTACTTTCATAAGATTTAAGATTAGAAAAGTTTATTTTTTTCAATAAGTTTAGTCTTCATGCTAACCCATCTACATGTTGAGAACTTTGGAAAAACTTCAATTCTCCTTCTTCATGTACTACTTTTCCATCACTTCTCCTTTATTTTCATTGTCTCATGTGCATTACATGCTTATCTTTTTTACATTGAGGACAATGTAGACTTTAGGTTGGGGGTTGTGTTGAGGGTCAAATATTGCATATTATTTTCCATTTATATCTTGGTTTTGTGAATATGATACTGCTTAATATCCTATTTTACTCATGTTTGTGTTGTAAGGTCAATTTAAGAGCTTGGATTGGAAAAGGTGTTAAAATCATGGATTGGAGGCTCAAAGATCACCAAGGTACATAATGGATCTTAGGAGACAAAGATTGAAGATTTCAAGGTACTAAGATTCAAGGAAACCAAGTGAAGAAGAAAAGAAGTCGAAAGAACAAGTGTAAAATTCACATTGACTATCTCATCGATCACAGTTCGATGACATCGAAGACACATTTGATGACATCGAACATAGGTCGATGACATCGAATTTATGAATGAAAATCGAGTTGGTCGCTGGAAAAATTGAAGGCATTTTTCGATGACTCGAAGACTTGCTCGTCGACATCGAAGGCCTCTTCGATAGCATCGAATTTATTGAAGAAATTGAAATAACTCGCTGGACTGTTTTAGACGCATTATTGATTCTTCAAATAACGCTCGATGACATCGAAGATACCTTCGATGACATTAAAGATAGGTTCGATGACATAGAAGATTACGTAGTCCAGACGAAGTTACGCAGCGTAAAAAAAGCATGGGTTCAAGGCACCTTCGATGACATTGAAGTCAATTCGATGACATCGAACGACTTACGCAGAGTTTCGCAAAGTTACGCGGAGTGCATAAATTTCAGGCAATTTTCATATTTTTTCAAGCCAGTGTGAAAGGGGGTATGACACAACTATAAATAGGAGTCCCCAGGGCATCACTGGGCATCTATCTAGGGTTTGGAGGAGCAAAGCACAAGGGCGAAGAGCCGTCGCCAAGCATTTTTCTTCTTTCTTCATTAGTTTTTCATGCTTTCTTCTAGGGTTTTAGATCCAATCATTTCTATGGTTGGCTAAACCTCTTAGCTAGGGCTAAGAAGTGAAGCTCGTAACATGATGGGATGTTTCTATTGCTTTGATTCATGTTTATGTTGAACTCTCCTTAATTCTAGTTTGATATTTAAGGAATACTTTCAGTTTTTAATGGTTTATTGTGACTCAAATTACAGTAGATCTGCAATAGCTTTGAGTATCTTCTTTTCATGTATTGATATTATGAAGTTAGTAAATCCTGTTGTTCACCATCGTCCCTTGGGTATGGTTGGATGATGGAATCCCTTCTAATCTTCATAATTCTCTTATGATTGATTGTGAGATTGGTATATCCTGTTATTTGCCATTGTCTCCTAGGCATGACTAAGTGATGGAATCACTTCTAGTCCTCACAAATCTCATCCATTGAGAATTAGGCCAATAGAAGTTTACATTTGATCTTAATTGCTATATCTTCTAACTGGATAAGATAGGATTCGGATTCCAGTTGTGTCCTTGAATCAAGCATAGTATTTCCCTGATTGCTATAAGTGGATCCTTGGAAACCCTAGTTCACACCTTTGAATTCTAAAGTTTCTAATTAAATACCACAATTACTTCCTTTAATTCCATATTTAGATTTAGATATTCTTCTAGTTCTACTTCTAGTTACTTTCACAATACTCACGAGATTAGTCCCTGTAGATTCGACCTCGGTGTTAGCGAGATTATTACTACATCGCGACCCTACACTTGGGGTTGTGAATAAGTTTTTGGCATCGTTGTCGGGGACTAACGGTTGTGTTTTTTTTTATAGATTAACTAGTCTTAGAATTAGGTTAAGATTAAAGTTTATTTACTTTCTATTTTTAGGTTAGGGTTTTTCTGAATTATTTTAAAAAACTAATTTAGCTTTCTATTTCTAGGTTTAGAAACTTTCCTAATCCATTTTTAGAAACTAATTTCCTTTCCTAATCTGCTTTTAGAAACTAACTTTTTATTTTTTTAGAAACTTTCCTAATTTGTTTTTAAAACTAGTTTACTTTCCTTTTTCTTTTTTAGAAACTAATTCACTTTCCCTTTTTTTGCAGGATCCCAATATAGAAACTTCTAATTTGGTAACTTCTTTCTATTTCTAAATTTCTATTTCCCTCTTTTTTTTAGGTTTAGGTTAGATTCTGAAATTGAGGGCTGAGAGTGTTTCATGCCCAAGTAGGTCCGTGATAACACTCGACATCTTTTGAGTGAAGGAGGATTGGTTGAGGGGTTATTTATCCATCACAGGATTAGACACCACTCGAGATCCACAGAGTTAATTGAAGTTATGGCTGCTAATCAACCTCCAATGCCACCTCAACCTAGGGTTGATGAAATCCACGATGAGAATGAGGTGCATCAAGCACCCCTGCCTCGTACTTTACGAGACTATTTACAATTGGCGGGGGTAAGCACACCTTCATACATAGTTTTTTTTCAAAAATATAGGACATATGGATATCAAGCCAGGGGTGATCCAACTTCTTCCAAAATTTTATGGACTTGAATATGATAATCCATATTCACACATGAAAGAGTTTGATGAGGTCATAGCTACTCTATATTTTTCGAATGTGTCTGAGGACACGGTCAGGCTGAAACTCTTTCCCTTCTCCTTAAAAGAGAAAGCTAAGACATGGTTGCATTCATTACGTTCACGATCTATTGGCAGATGGAATGACATGACAAGGGAGTTCATTAAGAAATTTTTCTATACTATAAAACAAACACCCTTAGAAAGTCGAACATGAACTTCGCCCAAAAGAAAGATAAAACATTCTTCCAATGTTGGGAGTGGTTCAAGGATCTTGTCAATTCATGCCCACAACATGGTTTTGAAACTTGGTGAATAACAAGTTTTTTTTTACAATGGGCTGACTTCTTCCATGCACCAAATGGTCGAGACAATGTGCAATAGAGAATTCATGAACAAAGAGGTCGATGATGTGTGTGATTATTTTGATGAGCTTGTTGAAAACACACAGTCATGGGACATCTCCCCAAATCTAGCACCACTTCTAGCCCTACTTAATCAAAGGAGAGGGGCAGAATTTATCTTCTGAAAGAAGATGATGATATAAATGCTAAAGTGGCTAATCTTACAAGAAAAATCAAGGCCATGGAACTAAAGAAGAATAAGGCTATGGAAACTATTTGTGGTATTTATGCTTGCAACATTCACACAACTGAAAATTTTCTAACAATACCCACGTTTTAAAAGGTACTGAATGACCAATCTAATGTCGTGAATAATTACCAAAGACCTTTCAGTGGATCCACTTCAAATACGTACAATCCTAGTTGGAGAAATCATCCAAACATCAGCTAGAAAAATGGACAAACTGCTTCGCCTCAAGGATTCCCTAATCAAATTCTAAATCAAAGGAAACCTCAAGAGGATCTAGTTCTAAAGCATCTTCAAAATCAAGAGCATTTCAATCAGGGTATGCTACAAGCCTTTCAAGACCTTACAAAGGCCATACAAGGGCTTGAGACAAAAAATGCGATTGGGGAAAAAGGAAGCATTCCAGCTCAACCTCTTACCAATCCAAAAAAGCAATATGAAGTTAGCAACCCAAGCTCTTCAAATAAAATGGAGCAAGTTAAGTCTACCACCACTCTTAGGAGTGGAAAAAGAATTGACAAATCTATTCCGGTAAAGGTTGAAAAGTCTAAGGACCCGAAAATAGATGAAACTAATAGACCTATCAACACTCTACATGAATTAGAACCAGCACCTTGAGGCAAGCCGATTGCTCCATTTCCCCAATGGTTGATTGCACCAAAACCTCTCTCTAACTCTCAGGACATTCTAAAGTGCTTAAGCAAGTGAAGGTCAACATTTTTCTACTAAATGTCATTAAACAAATATCTTCATATGCTAAATTTCTGAAAGACCTATGTACGATCAAAAGATGGTAAAATATTCAAAAGAAAATCTTTCTGATAGTAAAAGTGAGTATCATCCTAAAGCAAGATATGCCACAAAAGTACGAAGATCCCTATAACCCAACCATCACTTGTATAATTGAGAATTACTAGATTGAGCACGCACTTCTTGACTTAGGAGCAAGCGCAAATCTGATCCCATACTCGGGCTACGAACAACTGGATCTAAGTGAATTAAAACCCACCTAGACTATATTACAACTTACCGATCGCTCAGTTCATGTAACGAGAGGGATAATTGAGGATGTGTTGGTTCAGGTTGATGAATTCCACTACCCAGTAGATTTTATCATCCTGGATACTCCACCCATCGTGAACATGAACACTCAAATTCCCATCATTCTTGGTCGCTCATTCCTTGCCACATCAAATGCAATCATCAGTTATAGGAATGGAGTCATGAATTTGTCTTTTAGGAATACGACATTGGAGCTCAATATCTTTTTCAATATGAGCAAATAAGCAGAGGATGATGACGATGCCCATGATATTAACATGATTGATTCTTGTGAAAGATAGAACTTTGATGACCTTATCCTCTGACCCTCTAGAGATGTGCTTGGCCCACTCCCACGATTTAGATGTTGATATGAATAGGGAGACGGGAACAATGCTTGATACTGCGCCAGTACTTAAAGTTAACCGGTGGAGGCCACAATTTGAAAATTTTCCCCAAACCGATGTAGGGCCTCTACCGTCTAACTTCAAGTCACCGAAGCTTGACTTAAAACCTTTACCCTCTGAATTGAAATATGTCATTTAGGTTAAAATGAATCATACCTGGTGGTGATTTCTTTCCACCTTGAGCAAAAACAAGAGAGTATGCTTATCTCTACTCTCATTAAGCACAAAGAAGCCCTTGGATGGTTGATTGTGGATCTCAAGGGAATTGATCATTCGATTTGTACTCATCACATTTATTTAGAGGATAATGCGAAGACCTCCTGGCAACCACAATGAAAGTTAAATCTAAATATGAAGGACGTGGTTAAGGTCGAGGTACTTAAACTATTGGATGTGTGTATTATATACCCTATATTCGATAGTCAATGGGTGAGTCCAACTCAGGTGGTTCCTAAGAAGTCTGGAATCACCATCATAACCAATAACAATAATAAACTCGTGCCAACTAGAGTTATTACTGGTTAGAGGATGTGCATTAACTATAGGAAATTGAATACCATCGCGAGGAAGGACCACTTTCCATTGCCCTTCATTGATCAAATTTTGGAAAGACTAGCTAGTCATTCCTATTACTGCTTCCTTGACAGATATTGGAGCTACAACCAGATAGAGATAGCCTTGGAAGATCAGAAAAAGACCACATTCACATGTCCCTTTAGCACCTTTGCATACTGAAGGATGCCATTCGGACTGTGTAATGCCCCCGCCACTTTTCAATAATGCATGATAAGTATATTTTTTGACATGGTGGGGCAATATTTAGAGGTCTTTATGGATGACTTCTCTGTCTTTAGTCCATCCGTCAACGATTGTTTGGAGAATCTTAAATGTGTACTGAAGCAATGTGAGGAAAAGAATTTGATATTAAATTGAGAGAAGTGTCATTTTATGGTTTGTAAGGGAATTGTCCTTGGACATATCATCTCATCTAAGGGAAATGAGGCAGATAAGGCTAAGATTGATCTTATTTTTAACTTACCTCCATCCAAGAACATACGATATGTGCGATTCTTCTTAGGACACGCCAGATTTTACAGACGATTTATAAAGGACTTCAGTCATCTCTCTCGTTCTTTATGCAATTTACTTCAAAAGGATGCACCTACGAGTGGACTGAGTAATGTCAAGAAGCTTTTTCTAAACTTAAGGGCATGTTAACTACTGCACCTATCATGCTGCCACCCGACTCGAACTTTCCTTTTTAAATTATGTGTGATGTGTCCGATTATGTTCTTAAGGCGATTTTAGGCCAGATAAAAGAAAAGAAGCCCTATGTTATTCATTACGCAAGTAGAACTCTAAATCTTGCCCAAGTGAACTACTCTACGACGGAAAAGGAACTCATAGTCGTAGTGTTTTCTTTGGAAAAATTTAGTCCTACTTGATTGGATCCATGATCATCATCTACACTGATCATATGGCACTCAAGTATCTTCTTTTTAAGAATGATGCTAAGCCCCGCTTAATAAAATGGATCCTCCTCCTCCAAGAATTTGATTTGGAAATAAAAGATAAAAAGGGAGTAGAGAATGTAGTACCTGACCATCTTTCCTGCCTTAATCTCTCTGATTCCCTTGAGATGACACATATAAATGATATGTTCCCTAATGAACAATTGTTTAAAGTCTCTCATTCACCTTGGTTTGTGGATATTGTTAATTATCTTGCCACAGGATTCACTCCAACACATTGGACTGCATAAGATAAGAAGAAATTCTTTACCAAGGTACACAAATTCTTCTGGGATGATTTATATTTGTTTAAATATTACCTAGATCAAATATTAAGGAGAAGTGTGTCATACAATGAACACCAAAGTGCCATCTCCTTCTGTCATTCTTAGGCATGTGGTGGTCACTTTTCTTCTAAAAATACCACCGCCAAAATTCTGCAGTGTGGCTTTTACTGGCCCACTATGTTCAAGGAACTCATAAGTTTTGCAAAGCTTGTGAGCGTTGTCAGAAATTGGGAGCATTCTCCCGTTAAAATATGATGCCCTTGAACCCCATTCTGATCATTGAAGCATTTGATTGCTGGGGCAACGATTTCATGGGACAATTCCCCCAATCTTTTGAAAATTTATATATTTTTCTAACGGTAGACTATGTCACTAAATGGGTCGACGCGATCCCGTGCTGAAACAATGATCATCAAACGGTCATTAAATTCTTAAAAGAGAGCATGTTTCTTAGTTCGGAATACCTCGAGCCATCATTAGTGATGGAGGTTCACATTTTTGTAATAGGCCATTTGCGAACTTAATGAAGAAATATGACATCTTCCACAAAGTGAGCACTCCATACCACCCACAGACAAGTGGGCAAGCTAAAATTTCCAATTGAAAAATTAAACACATCTTGGGAAAGACGGTTAACCCTGACCGTAAGGATTAGTCAATTCACTTGACTGATTCTTTATGGGCTGACAGTACTACATTTAAGACTCCTATTGGAATGTCTCCCTTTAGACTTGTCTATGGGAAGGCTTGTCACTTGCCTGTGGAGTTGGAATATAAAGCCAATATCCTAGACCATACCATTCCTTAGACTTCCTCAATCCTCCCCATCGAATTTCGGCGACCCACGACCTGTAGAAGGCATCTACGCGTGACCCTAAGTCGCATCCCATAGATCTGAGTCGACTCAACCCAAGACTTGTACCTTAGTGACTGTGCCATCGCCACGGTTCCGACGCTGCATCTTGCACACCAATACGATACCTAGGCTAGGAATAGTGGGCTTGCATATATTTGGAGGAAATGTCGCGCATTGTGAATCCTGAGAGAAGAATCTCTACCCAACCTATCACATCAATCAATCAAGTACAAGTTATCACAACCCATACCTAGCCCATCCCTCTCTTACCAATAAGGCATAGCACCCATCCCTATCTCACCCAAAAGTCAACCAAACCCATACCTCTCATGTCACTCCTCTTACACACCCATTCCTCTCATCCCATCCCTCTTACACAACATCGCTCCTCTCTCATTTCACTCCATCACATCTCATTTCTTTACTGAAAATCCCAAGCAACTAAGAGAGAAATTCTAAGGAGAGAAAAGAGATAGAACCCAAGTGTGTGGCCCACTTCCTACCCCTAATCTCTCATCTCAACCCTTCAATCTTCATCATCCTCCATCAAAGAAGAAGCTAAGGAACTTAGCATTCCAAGGAACCAAGAAGAAGTGGAATCGGTGGGTGTTTATAGGATTAAATTTGTGATTTTGATGATGGGCCAAGTGGGGCCTACCGATTGATGGTATGGATCTCGCTTTGGACCCTAGGTGTGGTCGATGGCCCACCATGATTCGTATATTTATCCCATGATGGGGCCATTCTCCATAAACCCCATCAATGTATTTATTTTTCTATTATAAGGTCACCTAGACCTTGATCTTGTGAGTGGGAAAGGGATTTCCACCATTGATTTTTATGATTTGAGGGCCCACATTCGGTGGGACCCATTTGATGTATGCTTTGTATCTTGTAAAGGGAGCTTATAGTGGTGGAGCTCCCTTCACCACTTAATTTTTTTCTTTTCTCTCTCTCTCTCTCTCTCTCTCTCTCTATATATATATATATATATATATATATATATATATCTTTCCCTATTAATGACCCACCCTGATGATGCACCTTAATGATGCATGAATTAATCCACGCCATCCACCTAAGTGGACCAAACCGCTGTCCACAATGGGCCCACCCTGCTGCCTATTTTGGGCCTACATGGTCGGTCTACTAAACAGGCCCAAATGAAGGGGAAAACACACATGTCGACTTGATTCGGAGGTGAGGTGGCCCACCCATCCATGGACCATACCAGGTCATGTATGCGCGGCATCCACACTGACCGTCCAGATGGCCCACCCTTGCCGTCCGTTTTGGATAGGCCCTAATGAATGGAAAATACAAATATCAGCTAGTATCCAACTAGTGGGCCACATGTGTGGGACCCACATAATGTAAGTGTTTTATCCACCACTATACACATTTAGTTAACAAACCATAAAGCCCATCTTGTGCTTATTGGGCCTTATAGGAAGCCCAGTTACTACGTAATGGAGCGGGTGAGGAATCCCACTCCTTGTACTTAGGCCCATTCTTGATATGAGGAGAGTACATCATCACCGTTGGATATGCCTAGTAGAGAATCACGATACATGCCCATGTGCATCATTTGCATGCTTGTTATAAGGAGTGATTGATCATAGCATATGCCATTGGGCAGATTGTTTATGGGACTCCCTGAGAGACGGAGTTGCCCCACATGAGCGCATGGCATGCATAGGATTGATACATGACTAGATAGTATGACTCATGCATATTGCATTATGTGATGTGATCACCATATGCCTTAGCGGCATTAGGGTTGTAGCCTCCATAGGCATAACGTGGATGGAAAAATTAGGTACCAGAAATACTTGTTTCTAGCACTGGGGCGCTATGGATGTCCCTGGGTGGAAGTCCCTAAACCCTTATAGTACTAGAGGTTGCTCCAACGTCGAGACCAAGTAGATACATGAGCACCCGAGTGCCGATTACCAGTAAGTCGCGTCTCCCACTGTGTCATGGTCGGTTAGAAGGGGGTATGGCCTTATCCGCCTGAGACGTAGGGGGCAAAGCTAGACTAAGTTTGACCAGCTCAAAAATGGGTCAGCTACTGACGAGCCTGGTAGATATTGGCTGACTACTGGCTAGGCGGGTAGTGAGGTCTCTTACGCTCACTTGGCTGCGCGCCTGGGGGAGGGACAGTCCATGTAGAGTGCACTAGACCCCAGCGATATTCTAGAGAGGAACTGTACTGATATGTGGATTTAGATGAGGACTAGCATACTTGAGATGCATCTTATATATGACATTTGGCCACGTAGGCCTTGCATCATATAGCCTTGGTACAGCTGATAGTATTCATGGACATGTCAGCATTTTTTATATTTCTCTGATATTGCATACTTAGCACATATATTGTGCACACATGTACACCACCCTTTAAGCTTTCTATAAGCTTATACATGACCATTGCATGCGGGTGACACGAGGACGTAGTTGTGCTTTGACAGGACCTTGCAGTAGATTCTTTTAGAGTTTTCATTATTCTTGTATTTCCCTTTCTGCCTTATAACCAATGTTTTATTATAATGGATATGTGGTGATGTTGTTTGTGACTTGATTATGCTTGTAGTTATGCTCCTTTACAAAAAATTCACACTGAGAATCCTCCTTGTAGGATCCCAAGATCTGAATCTGGCATATGGGCACTGGAAGCCGAGAATGGGGTACTATGGAGGCTATCGGTGCCGGATTCGGTGATTGAAAATTCTGTGAGCCCGATTTCTGAGTTTAGGGCATGACATGGAACATAGGGGCTACTAGGCTATTAAAAATCTGAATTTTAATTTGGACAACTCAGTTCATTACGCAAACTTCAATTGAATGAACTTGAAGAGATCCGAAATGATGCATATGAGAGCTCGAGATTTTACAAGGACATGATGAAGGTGTTTCATGATTAATACATTCTTCGAAAATTATTCACACTATGTCAGAAGGTCCTTTCGTATAATTCTCGTTACATCTTTTTCTGAGTAAACTCTGATCTCGTTGGACCGGCCCTTTCATTATTACTAATATCTATCCTATGGGGCTGTCGAGATTCAAAATCTAAACAATGGTAATATTTTCAAAGTGAATGGACATCGATTAAAGCCATTTATTGAGAGATTTGATTTGGAAGACATGTCTATACCTCTGAGTGATCCTGTTTATTAGGATTGACCTCCTAGTCTGATGGAGGTATAGCTAGGATAGTTAACTTTCCACTATTTAGTATAGTTTGCTTTTCGTTGTTTAGGATAGTTTACTTTCTGTTGGTTTAATTCTTGTGCTAACCCATCTTCACACTGAGATCATTGGAAAAGCCTCAAAATTCCTTCTTTAGGTATTACCTTTCCATCAATGCCCTTTTCTTTTCATTGCCTCTTTTGCATTACATGCTTATTTCTTTTATATTAAAGATATTGTAGATTTTTAGGTTGGGGATAGGGGATTAAGTAAACTAATCAGTATTTTCTCAGTTTTGAGCAAATTTTTTGAAAATTTTCTATGTTTCAAGTTGAAATCTATTTAGGAAGCGATAAATTGTGTATTTAAGAATGCTTTGAGTATGATAAGATAAAGATTGAATTTTAGATTATTAGAGTTGGATCAGCTAAGTAATCCATCACCTAAGTTCTTACGTTCAATTGATTAAAAGGAAGTTTAAATATTATGTCAATCTAAATCATAAGACACATTTAAACTATTTTCTGTAGACATACTAGAAGTTTTGATTGTTAGTATGTGAATCATTAATAGATGATGAGAATTGAGTCTAGAGAATTTTATCCACCTTAAAAGAAGAAAAAAACCAGTTAAAATATGGGAGATCAACAAAAAGGTCATGTATCATGAAAAAGAATGAAAAGAATGAAAAATCAGGAAAAGAATGCAAAAATAAAAAGAATGAATAAAAATTGATTGTCAATATAAAATAAAAAAAACTATAAAAAGAATGAGAAGGGGATAAGTTCGGAATCAGTACATGAGTTTCAAACTGATCTTGAAGTGATGAGCATGGCTAACATGATGAATTAATAGTATTCATATGAGAAGTAAATTGATTTTCACTGATCACATTGAAAAACTTGATATGCAAATTATGCCTTGATTTAATGAACAAAGAGCTTATTTGATTAGTTGCTTATGAGATTTGGTTCTCGATTTTCAAAATCTCACTTTCGTATCTTATTTCTGCCCATTCATACTTGAGTGCACAAAAGATTGTTTTTAAGAGAGGTTTCTGATATTAATCATTGAGCTTTATTTCACGCATATTTTGCTCGGGACTAGTAAAATGCTGGTTGGGGATTGTGTTGAGGGTCAAATATTGCATATTATCCCCTATCTATATCTTTGTTTTATGAATATGATACTACTTAATGTCCAATTTTACTCATGTTTGTGTTGCAAGGTGAATTTAAGAGTTTGGTTTGGAAAAGGTGTTAAAAGCATGGATTTGACGCTTAAAGATCACCAAGGTACAGAATGGATCTTAGGAGACAAAAATTGAAGATTTCAAAGTCCTAAGATTCAAGAAAACCAAGTGAAGAAGGAAAGAAGTCGAAAGAACAAGTGCAGAATTCACATTGACTGTGTCATCGATCACCAATCGATGACATCGAAGACACATTCAATGACATCGAACACAAGTCAATAACATCGAATTTATGAATGAAAATGGAGTTGGTCGCAGGACAAATTGAAGGCATTCTTATATGACACGAAGACCTGCTCGATGACATCGAAGGCCTCTTCGATGGCATCGAATTATTTGAAGAAATTGAAATAACTCGCTGGACTGTTTTGGACGCATTATCAATTATTCGAATAACGCTTGATGACATCGAAGACACCTTCGATGACATCGAAGGTAGGTTCTGAAATGGCCAAGCTATATGTCCTAGAGGGGGGGTGAATAGGACTATGCCAAATTAAAATTAAAACAGCGGAACAAACAATAAAGAGATAGCCTTACAAAAATAAATCAATTCACAGTGCTAAAATAAACTCAACCTCAATTAACAAGTATTGAGAGGTTGATACGAATTCAGTTCTAAGACCAACCTTACACCATAAAAACCAAAGGTTTATGGCAGGACAACCTTATTTCTAGAACGTCCTTTGTATCAAGAACTCAATAAAATAAATAGCAAGGAATTGAAATAGATTGCGGAAATTTAAATCTAACTTATTACAACATTCCCCACACTTGCTTGAAATGTAAATATTTACAACATTCACATCCACACATACATTCCACAGCTTTGAATGATAAAAGATAAAAGATTAACCAAGCATTCAATCCACAAGAAAAAGAACTATAGTGGTTCGCCTGTGTGTTCACCAACTATTAAACAACAGTCACATAGAATGCTACTCCACTCCTAATATCCTCACAAAGGGGATATTAGCGTTCACTATCAAAATAGGTTTCACAGGTTCACCTAAAACCTTCACAATTGTGTCTTTTTAACTTGGGCTTACACAATCCAAGAACCCCTCTTTCTGAGTTTTCTGGCTTTCCTCAGAAAACCACATAAATGGAATTTTTCTGGCGAATCCCAAACAAAAACCAAAAGAATGAAAATTTTACAGAATTGTAAAAAACCTGAATTTCTCCTCTTGTAGCAGCCCGGAAGAACCAATCGAAGTAAAAGTTCGAATATGGAAGTTCAATGTCCAATACTCACTTTACAATAGTTCTAAGTTCTAATTGATTTTAAGCTTAATCAAATTAGGGCTAACTGTATTTGATTTTGATTCCAAGAAGAAGGAATTAAGAATTCCCCTTTTTCTAATCAGATTGGAATGCAAATCAAAATCAAATAACAATAAGCTAACAAAAGGAAATAGAATTATGCACAATGTAGCTTAAAAACAAACACAAACTTATCTCAGAGTGGAGCCTTGAATTCACTTAATTTTCTATATAAAAAACTCTAAAATTCATGTGCTATTTATAGCTGCAGAAATTCGTCTTTAACTGGTCCTAAGGACACCACGACTGGTCGAAGGAGAAACAAATTTTTGAATTTTTTAGTGCGATCAGATAAAACTGTTGTACGACCAGTCGTAAGCAATCCACGACTAGTCGAAGGCAGTTCATGACTGCTCGAGACCCCTCTACGACTGGTCGTACGACACTTGATTTAGTCGCTGGAGTTTATGTCATAGCATTACGACTGGTTGAAGGTCGAGTCAAGACCATCCCATGACCGGTCGAGCAGACTCCAGGACTGGTCGTAACTGAACGAAAAAAATCTGATAAATTGCAACAACTCTAGGACTAGTCCTGGAATTTCTTAGACTGGTCGAACCAGTGCTAGGACTGGTCGAACAAGGTCTAGGACTAGTCTTAGAATAGTCCAAAATCATATATTAATATTCAAATGAATTATGTAGCCAAAGTGACCTACCCTAAGGTCAATCTAAGGTTTATCATACCTGGGCATGAAGTATGGACATTGAAAACTTCATTTGCTTAGACTTTGAACATTACGAAGCTTGAGTTCTTCTTGATGTAGCTAGACCACTTCACAAGCTTTGAAATCAATGTCATTTTGAGTTGCACTTGAGTCACAGACTATGCTTGAGTCTTGATCTTGAACTCTTCTTTAATATCTTCTATATTGTAACTTGAACTAGCTTGAAGAATTCATCTTCTTGACTTTAATTGTTGACATGGTGTCTCGAACAAATTTATCAAGATATAAACAAAAGACACATACAAAGGTTTTGACACACAAAATTTGACAACCAAAGAGGAATTAAACCATAACACTTACAATCTCCCCCTTTGTCAAATTTGTGACAAAACATACTTCAACAAGAGAAGCACAACATGTATATTAACGAATTATGCACCAATTGTCATGAACTAGCATACAGCATACAACCTCATGCACAACCACTTAACTTCCCTTGTGTATAACTCCCCCTTAACTCCCCCTTAGTAATACACTTCAACCATCCCATCACATCATCAATCCAATCATAATCCATAGAATAGAATTCTCAAATTTCTCCTCATTTTTGTCAAAATATGACAAAGGAAGAAACACAAATAGGATTTGAAAGACAATAAAGTAATGATCAAGTCATAAAGATAGAAAGATTGAAAGGTAAGAGTATAGAACATAACATAAGGAGTTAGAAAGTCAAGTCAGATAGAGTCTAACACAACCAGAGAAAGTAAAAAGTATTATAGTTATTACAGACCAAAGATTAAAACCTCAATCTGATCCAGAAGAACGAGCAGGTATGGTAGGATCAATTTGATGAAGGCCTTTTTGTAAGCGCCTAAAATACTTGCACATATTTTTAAATTGCCGATTGTGGCCAACATTCATATTTTCTACCTTCTCCTCTAATGCACTTAGACGAGCATTGAAATCAGATGGCACAAAGTCAGGATCATTCCCAGAGTCAGAATCAATTTCATTAAAAATATCATCCATATTGATATCATCTGGAGGAAGATCATCAACTTCTTCATCATTCCCAGTCTCAACAGTAGCTCCACCTTCACCAACATTAACTTGGCCTGGAGCCAATTTCAACTTCATTTTGTTTATGTTGGAGTTGTTGAATATGAGGTGTTGGATAGGAGCCTTTCCGACCGGCATAGCGACTAACATTTTAGTGGCTAACACATTCATCAGATACCCAGATGGAATATCACTATGACTAGGATGAATACGGAATTGAATGATAGAGGAATAAATCAAAGAAGGCAAACAAACATTAGCACCAGTAACGATTGAGTATAAAATAGAACCATAAGCAGAGTCAACTTAGTCTTGTTTCTAGAGCGGGGATACAGATTAGATGTAAAGATACGATGTAAAACTCTGTATCTGGGTAACAAGTATCTGGATGTGAGGGCATTCCCATTTTCAGTCCATGGTGCATTCATGTTACACAACGCTTTAGTATAAACACGTTTTTCAGATTCGGACACTTTCTCAGCAAGTGTGCTAGGATGAATACCATCATCATTTACCGGAATGTCCATAAGGCCCGAAATTAAATGTCGATCAACAGAAAAAGGCCCTTCTCTAGTAGCAATAGTGAAAGTTAGTTGCTCAGTAGAGAATTCAGTTATGCATGCAACCATGGCCAGCGCTATGGACTGGTATGTCAGCCTGCCCCAGCGTAAAATGTTTTCTCATCCTACAGACTGAAGGAGAGGAAGGAGACTGAAAGGAGCGATATGGTTTAAATCAACGGCTTTTTCAACAATCACATTGCACATACGCAAATCACGTACATATGGTGGATCATCTTCAGGAGCCCTAAGATGACGTCTAGTGATAACATTCGATCTAGAAGAAGAAGCACCTCTAGGATATTTCTTTTTACCTCTAGAGTCCATTTTCTTAAAGAAATACAAGAAATATCAAGAAAATAGAGATGAGTTTCTTTAGATTCAGCAAATGAAAAGAAAAAACCAAAAACTTGATGAACGAGTTGAAATAAACAACTACAATCAAGAAATTGAAGAGAAAAGACTAAGATTCTTCAAGAAAACACTCTAACCTGAGCGAATCGAAAGCGGGGTTTGACTAGTCGAGCCACGACTTTGTTAGAGAGAAAGGTTAGAATGACGAAGATGAGATTTTTCCCAAATAAAAGCAATCAGCGTGCTACACGACTGGTCGTGGGATGTCCTCGATCGGTCGTGCCACGACTGGTCGAGCACGTCCTTGACTGGTCGTGTACCAAAAAAATAAACATGCATTTTTGAAAAAATTTTAAAATATAAACCATTAAAGTATTTACAATATGATACAGAGATGCATGATCAATCATTTTAAATTGTACATACCGAGATTGAATTTTAACTTATTAAACCTGCTTTTGTCGAGCGGTTTAGTGAAAATGTCAGCAAGCTGAGTCTTGGTAGGAATATATTCTAAAGATATTACTTTTTCTTTCATTAATTCACGAATATAATGAAATCTAATGTCAATGTACTTAGTACGTGAATGTTAGATTGGGTTTTTCGAAATATTTATCGCACTGGAATTATCACAGTATAAAACCATCGAGTCTTGTGCGATTCCATAATCACTCAACATACATTTCATCCAAACCAGCTGAGTACATGCATTTCCAGCTGCAATGTATTCAGCCTCAGCAGTTGAGAGTGATATGGAACTTTACTTCTTGCTAAACTAAGAAACCAAGAAGTTTCCAATGTAAAAATAACTACCACTAGTTGATTTTCTGTCATCGATATTACCTGCCCAATCAGCATCTGAATACCTAGATAATTGAACACTAGTATCATAAGGATACCAAAGACCCAAATTAACTGAACTTGTGACATATCGAATAATTAACTTAACAATAGTTAAGTGAGATTCTTTAGGATTAGACTGATATCTAGCACAGATTCCAACACTTAAAGCAATATCAGGTCTACTTACAGTTAAGTAAAGAAAACTGCCTATCATACTACGATACAATTTAAGATCTACATCTTTACCTGTAGAGTCTTTTGAGAGTCTTAGAGTTGTACTCATAGGAGTATCAAAATTCTTACCATTCTCAAATCCGAACTTCTTAATCAAGTTCAAAGCATATTTAGATTATGAAATAAAATTCCATTAGATTGTTGTTTTACTTGCAATCCTAAGAAATAATTTAATTCCCCAGCCATGCTCATTTCAAATTCAGATTTCATTAGATTTGCAAACTCAACAGTCAAGTTAGTACAAGTTGATCCATAAATTATATCATCAACATAGATTTGAACCATTAAAATATCATCGTTATGTTTCTTGACAAAGAGTGTCGTATCAACACTTCCCATTTGAAAATTGTGACTTAATAAAAACTTAGTCAATTTTTCGTACCATGCCCTGGGAGCTTGTTTCAAACCATAGAGAGCTTTTTTAAGGCAGTATACATGATTAGTAAACTTAGGGTCTTCAAACCTTGTGGGTTGTTCAACATATACTTCTTCATGTAAATCACCATTTAAAAAGGCACTCTTTACATCCATTTGATAAATTTTAAACTTTCTAAAGCATACAATGGATATAAAAAGTCTAATTGATTCATGGCGAGCAACTGGAGCAAAGGTTTCATCATAATCAATACCTTCTATTTGAGTGTACCCTTGTACAACCAATCTTACCTTGTTTCAAATTATATTTTCAAGTTCATCAGACTTATTTTTGAAAATCCACTTAGTTCCTATAATGTGTTTATCTTTAGGTCTAGGAACAAGATACCAGACATCATTACGAACAAATTGATTAAGTTCTTCCTGCATCGCTATTATCCAGTTTTCATTAGAAAGTGCTTCTTTTAGATTTACCGGTTCAATCTAAGATGTAAAACACACGTAATTACATATGTCTTCTAATTGTTTATGAGTGCGCACACCAGTGAGAGGGTTACCAAGAATTTGAGTAGTTGGATGATCTTTAACAGTCCTTAATTCAGAATTAATTTCACTTGATGAAGTATCTGATTTTTCATTTAGAAGAACTTCATCATTATCTGAACTTGGGGCAGGTGTATTCAAATGATCGCCTATGACCACGTTAATTGATTCTTGAATAATCAAGGTCCTCTTGTTTAGAACACGATATGCGTGACTATTTAAAGAGTATCCTAAAAGGATTCCTTCATCACTCTTTGTGTCGAACTTTCCCAGATTTTCACGGTCACGCAAAATATAGCACTTGCTGCCAAAAACTCGAAAGTATTTGACAGTCGGCTTCTTATCGAACCACATTTCATAAGCGCTTTTATTATAACATTTACATATATAAACTCGATTAATAACATAGCAGGCAGTATTCACTGCTTCAACCCAAAGATTTTTAGGGAGCTTCATATTATTCAACATTATAGTTCTCATTTCTTAAAGCACTCTATTTTTCCTTTCCACAATTCTATTATGTTGAGGAGTTTTAGACGCAGAGAGTTCATGTGATATTCCATGATCGCTACAGAATTTCTCAAAACCGCTATTTTCAAACTCGGATCTATCATCACTTTGGATCTTACTGACTTGAGAACATTTTTTAGTTTGGATCCATTTGATAATCTTTTTCACTTCATCAAGGGTTTCTGATTTGTCCCTTAAAAATAAAACCCAGGTGAATCTTGTAAAATCATCTATAATAACTAAGATGTATTTTTTGCCACCTCGACTTTCCATTTTCGTTGGTCATATAAGATCCATGTGGAGAAGCTCGAGTGGTCTTACTGTGGTATTGGAGTTCACCTTTTTGTGAGAGCTCCTAAGTTTACCATACTGACATTCACTACATATCTTGTCTACTTTTTGAATCTTAAGTAGACCTCTAATAAGTTCCCCTTTGCTCAATCTATATAAATTCCAATAGTGTATATGTCCAAGGTGTTTATGCCATAATTCTGTCTCATCGGTATGGACCATGTAGTACGTTTGATTAAATAAGCTACCATTGCTTACTATATAGCAGTTTTCAGAAGTTCTGCGACCAGTTAATATTACAGAACCCTTTTTATCTATAATCTCACAACCTTGATTAGAAAATTTAACACTATGGTTGTTGTCGCATATTTGAGATATGCTTAACAGGTTGTGTTTTAGTCCCTCAACATATAAAATATTCTTAAATAAGGGAAGATTATAGAATTGAACCGTACCTTGGCCAATAATCTTGTAGTTGCTACCATCACCAAATGTGACTGACCCATCAGTCATATCTTTTAGATCGGTGAATAAAGCCTTGTCACCTGTCATGTGTCTGGAACATCCACCGTCTAGGTACCATTTTGAATGGCTTGTTGCTTTGAAAGTAATGTGGGCAACCAAGCAGGCAACTTTAGGAACTCATTTCAGAATTGTTTTGGGTTTAGGAACATAGTTGGTCTTCTTCTGTTTATAATTGTAGGAATGACCTACTGAGTTAGATTTTAAGAGTTCCTTAAGTAAATTAACTATTTTTTCAGATAGTGGGTTTCTGTTCTGATTTTTGAAATTGATATAGCTACGTTTAGGTTTTTGAAAAGTTTTTGTATTTTTAGAAAAACCTTGACAAATACCTTTTTCTTTTGAGTTTGAGGCTTCTCCTTTCACAAAGTTGGGAGGAGTATTCTTCTGTTTATGAGGTATGTTCTTATCATAACCCAACCCAGATCGATCGCCACATTTTCTAGATCTGGATAAAAGTTTTTCTAACTTTAGATCTCCTTGGGCATACTTCTATGTATCCTTCAAACTCAGAAGAAAAGATACTTCATTCTTAAGTTTGTCATTTTCAGATTTAAGATTTTCAATCAGGGAGGTTTGAATTCTAAATCACGTTTAGTCTTTTCAAAACAATCTAAAATATGGGATTTTTCTAAAACAAGTGACTTAAAATTTTCTTTAAGTTTTAAAAACTTTTCTTTTTGAAGTTTTAGTTTTATGGTAATTTTACAACTTTCCTTGTATAGGGCATTGTAAGCATCTTGAAGATCTTCTTCATTTTCATGATCACTATTTAGATCTTTTTCATGATCTGAAAAAGTGAACTTGGCTCATAAGGGCCTTAACTTCATTGCCCGACTCGGTTTCAGAATCTTCTGAATCAAAAGTAGCTTCAGACTCAGATGATTCAGCCCAAGTAGCCAACATACCCTTCCTTTTGGGTTTGTCCTTTTTAGGACATTTGTTTGCTAAATGCCCATATTCTTGACAGTTGTAACATTGGCTATCTTTCAAAGACTTCCAAGTTTTAAATCTAGGTTTAGATCTTTTCTGAAAATCAGCCCTTTTCTTACTTTTGAAAATTTTATAAAACCCTTTTGCTAAAAGAGCCATATCATCTTCAGAATTAGAGTTTTCTTGAGAAACACCTTTAGAAGATTTTAAAGCGATAGATTTTCCTTTAGGAGCATTAAAATTTAATTTATAGGTTTGTAAAGAACCAACTAGTTCTTCTACCCTCATATTGTTCGTATCACGAAGTTCCTGAATCGCGGTTACTTTAAAGTTGAACCGTTCAGGAAGAGAGCGTAGTATTTTTGCACACACTTTACTTTTTAGGATTTTATCGCCAAGACTCCACATTGAGTTTACAATGTCATTTAATCTTGTGTAAAAGTCCATAAACATTTCATTTTCCTCCATATGAATTTCTTCAAATTTGGTTGTGAGGAGTTGGACTTTAATTTTTTTACAATTGATGTACCCTCATGTGTCATTTCTAATATATCCCAAGCTTGCTTTGTGGTATCACAAGATATAATTCTTTTGAACTCATCTGGTGATATTGCGCAAGTGATTGCATTTAGTACTTAAGCATTTGCACTACTCTCACTTTTCTGAAGTGTGGTCCATTGGAAATACGGAGACACTCTCATAGTTTTTGAGCACAACCCTCTGAGTCACTTGGTGGTAGGAGGATTCCATTCAGTCACTGTGGCTTGCCACACACTCTCATCCATTGATTTGAGGAAGATCCTCATTCTAGCTTTCCAATAGGCACAGTTGGAGCCATTAAAGGGTGGAGGCCTAGTGATTGATAGGCTATCAAAATTTGACATCTTATATATATAGCTTAGATCGTTAGCTTAGGAACTAAATCCAAATAAAAAGAATAAGAGTGAGCTATTAGGCTCTGATACCACTTGAAATGGCCAAGCTATATGTCCTAGAGGGGGGGGGGGGGGGGTGAATAGGACTATGTCAAATTAAAATTAAAACAGCGGAACAAACAATAAAGAGATAACCTTACAAAAATAAATCAATTCACAGTGCTAAAATAAACTCAACCTCGATTAACAAGTATTGAGATGTTGAGACGAATTCAGTTCTAAGGACAACCTTACACCATAAAAACCAAAGGTTTATGACAGGACAACCTTATTTCTAGAACGTCCTTTGTATCAAGAACTTAATAAAATAAATAGTAAGGAATTGAAATAGATTGCGGAAATTTAAATCTAACTTATTACAACATTCCCCACACTTGCTTGAAATGTAAATATTTACAACATTCACATCCACACATACATTCCACAACTTTGAATGATAAAAGATAAAAGATTAACCAAGCATTCAATCCACAAGAAAAGGAATTATAGTGGTTCGCCTGTGTGTTCACCAACTATTAAACAACAGTCACATAGAATGCTACTCCACTCCTAATATCCTCACAAAGGGGATATTAGCGTTCACTATCAAAATAGGTTTCACAGGTTCACCTAAAACCTTCACAATTGTGTCTTTTTAACTTAGGCTTACACAATCCAAGAACCCCTCTTTCTGAGTTTTCTGGCTTTCCTCAGATAACCACACAAATGGAATTTTTCTGGCGAATCCCAAACAAAAACCAAAAGAATGAAAATTTTACAGAATTGTAAAAAACCTGAATTTCTCCTCTTGTAGCAGCCCGGAAGAACCAATCGAAGTAAAAGTTCGAATATGGAAGTTCAATGTCCAATACTCAGTTTACAATAGTTCTAAGTTCTAATTGATTTTAAGCTTAATCAAATTAGGGCTAACTGTATTTGATTTTGATTCCAAGAAGAAGGAATTAAGAATTCCCCTTTTTCTAATCAGATTGGAATGCAAATCAAAATCAAATAACAATAAGCTAACAAAAGGAAATAGAATTATGCACAATGTAGCTTAAAAACAAATACAAACTTATCTCAGAGTGGAGCCTTGAATTCACTTAATTTTCTATATAAAAAACTCTGAAATTCATGTGCTATTTATAGCTGCAGAAATTCGTCTTTGACTGGTCCTAAGGACACCACGACTGGTCGAAGGAGAAACAAATTTTTGAATTTTTTAGTGCGATCAGATAAAACTGTTGTACGACCAGTCGTGGCGGAGTCCACGGCCGTCGAAGCGGCCATGGCCCGCCGAGACCCCTCTACGACTGGTCGTACGACACTTGATTTAGTCGCTGGAGTTTAAGTCGTAGCATTACGACTGGTCGAAGGTCGAGTCAAGACCATTCCACGACCAGTCGAGCAGACTTCAGGACTGGTCGTAGCCGAATGAAAAAAATCTGATAAATTGCAACAACTTTAGGACTGGTCCTGGAATTTCTTAGACTGGTCGAACCAATGCTAGGACTGGTCGAACAAGGTCTAGGACTGCTCCACTTCACAAGCTTTGAAATCAATGTCATTTTGAGTTGCACTTGAGTCCCAAACTATGCTTGAGTCTTGATCTTGAACTCTTCTTTAATATCTTCTATATTGTAGCTCGAACTAGCTTGAAGAATTCATCTTCTTGACTTCAATTGTTGACATGGTGTCTCGAACAAATTTATCAAGATATAAACACAAGACACATACAGAGATTTTGACACACAAAATTTGACAACCAAAGAGGAATCAAACCATAGCACTTACAGGTTCGATAACATAGAAGATTACGCAGTCCGGACGAAGTTACGCAGTGCAGAAAAAGCACGAGTTCAAGGCACCTTCGATAACATCAAGCGACTTACATAGAGTTATGCAGAGTTTGTAAATTTAAGGCAATTTCTAGATTTTTCCAAGCCAGTGCTTTGCATAACTATAAATAGGAGTCCCCAAGGCACCCCTGGGCATTTATCTATGGTTTGGAGGAGCAAAGCACAAGGGCAGAGAGCCATCACTAAGCATTTTTCTTCTTTCTTGCTTAGTTTTTCATGTTTTCTTCTAGGGTTGTAGATCCAATCATGTCTATGGTTGGCTAAACCTCTTAGCTAGGGCTAAGAGGTTAAGCTTATAGCGTGATGAGATATTTTTATCGCTTTGATTCATATTTATGTTGAACTATCCTTGATTCTAGTTTGATATTTAAGGAATACTTTCAGTTTTTAATGGTTTATTGTGACTCAAATTACAGTAGATCTACAATAGCTTTAAGTATCTTCTTTTTATGTATTGAGATTGTGAAGTTAGTAAATCCTGTTATTCACCATCATCCCTTGGGCATGAAGTAATCGAGACCGTTGGATCAGAGGGACGTGATGATCAGGCCATTGGATCGCATGGATCACATAATCGGGCCATTGATCATTAATCGTCGACATCACTTTTATACTTTATCATATTTTAGAATTTAGTTTTTGTTTATTTTATATTTAGACACATCATAAATGTTTTAATTAATTTTACTTAGAGTATGGCTATTTTCATTAAAATTCACAAGACGGGGATTTCTGTAATTTTTGAAACTTCTTGAATCTATAAAAAGAGGGGGGTGTGTGACCTCTATCCCATTGAATTTTGTGGAAAAAAAAAAAGTTCGTGCTTTCTTCTCCCATCTTCATGCAATTTAAAGATATTTTTATGCGATTTAGAAGGAAGATTGGTGTAAGGCTAATCTTCATGAATGGAGGTGTGAGGTTTCCAACTATCCCCACATCATCTTCTCTTTTCTTCTCTATCCAGGTATTTTCTTCAGATTCTTAATTCTCTCATCCCAAATCTTTATCTTTTTCCAAGCCCAACTTTCCCATATTCATCCACAATTCAAACCCTAATCAACATAAACCCATCCTCTCATGCCACATGTGTGACCGTACAGCTACATGTGTGAATCACACCTGTCCCTTTTGGTTTCCTACCATCATTATATCAAAGTCTCTTTCTTCCATCACAGAAACCCTAACCCTAAACCTAAAATTCCTAATTTTCCTACTTTTTCAAAATTACCCAAACCCTAATTTTCACCATAAGTTATATTAAGTTTCCTATTTTGAAATAGACTATACCCTATGCTAATTAGATGTCCCTACATCCATTAGATCCTAGTTTTTTAGGATCTTGTGTTACGATGTTGGTAGCTTAGGTCAGGATTATGCATGATTTTCTTTTGATTTTCATGATATTTGTGATGAATATAACAATATTTGTATTTTTATTAAATATCTTAATTCGGTTATTTGATCTCACATGTTACTTAGTTCACGCATCGGTCCTTCATCAAATTTGATATCAGAGAACAGATAGAAGACATACTGGATACATAAGCAGTTTCCATTCGATATGGAGGATTTTAGAGGTTCCTTGTCAAGTGGAAGCACATGCCAATCTTCGACAGTACGTGGATTATAGAGGACAAGCTACAACATTTACATCCAGACATTTTAAAGCGCTACAAGAGTTTTAGTCCACCAAAGGCGAAGTCTTCTTAGCCGAGGAGAGTTGATAATGACATCATGTCACGTACACCCTTATGTACGTATCAGAGGAGGCAGGTCGTGCCGATTTTCCTATGCTTAGGCGAGTATCCGTGTTCGTGCTGAAAACCCCGTGTGCATGTGCGAGCATCTGGAAGACACCACACTAGGAAGATGCACATGGGTTGCTTTATGGAGTAATCCAGACCGTTGGATCGGAGGGACACAACGATCGGGCCATTGATCGTTAATCGTCCACATAAGTTTTAGACTTTATATCATATTTTAAGATTTAGTTTTTTATTATTTTATGTTTAGATACATTATGAGTGTTTTAGTTGATTTTACTTAGATTATGACTATTTTTGTTAAAATTCACAAGACAGGGATTTTTATAATTTTTATAACTTCTTGGATATATAAAAAGAGGGGGGCGTGTGACCTCTCTCCCATTGAATTTTGTGAAGAAAAAAAAGGCTCTTTATTTCATCTCCCATCTTTATGCGATTTGAAGATACTTCCATGCGATTTAAGAAAGATTGGTGCGAGGCTAATCTTTATGAATGGAAGTGCGAGGTCTCCAACTATCCCCACACTATGTTCTCCTTTCTTCTCCATCTATGTATTTTCTTTAGATTTGTTTCGACAAGGAAACAAAAGTATTTGATTTGGGAAAATAATCTTATTCAAACATAACAATGAAATAGTTATAAAGACAATCATCACACTTCATTGATTCTGAATTCATTTACATCCTCTGGTATCCCTTGATTCAAAGATAGCTTACAAAGAACTTATTACAAATATCAATTATTATAGCTAAATATAATTTTCGGCAACATAACGGCAATGATCTCCATCATCTCCAATGACTTAGGAGGAAATAAACAAGTCAATCAACAATCTTCAAGAGAACGAAGATTCCGGCAGCATTTCGATGCTATTTTGGTCATCTCCTAAAACTTAGGAGGAAAATGATTCTTCGTTGATGATTCTTCCTTTCTCTTGATCAAGAAGAACTTGAAGCTTTGAGGACTCCAATCATTCTAACAGCATTTCAGCCCATTGCTGTCAAAACTGCCAAGCAATAGGTTTGCTTGTGGTCCTACAGAACGATATGCTTTCTTGCGGTCCGCGCAAACCATAAAAGCACTCTATTGCTCTGCGCTGACCGGCGCAAACTTCCAGGAGTACGATACTCCTTTGCGCGAGATCGCGCAAAGTGCAGGAGTCCAATACTCCGCACCTTCTGTCTTCTCTTTCGTCTTTGCTTCACTTCTGAAATCTTCGAACCCCCTTTTTAGAGAAGGAATGGGGTATTTATAGATATTTTCACCTATGGAAATCTCAGATCTGGTCGATGTGGGACAAAAATATCATCCATCCATTTTTATCACATCATGTTAGACTTTGCGCGGATACGCGCAAACAATATACTTTGCGCGGTGTCGCGCAAACCCTTCATCCTGCGCAAACTGTCTTCATGTTCTTCCGCGCAATCGTTTCACTTTGCGCGGTCTTGTGTATCTATTTCACTTTGCGCGACCCATAAAGTGGTCTTGAAGCTGTTTTCTTCCATCTTCAAAGTGATTTCTTGATCTTTGTCGTTTGTCACTTCCTTGCTTATTTTATGCCTCAACAGATGCCCCCTTGATCCGTTCTTTGTTTGTTCAAAAAAAATAAAAAAAACAAAGAAAAGGATCAAACCATTCTTTTTCTTCAAGGTTTGCGCGACCCCGCGCAAAGCTCCGGTCGAGTGCCGTACTCGGCCATAACGGCTATAAATAGTCCAAGGACTTAGTCATTTTCACGAATCGTTTTTCTGCTAGAACTCTGCTTCGGCGATTTTATTCCGCGCAAACCTCCACTTTGCGCGACCCCGCGCAAACTGTTTCACTTTGCGCGACGTCTTCTGAACTTAGAACTTTCCCACAAAACCATATACTTTGCGCGACCTACAAAGTACTCTGTACTTAGAAAAATTTTCAAACTTTTCTCCAACACTTAGCCATTTTCTGACTTTGTCGTCTGTCCTTCTTTATGGCTCGTATTAAACAAACAGCCCGTCTTGTGTCTCCTTCTAGTTCACCTCCTTCTGACCAACCACCTGCTAAAAGAACGAAGACAACTTCTAGAAATCCGGCTTATTTCAAAGAGCCTGTTCTCCCCACTTTTGACTTCTCTGATCGCATTAAATCCTTACCCTCCCCTATTCATAGATCCATCTCCTTGGGAGATATTAAATGCCCTCCAAAACATGGAAGAGAATACGACTGGGATGAATGGCTCAAAACCACAGCCCACATTCGTACTGATAGTGGGAGACCGCCTCTACGCGAAGATACTCCTCCTGCTTCCCGCCCGAAGAAGACTCGCCGTAATAAGGCGAAGGAATTTGCAGAAAAGATCAAGGAACACAAGAAAAAGCGACTTCAGAACTCGTGGGATTCAGTGCGAGTCGTTGAAGGAGTCATGAAGTTTGACAACCCTCATGCAGAAGGCATGACAATCATTCCCATTAAGGTATATCGCCATCAGTCTATGCTAGACTGTGAATCCAAAGATTGTATCCATGGCGAGAGATTGATGTATACCGAATCATGGGCCTCAAGAGAGCCCCGAATCTTAGAAGGAACTATTCAAGCTCAGAAGCCGCGACAGAACGTAGGAGAAGCTCGTCCCATGATCTTCTTGACTCCCTTCCATAGTCCTCATGATCTCTTTCCTTCTCATTTCTATGAGACGGTGCGACAGCGCTTCAGAGATCGAGATCAACTCTGGGGTCAGGCAGAATTCCGCATCAGAGGCCTGCTAATTGCTCGTCGCTATTATTCTGAATGGGCGGAGGCTATTTTGCTGAAACACACAAGTACTCTTGCAAAGATAGGCCTATATGATGCAATAGAAGTAACTTCAAAATACTTCTATCGGGAACCCAATGTTCTGAAAGGCTTCCTTGAATATTGGTCGCCTACAACCAACTCCTTCCATCTTCCTTACGGCGAAATGAGCATATCTCTTTGGGACCTTCATCGCATAGCTGGTCTCACAATAACAGGCAAATTCTATGATGAATTCATTCCCACCAACAGAGAATTAGCCTTCGTATCTTCTCCGGACCGCAAGCCTTCCATCTCCGAGACTACCATAGAACTATTCAAAGAGATGGGCAAATTTCCCAATTTCCACAAAATTCCCCCTCTTCAATGGCTGGCCCATTTTTCTAGGGTCTCAGGTATTTATCAATCTGATAATCAATCTTCCTTTCTGCATTCTTAGTCATTCCTGTATATTAACCTCCTCATCTTTATTTCCTTTGAAGGTTTCGCGACTGCCAATCCAAAGAACTAACAAAGCTTCGAAATGCAGTAGGAGGAAAGCCAGAATATAGCTCTTTTGGAGAGCTTGCAGCATTCTTGGCCTACTGGCTAAGCTTGGTCGTATTGCCCAGCTCTAAATGGGCAGATGCTATTCGTCCAAGCGTCTTTGTTGTGGCCGGTGCCTTAGCGGAGGGACATAAATACTCACTTGCTCCTCCAGTATTATGTTCTATCTACCGGGCCCTTGGAGAAATAGCTACTCATATAAAAGACCCAATTCTTGGAACTTCATCGGCGCATACTTCTTGGCATTATTTTACAGGATGGCTTGGAGTCTACTTCCCTTGGACTTTTGAGGTTTCAGAGCAAGCATATTCTCATCCTTCTCATCTTCCACTCTGGTTCTTTCAACAAAGAGCAATGGCTAGAAGAGCATATGAGTGGGTTGCAAATAAGATTCGGGATGATGATCAGATAAACTTCTTTCAGTTCCGCCTTTATCGCTATCCTGCAGACACAGACATGGTGGACGACGAAACTCTTACTGCAGCAGAGAGAGCTTTCTTCTTTTCTATTCGCTCATGCAGTTTGCCTCTGCGAGAAGGGACAGAATTCTGGAGAGAACCTTACTACCCCAGTCGTTTTGCTCGTCAATTTGGTTATGATCAAACTGTGCCACAAGACTGCGGGTTGGTTACCAGACAAATGCGCTGTTATGGAACTGGTCCTCTTAACTGGACCATGATATGGAAACAATTGCTGAATGGCTGTGTTGGCTCCTTCTTCATAATTCCAGGCTGTGATCGCATAGTTCGTACATCATATAGCTGGATGCGATGGTGGGATCACCAATCATACCTGGTCAATAAATGTTTGCCAGTGGATTCTTCTATCTTTCTTCATCCTCCCAGGCTGAAGGGCAGAAATTTAGAAAGCGGAATCGGCTATATTCCGGAGAAGAGCCATGCATCTCATCCTGGAGAGATTTGCAGAAGAATATCATTGGAAGATCCCATCCGTGAAATTAAGCCCATTAACACTTTGGATGGCTGGTTTGCCTATGGAGATTTGAGAGAATTTGAGAAATCTCGTCGGGATTCTTCAAACCAGGCTGCAGATAATGCTGAAGGTACATCTTCTCCAATTCCTGCAGAGACTGCAGTGGTTCAAGAAGGACCGGCTATTGGTACTTCTACATCTCCTCCACAGCCCCTTGGTCCTAGTCCATCTTCTCCGATGACTAGATCAAGAACGTGTTTACAATCATCATCCCCTATCCCTCCAGAAGGAACCCGTCCAGCCTCTGCTTCTCCTATAGTCCAAGAGCTTGCATCGGAGAGCAGCCAACCCGTTTCTTATAAAGGGAAGCAAGTTATCGTTTAAGAAGTTGACGAAGAAATTTTGGGAGATGAAAGTTCAACTTCATCATCAAGTACAACTGAATCTTCGCAAGATGAAGATAGCGGAGATAGTGATAACGGTGAAGATAAAGATGATGACTTTGAAGAAGGTGAAGTTGATATTGGCGAAGAAGAGGAAACAGCTGCGAAAGAGGTTGAGATAAAATCTTCTCCTGCAACTGCTAAGACTCCTTCTAGCGTTGATGTTCCTGCTAAATCTCCTGCAGCTGAGGAAGATGAAGAGGAGCCTTTAGATTATGGAGAATATGGATATTCACCAGGTAAAGGAAAATTTCATATATATATCTCAATTTATATTATAACAACTATTATTTATTTAAAATCATTGCATCTCCCTTTTTAGGTGCCCAAGTTGCAGAAGTAGGTACTATCTCTTCAGCGAGCCCTCTTGTGATATCTTCACCAAGAGCATCTGTAGTTCCGTTGGTAGTACAGAGAGTAGTGGCTCGAGAAATCATATTTTCTACAGAAACTACTGACTTGCCAACTCCAGCTACCAGAGATTCTAGTACGGAAGCTAGAGCACCATCTTTCGCTGATATGGTGGGACTTGGTCCTTCCATAGCTCCAAGAGCTTCTCCTTCTGTTAGTCGTGTTCCAATGGCAGGTATATATATGCACCGCTATTCATCACTCAAGACTATATATATTTCATAATAATATATTGAATATCCTTCTTCTTTTGCTATAGGAACTTATCCCCGTAGCGGTGCGGCTAGTTCTGATTCTGTAACCACTACTTCTGAACTATCATCTTTTGCAAATATTCCTGCTCACAAAATGCTTATGGTGAAACATTCTCTGTTAGCAATAATCCATATCTTCAGAAACCCTGATCAATGGTTGGACTTGGATGTTGCTATAGAAATTTTGGAAAGCTCTGCTAAGATGGCCAGAATTAACATATCTCCTTTGCGGGATTCACTCCTCAAATTTCGTGATTCCGTAATTTCTTTGGCGTCGGTAGAGAATGTTACAATTGCTCCTGAGATTTTAGAGTGTAGAAGGCAGTTGGCTTCATCACAAGAACAAGCTCTTCTGACAGCTTCATCAATTTCTAAACTTGAACAAGAGCATATAATTCTTCAGGATAAATTAAAGATTCACGTCGATGAAAGCAAGACTATTCAAAACCGCATTGCAATTTTAAAGGAAAAAATCTTGCAGCTGGAGAGGAAGAATCATGAGCAGGCTTTAAGTATTCAGGATATTGAAGAGAAGATACAGGTGAATGCTCAATCTATTGATGTCGAAAAATCCGCACAACTTCAAGGTAAAGAAATAATTGCTTCTTTGGAGAATAAGCTTGCTGGCGTTCCTGATCATGCGAGACTTATTTTTGAAGAAAAATCTAGACATGATGCAGCTCAGGCGCAATTGAAAGAAGATTTGCTCAGATATTCAGAAGCAATGGGAATTACAGAGGATCTTTGAATCATGTAATTTTAAACATGTGATATTTGCTTTCGTGTTTCTTGGATGTAATTTATCATATATCTCATGATAGTATTTTGGGATGTTTTATGATGGTATTTTCTATCTTGCATATTGATGATATTTATACTAGTATTATCAAATTATATTTGTGCTTTATATGATAATTTCATTATATTTATATTTTTTATTAATATTATCAAATTATATTTATATAATAATTTTATTATATTTATATAATTATTAATATTGTCAAGTTTTATTTACTCTTTATATAATAATTTCATTACACATTTTTATAATTTCTAAACCTTTTATGCTTTGTTGGTACAGGATTTTCTAGGTGAGTATTTAAATTGGCGGTACTAAGTTTCAATTCAATTAGTCACACGCAGTTCATGCTCATGAGTAGTGGAGCGTGCGCACACACACAGTTTAAGCTCATGAGTAGTGGAGCATTTATGGGTCTTATGTGATGGCCACTGTAACTCTCTAGAGTTCACTTTTGGGCTTCTCACTGCCTTGAGCTCACGGTCACGGTCCATCAGAGGGGCCCATTGACGCTACCGGATGGTGAACTGTTGGATTTACGCGCAGGGTTGGCCACGGTAACTCTCTAGAGTTCGCGCAGGCTCGCAAGGCTACCTTTGGGCACCAAATCTAGGGTCGCCATCCATCAATGAGTAGGTTTAAGCCATTCCTCACGAGTTACTACTGAAATCAAACCCTGAGACCTGGAGGGTCTTACGCACGGTTGGCATAAAGCTCGCCTTGCGGCCCCCGTTTTCTTCGTCTGCAAGGTCGAGCCCATTCACGGAGGGCATTTTCATCCGTTCCCAGTGGCCGCCTTGAAGCTATACGACGGCATGGGAATTACGGTGACTAGTCTTCGCGGATTTATGGCCTTTTAGGCTTTGAATCCTTGACTTCGTCAGCTACCCGCATAGGTGCGCACGATGGTCTTCGCGGGCTTTTTAGGGCCACTAACTCCTCGCCGCTGCCCGAATGGCGATCTTCATGGGTCTTATGTATAGTTGGCCGGCTCTTTTAGAGCTTGATCCTTTGAGAGCATTTTTTTTTCCGAGCTTGATCTTTTTGATTTTGCTCAATTTTGGCTCTTTTAGGATTTTGGCTTGGCTATACTGCCTCTTTGATTGATATTGATATATCCTTGCTTTTGATAATATCTTCAAGAAAATCCATGCCTTGTAAGGCAATAATATATATATGATCATCATCATTTGCAAATATAGCAGATATTTCCGAAATATCTTCAAGAAGATCCATGCCTTGTAAGGCAATAATAATTCTCAGCTTAGATAATATCTTCAAGAGAATCTTTCAAGAATTTGTGCCTTGTAAGGCAATATAACTTTGTCAATATCTTCAAGAGAATCTTCAAGAATTTGTGCCTTGTAAGGCAATATAACTTTGTTAATCTTATTTGATGATGATGATCATATATATATTTTCCAGATTTGCTGCTTTGATAATTGATATGCTTGTGAATTTCTTCTTTTCTTTTGTTGGCATATAGACATGATCTTATTCATCTTTGCCCCCTTTTGATACAGAATCATTATGCCGATAATATTCTGGGTCAAAGTCCACATCTCTATCTTTAGGGATAGTATTTTTTGATAAAACGGGCGTTGACAAGTACACTGATACCCTGTCCTTCTTGATTTGTGATCCTATATGCCCCATTGGATATACTTCTTTCACCACATATGGACCGTCCCATTTAGGCTCGAACTTGCCCCCTATCCGGCGAGTGACCATTATAGGTCTTTTCAATATTAACACCATATCCCCTTTTTTGAAAGAACGGTATTTAACCTGTTTATCAAATGCACGCTGATGTTCGGCCTGATATGATTGCAACCATTGTTGAGTTGCAAAGACGTTTCTCATCGAGTAAGTCTAATTCTTTCAGCCTTATTTTTGCATTTTCATCATCTGTTATAGACTGGTGCACTGCCACCCTGAGTGATGACACTTGTATTTCAATTGGGATAACTGCCTCCATACCATAGATTAATGAATATGGTGTTGCCCCTGTTGCTGTACGATGAGTGGTTCTGTAGGCCCACAACGCTTCTTGTAACTTTTCATCCCAATCACGCTTATTGCCTGTCACCGTTTTCTTCATTATTTTGACAATTGTTTTGTTAAACGCCTCTGCTAATCCATTGGCTGGAGGATAATAAGGTGTTGAAAAAGAATGTTGGATGCCGAACTTCTGACATAACTTTTCCATGCCTCTATTTTTAAAAAGGGTGCCATTATCAGTGACGATCTTCTTCGGAATACCATGGCGGTATATTATAGCATGACGGATGAAATTGACCACGTCTTTCTCTTTAACATTACGCAAGGCGCTACTGCTTGGTCCATTTGGAGAAATAATCTGTTCTTTGCCGCGAATATCTTTGTTTTCCTTTGGATGAAGGAGGATTTATAGGACCAATAACGTCGAGTCTCCAGGCTGAGAAAGGCCAAGACGCAACAGACTGATGTAATTTTTCTGGAGGAACATGTATTACATCTCCGTGTATTTGACATTCATGACACCGTTTTGCATATTCTATCGCATCTTTAAACATAGTAGGCCAATAATAACCCATTCGATGCATTCTATGGCATAAATTCCCCACTTGATGTGCTCCACATTCACCGAATGTGCCTCCATGCAAAGATTTGGTTTGCTTCTTGCTTGTCCAAGCACCTTAACAGCATTCCATTATAAGATTTTCTATATAATACTTCGCTGCATATGACGAATTTTCCTGACCGCTGCTTAATCTGCTGTCTTTGTGCATTATCTTCTGGCAAGATATTATATTTGAGATAGTCAACAAAAGGCTGTCGCCAGTCATCCATTGTTATCTCTAAACAGGATATAGGCAACATTTCAACGGTTTCTTCAATAACTTCCGCAGATGGCAGGAATCTTCTTTCTTCTATAGTTACCTGAAGAGGACTTCGGTTTGTGCAGGATAAAGCTGCTGCTAAACTGGCTAAAGCATCAGCTTTTGCATTTTCTGACCGCGGTATGTGTTTAATTTCCACATAATAGAACTGTTCAAGCAACTGTTGTGCCTTCCGATAATAAGGCAAAAGTTCCTCTTTCCTTACCTCAAATTCTGTTGTCAATTGATTTACAATCAACTTAGAATCTCCGAAGATATGCAATGATTTTATTTTCATTTGCTGTGCTATTTCCATTCCGATGATAAGAGCTTTATATTCGGCTTCATTGTTTGTGCACGCGATACCCAATGTGAAAGAGTATGGTAATAAATCGCCCTGAGGTGTAATGAACATCACTCCTGCCCCCGCTCCCGATACTCGAGCAGCACCGTCAAAATACATCTGCCAAAGATTCTGAGATTCACCAACATAACTGTTCATCCGGGAATTCATCATTGATTTCTTCATTTTCTCGCTATAGGATGTCTTTGTGAGAAAGTCTGTCATAGCTTGTCCTTTTACTGCTTTCGCAGGCTTATACGAAATAGTATATTCTGATAACAACAACATCCACTTGGCTAGTCTTCCCGATAACATTGGCCTGGTCATCAAGAATTTTATCGGATCTGCTCTTGAGATCAAAGTTATATCATGAGAGAGACAATAATGCCTCAACTTTTGCACAGCGAATACCAATGCCAAACATTCTTTTTCAATCGGAGAATAATTGGATTCTGCCCCCATCAGTGTTCGGCTTAGATAATAAAGAGCAGTCTCTTTTCTGGCTTCGTTTACCTGTGCCAACAAAGCACCCAAAGAATTTGTAGCGGCAGATGTATATAAGATAAGTGGCTTACCTTTTACTGGAGCTGTTAACACCGGTGGCTGTTTTAATAACTCTTTAATTGAATCAAAGGCATTCTGGCAAGCCTGATCCCATACAAATTCTGTATCTTTCTTCATTAACCGAGAAAATGGCTGACACCTTCCTGCAAGGTTCGAAATGAAGCGGCGAATGTATGCCAATTTTCCTTGTAAGCTTTTTAATTCCTTCAATCTTATTGGTGGCGGCATATTTTGAATAGCTTTAACTTTTTCTGGATCAATTTCGATTCCTCTGTGCCGTACCACAAAGCCGAGGAATTTGCCGGAAGACACTCCAAATGCACATTTAGCCGGATTCATCTTTAATTGCTTCTTTCTGAGTCGTCGAAAGACTGATGTTAGATGTTCGTGGTGCTCTTGATGATCCCTGGATCTGACTACCAAGTCATTAACATAGCATTCGACATGTTTATGCATCATATCTTGAAAGATATTTTTCATTGCCCTTTGATATGTTGCCCCACATTTTGAGACCGAAAGGCATAACTTTATAACAGTAAATTCCAAGCGGCGTTCTGAAAGCCGTCGCCTCTTCATCTTCAGGTGCCATCCTGATTTGGTTATATCCTGCATATCCGTCCATAAAGGACATGATAGTATATTGAGTAGTACTATCGATTAGTAATTCTGTTATCGGGAGGGGAAATCGTCTTTTGGACATGCCTCATTCAGATCTCTGAAGTCAATACATACTCGATCCGTCCGTTCTTCTTTTTTTACCGACAATATTTGATATCCATTTGGGATATTTAACTTCTCGATGAACCCAACCTTTATTAGCTTATTTACTTCTTTTTCAATTAACGAGAATTAGGTCCGGGTGAAATCGCCTCTCTCGTGCACGCTTTCTTCGGTTTCTTTTCTTTAGAAATATTTAATCGATGCATTGCTACGGAAGGTTCCAGGTCCAAGCATTTCTTCATATGTCCAGGCGAAAACGTCTTTATTTTCCTTGAGAAGTTGACCATATTTCTCAGCTTCCTGATCTGAAAGGCTAACGTTGATGAATGTGTTCCTTGGCTCTTCTGTTGTTCCCAAATTTATTTCTCGCAGGCCATCTATCGTCGGTTGCCCCCCGTCTTCTATTTGCCTTAGAGCGGTTTCAGGATATTCAATTACCTTAGTATCTGGTGTAGCTAAGGTCATGTTAGCTGATACCATATTTACTGTTGATTCTGCTCCCAATCCTTGGAATCTTCTTCGCTTTTCCTGATTAACCCCGAGAGGGATCTGAATTCCTTTCCCATGATTCAAGCCGGTGGGTTTGTCACAATCAAAACCCATATTTCTCATGATTTTCTTGCTTGCTGCACTGTATTTTCTCAAATTTTGCGATGCTAACTCTCTATGATATATATTGCTTATATTTTCATCCTTTACTTCTGGTGCAGCATGAAACTCTATTGCTTCAGGATATTTAGCACTGGCTTTGACTTGAAATGTTCTTGGAGCGGCTGCAAATGGCTTACATCTTTCGATATTGGGTAATGGCACTGTGTGTAATTGGATCAGAAGACTTTGTTGTGCTCATTATGACAATAGTGTCAACGGCGGTTGTCCTGGTTGTCTCAGGCGCTTTGGTATAAAATAGAATTTCTTTCTTGTCTCTGCAGACACAGAAGATTCTGCTCTTTCTTCTTTATTTTTATTTATCCTGGCATCTTTTATGATTCTCTTCCCATCATCATTTCTCATTTCTTCAGAGAAACATTTATAATAACTAGCATCCGCAAAGAAAGACTCAGCTTCTGTATAGGGTTTTGCATCAGCCATTACTTTACACTGCATCCCATCTTTACAGTATTTGAAGCACTGGTGTAGAGTAGAAGGTATAATATTGTACTGATGTATCCACGGCCTTCCCAGGAGAAGGTTATATGTCGTCACAGCATTTATAACGTGACATACAACAGCAGTGATTAATTCTCCCACTTCTAATGTCACCGTAATTTTACCGAGTGCGCGTTGTCCATCTTGATTGAACCCTTGTATCATCATCCCGCTAGGGCGCAAGTCTGAACGACGAAAACCCAATTTAGTAATCATTGAGAGTGGCAAAAGATTTACTCATGGACCCATTATCTATCATAATCCTTTTTATCTTCTTCTCACAAATGTATCCTTCTATCATCAATGGCCTGTTATGTTCCTTTTCACCAATTAAATCATCATCAGAGAAAGATATTACTGGTAGACAATTCATCTTTTCACTGTTCCTTTCATTCTTCATTTCTGCCAGTAAAGTTTCTCTCACATTGTGATCAGACAGTGCTTGAATCAAACTCTGTCGAAATTCTTCTGACAACTTGAGCGCATCGTAAATACTTAATCGTGCCGGTATACCCTTCAAGTGACTGACTACATCATAAGCCACTTTTGTCACTGCATCTCCATTTCTATTCTTGTCTTCAGTACTCTGTCTTTCAATCACTTCTTTCCTTATGATTCCTGCTTTTTGCTTTACTGGACTTGTTATTTGCTTCCCTGATCGCAACGTAATCATTGTTGCATTTCTTGTTGACCTTTCCTTTTTCATCCCTCGCGTGCTTTCTTGTATTGACAATACATTTACTGTTGCCCTTGCATTCTTTTCTTTGCTTCCGCTGGTTATTATGTCACCTCTGTTTATCATTCGCTGTATAATACATTTTAACGTATAACAATTTTCTGTCGGATGCCCCACTAGGCGATGATAACGGCAAAAGTTTCTTTCTCGAGTCCTCGTCATATCTTCAGGACGTTTTGGTTCTGGTAATTCCAAGGTACCTGCTTTTAACAATTGTTGCATCATAGGTACCACATCTTCTTTATCAAACTCAAATCCTTCATGTGAATCGAGCATTCTGAGCTTTTTTCCACCGTATCTATCTCTTGATTGATTCCAGCCTTCTTTTCCTTCTGGCCTTTTATCTCTTGAACCTTTTGCGTCTTGATTCTTCTTATCCCGATCGATGGTGTTGACAGTTGTCCTGCCAGGTATTCTTCTGACAGTTTCATGATGAAATGCCGGCATCTTACGAGTCATCAGTTCCAATGCATGGGCTTTGGTAGCCAAATCACGGAAGGTTCCGATATCAGCGCTGGTGAGTCCAAATGCGATTCCTGTTTCCATAGAGTTCAGACACATTTTGACTTGTTCCTTTTCTTCCGGCAACTGCCTGCATGATGCCCCCAGTGTCTTCCATCTGTCTATGAATTTTTCGACTGGTTCTCCTTCTCGCTGCCGTACTGAAGCTAATTCTGTGATGCTAACATCGCGCTCTGACGAAAAGAAGTTTGACATAAAAGCATCTTGCATTTCTTCCCATGTTCGTATGGACCCTGGTGCCAAATTTGAATACCATCTGAAAGCTTTACTCGTTAACGATGACCCAAATAAGCGTAAGCAATATTGAGGTATCGTGGAGAAATTTCCCATGCTGGTGATGAAATGCATCAGGTGTTCTTCCGGTGATCCTTCCCCATTAAATTTCTGAAAATCTGGATGCTTAAAATTGGCTGGGAATGGAACATCCTCTACCTCTCTTGGGTAGGGTGTTCGGTATCTGAAACGACCAGTGTTTGCGCGCTCCCTTTCTATTCTGACCGCTTCTTCGACAACTTGTCTTACATCATCTTGTGTTATGGCTCTTGTCACCGGAACGGACCCTCGGGATCCCCTGCGGACGGGAACCTTCAGGTTGGTTCTCTTGTCCATTTATTGCTCCCATCATGGGTGGAGCCACTATTTGGGCCACATTATGTGCCAGAGTTGTCAGAGCTTCTCTGAGATTCCGGCATTCATCCATTAGCACTCTTTGTGTCTCCGCCATTTGATCAACACGTTCTTCGATGAGTCGGTCTATTTCCTTGACTGTCTCTACGCCATATATACCGCGGCCTCTTGACATTCTCACCGAAGCATTATTGGAGTAAAACGAGAGTATGTTGACGTAACGGGCTTGTAAAGAGGGGAGAAATTGGAGTCTTGTTTGATTCTTGTGTACTTCCCGTACTTTTAACCGATTGAGGTGATACAGGCGAGCTTGTTTGAGGTGACGTAGGCATCGGGGATCCTATCATCAGTGCTTTGCCTTTCTGTGCTTCTGTCCATTTGGTCTTTGGGGCGACCAAAGCTGGAAAATCTTGTGACGAGAACTGCGTAGCAGTTTGTTCAGGATAAATCGCCGGAGGAGCGAGCTCGGGTTTTCTTCTTGCTATACTCCGTGTAATTGGTCCCTCAGTTCTTGGTACCAGCAATTTTGCCTTGCGACTCTTTAAGGTCTTTGCTTTTGTCTTTTTGGACAAGACCAAAGTCCAGTTTTCATCACTCTCTTGTGGTTGAGGTGAAACGGAAATGACTCCTGTTGTTACTGGAATCACTTTGCGCCTGCTTGTAGTGCTTGCTTTCGTACGCTCAGGAGTTTGGTTTGGCGCATATTCAATTATGAACCCGGTGGCGATGAATCGGAAGTTCACTTTTCTCGCGATATTAGCCATTAGTAGTGTTGTGTGATTGAATTCAAGTACCTTCAATAATAAAACATACTTGAAATTAGTACATGAAAGACTAAGTAAACTATCTTGGAGATGAAGGGGAGGATGTTCCCACTGAGAGTCGCCATTTTGGCGTCAAATAGACGCCAAAAATAGTGACGAGAGTCTTACAACTTTCCCAATGTTAATGTTAAATAAGATAATGTCCCCAGCAGAGTCGCCATTTTGTTTCGACAAGGAAACAAAAGTATTTGATTTGGGAAAATAATCTTATTCAAACATAACAATGAAATAGTTATAAAGACAATCATCACACTTTATTGATTCTGAATTCATTTACATCCTCTGGTATCCCTTGATTCAAAGATAGCTTACAAAGAACTTATTACAAATATCAATTATTATAGCTAAATATAATTTTCGGCAGCATAACGGCAATGATCTCCATCATCTCCAATGACTTAGGAGGAAATAGACAAGTCAATCAACAATCTTCAAGAGAACGAAGATTCCGGCAGCATTTCGGTGCTATTTTGGTCATCTCCTAAAACTTAGGAGGAAAATGATTCTTCGTCGATGATTCTTCCTTTCTCTTGATCAAGAAGAACTTGAAGCTTTGAGGACTCCAATCATTCCAACAGCATTTCAGCCCATTGCTGTCAAAACTGCCAAGCAATAGGTTTGCGCGGGTCCGCGCAAACGATATGCTTTGCGCGGGTCCGCGCAAACCATAAAAGCACTCTGTTGCTCTGCGCTGACCGGCGCAAACTTCCAGGAGTACAATACTCCTTTGCGCGAGGTCGCGCAAAGTGCAGGAGTCCAATACTCCGCACCTTCTGTCTTCTCTTTCGTCTTTGCTTCACTTCTGAAATCTTCGAACCCCTTTTTAGAGAAGGAATGGGGTATTTATAGACATTTTCACCAATGGAAATCTCAGATCTGGTCGATGTGGGACAAAAATATCATCCATCCATTTTTATCACATCATGTTAGACTTTGCGCGGACACGCGCAAACAATATACTTTACGCGGTGTCGCGCAAACCCTTCATCCTGCGCAAACTGTCTTCACGTTCTTCCGCGCAATCGTTTCACTTTGCGCGGTCTTGTGTATCTATTTCACTTTGCGCGACCCCGCGCAAAGTGGTCTTGAAGCTGTTTTCTTCCATCTTCAAAGTGATTTCTTGATCTTTGTCGTTTGTCACTTCCTTGCTTATTTTATGCCTCAACAAGATTCTTAATTCTCTCATCCTATATCTTCGTCTTCTCACAAACTTAACTTTCTCATACCTATCCACAATCCAAATCCTAACCGACTTAAACACATCCCCCCACGCCACACGTGTGACTGTACAGCCACACATGTGAATCCCACCTACCCCTTTTAGTTTCCCAACATCATTATATCAAAATCACTTTCTTCTATCGCCGAAACCCTAACTCTAAACCTAAAATTTCTAATTTTCCTACTTTTCCAAAATTACCTAAACTCTAATTTTCACCCTAGGTTGTATTAGGCTTCCTATTTTGAAATAGACTATACACTATGTTAATTGGATGTTCCTACATCTATTAGATCTTTTTTTTTAATCTAATGATCTTGTGTTACGATGTCGGTAGCTTAGGTCAGGATTATGCATGATTTTCTTTTGATTTTCATGATATTTGTGATGAATATAGCGGCGTTTGTATTTTTTTGTTAAATATTTTAATTCATTTATTTGATCTCACATGTTATGTAGTTCATGCATCAGTCCTGCATCAAAAGGTCCTACTCCCGAACCAAACAATTTAGGCTCTACATAAGAGCCAAGGTCTTACACAAGAATCCAAGGTTTAGGCCATACATAAAAGCCAAGGTCCTACACAAGAACCTGAAATTTAGACTCCACACTAAAGTCAAAGTGCTACACAAGAACCTAATGTTTTAGGCCCTACGCAAGAGCTAATGTCCTACATAAGAACCCGATACCTATTCTCCTACTGAAGGATCCCATAAGAAGCTTTTGTTGGTTTCCCTTAGGCTAACCAACAACATTGGTCCTACACAAAAACCACATATTTAGGCCCTATACAAAGACCAAGTCCTACGAAAGAACTTCGTTGAATTTGGGAATACAAACTCTTGCACTCCAACCTACATGAGGAAGGAGTATAAACTTGGACTCTTTCACATTACACGTACTTGTCGGATTGAGTTCTTTTTGTAGGTTCGTCTTGTCAATCAGCTCCCCGATGCTCCCCCAATCATGTTATTATTGCTTCACCAATGCTTTAGCTCAACGATTAATCACCTCGCATATGATGCTCCTCTGAGGTGTCCAAGATGATGGGAGGTTGGTTGAATCTCCTACTACTAATGAGAAGTTGTTTTCATAGGGGATTCAATTAGATAGGTCTCTTATAAGATTTGGACAATGGTTTGCCAAGATATCTTAAGTCCAATTTCTAAGATATGTAAGAGTTGAAGCACATCTCAATGTTGGGGTTGGAATCCTCATTAAAGTTGTAATCTCAAAGGAGATTGTTTAGAACTCAATGGAATAGAGGTTAAGGATGAGGGATATGAGTATTAAATCACCCTACCTTCTCATGCTAAAAAAACCTATCGAAATGCCCAATAACCAAAAACCCTTTATAAAAAGTTCGAGCTCCAACGGTAAAAAAAAAAAAAAAAAAAAAAAAAAAAAAAAAAAAAGAGCAAAAAACGGCTCTTTTGTTCTCATTGGAAGTCTTTCAATATCATCGAAGGGTTCCTCGATGCCATCGAACAATCTAGACAATACATGATATTTTCTTGCTGGACAGTTCAGGACTATTATTGATGTCATCAACTGACCTTTTATGCCATCGATGTCATCGAGAAAGTCAGAGGAAAACCTAAAAACTTGCTGAACAATTCTGACTCTCAATTGATGTCATCGAAGGGACCTTAATGCCATCGAGAATTTCACAATAAGATTCAGTTTGGTTGTCGGACATTCCAGACTCTCGATCGATGTCATTGGCCAGGTCTTTAATGTCATCGAAGACTGTTTGATGGAAACTCAATGCCATCGAACATCATTTGGAATCTACTGTTTTGGACAATCTTTTAAACAGTAGTTTCGAACCTCTTCTAGCCTTATTTATCATGTTTTTCTTAATCTCCTAAGGCTAAGGGATAATCAATTAGGTATTCTTATTAGGTCAATCATCTAGAGGTCTATGAGTTGTTTTGGGTCAAGGGTTATGGTCACCAAGGCACCTGATTTACCTGTTCTTACTTCATTGATGCATCAAATTCACTTGTGTCTTCAGTCTTCACTTTCCAAAGGTTTAACCAACTACATGACATAACGACTCATATGATTGACAATTAGAGTGCAAGAATCAATGCACTAACAGAAACTACTAGAAGAGAATCCCCAAATGAAGCAGATTGATTGTCATCAAAAGGATGGGCCGCTTTTAGGAGATCCTTGATGCAAAAGTTTTCCCTTGCCCAAATAGTCTCTATTTCATCAGTGAGCTTCTTCTTATTCGCCTGTAATCTTATTTAGTAAATATTCTACCCACTATGCTCGAGCTGTCGGCCTATGCTGCGTCATGTGCTCCCCGTAGTGACCTTGAGCTTATCCAAATTGGCTGATTGCAACTGGACTAATAATGGTTTGGCTAATCATGCATTCATGGCATATTGGCGATGACGTGTGGCTAATTCTGGATGCTGTAGCACGTGCCCTAGAGTTGTTGGGGTATTGTTTTGCTAGCTCCCAGACCACCGACTATCGACCCCTGTCCGACTGGATGATTTTTCCAGGTCGATGATTTGCATGGGCTACGAGTCCAAGTCCGACTGGATGTGCATCCCCAGGTCGATGTGCATTCACGCATCCATGCATTTAAAAAGACTGCATCATGTATTATTTTGATCGCCTTGTTGTTTTATAACTATGCTTACCTAATGCGGCGGTGTGTAATCTTGAGGGGAATTCACACTGAGCTGGCCACTCATCCATCAAATATACAACCGTACAAGTATAACAGGTGGCCCAGATAATGTATATGTTCAGACTTGATGAAGAGTCGTGCACGGGTGTCATGGATGCACAGCCGTATTACTAAGAGAAGCTGCGTGGTCATGCGACTTACATTTATATGTTTTCTGTTATTTCTTATGTATGCAAATCTTATAATCGTTAATGTTGAGACATTGGTTTACATAAGTCATTATGGGCTGCTTGTATATTTGAATGATAATGAAATTTACCTTACGTTGATTTGTCCACTCTACGTTCATCTGCTTACTCTGATAATAATAATAAAAATACTCGAATTTGACCATCCTTTAAGGTTAACACTCGGGTTTTTAGGAAACAAGTCATATACTCAGGTCTTAAAAATACGGGGTGTTACAGTTGATATCAGAGCATAGTTTGGACAAACTTGGCCTTGGGAAATGATCTTATACAAGCCTTAAATGTCTCAGTTAAATATTTTAAACTAGAAATTGAACTCAGAATGATTTCCCTTAGGCTTAGAAGGATGATTGAGAATGTAGAAACCCAAACTTAGGTTCCCTTAGAAGTGGTTTGGATGGAAAATGAAAAATTCCATCTAAGCTAAGGACAATGTGAGAACATGGGTACTTCAAACCTTAGGCCCTTGGGAAATTTTAAGACTAAACCTTTGGACTTTAAACTCATGAAGAGATCCATAGAAATTTTAGGTTGGCCCTTGGAACTTGTATGAATTTCCCTTGAAATTAAGGGAGGTTGAGAACATAGGAACTTAAACTTTAGGTCTCCTTGAAATTTTTAGATTTAGTCATTGAATTTAGAATTGAACTTTATTCCTCAGAACATTTTTTAGTTTAGCCAATTGAACTCAGAAATGGAAATTTTAGTTCTCTTATAAACTACCAGAATTGTTGTTTGAACTTTGAAATTAAACTCATGTACCGTGAAAGAACAAACACCCACCATGACATATTTGAGATCGAATAAGAACATTCCTTAGACTTGACTCCCAAAGAACATTTTAGAAATTTAGGATTCAAACTCCTTCTATAATTTCCCTTAGTTAGAGATGGCATTGTTATGACACTTAGTGAATTGAGTGAACTTACGCTTCGTAGGGATTTCCTTGATCACCAGATTGTGCATTTGATTGGACACAAGTGCTCTCTAAATTTAAGAATCATACATGGGAACTGTAACTCGAATCCCTTAATGCATCTCTTTAGCTAGAGACGATGTCTCTCGTGATTTCCAGTACTTAAAAATGACTAGAGGTGAAATTATATATTAAAAAAATGGGTGGAATTGCAACCCTAGCACAAGCATATTGGAACTAGATTTGAATCCTAGATAGATGTAGCAAAAAAAAAACTCATGGTTCATGTAGAAGAACCTAGTTCTGAAAATTTTTTGCATTAAGCTTAGATGATCAGAGTGCGCGCTGGAAGCGTGATGGTCGTTCAAGTCTACTCACGTAGATTTCAGGTGCTCTCATGGCAAAGCTAGCATGATTACGTGATGTTTCTCATGAGTCTAGAGCAATTGGGATCATGAATTAATGGAACCATATTTAGGCAAATCTTACGCGGTTTGACCCAAGTTCTAAGTCCTAGCAAATCTCAACGATCTTGTTGCCTTGATCAAGCAAAGGATCGAGGTTCAATAAGATTATGAATTGATACCCAAAATCCTCTACTCTGCAGGCAGATGATCGAAGTATCGAGCTCGGACCTACTATGACCATCCATTCGTGCTACCTAGAACACAGGAACCAGAAAATCGTATCGTACTTTAGATTTTGGGGACTGTCATTAAAGGATAGAGAGAAAGATCACATATTACTATTAGTTCCCACCTAGATGGAATTGTAATCTTAGTAAATACTATAAGGAAAAAAAATTTGATGTTGACAAGTGATAGGATAATCTCCTAACTCTCAAAGGATTTTTAACCCTTAGTGGAATGTAAACACCATGGTAGTCCTACTAGACCAAAGACTTAAGGGTTGTGAGGAATTTAGATAAAGCTCATCGACAGTTCATATGTAGACATAGGATACATCTTTAGGATAATTAAATCACTCGTAGTACTAAGAATAGGTACGTATATCAGTAAATTTCTTTAAGGGGGTAGATTGTAAAGACCTTTGTCCTAATAGAAAGACATGAACGCTTGCATATATCAATAGACTTAGAGAGAAGAACTAACAGATGCATACGAACACCGTAAGATAGACTGTTGCTCATAATCATAGTTGAAGTACTAAATTTCGGGGGTGAAATTCTCTTTAAGGGGGGTAGTTTGTAACACCCTGTACTTTTCAATACTCTGATGTTACCTTTTAAACTCACAATTATTTAAAAACTTGAGACTCGTCAACCTAATGACTTAACTTAACACGCCCAGGGCAGGATTTCCCAAGCAGCATTGAGACCATCCTCCACGACTCTGGAGACTCAGCTTACACTCCACACCAATTAAAGAGGTAAACATGATTGAATGACTTAAGCCAGATCACTTTTTAAGACAACTCGTGTTGGGATTATTTCAAAAACTCAAACCACGAAAGTCAGCAGATAACCAATAGGGTATCTCTGCGTCGTAGACACGTATTTAGCCATTGAAAGCAAGTATCAAACTCTCTTGACCGTCAGATCCCGTCATTCGGGCCAAATTCAGCTCTTAAAGGCTTGATACAGCCCACCTAGGCCTCGACTTCGCCCTAAAACAAACCAAGACCTTTATGACTAGACCCCAGAATAGTAGATCGGAGCAGATCAAGCATTGAAGTCATAATGGGCCCCAAAAATTTAGTGCATGTACACCCTAACCGCTAGTACACTAGGTGCACTAGGTAACCATTTACGGTCAAACAAAGTTTGACCGAACTCAAATACAAATTCTCAGAACGCATCTCCTGCCAACACACTGTTTAAAAATATTTATCTTTGAACTTTAAAGTGGGCCACCATGGTCACTTTCCATACGATCCAAGCCGTCCATTTCACTCACGAGGGTCCCCTAATCAAAACTGTATAAGGGACTAGACCCGCTCATAGGAACAAGTGAGATAAGGATGGACCGTCCATTCCCTCGTCATTAGGCTAGGCAGAAAGTCTGTAACTTCTCTTTTTTTTAGGATGGGGAGGGCGGCGACGTAGTCGCTGTCTCCCGAGGCTGCAATAATACCTACCGTCAGCCTTCTCTCTCTCTGCCTATATAAGGTGAGGCTCAGCTCCCTTAAACTCCACAGAGAGAGAGAGAGAGAGAGAGAACTGAGAGAGGAAGAAAACAGAGGGAGCTTTTGGTGAGCTTGGAGCGCACTGCCCCAACTCGGTCCGTGAAAACTGGACCGAGCCGAGTCAGTGTGAGGCCATAGCCACACCACTTGAGAGGTAAAAGAGAAGGGAGAGTGAGAGAGAAGGGAGGAAGAAGCTGAGGGTGGTGGGAGTGTGCGTATCAACCCAAGTGCGGGTCGGAACCTACTGTGGAAGGTAAAACCTCTCCCTCCATGGTTATTTTTAAGAAACACTAAAAATAAACTCATGCTAAGCTCCATCACACCTCACCACACATGTGCAAAAACACCCATCAACAGAAACTACACGTAGAGCAAAGGACAGACTCTGTTTTAAAGCTAAAAGAAACCTGCGTTCAGGCACTATTTCGGGGCCGAAACCGGCCGAGTATGGCCCTGTCCCTAGGCCAAACAGTGACGCATAAATGGCCTCAGGAAATAGTTAAGACTGAGTTCTAAGGCAGCCTAAAAATCAGGCCCCGTTGGGCTGCTGCATGCCTAGAAATCGGGCTGAGTAACGGCCGATTTTCGGCATGTGAACGACCTTGTTTTGGAATGTTCTTTGATGTGAAAAAAATGGTTGCCACCATGCCACCATATGGGCGTCGACCTGAGCTAAAAAATGGCCAGAGACGAGTCGTGGCTGAGCTACAAAGCAGGGCCTAGAACGGTCTTCTAAACGGTTGAAGCAGGGACTGTTCATGTTGAAAGATGAGGAAGAAACGCTGGTGGGCTTCACCAAATCCAAGTGGGCCCTGCACAAACGCAGGTGGGCCTCTCCCAAATCGGGTTGCTGCCCTTACCATGGACCCTACACTGACGAAGGGCGGGCCGCACCCTGCATCCGCAGGAGGGCCCCACCTGACAATGGTGGTGGGTCATGTAAGTGGACCCCACCTCAGTGATGTGAAATGCCTGGGCCGTCCAGCAAGAGTCAGGCCTGGATGTCAGCTCCTGCACTCCTTCAAAACAAAGAAAAAAATAAAAAAAAATAATAATAATATTAAAAAAATGCATGCACATGCATCTGTGCGTGGAATTTTCAAAAGAATACATTACAAGATGCCTTAGATGCATGAAGCATGACTGCATCTAGGACCGTCCATTTCAAAACTGTATCATCATAAATTGAAATTATTCTCATAGCAGCTTGTGGTTAATGATCAGTGCTACCAATGCACCTCAATCATCATTTTAGCCCATGTCCTAACAACACCCATCAACATAAATTGGAATTATTCTCATAGCAGCTTATGGCGAAGGAACGGTGCTACCAATGCACTGTTACAATCCAAATAAGTGTCAGCCAATAAACTTACCCATCAATCATGCACCATTACAATCTAAATAAGTGTCAACCAAGAAACTTGTCCATCAATCATCATTTTAGCATTTCCCTAGCAACACCCATCAACATTAATTGAAATTATTTTCATAGCAACTTATGTGATTGATTGGAGCTACAACGGCCACCTTAGCAACAAACAACAATAGATCCAATAAAAAGGAATAAATGTTAAAAGTCCGATTTCTTCACAAATGATTGGGTCAATGTAAACGGCCATATAAATAGGACATGGACTCTCATAAGGGCACCATCTCAAAGCATCTGTCTTGGCTACTATCATCCCTTGAATATTTACCATCACAAATAGGACGGGGACTCTCAGAAGGGCACCATCTAATGCTTCTAGTCAAAGCATCTTTGTGTTGGCCACTGCCATCTGTCAAATATTTACTTTCATAAATAGAGCAAGGAGTATTCTCATAAGGCCGCCGTTTGATACGTCTTGTTGAGGCACTCGAACTAGTGATAAAATTATGTATACAAGCAGAACATCTCATATCAATGTAATATGTCAATCTCAAACCACTATCACCTCCATCATGGCATTTCTTGATAGACCCAACCTTCACGTATCGATAAAAACCATTATTCCCAGAATGGGAACTGGCAATCCTGAGTGGTGCAATAGCAATAGTAGAAGGCTTGGGCCCTACATATTTCTCACTAAAAGGAGTATAAGTATCGAGGAGGTCATTCTCATCTTTGGGAAGTCGGTCCAACAATGTCATCTTCCATGCATCAGTACCAGAGCTAAGATTGGAGGGTGAAATCTTGGAAAGCATTGTTGAAAGAAGACATGAACTGCAAGTAATGAAAATTTATGAGGATTACATGAGATTTATAGAGATCTACAAAACGAGTAGATCATCTCTATGGTCCCAGCCTATGTCTACGAGACATCCATTGTATCCATTCACCATCACCTCACGTGGGCCACATTACATGGGAATGGAAACGCCTACTGTTGACAACTTTGGCCCACTGAGGTTCTTGATTAGCCAGATATTGTAGATTCAGTTCCATCCTGTCAAGACTCACTTCGTGAATGGCATAATACTATAATCCTTGCTTATCCATTCAAAATGTAGAATTCCCTCATCAATTGCATTCACAACACTATACGCAGTAAAGACCCCCAATAAACATACGCCCATCAGGCCTCAGCCCTGCTTGCTTGAACCGGTTGAACATGTCAATAGCCTCCTCTCCATGACCATTTTTGGCAAACCCCGTCAGAATGGTGTCCCAAGACGTAAAGCTCTGCTTGGGCATTTTCTCAATAAGATGGTAAGCATTGTCCACTGAACCACATTTGGAGTACATATCTAAAATCTTGTAAAAATGTTTGTCAAAAAAAAAAAAAAAAAAAAAAAATCATGACGATGATGTGTTATCCAGATGCAAGTGCTTATAATGTAAAACAGAAACCATACCAAAAAATAAAAAATAAAGAAAATCAGAGGCGTTATGTTAAACACTCAATCTGAGGTCTGCACTGTGTGGGGGTAGGGAATGAGGGGGAGAGAGAGAGAGGTGGACGTGGCTGGTGGTAGGGATTGAGGGAGAGGGAGGGCTGCACAGGGGTGTGGCTAGGATTGAGGGAGAGAGAAGGGTTGTACAGGGATGTAGTTGTTGGTAGGAATCCAGTGAGATAGAAAGAGAGAGAAGGTGAACGGCTAGGGCCTCAAAGGGGGAGAAAAACTGTATTTACGTGGCCGTGTACATGCTCGACCACAATGAAACCGGTATAACTGGTTTCTCTCCTTCAACATGCATTAAAGCGTCAGTCGTTGGATGCAAAATGCCCCCATTGGACGGCCAGCATTCTAACAGCGCTCGACCTTACGGGATGTTATAGTAAGGTCCCGTAAGGTCGAGCATATAGTACCTTTTCCCATATATATATATATATATATATATATATATATATATATATAATATAGAAGTAAAGGTATATGCATGCATGCATGTACACCTCTACATGCATGCAAACCTTAATAAGGAACCTCTGGTACATGAGATTCATCAAAACAATGTGAGGTGCATGAATTACATCCTGACCATCCATCATGGCCTCCAACGCTAGGCCTTTTACAACATGTGCACGTGGTGAGCCCATGTGGGACCCACATTAAAATAATATTTAGTACATGAGAAATACATGAGATATATAATATTTAAATGCATATCAAATACATGCAATCTATAATATTTAAATATACATTGCATACCTGTGGAATTGATATAAGATAATATATGTACTTTGATGTACGTGTGATATCCCCATGTGGGACCCACCTGACACTCATGATTGAATCCAGACCGTCCAAGGTCTGGATGTGGCCCACCTTAGTACATTTATTTTTCCAAACCATCCACCTGTGGATGCCCAACTCTGGATATGATCACCCAGATCCATAGCTTCACTGGTGGGCTGAGTGAAGATACCACGTTACAACACTTGAGGTCTTGGTGCCAACCTCTAGCTGGGTGGCTAACATAAAATATGTATTAGCAGGGGTGGTGCTAGCGCCATGAGAACCATTCATTGGGTCCGCCCCTGATGGGTCATGAGTGGTCAAGATGCCAAGATATCCTCTGATCATTAGAAATTTCTATGGGCCAAACATGTGGATTCCACCCTATATACGTTTCCACATGTGCAATGGGTCCCACCATAGTACAAGTGTTTCATCTGTGCCATTTGTGCCATGAATCCCAACCTAACAAAAATGATTCACAACGTCCATGACGGTGGGTCCCACTACCGGTATATGTGTTCTTCATCCACACCGTCCAGCCCTCTGGACGGGTAAGGCCCACCTCATCATATGTTGCACCATCCGTGGGATTTCACTGTGATGCATCTGTTAATCCAAGCCGTGGAGATACCTGACAAATGTAAATTATAATTTTAAGAAAATCCCTGAGTAACCTCGGATCACATGAAGGCTCAGGCCAAGTTCAAGAACACCATCATACAGGTGATGACTTTCCCCTTGGGCTTTCCATTTGTTAAACATAATTTATACTAGAATTACCACTATTGTGATACTTGCTTCCACCACATGATAGGCTCACATGCTAGCTAACCCATGAAAGATGATTACTATTCGCCTGTCTTGTTGATACATTGTTAAAAATCATTATTTAAAATTTTGATGCCACATTTCATGTTTTTATCCAAAATTATATGCTATCTCATATTATTTTTATTACCTCTGTACATAATCTCATAATGCTACACATGGAAGATTCCATGATTGTATGCAAGCCACACTTGGGATGTAATTAAACAAAACGTGGGAAAAATAGGGACCTTCAACTAGTGTCATTTTAATTGAAGTACCCTATTAGAACATCCCAAGGTGAGGGATCTCATGAGCCGGGGATGGTGGTAATGGGACACTATACCCAAGCTGTCAGCCTACGTTGTGCCATGTGCTCCCCGTAGTGACCTTGAGCTTATACAAATTGGCTGATTACAACTGGACTAATAATGGTTTGGCTAATCATGCATTCATGGCATATTGGCAATGACGTGTGGCTAATTCTGGATGTTGTAGCACGTGCCCTAGAGTTGTTGGGGTATTGTTTCGCTAGCTCCCAGACCACTGACTATCGACCCCTATCCAACTGGATGATTTTCCCAGGTCGATGATTTGCATGGGCGATGAGCCCAAGTCCGACTAGATGTGCATCCCCAGGTTGATGTGCATTCACGCATCCATGCATTTAAAAAGACTGCATCATGCATTGTTTTGATCGCCTTGTTGTTTTGTAACTATGCTTACCTAATGCGGCGGTGTGTAATCTTGAGGGGAATTCACACTGAGCTGGCCACTCATCCATCAAATATACAACCGTACAAGTAGAACAGGTGGCCCAGATAATGTATATGTTCAGACTTGATGAGGAGTTATGCACGGGTGTCATGGATGCACGGCCGTATTACTAAGAAAAGCTGCGTGGTCATGCGACTTACATTTATATGTTTTCTTTTATTTCTTATGTATGCAAATCTTATAATCGTTAATGTTGAGACATTGGTTTGTATAAGTCATTATGGGCTGCTTGTATATTTGAATAATAATGAAATTTCCCTTACGTTGATTTGTCCACTCTACGTTCATCTGCTTACTCTGATAATAATAATAAAAATACTCGAATTTGACCATCCTTTAAGGTTAACACTCGGGTTTTTAGGAAAGAAGTCATATACTCGGGTCCTGAAAACACGGGGCGTTATAGAACTCCAGTTCAGTACTTGGGCATTTTTTTTCAAACTAACGTCTTATAGTTTGAGAATTTTTTGGAATATTTTTTTTTAATACATAATGGAATCATTTTTGTAGGTTTTGCTTATTTTCCTTTATTTATTTATTTGGAATCATGATTCTGTTTTAGTATATATATATATATATATATGGTTAGTTTACACTCGAAGGTGTTTGTAATGTCTCTGTAATTCAAGAAGTTTTACTTGTTTATCACAAGTGTCCATATGACCCTTCAAAAAGAAAAGAAAAGCAAAAGAGCCCAACAATCCATATTTACATATCTTTTCTTCTAGAAATAAGACCTTTTATTTTGTTTTACTTTTTTGTACTTCTGTGACATTGAGGTTTTCTTGTTCTTGTAGATGTCTGACGTTATATGTGGCAAAGGTATGACATCTCTATCGCATTAATAGGAAAATTTTTAATCACGGGAGAATATTATTTCATTTTTTTCTAGTTGCTACTTGAAATATAGTTTGTCAGACATGCATGCAAGGAAGCCAAAAATGGAACTTTGATGTGGAACTTTGTTACATCAATGAAATCTTTGACTAGACAATTACAGACATGCATGGAAGGAAGCCAAAAATGGCAAGAAATGCAAATGCTTTCATTGCCTTCCCTGGTCATTTCATCCAAACATAACCCAAATTTTCCATTATTATTATTTTTTCTCTTAGCAATATAAGAATCATAATTTCATGTATTTTGAAACTTTAATATGTTGAGGTGGTTATGGGACCATGGAAGAACTTTTATAGATGATAACATGGTCTCAGCTAAGAATTCATGAAAAACCATTAAGATATTTTTTTAATATTTTCTTATATTTGTTTGTCTTTTAAAGAATTCCGAAAGATCGGTATTGATTTTTTTAAAAAAATTTTGAATTTTGAATGGGCTGGGCTGTTGATTGCAGATGGGTACTACAATAGCTTGCTTGCTCAGTTTGATAAAGAAGTGGAGGAAAGTTTTATTGAGGATTCTGCAAGGCATATTATGGTTTCAGCAAAGAACTAATTAGGAAAACGAAGGTAAATAACAGAGAGATGTTTGGGCTTTTATTTATTTTGTTTCATATGATATATTGATGAAATTAAAGAAATCCTTGAGAAAAACCTACACCTTTGTGTATGATGATCTAAATTGTTCATCTAATAGGACCCACGGTGGATGGGCCACATGGAACAACTCCCATTGATCAGTCTCCCATTGCCCATCGAAAAGTGTTGAAATATGGACAATTGTTTCTAATCATCCCTGGTATGGATGGAACACTGACCAATGGGATCTTTATGACATGGTAGGTTCACAATGGGGCCAACTTGAGTGGAATTTGGGGAAAAATTTTGTCTTACATTTTTTGAGAAAATGAATGGAAATTTGCATCTGGGTTTCTTTTATTAATATTGAAGTTTGATTGATGGAAATAGTTTTTAATTATTTCTACATCTGTGTTTTTTTCCCCAACAAATTGTAGTGAACTTTACTTATTATTTTTATTTATTTATTCTTTTCAATTTTTTCACTAAAATGATCTTTTTTCTACTCACATTCAAATAGAAATTTTAAAACTAAAGATTTGGGAAGTGAGATGGATTGGAACATGTACAGATGATTATCTTCATTAGTTAATTTAATATATATAGATAGTTATTATTATTATTATTTGGGATGTAATTAATTTATTTTTGCTATTTTGTTTTAGAAATTGTAGGTAGGGACGAATGGGAGCTATGAATTTTTTATGTTTTTGGAACCATTCAACTTATTATTGTAAATAGTATTTTAACATTCATTTTTAATTATGTTGTGCAACATTTTTTAGATTTCAAATATATAGAAAAAATACAGATTTTAATCAAATATAAATAACCAAATGCATTTTATTTTTATTTTTCTTTACTAGTGATCTATACTGGCACTTCGGAAGACCATTATAGCATTTTGGTAAACCTTTAGTGGCGGTTCAGCATACATTTACCGACACTTATAGAACTTTTTCAAGCACTTGTTAGGCTTTTCCTGAAGCTTAGGAAGACCTTTAACGATGCTTTTTCAATCTATAATGACAGTCAGAAGAGGCGCCGATAAAGGCTGCAGACCGGCGGTAAAGCTCGACGGTCAATAAAACTGCCGAAAAAGCCTGATGGGTGCTGATGAATGAATTACTAACGCCTCCTTTTTTGGTGCATGTCTGGCCATTAGCAAAGGCTTTGCCGGTGGTTTTTGGGACCTTTACTAGCGGATTTGGCCATAGGTAAAGGTATATTTTCTTGTAGTGTTCACAGTACCAACACTAGATAATTATAATTTTCCCAATCTCCGATTAGCGGTCCCTTATTTATTGTAACAAAGCCATGGGATATTTTCCATTTGTAACTGTCCTGTAAATGTCCATCAATTGTCTAGTAAATGTCCACCAATCTAACAATAAATTCATAACAAAATTCACGATACAGCTTGTTACGTCCCAAAATTTGAGTACAAAGTGTGCACCCTCATACCCAAGTTTCGAGTCGTAACTCGTACATTGTGTATTTAACTCATTCTGTTATACGATTATTTAGAGGTAAAAGTAATATTCATTTTACATTCCAATTAGATCCATTCATAATCATTCACATAAAAATGATTTAAGCATCAACATCCGTATATTCTCAACATTCGTAAACATTCAATTAACATAAATTAGTCACCATTCATTAGTCAACACAACTTACCAATGAGTACTTACTACAAACTTATAATAATTCAATTAAATAAAACCAATCAAATGCTTAAAATCCTACAACTAATACAATTATTCATTATATATGAATTATATTATCCTAATAAGTAAAATTCTAATTAAATAATTATGAACGGTCCAAATGCGGTCAGTTCCTCTTCTGATAGATATGGCTACATCTTACGTGGGTCGTGCACTAGTTCAGTCACAACTTCTTGTTTCTATGCCAACTCATCAGCTAATTACTCATCTGTATGATTTTTTCATCAATAAAAATGTAAGCTCGCAAAGCTTAATGAAAAAACCCAGCATGGTTTATGCTTATTGAAATTAAGATATAATATAAATAGAGTATGCACAATGATATGGATGCAAATAGTGTATGAATGCATCAAATGTGATGATTGTCGATCTGCTTTAGTTGGAGATCGTCAATTTGCATCCACCGTTAGGTAAGCTTCAACCTTTCGGTAGGCTTGGACATGGCTCGCATTTGGTAACGCTTTACCATGATCGACATTTCTTCCAATAAGGGCCCTCAGGATCGACAATTTAATATGTTTGTTTGATGGATGATGTATGGAATGCATCATTTTCATAACCAGCATAGTTATTTGTCTTGATCATAATATTCATATGTGAATTTAACATATAATTTATGTAATTTGGCACAGATTAGCATGTGATTTACCGTAGCATACATTTACAATAGTTAAATCAACAACATCATAATAAAACACTCAAATCAGTATATCAATCAATCAAACCATCACAAACAATTTATTTTAATTTCAATGAATATGAGACACTATTGGATTACTCAGTTAAGTTTATTAGTGAAGAATTCATAAGATGATAAAATTGATTTGAATTCAGAAATCCTATCAATTATATTCACAACGTTATTATTGATCCGGTTATATTACACGGTGGGGCCTGCCTTTGATTGTCGTCCTAGGTGGTCAAATCATAAATGACCAAATAATTGAAATAATATGTTCATTAAATTCAATTATCAAAATTTAAATATTTAAAAATTCTATTTAGACAACTATCAATTGATGCCATTGAATAAAAAAAATACATTTTAAGGTACACTGATCATTGGACGAAATTTAACTAATTTAGATAGATCTACACCCATTATTGCCCACTCCTTGTTAAACAGCAAAGAATACCCATGGATTTACTAATTTGAACCAGTCATATGCTTATTTACATGTACATTCTGAAAGTAAATGGCTAATGATTGATCGAGGTAGACCACCAGATGATTAGATCATCCATATTCTTGAGGTCTTGTCATATTTTGCCTCTACACATTGGATGAATGGTGTGGATCTAACCACACATACATCGATGTCCCATTTCGATCTTTCACGCTAAGTAATAAAAACCCTTGCGTAGAAATCTGAGCTTTTCTTATTAAACACTACCAGATCTGACTAGTGTGGCTCATTCGATTGTTAGATTAATTTGAAAGTTAGGACCCTTGTATATTTTGTTATTAGGGATCTTATGATCTGTACATATCTAATCTGATCCGACCAGATGCAAACTAATTAATCTCTGTGACAAGAAACTTCGTATGGAATTTTAGACTTCCATCATCTTTACATCGTATCTACCCACAGATCAATGCAATGAACATCTAGTCGATCCACATCGTTCATTGCATAGATCGAGTCGAATTACATTAAATGCATAAAAAATATTGAAAGAAGCACAATAAATACTAGATCTAAGCTCTCCAAAAATCCTCTCTCACTCTTTATGTTGTCGTCGAGTGCCTTTTAGTTAATATCTGAGTTGGAGTTGAACTCCTCATTTAAGAGATTGAGAGATACATGAAGAGTTAGAGATATATAATAGGAAAAAGAATTAGGAATATGATGCATGGATGAACGTGATGAGGCCGATCACCATCTTCCTCAAGGATAACTACTTTGAATCCATGGAGCTTCTTTGGACTCCCCACAAAGACTTCTCGAATCCACGAGGAAAAAGCAAGAAAAATATAAATTAATTCTATAAAATTCATTATTTTATTGATTGATTATTAAAAACGAATTTACAACCCTTTAAATAGGGATAGAAAGCCTTGGAAGAAATTTCAGAATTAAACTACAACAAGAACTTCCTAAAATTCATAAGTTACTATATAAATAGTAAATTTACTATTTATGGTAAGGGTCCTATGTGGCTTAACCACATTATTCTCCTAATTTTTTAAAGCACCTTTCATGTTGGACACAACTCCTAAAGCCTAACTGATGAAGAGTTATAATTAAACTAAAACTAACTAAAAATAGTAAAAACGGAAATAAACATGTAATTCGGCCATCGATCTAATGAAATCTCACAAATTCGGAATGGGTAACATGGCATAGCCGAGTTGGTTGGCTAAAGTAGCTCGTCCTACCCCAAAATCGTATATGGTACGTCGAGTAACTCATTCCGATTTGTGAGATATGCTTGTTTTAAGGTTCTGACGGTCTTAATGACTTCTGCCTTCTATCGGGCCTTCTCTGGTCCATCGTGGATATGAAAGTATCCACGACCCACTCTACATTAGTCCCCTCCACTTCAAAAGAACTCATACTTGAGTTCTTGTGCTACTTCAGTTCTTGATATTCGGTTCAATGCGTCGTAACGATACCCGGATAAAAAGTTATGGTTAACTTACAGTTCATCTTTTTTTTTTTTTTAGTCAAACCATGCTAGGAATGATTGGTGCCACATCCTACATTAGATCCCTCCACTTGGAAAAAACTCTTCCTCGAGTTACTCAAGGGAATTTATTCATGATTCTGAGATAATTTCTGATGCCGATGTTTATTAGTCATTTTCTTGTACTTGTCATTAGGCTCTTGAGCTGACACAATACATGTACTCATGCTTTCCTTGACTTGACTAGTATCGATCAGTTCCTTCACCTTTGCGATCAAGATCTAACTTTCTTCTGATAATGTGGGCAAGTAGGCAAACTTTTCCCTGAGATAAGATTAATGTGGTTTTGTATATCTCATATGGGAGGTAATTTATTAGGGAGTTCATCAAGCATAGTCACCTTGAACTCCTGCAACACTGGTTTCAAATCCCCCAGGATGTTCATAAGCTCCATATATTCTTTCTTTTTAACTATATATATATATAGGGAAAAGGTACTATGCGTTCGAGCGTAAAGCGGTCTCCATGAGGTCGAGCTAGGGTGGGCCCCACCGTGATGTCGTTCGAACATTTACCTCCTCAGTCAGATGCACCATCCCTGAAAGGGCCCACATGGATAAAAATGACGTTGTTGAGGGTCAAATATTGCATATTAGACCCCATTTATTACCTGGATTTACGAGCACAATATTGTTTAATGCCCGGTTTTAACTGTGTTTGTGATACAGGGTGTATTTGAGAGCATGAACGGTAAAAAGACGCTAAAAAGCATGGATTTAATAATCTAAGGACACCAAGGTAAGGGACGGACCCCAGGGGACCAAGATGGACGAATTTACATGCCAGAGATCTGAGAAAATCGAGAAACTGAAGCTCAAGTGGCCTAAAATTGGTCCAGAATGCAAGATCACAGTGTTCCCACCATCCGCTTGGCTCAAAACTCCATACATGGCTTCAGGACCATAAATTAACCATAGACGTCGAATTTACCCTTCCGGTTAGGCCCAAAAACCCTTCCGATTAGGCCCGAAAAGCCTCAAAAATTTGTTCACTCCCCAAGTATAGGGTTGTGATGTAGTAATAAACTCGGTAAGACCGAGGTCGAATCCCAAGGGACTGAAACCTGTACGTTATCTGAAATTTACCAGAACTAGAACTAGACTAAGATGAATTCTAAATCAGATGAATTTTGAGGAATAATAGTGAAATAGTAATGTAAAACTTAAGAGAATTCAAAGGAAGGGAACTAGGGATTCAGAGGATCCACTTGTAGAGATCAGGGAGATCTTATGCCTGCTTCACAAATCATGGAAATTAACTGAACTGACATTGATATAATTTTCAAGAGATGAAAGGTGTATGAATTAGAATGGATTCCATCACCAAACCATGCCCAAGAGACAAGGCTAACAACAGAATTAAACTAATTAGCAACCACATCAACATGCTATGAAAATCAAGAAAAGGGTACCGTCATCCGACCATGCCCAGGAGACGATGGTGAACAACAGAGCTTCCTGATGTCATAGCATAAAAAGGCAACGAAAATACTCAAAGCCATCGTAGACCCATTGTAATTTCAGTCACAACAGACCATTAAAGACTAAAAACATATTCTCATAATAAAACAAATATCAAATTCAATTCATCATTAAAACCAAATTAAAAACATAAAATTGAATCTCCCATCCCACTACAAGCTTCACCTCTTAGCCCTAGCTAAGAGGTTTAGCCTAGCATAGATAGGCTATACATCTTTAAAAAAAATAATAAGAAAAAAAACACTGCCAGTTACTTTCTCTCTCTCTGCTTCACGTCAAAACCCAAGCCGGAATCAGATCTCCAGCCGTGAGTGATTCCCTGGCCTTTCTTCTCTCTCTTATATATAAAAAAAACAAAAGTGGGAGTGCGTAAGAAGGTCACACACTCCCTGTTGCAGCAGGAGATTCAGAAACGCAAGAGGAGTCGCGTCTTGACGCTTGTTCGGCGCATGGACGTTCCTCATACAAGATCTAAGCCATTCAGTCAGCTTGGATTTGGCCGGTCCCACCATGGAAACAATTTGGACCGTTCAGATGGACGGACTGATCAACGGTGAGGAGTTACAACGCTTCGAAATGTCCTAATCGCGGACGCGAGTCCTCAAATAAAGCGGTTATGCGGTAAATACTGTGGGGCCCAAATTTCTTTGATGTTTGAGCCATCCACGCCATTCACTAGCTTCAGTTTGAGAAACCGGTCAGAAATGACCGTTTTTCTTCAGTTTGAACATGGCCCATTGTACCAGATCCTTTCACCATTAATCTTGCTTTTGGATGATCAGAAACAGATCTCCGGTACCCTTTGAAAATTTGCCACCTATGCATGAGTGATATGGACCTCGTGAATCTCATGGACGGTTTGGATTGTCCATATGGACAATGTATGGGGCCCACAACATGAATCAGCGTCCGATTTTCGCAGACGCTGATAAGCAGAGTTGATTCACCTGCGCTGACGACGCTGGTGGGCTCCACATGATGTCTTTTGAAGAAATCCAAGCCGTCCATTGGATCAACGTCGAAAAACCGTTCGGGAAAGGGTATTTTTCAAGTGAAATAGGTGCAGCCCACTTGATCTTTCGTTCCGCCGTCCATCCTGCGTTCAACGGCTAGGATTTTTCCATAGATTTCCTGGTGTCAAAAAGACACCTAGGCATAGGTTGTGGCTGCCCCACACGACGTATGGACGGTTCCGATCTTTCAGAAAAACGATGAGTGGGGCCCACAATCAAGCCCCGGCGTCGGCAGCGAAGGTGCTGTGCGTCTTCTGTTTTTTTTTTAGAAAAATCATCGGTCAGCGTTGCGCTGACCGACTTCACCTTGTTCGGTGCACGGCCGGTGCACTTGTGCACCGTGTACATGTTCTATATGAGTGGGTCCCACAGCGATGTTCGTGAGAAATCCGTACCGTCCATCCTTTTCCCCATCCAATTTAAGGCGTTGACAACGAAATTGAAGTATATTCGGATATCAGGCGGGCCCCAGATGAGTGATTTGTGGGCTGATCTATCCATTGGGCTGCTTCCACAAGGATCCAACAGCCAAAATTTGACGTGTACGGTTAATTTATGGTCCTGAAGCCATGTATGGAATTTTAAGCCAAGCGGATGGTGGGAACACTGTGATCTTGCATTCTGGACCAATTTCGGGCCACTTGAGCTTCAGTTTCTCGATTTTCTCGAATCTCTGGGGTGTAAATTCGTCGATCTTGGTCTCCTGGGGTCCGTCCCTTGCCTTGGTGTCCTCAGATTATTAAATCCATGCTTTTTAGCGACTTTTTACCGTTCATGCTCTCAAATACACCCTGTATCACAAACACAGTTAAAACCGGGCGTTAAACAATATTGTGCTCGTAAATCCAGGTAATAAATGGGGTCTAATATGTAATATTTGACCCTCAACACAACCCCCAACCAGCATTTTGCTAGTCCCGAGCAAAGTATGCGAAAATAAATTGAGAATTACCGAACAATTTCTAAGAACTCGAGTGATTTAGAAAATAATCCAGATACTAAAAATCTGAGATTCACGACTATTGGGCACAAATTTCTCCTGGAATCCAGCCACAGTGACTACATAATCAAGTTCAAATATTAATCCATAACCTAGAATAATTCTTAAACATTGAGTTCCATGGGTGTATAGTGTAATCTTAACTTATAACATTCAGTTTCCGTCTTTCTTTCATGACATCATTGGTAACCAACGAGGTCATCCATGACAACCAAAACCTAACCCAAGACTTGCCTCAAGAGTCATTCTTCCTTTTTTTTTCCTTTTTCTTTTTTTTTTTCTTTTTTTTTGAAAAAATGTCAAGAGGGGAATCAAATTTTCACTTATAGGGAGCAGACCTATGGTGAAACTAGTCGCCCAACTCTTTCCAACTATTAATCATGGAGAATCGAATCCACACCTATAGGGAGCAAACCTATGGTGTAATTCTTTTCTTTATTATTATTATTATTTTATTTTTTTATATACCCTGATGGCCAAATCTTTTAGGCTGGTTTCTTTCATGCTCAGTGATTACCAAATTAACCATTCAAGATCGAGCTGAAACCTCAATGTGTAAGCGAGATGTGATATGTGAAATCATGACTCAATCAATGTTTAAAACTTTAAAAAATGGATTAACAATTCAAACTTAACTGTGAAATCTAACAGATACTGAAATTAAGAGTCATAAATTTCCAACATCACGTATCTTGAAATTCTAAATCCAGGATATCCGTCAAAATTACTTCGAATTCTAGAAAAAATTTAAAAATTTTCACAATTTTTGCTCCAGACGAAGAGAACACTGATTAGGTAACCTAATCTCCCACCCCTAACCTAAAAGCTACATTGTCCTCAATGTAAAAGATATGAGTATGGAATGCACATGGGACAACAAAAGTAAATATGAAGTGATGGGAAGATAGTACCTGGATGATGAATCGTGAGAGACATTCCAAGTGTAGGCAGCATGGAATCCAATCAGCACGAGAGAGAGAGAGCAACACAAAACTAACAAAAAAAATAAAATAAAATCCTATCTATACCACTTTCGCAGGTGCTCTCAATTGCATTTAGCGCATGCAACAAGCCTTTAAACCCCTAGGTTGCCATTAGTGGACGAGTTGTAGTCTCGTGAGGGTTTGCAGTAATGTTACCCATAAACATTGAACTAACTAGGAAAACGAAATAAATTGAAAAGCTGGGTTGCCTCCCAGGAGCGCTAAGTTTAACGTCTTCAGCCAGACCAAAGCAACTACCCTAGTCCTATGCAAACAGGAAACCTACCTATACCTCCATCAGACTAGGAGATCATTCCTGGTAAACAGGATCAGTCAGAGGCATGGATATGTCCTCTGAATCAAATTTCTCGACAAATGGCTTTAAGCGATGTCCATTTACTTTAAACTCCTTGCCATTGTCGGGGTCTCTTATCTCGACAGCCCCATGAGGATATGCAGTAACAACAATGTAAGGGCCGGTCCAACGAGATCGAAGCTTACCTGGAAAGAGATGTAATCGAGAATTATACAAAAGGACTTTCTGACCTGGCGTGAATGATTTTCGTAGAATATGTTGGTCATGAAACGCCTTCATCCTGTCCTTGTAAATTCTCGAGTTCTCGTACGCGTCGTTCCGGATTTCTTCAAGTTCATTTAATTGAAGTTTGCGTAGCGAGCCAGCGTTGTTTAGATTGAAATTCAGATTCTTGATTGCCCAGTAGGCTCTATGTTCCAACTCCACAGGCAAGTGGCAAGCCTTCCCATAGACGAGTCTAAAGGGAGACATTCCAATAGGGGTTTTAAAAGTAATACGGTAAGCCCATAAGGCATCGGTTAATCGGATTGACCAGTCCTTACGGTCAGGGTTAACCGTTTTCTCCTAAATGTGTTTGATCTCCCTATTGGAAATCTCAGCTTGCCCACTTGTCTGTGGGTGGTATGGGGTGCTCACCTTATGAGAGATACCGTATTTCTTCATTAAACTCTTGAATGGCCTATTACAAAAGTGTGAACCCCCATCACTAATAATGGCTCGAGGCGTTCCAAATCAGGAAAAGATGTTTTCTTTTAAGAATTTAATGATCGTACGATGGTCATTAGTTCGACACGGAATCGCTTCGACCCATTTAGTGACATAGTCCACGGCAAGCAAAATATATAAATTTCCAAAAGATTAGGGGAATAACCCCATGAAATCGATGCCCCAGCAATCAAATGCCTCTATGATAAGAATGGGATTCAGGGGCATCATATTTCGACGGAACAATGCTCCCAATTTCTGACAACGCTCACAGGCTTTGCAAAACTCATGAGTGTCCCTGAACATAGTGGGCCAATAGAAGCCACACTGCAGAATTTTGGCCGTGGTCTTTTTAGCAGAAAAGTGACCACCACAGGCCTGTGAGTGACAAAAGGAGATGACACTCTGATGCTCATCGTCTGGCACACATCTCCTTAAGATTTGGTCTGGGCAATATTTAAACAAGTATGGATCATCCCAGAAGAAGTTGCGTACCTCGGTGAAAAATTTCTTCTTATCTTGCGTAGTCCAATGTGTCGGTATGGAACCTGTAGCAAGATAATTAGCAATATCAGTGAACCAAGGTGAATGGGAGACTCTGAACAGTTGTTCATCAGGGAACATGTCGTTGATATGGATCGCCTCAAGGGAATCAGAGGTATTAAGGCGAGAAAGGTGATCGGCCACTACGTTCTCTACGCCCTTTTTATCTTTAATTTTCAAATCAAATTCTTGGAGTAGAAGGATCCATCGTATCAGGCGGGGCTTAGAATCATTCTTAAAAAGAAGATACTTCAGTGCCGCATGATCTGTATAGATAATGATCTTGGATCTGATCAAGTAGGACCTAAATTTATCCAAGGCGAACACCACGACTAAGAGTTCCTTTTCTTTAGTCAAGTAGTTCACTTGGGCAGGATTTAAAGTCCTACTCGCATAATGGATGACGTAGGGCCTCTTATCTTTTCTCTGACCTAGAGCCGCTCCAAGAGCATAATCAGAAGCGTCGCATATAAGCTCAAAAGGAAGGCTCCAGTTGGGTGGCTGCATGATGGGTGCAGTGGTTAACATGCATTTAAGCTTGGTGAAATCTTCCTGGCATTGCTCAATCCACTCGTATGGAACATCCTTTTGAAGAAGATTACATAAAGGACGAGAGAGGAGACTAAAGTCCTTTATGAATCGCCTGTAAAATCCTGCGTGTCCTAAGAAGGATCGCACGTCCCTGATGTTCTTAGGTGGAGGTAGGTTAGAGATAAGATCGATTTTTGCCTTATCTACCTCAATTCCCTTGGACGAGATGATATGTCCAAGGACAATCCCCTTATGAACCATGAAATGGCACTTCTCCCAATTAAGTACCAAGTTCTTTTCTTCACATCTTTTCAGCACACATTTAAGACTTTCCAAGCACTTGCTGAAAGATGAACCATAGACAGAGAAATCGTCCATGAAGACCTCTAGATATTGCCCTACCATATCAGAAAAGATACTCAGCATACATCGCTGAAAGGTGGCAAGGGCATTACATAGTCCAAATGGCATCCTTCGGTAAGCAAAGGTGCCGTAGGGACATGTAAATGTGGTCTTTTCCTGGTCTTCGGGGGCAATTTCAATCTGATTGTATCCCGAATACCCGTCAAGGAAACAGTAATAGGAATGACCAGCTAGCCTTTCTAAGATTTGATCAATGAAGGACAAAGAAAAGTGATCCTTCCTTGTGATGGTATTCAACTTTCTGTAGTCAATGCACATTCTCCAACCAGTAGTGACTCTAGTTGGCACGAGTTCATTATTAGCATTGGCTATGATAGTGATTTCGGACTTCTTAGGAACCACCTGAGTTGGACTCACCCATTGACTATCAGATATGGGGTATATAATACCCACATCCAATAGTTTAAGAACCTCGGCCTTAACCACTTCCTTCATGTTTGGATTTAGTCTACGTTGTGGTTGTCGAGTTGTCTTCGCATTTTTCTCAAGATATATGTGGTGAGTACAAATCGAGGGGTCGACTCCCTTGAGGTCCACGATCATCCATCCTAGGGCTTCTTTATGCTCAATGAGAGTAGATATGAGCATACTCTCCTGTTCTTTCTCCAGGTGGGCAGAGATCACCACCGGGTATGTCTCATCTTGACCTAAATAGGCATATTTCAAATCAGAGGATAAAGGTTTTAGGTCAAGCTTCGGTGCCTTGAGGTTAGACGGAAGAGGCACTACATCAGTTTATGGCAATTCTTTAAATTGTGGCCTCCACCGGTTAACTTCAAGTACCAGTGCAGTATCAAGCAAGACACACGTCTCCCTAATCATATCATCATCAAACTCATGGGAGTGGGCCAAGCACGTCTCTAGAGGATCAGAGGATAAGGTAAGGGGTGTCCTATCTTCCACGAAAGTATCGATCATGTTAATGTCGTGGACATCGTCTTCATCCTCTGAGTTACTGCCGTTATTGAAAAAGATGTTTAACTCCAATGTCAAATTTCCAAAATACATAGTCATGACACCATTCCTGCAATTGATAATTGCATTTGACGTGGCAAGGAATGGGCGACCAAGAATGATGGGAATCTGAGTGCTCATGTTATTGATGGGTTCGGTGTCCAGGATGATAAAATCTACAGGGTAGTAAAATCTATCGACTTGGACTAACACTTCCTCAATAATCCCTCTTGGTACATGAACAGTTCGATCGGCAAGTTGTAGTGTGCTTAGGGTGGATTTTAACTCATCCAACCCTAACTGTTTGTATACCGAGTAGGGAATCAGATTGACGCTCGCTCCCAAGTCAAGAAGTGCGTGATCAATTCGATGGTTCCCGATTACACATGATATGGTTGGGCTACCGGGATCCTTGAATTTCTGCGGCACGTCTTGCTTCAGGATGACACTCACTTTCTCAGTCAAGAAGATCTTCTTTTGAATACTCTGCCGTCTTTTGGTCGTGCATAGGTCTTTCAGAAATTCGGCATACGAGGGGACCTGTTTTACGATATCAAGTAGAGGAATGTTGACTTTCACTTGTTTCAACACCTCCAGAATATCCTGAGAGTTAGAAAGACGTTTTGGTGCAACCAATCGTTGGGGGAACAGAGCAACTGGCTTCTCTAGACCGGTTCTAATTTTGTGGGACATCACTAGATCCATCATTATTGTCCTCTTCTGGTTCTTGAGGCTTTTCGGGCCTAACCGGAAGGGTTTTATCAATGAACTTCCCACTCCTAAGAGTGGTGATGGATTTAGCGTGCCCCATTTGATTTGAAGAGCTGGGATCATTTATCTTGTATTGCAGTTTAGGATTGGGGAGCGGTTGTGCAGGAAGCATCCCCTTTTCTATAACCGTCATGCGTGAATCTATTTTTTGCATAAAATCCCGCATTGTCTGGGCCAGCTCTTGTATGGAATTTTGAATTGGTTCTTCTTGAGGTTTCCCCTGATTTGGATTTTGATTGAGAAAACTTTGGGGGGTAGCAGTTTGTCCATTCCTCCAACTAAAATTTGGATGATTTCTCCAACCAGGATTATATGTGTTAGAGGTAGATCCATTGAAAGGTCTTTGATAGTTATTTACGGCATTAGCTTGCTCATTCAACACTCCTCGAAAAGCAGATATTGTAGGACAATTTTCAGTTGTGTGAATGTTGCAATCACAGATGCCGCAAACAATTTCATTAACCTTATCCTTCTTTCCTTCCATGGCCTCGACTCTTTGTATGAGATTAGTCACTTTAAAATTTACATCATCCTCTTCTTTCAGGAGATATACTCCACCTTTCTCCTTAGATTGAGTTGGCCTAGACGTGGTGTTTGATTTTGGGTAATGGTCCCAAGATTGTGCATTTTCGGCAAGTCTATCGAGATAATCCCATACCTCATCGACCTCTTTATTCATGAATTCTCCATTACACATTGTCTCGACCAGTTGGCGCATGGAAGATGTCAGTCCATCATAGAAAAAATTTGTAATGCGCCACATTTCAAAACCGTGTTGTGAGCATGAACTGACAAGATCCTTGAACCTTTCCCAACATTGGTAGAATGTTTCATCTTCCTTTTGGGCGAAGTTCATGATTGCTTTTCTGAGGGTAATCGTTTTATGGTGTGGGAAAATTTTCTTTATGAATTCCCTCTACAAATCATTCCATGTGCCAATGGATCTAGGACGCAGTGAATGTAACCACATCTTAGCCTTCTCTTTCAAGGAAAAAGGAAAGAGTTTCAGCCTGATTGTATCTTCGGATACATTAGGAAAGTATAAGGTGGCTATGATCTCATCGAACTCTTTCAGGTGTAAGTATGGACTTTCTGATTCAAGCCCATGGAATTTAGGAAGGAGTTGGATAACTCCTGGCTTGATGTCCATCTGTCCTGTGTTTTTAGGAAAAATCATACATGAGGGCATACTCACCCCCGCCGGTTGTAAATAATCCCGTAAAGTACGAGGCAGGGGTGCTTGATGCACCTCATTCTCATCATGTACTTCCTCATCCATATGTTGAGGTAGTGCTTAAGGTTGATTTGCAGCCATAACTCAATTAACTCAGGATAATTCGAGCGGTGTCTAATCCTGCGATGGACAGTCAACCCCTCAACTAATCCTCCTTCAGTCAAGAGACGTCGAGTGTCATCACGGGCCCACTTGGGCATGAAACACTCGCAGCCCTCAGTCAAATCCTAAACCTAATCCTAAGAAAGAAAGCGAAAATCTGTTCAGAAAGAGAGGGTTGGAAGGAAGTTACCAAATTGGAGTCCCTAAGCTAAAGACCTGCAAAATAAAACAAAATAAGTTAGTTTCAAATAAGAATTCTTAAAAAGAAGGAAGTAGAAAATTTCTACAGTAAATTAGGAAAGTCCTAGACTAGAAAGTAACTTAATAAAAGAGATCTGACAAATAGAAAGTAGAGGTTAGAAAGAGCTTACTGAATTAGAGGTTCCTATCTTAAAAAGCCTATAAAACAGGAAGGTTAGTTTCTAAAAATCAGGAAAATCTTAACCTAAAATTAAAACCTAATCTTAAACTAATTCTAAAACCAATTAATTTCAGAAAATCGTAGTCATTGGTCGGTCAAGAACAACATGCTAAAATTTGTTCACTCCCCAAGTATAGGGTTGTGATGTAGTAATAAACTCGGTAATACCGAGGTTGAATCCTAAGGGACTGAAACCTGTACGTTATCTGAAATTTACCAGAACTAGAACTAGACTAAGATGAATTCTAAATTAGATGAATTTTGAGGAATAATAGTGAAATAGTAATGTAAAACTTAAGAGAATCAAAGGAAGGGAACTAGGGATTCAGAGGATCCACTTGTAAAGATCAGGGAGATCTTATGCCTGCTTCACAAATCATGAAAATTAACTGAACTGACATTGATATAATTTTCAAGAGATGAAAGGTGTATGAATTAGAATGGATTCCATCACCAAACCATGCCCAAGAGACAAGGCTAACAACAGAATTAAACTAATTACCAACCACATCAACATGCTATGAAAATCAAGAAAAGGGTACCGTCATCCAACTATGCCCAGGAGACGATGGTGAACAACAGGGCTTCCTGATGTCATAGCATAAAAAGGCAACGAAAATACTCAAAGCCATCGCAGACCTATTGTAATTTCAGTCACAACAGACCATTAAAGACTAAAAACATATTCCCATAATAAAACAAATATCAAATTCAATTCATCATTAAAACCAAATTAAAAACATAAAATTAAATCTCCCATCCCACTACAAGCTTCACCTCTTAGCCCTAGCTAAGAGGTTTAGCCTAGCATAGATAGGCTATACATCTTTAAAAAAATAAATAAGAAAAAAAAAATACTACCAGTTACTTTCTCTCTCTGCTTCATGTCAAAACCCAAGCCAGAATCAGATCTCCAGCCGTGAGTGATTCCCTGGCCTTTCTTCTCTCTCTTATATATAAAAAAAACAAAAGTGGGAGTGCGTAAGAAGGTCACGCACTCCCTGTTGCAGCAGGAGACGCAGAAACGCAAGAGGAGTCGCGTCTTGACGCTTGTTCGGCCCATGGACGTTCCTCATACAAGATCTAAGCCACTCAGTCAGCTTGGATTTGGCCGGTCCCACCATGGAAACAATTTGGACCGTTCAGATGGACGGACCGATCAACGGTGAGGAGTTACAATCCTTCGGAATGTCCGAAATTCGTGAACGCAGAGTCCCTGCGTAAAGCAGGTTGCGGTAAATACTATGGGGCCCAGATTTCTTTGATGTTTGAGCCATCCACGCCGTTCACTAGCTTCAGTTTGAGAAACCGGTAGGAAATGACCGTTTTTCTTCAGTTTGAACGTGGCCCATTGTACCAGATCCTTTCACAGTTAATCTTGCTTTTGGATGATCAGAAACAGATCTCCGGTACCCTTTGAAAATTTGCCACCTATGCATGAGTGATATGGACCTCGTGAATCTCATGGACGGTTTAGATTGTCCATATGGACAATGTATGGGGCCCACAACATGAATCAGCGTCTGGTTTTCGCGGACGCTGCGAAGCAGAGTTGATTCACCTGCACTGACGACGCTGGTGGGCTCCACATGATGTCTTTTGAAGAAATCCAAGCCGTCCATTGGATCGACGTCGAAAAACCGTCCGGGAAAGGGTATTTTTCAAGAGAAATAGGTGCGGCCCACTTGATCTTTCGTTCCGCCGTCCATCCTGCGTTCAACGGCTAAGATTTTTCCATAGATTTCCTGGTGTCAAAAAGACACCTAGGCATAGGTTGTGGCTGCCCCACGCGATGTATGGACGGTTCCGATCTTTCTGAAAAGCGACGAGTGGGGCCCGTAATCAAGCCCCGACGTCGGCAGCGAAGGCGCTGTGCGTCTTCTGTTTTTTTGAGAAAAATCGTCGGTCAGCGTTGCGCTGACCGACTTCGCCTTGTTCGGTGCACGGCCGGTGCACTTGTGCACCGTGTACATGTTCTGTACGAGTGGGTCCCACAGCGATGTTCGTGAGAAATCTGTACCGTCCATCCTTTTCCCCATCCAATTTAAGGCGTTGACAACGAAATTGAAGTATATCCGGATATCAGGCGGGCCCCAGATGAGTGATTTGTGGGCTAATCTGTCCGTTGGGCTGCTTTCACAAGGATCCAACGGCCAAAATTCGACGTGTATGGTTAATTTATGGTCCTGAAGCTATGTATGGAGTTTTAAGCCAAGCGGATGGTGGGAACACTGTGATCTTGTATTCTGGACCAATTTCGGGCCACTTGAGCTTTAATTTTTCGATTTTCTCTGATCTCTGGCGTGTAAATTCGTCGATCTTGGTCCCCTGGGGTCCGTCCCTTGCCTTGGTGTCCTCAGATTATTGAATCCATGCTTTTTAGCGACTTTTTACCGTTCATGCTCTCAAATACACCCTGTATCACAAACACAGTTAAAACCGGGCGTTAAACAATATTGTGCTCATAAATTCAGGTAATAAATGGGGTCTAATATGCAATATTTGACCCTCAACAGACGTCCATCCGAGACTTTTGTAGGCCACACCACGTCCAGAAGTGGAGAGGGGCCGTGCACCATTCAAACATTCAAAACCACTTGTGGCCCCCTTTCGAGACGTTTTTTGATGATTAACACCGTCCATCATGTGTGTCCCACTTGGATGTAATTTTATACCACTTTTTAGGTGGTATCCAAATCTCAGGTGGACCCCATCAAGTGATTTTACATGTTTTCACGTGTATACTTATGTTTTCAGAAGGTATGGCCCACCTGAGTTCCGTGGATGGTCGATTTCTAGCCGTGTAGGTCCCACTTGGAGCGGTGCATCTGGTGGACGATGTGGATCTTCGAAAGGAATCACGGTGGGGCCCACCCCAGCTCGACCTCATGGACGACCGCTTTACGCTCGAGCGCATAGTACCTTTTCCCATATATATATATATATATATATATATATATATATATATATATATATATATATATATATATATATATATTGTTTCCTCAGATGGTTTAACAAAAGCCTGTTCAGTTGTGAGAGATTGTCCCTCCAATTTAGAAGCTTGTATTGGTTCTCCCTTCTCATAGGGGCGAGGATAATCTTTTTACCATCTTTAATAAATATAAATAGGTTATCCCAATCTCTGTGTAGCATCAATATTATTTTACCAAGGTTAACCAAGTAACATGTGACAAGCTTCCATGTCGACCATGTCACACATTACTTCATCCTTATAATATTTACCAATAGAAAAAGATATACGACATAGTTCGGTTACCTTTGTTTTGTTGACCTCCTTGATCTATTCAATTGTGTACGGAGATGGGTGCCTTTCTGTTTTCGGTTGTAGTATTTTCACCATTATTTTCGACACGAAATTCTCATCGCTCCTAACATCAATGATCACATTGCAGACCTTTTGGTATGCAGTGCAACTTGTTTGAAAGATGTTGCGCCGTTATAAATTTATCTCTACCTTTGGCATGTACCATGACTTCCCCATGTTCACAGTGGTGGCCGACGATTCATCATATCAGTGGGTACTCTGTGAAAATTGGGGTTGTTTTGTACAGTGACCACGGGCGGCATCGCCTTAGGCTCGGGGTGAAATTAGAGCATCCACAATATGGTTGAGGGTTGTCTATAGCCCTTGCATGGTCAACTAACTTTCCTAGTGAAAAGCTTCCATTCTTTCCGAAAGATACTGAATCATTGGATCATCGTCCATGGGATTTTAGTTCATACCTTCGTTATTTGTCATCGGCCGGAGGGGAATCCTCGCTCTGATACCAATTGCACAGGAATGAATGTTATGAGGTCGATCACCATCTTCCTTAAGGATAACTACTTCGAATCCATGGAGCTTCTCTAGATTCCTCACAGAGATTTCTTGAATCCACGAGGAAAAAGAAAGAAAAATATAAATAAATTCTATAAAATTCGTTATTTGATTGACTGATTATTAAAACGAATTTACAACCCTTTAAATAGGGATATAAAGCCTTGGAAGAAATTTCAGAATTAAACTACAACTAAAACTCCCTAAAATTCATAAGTTACTATAAATAGTAAATTTATTATTTATGGTAAGGTTCCTATGTGGCTTAACCACATTATTCTCCTAATTTTTCTAAGCACTTTTCGTGTTGGACACAACTCCTAAAGCCCAACTGATGAAGAGTTATAATCAAAACAAACTTACCAAAAATAGTAAAAACGGAAATAAACGTGGAATTCGACGGTCGATCTAATGGAATTTAGCAAATTCGGCATGGGCAACCTGACAAGCCGGGTTGGCTAGCTAAAACAGCTCGTCCTACCCCAAAATCATCGAGTAACTCATTCCGATTTGCGAGATATGCTTGTTTTAAGGTTCTGGCGGTCTTGATGATTTCTGCCTTCTATCGGGCCTTCTCTGGTCCATCTTGAACACGAAAATGTCTGCGACCTGCTCTACATCATGATATATATAAGATAGAGATAAGATAAGAGATAAAATAGGAGATAAGAATTAGGTTTGGATAGGAGATGGAGACGAGATACGAAATCCCTCTCAATTTTGTTTAACGGGCCTTAGACATCTAATCCGTGACCCATGATTTGGGCCATTCAATTTGAAATATTAGTAAATTCATAAACAATTTCTAAAGTAATTTTCTGTGCCTGCATACCATTACAACACTTGAAAGAGTATCAAAGGATTCCTTTGAACCTGTGTAAAATTACCAACTCGCCCCCCTATTGAATGCATAGGGCATGGGTATATCATTGAGAAAGGGCACATTTGCCATTTTAAAGTAACCTACAGGACTCTCTCTCCCTTTGCTGATGAAAAGTGCCCAGAGAGATCCAAACACGCACTTGTCCTAAATAATTGAAACGGCTGGGATTTTGGTTTGAAAACGGTTATAAGCCGTGTCTAATTTGAAACGGTTATAAACCGCATTCAAATTTGTACCTGTTTTAACAACCAATGTTGTTATTTCCGATATTTTGTTGGTGTGTCCCACTTGAGTTTTGGATATTCTTAATTTTTAGGTATTGTTCAATTGTTATATTGTAAAATAGATGGACGGATTGGATCTAATTAGGAGATCTTGGGGGACCCCACACGGCCCCAACATCACAGTAGCGTATATGTGCCGCAGCCTATTGAATTGGTTTCGCCCTTTTTTTTGGCTGAAACCCTCATTCGCACTCTCCCTCTCGAACTCTCTCACACGATCTCCCTCTCCCTTTCCCTCTGTCGATCTCCCTCTGCCAATCTCGACCCTCTCTCTCTCTCTCTCTCTCTCTCTCTCTCTCTCTCTCCCTCAATCTCTCTCTCTCTCTCTCTCTCTCTCTCTCTCTCTCTCTCTCTCTCTCTCAATCTCCCTCTCCCTGTCTGACTCTCAATCTGCAACATCCACCAGCCTCTACAATCCGCCACATCTACGGTCATCAACAACAATAGACCATTGTTGAGCTCCCACCTGTTGCCAATCTGAAGAGGTGATGATAATCTTTTAATACCTTCTTCTTATGTTGTGAATATTGTCTTTATTGTCCATGTTGTTTTCAATTGCAAGTGTTATTAATATGATTCCGGAGGATTTGTATCACCTTATAAAGAAGGCACTGGCCATCCGAAAGCATCTGGAGAGGAACAGGAAGGACAAGGATTCTAAGTTCAGGTTGATCCTAGTTGAGAGCAGGATCCATCGCTTGGCCCGCTATTACAAGCACTCTTGTGGCTTAGGTTAGATGGTGTCCTAAGGCATGGATGCTTCTGTAAACGTTTTCCATGTCTTTTTTATTTAGATTTTGTTCCTGGTCAAAGTTGAGACTTCTAGATAGCATGCTCTGAAGTTTTGGGGTTTAAAAATGAGAATGATTTGAGGTTTAAAAAAAAAAAAAAAAAAACTAAAACGAAATCAACTCAATGTTTAGGTTCTACCAAACAGGGCACTAGTGTATTGCAACACTTCTCGAAGTTGGATTCCTCCCATCCCATCTTGAAACTTGTGTTTTGATACGTGTGGACCTTCTAGGTGGTGTGAGGTGGTGCAAGGAAGAAGCCCAAGGAAGGGCTTTCGAATCTTCTATGGCAAAATTTACAGGCTGTTGTAGGTTATAGGAGACTCAAGTAATGCAATCTCTTAGTTGCTTTTCTATTCTAGTCTCAAGCATAGCATTTCTAACATATATTGTTTTTCTATTCCAGAACAACATTTCAAGCACACTGCGTATAAAGCTTTCCTAACCTAGCATAACCTTATGAATTAGATGCATATGATACGGAGAGGGCTTATCTTTGGTTGGTGGAATTCTTATATTTTGGTCATCACCCATCTGAGTTTTAAGAAGAGGACCATTCACCTACAATAGCTAGATGTGATTTCAGATGGATTGGGTGCACAGATGCCAACTTGTCATGTGTCTATGACGTATGATCCACCATGAAGATTGCCTGGTGCAAATATGAGGTGGACTACACTGTACAAAGACAATGGATGGTTTAAATCAGACATGTCAATGGTCTGATCTAGCATACATGGATGGTCTGCATGATGAGTTTGATGGCCTTATTTTATTCCAGGTGATCTTCATGCTAGGACTCTGCTTCTTCACAGCTTGGATTTTATTCCAGGTGCCTTATTAATAGTTGACCTTTTTGGTTTAACTTTTTTATTTTACTTCTTGACTCTAGCTGTTCATGTTAGCATCCTTGAAGTTTGAGTATTTAACCATTCTTTTTGTAGTAGATTCATGGATTCAGTTATTCATCCTATCCTATGCAGTTATTTTTTTATAATCAGGAGAAGCTTAAAGAAATGCAGCGCTTTGACGAAGAATCCCATTTTACTTTTCAATAAAGTTTGATCTAGATCCATCTGAATCGGTGACTATAAGGTTAGGTTCGGTAAGCTTGTATGTCACAAGAATAGCTTCTAAAACAATTATTATTTGGATTGATTTGATGGGATAGTGTCATTGAACTAAGCAAGCAGATACATTTTGACTGAGTGACTGGGAACATTTATGGCTAGGATTTCGTTACATAATTCTCTTTAGTGATAAAACTGTCCATTCCTTATCATAGCTAATAGTCATTCTCATTTAAAATTTATTGTAAATTCTGTCTTGGATATCTGGATTTGTTCCAAGGCCTGCTTCAACTATTTCTGATAGCACGGTGAAAAGAAGAATCATGCTTTTACCTCTTATTTTGCTGATAATTTGGCTTCAATTTCATTGGGACATTTTCACTGAATATGCCATTTTATGTGCTTGTGCTTCAAGAAATTCTTCTACTAAAGTTTGGGTTCAAATAAATTAGTAAGCGTATTGTTCTAATGCTCTTTGCAGAGTACAGGACTATTTCTGGAGTTGCAGGACCACTGGTTATTTTGGAAAAAGTTAAATTATGCTTCTGTTTTTCTCTTTTGATAAATGATCTTTGCTTTGCATTATTTCATACCACACGGTATTTTCCCTTGGAATAACCATGTGATATGGGAGCTGTCTACGAATTCACTGCAAAATTTCTTATCATTGCTGGAAAAATATTTTAGGGTCCAAAGTATCAGGAAATTGTCAATATATGATTGGGAGAGGGCACAATTCGACATGGTCAGGTCTTGGAAGTTGATGGTGAGAAAGCTGCTGTGCAGGATCTAGAATCATAGGTCGGGGACAAAAATATTAGCTAGTCGTTGTTTTAGATTTATGGAAAAGTGATTCTTCATGGGTCTTAACTTAGTTTGGGATCTTCAATGTTATTTGTGAATCAGTTATTCTCAGCCTAACCAAAAGGTTTTTTTCTTTTTCTTTTTTTTTTTTTTTTTTTTTTGTTAACAGGAGATCAAGGTTTTTCACTAAACCCTCGGTCCCCTTAAACCATGGGACTGGTGGACAGCTTGGCTCCTAAAACCTGTAGACCTATTAGATTAGAAAGTTGGTTTTTTGATGGATATGATTTTTGGTGACTCTGTTCATACCAGGTTGCTTCGAAGGACAGAAACCTGTCTAATGCAAACGTCATGTATCTCCTCATCAGGAGATGCAACAGGCAGTGTTAAGGAAAGTGAAGTGGCACTACACCAATATAGCAATTTTGGAACAACCATGGTTTTGGTTCCAGAACGGCTTAAGCCGTTCCAGATTTGAAACTGTACCAGAACCAAAAATAGAATTGCATGTTTAGCAATGCTCCAACTCCCTTTTTCTCCATGTACTAAAGAAGTTCGATTTGGAAATTGTCAAATTCCAGTTGGTGAATCCATGCCATTTGTTTATATCATGCTTTAGTGCTTTCTAGGTAGTCGGTGATTTGTTTTCTAAATGTTTTGTCACCTTTTACTGAATTATTTTTTCAGTATGTTTAGCTTCTCTGTAGTACAATGACCACATTAACTAACTTCAGTACAGGATTTCCTGAAGCTGTGACGTTCTGTTTCTCTGTTCTTCTTTCTGAAAAGTTTATTGGTGGTGGCTTTTAATTGCAGGGACAATCATGTGGAGAGGCTTATAGGAAAACAGATTGAAAAGGAGTAGGTGGAGTTCAGGTAGTTTTTTAGATAATCCAATACCAATACCTTTGTACAAAAGAAGGAAAAAAGAAAGAAAATTCAATTCATATAAATGCAGCTTGCTCACAGCCATCTATGAAGCACGGACACTGTTTCATACTTCCAATTCATCATTAGCTTTCTCCATTTTTTGTCACTCAATTTTCTTTTTCTTCCTATTAGCAAATTTTGTCACATGTCGAAGAACTTGTGTTTCACTGCTTTCATGTTCTATATTTTGAATGATATCCAATGGTTTTTCTTTTCATTTAAGGAACATAAGTGGAGTTGGAACTATGACGATCTCTATTTGCATATAGATTAACATTCAATTTCTCCGACTTATAGATAATTCAATCTCTCTCACTCTCCATCTCTTCAACCGCATTGAATCTCCTCCGTGATTTTTCAGATTGGAGAAAGAAGAAGAAGAACCTTTCTTCAATGGCTTTCGAGCAATTCATGTTTAGGTATCGATACATCCAGATGCAATCCGAGCCGTCAAGTTCGTTGCAATGGTCCACCCATTCCTTCCGTAGAGGCTCCAAACTCGTCTGGATCTTCGAGGAATTTCCAAAGACCCGGACGTACAAGTGTCCTGCCCGATGCCAGCCCACCATGCTCTTATCTTACACCATCAAATGCTAGTATAAATAGGCACGGATCGATATTCCTTATTTCCCCGCATTTTAATCTAAATTGCTATAATTTGTGAAAATTTATGGAAATTTTGAGAAATTAAATGGGTTTGATTTGGGAGAATTCTAATTTGAGGGTGGTACACTGGTTTCGGAACTCAATTTGAATGTCTGGTATGCGAGTTACGTGATTTGGACGTTCTCTGTTGGGTTCTGCTATGGATTGGTCATTAGTGAGAAATTCTGCTTATTGGATGATCTTGCATATCCAATTGGTGGAGAGAGCATTTGGGAAGGTTGGACATCAAGGGGTAAATACAGAAAATTCATATTTAAGGGAGAAAATCTCTACGGTAGAGTGCACTCTAGATGCTTGTAAAAATGCTATAGTGAATGGGGATGTGGAAAAGAATACAGAATGTAGTCCAAATAGAAATGAGACAGTAGCAGAGCGAATAGACTCACCAAATATCACCCCCTAACTTTTGATAAGATGTGTAATATTTGGTTGCTATTGGCTCAAAACTTGGTAGGAGCAATAGCTCAACCTGGTTGCTTTGTTGGCAGGTGCAATATGGGCTACTGATTTAACATATGAGACAAATAAGCATGAGATAGGAAGTAGAAAGATGCTCAAATGCCTCAATGGAAGATGTACAATATGGATTATTCCTTCTTTTAATATTTATGTTTCCTTTTTTTTTTTTGTTAGATATGTAATTAAGGATCAGGTATTTTCTCAATTTATCTTGAAATGTGTTATATCTAGTGATATGGCAATATTTATGGGAATCATCTCTAAGCTCGAACTTGAATTCTAAATAGGTGAACATGTGAATTACCCACCCAGAAATTTATTCACACTTTCGACACAATTTTATTTCAGCTATTTTCGAAGAAGAAAAAAAACCATGATTTTATATATTTTTATTGTTATTAATTTGGTCTTGAATGTCAATTGCATATGGTAATGGAAGTTCTGCTGAACTTACAAGATCCATTAACATGAATTTATGATAATGACTCTATTGAAATACTAATCCAATAAACTGGAAATAACCAAATTGAACTTTCCTTGTTTTGCATTCATATTGAGTATACAGACTCCAAATGGGGGGCCCAAATTGCAATTTCATTGCTTTGAAGTTGGATTTATAAATGTAGTTTGAGGGTTAACTTCCTCACAATGATGCTGGGGAAAATCATTTTTTGATTTATCCTCTTAATCAAAATGATAGTTAGAAATTCGATTCAATCATGATCCAAATGCATCCTTAACTGATATATGGGCATGGGTGTTGAATTTCAGACGATGAGAGCATGAAATTGTTGGAAAGTATATATGTAGTTTGAGAAGCTATAGACGCATCTTAATTTTTCAAGGATGGTATTGGATGTAACAAACTTTCAGCATTCAACTATTTTGATTTAGTAATCTCATTGTTCACACACACACACACACACAGAGAGGGAGGGGGGAGGGAGTCCATAAGCTATTTAATTATCTCTATTGACTAGTAACATAATTAACTATCTCAATTGCTTGCTAAATTTACTTTTTCTTTCCGAGTGCTCATTTGATTGAGAAGTGAGCTGTTGTCAAATATCTGTATCAATCAGTCTCATGCTCGACATTCGACTCTCTCACAATTCAGAAGCATTCACAATGGTAAAAGCCTCAACCCATTCATTCTTTCTTCATATCTTTTGTTCAGCTTACAAAAATTATATATCTTTTGTTCAACTTACAAAAATGTTACCTTTTTTATGTTGAATGGCCCTCTAGTTACTTGTGACCAAGGACCGAATGTTGGTTTCGGCGTACAGTACCAATCACAAACCTAGTACTTCTTATGACCTTAAATTCAGACGCTTCCCATGCATGTGAATGTGGTTCATTTGTGATATCCAGGCTGCTCTGAACCTAGTACATCTTATGACCTGAAATTCATGCTAGTCAGTCATCAAGTCGACCACTAGAGTACATTGGATATGGACCTTTTGTCAGTTTTCTTAACCAATCAACTTATGGGCCAGAGGACATGCATGGATGAGGGACAAAGGGTTTGGATCTCCACTACAAAAATCTTAATTAGGAACGAACATGTGCTTGGTTCAAAAACTGTTGTAAACCGTTTCCAATCAGGAATGGTTTAAACACGGTTAATAACCGTTTCTGTTCGTAGGTGTAGAACAAAAATAAGCTACGTTCTACCCCTGCCCTTTATAAGCCCCATTATGATGTGTAAGGGTTTTATCCACGCTGTTCATTCATTTTTTTATACCATTTAATGGCATGATTCCGAAAACGAGGTAGAACCAATGTTGAAGTGGGCCACAAAAGTATGGATTGAATGCCCACCATTAAAAACTTTTTTGGGAGCTATAAAAGTTTCAGATCTAGTTGATATTTGTGTTTTCACTTCATCCAGGTCTACCTGACCTTATGAATAGGCTGGATGGTAAATAAATATCACGATGGCCCCTTGAAAGGTTTCAATGGTGACTGTCATTATCACCGTTGCTTCCTTTGGTGTGGTCCACTTGAGTTGTGGACCTGCCTTGTCTTTGAAATCGTGCTGTAAAATGATCTAGAAAGGGGATGAATGGTGTGGATAAAATGCTTACATCACAGTGTGCCCTATAGAGCCCTTCGTAGACCGATTATCATCTGGCGGTGTAGGACGCAATGTATGCTGATTTTTTATCAAGCCTTTCGTAGTTACTGCGCAATTGCTAGGTGGGGCCACTGCAATGTAAATGAGAAATCCATTCCGTCCATACATTTTGCGAGCTTATTTTAGGTCATTCTCATGGCAATAAAAATGAGGTGTATAAAAATCTCAAATGGGTCACACGGAAGGAAACCATGGGGATTCGGTGAGAACTGTTGAAACATTCTCATGGATATAAAAGTTTTGTATCAGCCTTTCTGTATGGCGTTTTCACTTCATCGTATTGAGAATGACCTTACGGTTTGGATAGCATATAAACTCAGCCCCAGCTCTCTGCCTCATCCAAAACCCTAACCTTCTTTCCCAAAAATCCTTCCGCCACAACACCCTCCCCGACAACCTCATCATCTCCAAGCTCTCCCCTGCCAAGCTCTTCCCTGACATGGAGCAGATCCTCCTCTAGATGAAGCAGCAGCAGCACTGTCTCATCCCCAAAGAATCCCTATTCTGCCATGTCATCTCCTCCTATGGCTGCTCCTGCTTGCCCGGCCCCGTCCTCCACACCTTCTACGAAATTCCTTCCGTTGGCTCCCAAAGAATAGTCACATCTCTTAATTCCCTTCTCAGTGCACTCTTGGGTTGTAGGGAATTCAAAAAAATTTCAGGAATTTTATCTGCATCTTGATCGGTATGCAGCTCCTATGCCTATACTTACAATATTTTGATAAATGCTTGTTGTTTGAATAAGTCGTTGTGTGATGCTTGGAACCTGTTTGATGAAATGTGTAGGAGGGGAATTTAGTCAAATGTCATTACTTACAGAACTTTGGATGACATGCTTGGAACTTGTTCGATGAAATGTGTAGGAGGGAAATTCAGTCAAATCTCTGTTTTGTCTCACAATGGTCACCGTAAATTTTGTGCTTGTGGATTGTCCACTACTTTCATAAAATTTGTGTAATTTCTGTTGCTTATGTAGGTATGAAAAGCCTTGCTCTCAGACTCTTTGTTTGATTGAGACAAAGAACCCAAGTTTGGCAATTGTTTCAAAGAAGACCATGCTGCCATTGCTGCATTCTTCTCTGCTTGCTTCTGTCTTTGCTGGTTCACCTGCTAGGATTTCTTTTCAAGTTTTTGTTGTCTTGGATTTTGCACTTGAATGTCTTCCTTTGTTTAACTTCAAAAACATCATCAATATTTCAGGTGTCTCCCTCAAGAATGAGGATTAAGTTTCTTTTGTGACTCTTGTCTACGAGCATTGCTCAAAAATGTTCAAGTGATATTTATGGTTTTGTTATTAAATCTTCTCTTGCAGACTTGTTTTTTTCCGCCAATTTGGCCATTCGGTGGTGCGCGCTATCTTACACTCCGTATGGGTTTCATCATGGTATGCAATATCTTGAAACTTCTATTGGCTGCTTTTTGTTTTGTTTCTTATGGTTTGGAATAGAGCTTTATGTTTCACACTCCTGTTCCCTCTTTATGAATGACTTTCTTTGCAGATAAAACTCAAAAGACTCTGTTTTATGGTTTTGAAGAGAGCTTTATGTTTTGCACTCTTGTTTGCTCTTCATGAATGACTTTCTTTGCAGATAAAACTAAAAGAACTCTCTTCCTGTGCATCCTTCACTTCTACTACTATGTAGTATTTGTATCCAGGGATAAATTAGTACATTTGCTTTATTTCTTAAAAAGTTGCTAAACTTAAAAAAGTCTCCTCTTCAAGTAGGCTGTTCATTTAGCTTGTGTATTTATATGTACTATGTGACAAAGACACCCAGGCTCCATTCCCTAAAACATGTCTTTGTCAAGCAGATGTGCCATATATGCATGTCAGATACATTTCCATGCCTTTTGGGAAAAGAAAACCTTACTTTTTCATTTTATTTAGTTTTTGGGTATCAAGTACATGCTATTTATATTCTGTTTTAATTTTTTTGTGATCTGGATATTTTTTTAATCTTATCCTTTAAGAACTATACTATCATCTCATGAGTACTTTCCACATTACCACAACTCTTTAGGATGTCAGCATGTTTGCATTTTCAGGGTCACTGTGTCTAACACCTTATCTACATTTATGCACTAACATGTCCATGTTGATGCTATTTATTAAATAGCCATAGTTTCTGATTTTCTAGGTGGCTTCTTTTATTTTTTTGGAAACTATGCCTTCAAAAAATAGCTCCATTTGTTTGTCCTTCCATTGGGAGGTTTTGAGTACATTACCTCAAGTAATTATTTTTGCTCCTATCTCTTGTTTATTCATGACAGAACCACAACCTTGCACCAAAATATGATTCCACAGCTATATGATTCGCTCTATGGAAGAGGAGTTCAAAATGATTGTTGGTGTGAGGTGAGCTACAAATGTCTTAAGATTTCTTTTTTACTTTTTGAAAAATGACTAAAATCATTAAAGCTCCAAAAAACAATATAAGGCACCAAGAAGCAATGTTGTCATTAAAGCTCCAAAAAACAATACAAGGCACCTTCTAGTCAGTTGCTCATGTATCATTCATTGAAGCATGCAAAGAACTCTCTCTCTCTACATCTTTGTATTGACTATATAGGAAAGTTTAGGCTACACGCTTGCATGAGGGATGAAAGGGAAGTTGGTGGCTTTGCATCATGCAGGTGTGAGATATGGGCCATTTGTCGGGTAGGCACAATGCGAGCATGCCTTTCTGCAAAAAAGACTGGTTTAGTGATCATGTGGGTCTCAGGTCTGAGAAAAATGGATGGCAGAAAAAAAATGTCCAATGTTCCATATTCAACATACATTCTGCCAACATGATGTGGACTGGCCTGATTTTTTTGTTTAGCATATGCTCATTATGCCTCTGACCTAATTAATTGCCTGGGTGTTGCATACATGTGGCATCCACCGCATGTGAGAGATTGCACTTCACATTCCTTGTCTGTATTTATTATGCAATGAGGTTTTCTTGATACTGTTCCCAGTTAACATGCTTGTTATGTTGAATGCATTGCAGTGCACCACTTTGGGGATTTGTTGTTGCTTCATGTTGTTCAACATAATCGGTAAGGCATGTTGTTTAGGACATGATTGCTTATGCTGTTTTTTTTGTCTTGCGAGATGTAAGTTGCCCCATCGTCTTTACTAATATAGAATGTTCTAGATTATTTATATTGTCAATTGATTTTTTTTAGCCATATATCTGTTTCATAATCTGTGGCTCACTTCATTATTGGATTGACCTAATTCTTTGACTGTGGACGTCAGCATAATGGGACCCTTGCGATGGATGGTCCGATCCCGTACCTTTATGCGACCATTCAGATGTGTGTAGGCTTAGCGAAGCTCCTTTTTCCTTGTAATATTGCTTTTCTTTCTTTCTTTTTTCATTCTTTTTTCTTCTTCTTCTGCCCCACTCGGTTAGATCATTTACTCTTAAATACCAGAATATGTTGAAGCCCTAAACCCTTGACTCACTGTTAGATCATTTACTCTTAAGCAAAAGGAATATACATTCATAAAATTTGAATTGAATAAAAAGCCTTGTGGGTAGTTTGTTTCATTGGACAAACATCCAAGTTTTGAAATAACTAGATTGTAATTTTCTTCAAATATTCTTATTTAGGGTTGGCTTCAAAATGCTGTTATGTCAATCTCAAGTTGGACTCAATTTGGAGGCTGCTTGCTTGTTATGAATACAATGAAACGTCATTCATTCTTGTCATTCTTCTTTATTGAAATGACCAAAACAGGTTAGTCTAACTCTATTTATATTCAGGAAGTAACCCTCCAAATTGCAATCACTATTTGAACCTGAAAAACGTGGAATTTTGATTTGTGTTTGGTCAGTGTATGGACACATATCTAAATGCATGCGTTTCAGAGACTCATTCAAACTTTACTCTTCTTTTTCTTTGTATAGGGAATTCCAGCTAGTGTCTAGATTTTTTTCCTGTGACAAGGATGCATAGGCTCAGCCTGTTGCTTGGCGAAGTTTTTTCCGGTGCTCCACTGTGCAACTGCACTGGAACTATGGTGCAACAGGACTTCTGACAGTGGCACAATCTGATGTTGATAAAACCAACCAGAGTTACTATGGCGAATCGAAGCTGAATTACTTGACAATTGATGGGAGCCATGAAGGACTTGTGCCTCTACGTATGATTTTCAAGTTAATTGACCGACCTTATTAATCTTTCTTTGTTTGCATTTGCAAGTGAAATTGCTGATTTTATAGATCGGTTGTAGGTAAAGAAGGGCCTGTTCGTGATAAGTGGGTCTTTGGACAGTTTATTTTTATGTCCAATCTTACATTTAAGCATGTAGCAAGCTGGTTGTGTGCATGTTTATGCAAAATCATCATGCCATTATTTTTAATCTGAATGCATAGATTAAGTTGAATGTGATCAATCTTCAAGGTGGTATGTTACACTTCAGCTTTGTTGAATGTAGGATGGCCATTTAAGAGTTTTCAAGTGGCTAGTGTGGAAGTCCTTGATAAGCCTGATGCCCATGCCTCTGCGAAAGATTTGGATTTCGGGTACATGAAAATATTTGTATATGTTTATCATTATGTTAGATGAGTTGCCCCTCAATCACAAGCATATGATTAGAAGAAAAAAAATCCGCTAAAGGGAATCTGATTGGATTCTATTTACTATGTTATCACTTCCAGTGAACAAAGCGGTCGAAATTGCACCAAGCTCACGTGTGATATAGTAGTCAAAGATCTTGACCAAAAATGCAGAGGGCGTCAGAGTCACAAATCGAAAACAAGTGAGATTTTGTTTTGCAGAAAATAAATTAATGAAGTCAATGCAACTTTGAATTTTTTTGCCCGATTTTGTTTTGCACTTCACAATTGAGCAATATTTAAAAGCTTTGTTGGTTTTGCAATTAGGCTCTGTGGTTGAAACCCGATGATCAGTTTTTCTTCATCCAGATTTATATGATCTTATTCATAGGTTGGATGATAAATAAACATTAAGAAACATTACACTAGGCTTTAGGAAGTCTTTAATGGTAGGGCGTTCAAATTGAAGTTGCTTGTCAGGAAACCTTTGTTTATGCCTTGCCACAATCTTTTTTTATAACCTGATATTGGTGCAGGTACACTTACAAGTTGCGTCATAGGTTCTTTAATGGTTCGTACATTTGGAGCCAGACATATCACTTCAAAGCATCTCCTTATCCCAGACAGGATTCTTTACAGCGTGTAGTAATTTTTTGTGACATGGGAAAGGTAGGAACTCTCTTGGAAACCTTTCTCATACACATGGATTGATGGTTTTGCATGTCTTATTCCTCTCCATTAATTTCCATGAAACAATGCTTAGTATTTTTATTTATTTATTTATTTATATTCTCAAGTGGGAAGCGCCTTGTTCTTGTGGGTTTAGGAGATGATGATCAATGCATTGAGGGAGCTTCACACTCCAGCTTCTGATCGTTCTTGCATTCATTTGGAATTTGACATATCTGGGACAGGACTTGTGTTTCCTTTGGATTTTATTTGATGCAACTTCAGAGCCACAATGATTATTACGGCTTTTTCTTTCGAATTATAAGATTTCTTATTGCTTTTGATGAGTTGTGACAATAGTTTTGCTTTCTATAAAACTTTTAAATGGAATGGGTCATATAGGTGTTTCAGCTATAATTTAAAAGTGTTAGCCTTCACTGTAGCTTATTTTGTAAATTTGATTTTACACAAACATCTTCAAGCACATTATTTTCTTATGTTTTTCTTTGGATTAATCTCTATTTTGATGGAATGCAATAAACTTCTGTTAATTTATTTCTCTTGACCCTAAATTTCGTGTATTTATCAGGGTCTAAAATTATCCCTAAAATTCCGTCTTAAAATCTAACCGTTGGCAACATTAAGAACGGTTTAAAACCGTTCCTAAAATTTTATATGTGACCATTGGCACTAGAACGGTTTAAAACCGTTCCTAAAATTCCATTTCTAAAATTTTTAGCGGCACGCAAAAGTTTGGAACCGTTCGTTTTTTGCAACGCCTCTTTAGGAACGGTTTTGAACCATTCCTGAAGCATTTAGGCACGGTTTAAAACCGTTCCTAAATGACGATTTTGGTGAAGTGCTCACAAACGTGTGCCATTTGATCCGATGGGATTTCTAAACGTCAGTCCTATTTGCATTTGTTTCTTTGCTTATTGTGGTGGGATTTAGTGTTGGTAATTATGTCTCGTCTTCTCAAGTTTTAGAAAGTCAATTGAAACACCAAACTTTGCATGGCTATTATTAATTTCAAACTCCACACATCAAGGGAAAATATAGTTTTGTTGGTTTTCAGTTTCTTTCATCATTCAATTGCTTGGATGGTATTATTGGCCATTGTAAGTTTTTCATGCTACTCTGTATTTGTATGATCCGTATGAGTTCTGGCTTGATCATGGTTTCTCAATTTTACATTTTAACAACTTTTAGGCTCTTGTAACCCAAAGCACTTTGGGGCCCACCATGATGTTCGTATAACATCCATTCTTGTCTATCAGTTTTGTCATATCATTTTTTGGATGTAGCCCAAAAATGCTTTGTTTCAATCCGCAGTTCTTTCTATATGCCTTAAAACTGCATAATCATGTCCAAGCCTTTATTATTGTATGGCATCTCAATTCATGGGAGATGCATTGGCCTTCTCTGATCCAATTATATAACTAGTCAGACTTGTTGGCCTTCTCTCCTTTCATTTCCATGAAACAATGTTTAGTATTTTTATTTATTTACATTCTTAGGTGGGACGCACCTTATTCCCGTGTGTTTAGAAGATGATGATCAATGCATTGAGGAGGGAGTTTCACACTCCAACTTCTAATCGTTCTTGCATTCATCTGGAATTTGACATTTCTAGGACATGACTTCTATAAAGTTTTATTTGGATTTTATTTGATGCAACTTTAGAGCCACAATGATTATTATAGCTTTTTCTTTCGAATAATAAGATTTCTTATTGCTCTTGATGAGTTGTGACAATAGTTTTGCTTATTATAAAACTTTTAAATGGAATGGGTCATAGGTGTTTTAGCTATAATTTGAAGTGCTAGCCTTTATTGTAGCTTATTTTGTAAATTTGATTTTGCAATGAAACATCTTTACGCACATTATTTTCTTATGTTTTTCTTTGGATTAATCTCTATTTTGATGGAATACAATAAACTTCTGTTAATTGATTTCCCTTGACCTTAAATTTCGTGTGTTGATCAGGGTTTAAAATTGTTCCTAAAATTCCAACAAAAAATCTGATAGTTGGCAACATTAAGAACGGTTTAAAACAGTTCCTAAAATTTCTTTCATAAAATGCGACAATTGGCACTAGAGCAGTTTAAAACCGTTCCTAAAACACCGTTTCTAAAATTTGAAACAGTACCCAAAATGATTCTGAACCATTCCTAGTATTTTGCAATGCCTCATTTAGGAACGGTTAAAAACCGTTCCTAAATGACAATTTTGGTCACCATATCCGGCTGCGAAATTACATTCCTAAAAAGTAAGAAAAATATGAAAAGAGATGGGTGACATGACCATAGTATTAGAAAGGGCCACCTGCTTATGGCCATATGTTGTGGCCCCCATCAACTTGGACCTACCCTATGTGAGAAAAGAGCTAATGGCTATTTTATGAAAATGTCCAGTAGAAGACACCGCCCCAGGGAAGTTAGACTGCCCAGATTTCCATTTCCTCAACTGTTGTAGGCATCTTGATGGGGAAGGATGTTGATTGCTATCTTACTCGAGTGCACTACCCGTTGGTGCAATTTTCAGCCACACATGATGCGGGCATGCTAGAAATGATAGGGTACAGTTTAAACCGTGATCACCGTTGATCCTTGGCGTCAAGATGGAGCGGCACTTGGTCAAACGACCACTAGACCATCCATCCGTTCAGCCAATATTGCGTTAATTAACTAGGCGACTTGCAGAGATTAAGACTCTTCCTCCAATGAACTCTTTTTTGTCTTGATAATCAAGAACTTGCGAAGGTGCAACAATTGTATGGTTGAATGAAAAGAAATTGAGAAGTGGATCTAGAGATATGCGTAACTTACCACTAAGATGTGTTAGAAGCTTGGATGAGAGCAGCAGGGTAGTTCCTGGAGCAGAGTGTTGATGAGTGAGGTAAAAGTGATTCCAAGAGTTATAATTATAGTCGACCTAGCATATGAGTGTTGGCGGATGAATTAGGACTAAGATCTTCCTTCAGATCTATCGCACAAATAGAGATGGAAGGGAAGTACAACTATTAGTTACAATTAAGAGTCTGTCCGACGTGTTCACAGGGATGGACTAATGCTACTCCTAATCTAAGGGTCCATGGTTGATAAGTGGTAGAGAGAATACTCATATGCTAAGATAAATAACATTGTGCTGGATTTTAAGTTTTGACTCGGGTTGATTGTGTTGATTTTAGAGGGGTCCTTCGTACCCGTCTTCACTTTTCATAACTTTCTCTAGTATAGAGAGGGAGAGAGAGAGAGAGTCCATATGGAGCATTCACAAATAACCAGCTGGGAAAGAACATTTACTCTTTTTTTTTTTTTTTAAATTTATTAATTAATTAATTAATTTATTTTTATTTTTTGTTTTTACCCTAGCCTGAAATAGGATTGCGTACTGAGTTACACAGTACGATAAGAGCCTACTGAGTAAACTCTGTTGGGCCCACTGTGAATGTATCTAGTCTATCCACGCCGTCCATCTATTTTTTTGTCTTATTTTAGGGCTTGAGACCAAAATTTAAGCATACCCAAAGATCAAGTGGACCATATCATAAGAAACCGTTGGAATAATGATTTCTACCGTTGAAACCTTTGTAGGGCCCACAGTGATGTTTAATTCTCATCCAACCTGTTCATAAGATCACACAAACATGGATGAAGGGAAAACACAAATACAAGCTTGATCCAAAACTTCTGTTGCCCCTAAGACATTTTCAATGGTAGATGTTCAATTCACACTATTTCTTGTGGTGTGGCCCAATTGAGGTTTAGATATACTTCATTTTTGGTCTAAAGCCCTAAAATTATCCGGTAAAATGTATGGACGGAGTGGAAAAAATACATAAATCACGGTGTACCCCACAGAGTTTACTCAGTACGCAATCCGCTTCCAGTATCCTTTGTTGAATATACTCCATTGCTGACATGGCTTTAACAGCTACTCATCTTATCCATAGATTTCTTAAATGCCAAGGTTTCTTGAAAATACCCTCCTAATATTTGGCATACTTTGGAGATGTGGATATGCCACGTGTCCCTCTCATGTGGTCCACTCAAGTTTTGGATCTGCCCTGAAATGAGCTCGTAAAATGAATGGATAGGGTGGCTTTCTCACAAACATTATAGTGGGCCCCGCCTAGCATCCCCGTGCTAGAAATTGATGCAAACAACTTCTTAGGAAATCCGTGTCTAGAAGCGATGCCGAGTGCCACTTAAATTATTGACACATCATGTATGAGTGCTGAAAAAGTTATGGGTCCATGATGTATGTGTTATATCCATGACAGCTACCAATTTTTCTAGCTCATTTTAGGGCATGAGCCAAAAATTATGAGCCAAAATTGACGCAGATCCATAACTCAGGTGGACTAGGCCGCACAAAACATTAGTCATTGAACACATGCCATTAAAAACTTCTCAAAGTCCACAATGATATTTATTAGCCAACTAACCAAGTCATAAGGTAACACACACTTGGACAAAGGGAAAACATAAATTTCAGCTTGATCCAAAACTTTTACTGTTCCCAAGAAGTTTTGGATCACCACTATTTTGTGTGGTAGGGTCCACATGCGAATTAGATATGACTTAGTTTTTAGGCTGATGGCCTAAGATGAGTTGGTAAAAGGAATGGACTACGTCTATCACGCACATGGATTAAGATGGACCCATCAAATCTTCTGCCTACCCACCCCTTACAACTGGGTATAAACTGTAAATATCAAAAGATGTGGGGGCAAATATGTCTTTTTACACGTTAAAGGTATGATTCCATACCTTATATATATATATATATATATATATATATATATATATATATATATATATATATATATATATATATATATATATATATATATATATATATATATATATATTCGTAAATCTTAAGTTTGTTAATTTATATATTTTTAAATCGGGCAATTATAATTTTTAGGTCAATGGTGCCGAAGGCAAGCGGTTATATGAAAAAAACCTCAAAATATGAAAACATTGATACTCTAACAGAGTATGATAGATGATATACATGGGCTCTCATAAATTAAATAATTTGAAATATTAACTCAAATTAAACCACTCACGAGACCTAATTTAGATGAATTATAAAAGTCAATTATATTCAAGGAAATACATAAATGGTTGATTAGTAGATATCCAATGGACTGTTGATCAACGGTTCAAACAATTTGGATGTTTAACTTGAGGTACATATATTCAAAATGTACAAATGGAGGTGCCTGTGTACCATCCATTGTAAGTTGGTAGAGTGTTTGTTTTTTTGTTTTTTTGTTTTTTTTTTTACACACGCACACAGACACTACCCCACACACTCACGCTGGTGGAATTTCACCACCTATGGGTACCGGGAGTTGAAACTCCGGAGAGTCTACCACCCGAGCAAGAGTAAGGACCCAGTCAGTGGAGTATGAAATAATAGCTCCTCATCTACATTGTTCTCTTTTTTAACAGGGTACATCATGGTGGGCCCACAGAGCTCTTCCACCAGCGACTTGGGTAGTGGAGGGGTCACATCCCCTATCAGGCTCTGCAACTACCTGGTAGGCTACACATGCCTGCAAACACTTCTACTCGTCCATCTATTTAGTAGGCCGTTGAAACTCCTAAAAAGTTATTTTCTTAACTAATATTATAACTTCTTTAAATTGAGAATTTATGTTAATATTCTAACAATTTTGATTGTGTGATTGGGAATTAGTCAGTGAACCACTTTCTTAGGTCAAAATTGAATATCAATCACATGTTTGGAAACATATCAAAGATGGATGATTTCACTAGACCAAAATTGGAAATCAACAGTTTGACTAAACTTATGTTGAAGCAGAAAAAATTATTTAAGGTATATACAAAAAATGAGGAGCCTGATTGAAGTGAATCAAAGATAAATGGTTTGATTTGATTGGACTTAAGGTGTAGATGATTTGTCCAGTTAATTTAGTATTGAAGATAAACAGTAGGATTGATCAATATCAAAATGAGAGGTCAGACTAGAACAAGATAAAAAATGAATAGCGTAACCGATTGAAATTTAAGATAAATGGTCTTATTTGTCCAATATCAGAGAAGGGACAGCTATCATTCTATATTCGTACGTTTTGGTGGCAATGTTTAGTAAATGGTGATTGGTGAAAGAGATAAGGGATCACGAGTTCTTTTTTTTTTTTTTTTTTTTTTTTTAATAGGCTTTTATAAGAGGAAAAAAAAAAAAAAAAAAGGCAGTTTGGTAATTTCCAAAAATATCTCACCTAATCTGCCTACCATTAGCCAAATTGTTTGTGAATCCAACCAAGGGTTTTGATCACCGAACATGAGCCACAGTGTGTGTGGTAGGAAACAGTGGCAAGCCATAGGGATCACTTGGTGAAGATGATAAAGAATCCAGGCTGTCAAAATAATTGGCCCAGGTTGGTAAATCACACTAAGCAGATAATCTTAAACCTTTTATTTCAACCGGAAGTGTTGGATCAGCTGACTGTTTTACTTTTTTGGAGTCAGTTTTGTAACCACTAACCAGTAACTGGACAAAGAAGATTGGGGTATTCTCCATCAATCATGGGCCCACATCTCTGGCCTATGAATACCCTTGCTTGTTTTGGGTCCATCTTTATTATTGTCTGTCACCTTCCATGTTCCCATAAATCATTTGACAGAACCTTCTTGTTTGTTTCTTTTTTATAAAGAGCAAGCATCATCTTTTCAGCTGAGGTTTTTTTTTTTTTCTTTCTTTCTTTCTTTCTTCTTCTTTTTCCCTCATTGAAGAGGTAGATATCCAAGTTATCAAATACTCAGTATCCATACACCTGAAACTCTTTATGAAAAAATCTGGATTGTTCATCTGTTGGACCTTACCATGGATACATAAATAAAATTTGGGCTCAGCCCCTTCAAATGAATGCAAGGAAAGAAATCACAAATTTGTTATTTCATCTTTATTACAATAATTATTGTAATTTAAATCAATTTGGCATCCAAATGTACATTTACCAAGCACAGTCTCTATCGTTCCCAAGTTTTACATTTTTTTTGTTCTCATGATTTGTCTTTCATTTTAATATGGTGGTGACTCTGCAAACATACACAATGCCAATGTGTAGGCAGGGCAATACAAGCTGTCCAAATCTTTGACTCAAACATGGATAGAGCATACCCGAACAAAGTGCGCTGACTCAACCATCTGAAGTTTACATTTGAATTTGGAATACTCACTATTGCTTTCAACCATCCATGGATAACCGTTAATTGGATAATTAGGATTGCTTGGCCAGTTCGGATTTGGAGATATGCTCCATCCATGACGGGACCCACAATTTGGATGGTCTGGATAGTTGTACACCAGAGTGCCAGATGTCAGGAGGAGTACCAAATATTTTACACTAGCCCATTTCAATTGAACTCTTAACCACAATTGGACAACTACGATCAAATGCAGAGAAGGGACAGCTATCATTATTTTCGTTTTGCTGGCAATGTTTAATAAATGGTGATACCTGAAAGAGAAAAGGGACCATAAGTTTTTATTTTTTAATAGGTTTTACGAGAGAGAGAGATCTCACTTAATCTACCTACCATTAGCAAAATTTAAAGGTTTGACGAAACTAACTTAACTTAATGAGGTACTTTAAAGAAAATATTTAAAAACAGTACCAGAATGTAAATTCTATAAAAATGAGGTAGTATTTTATAAAATTCCTTATTAAATAGCTATTATTATGTAAAATTCTCTTATCAATTCACTAATTAAATCTCAGAGTTAAATTGAGTTGACCCAACTAGACATCCAGTTGAGGTTTTGGGATTTTGAATGATGCCATAGCCCTAAAACTGAACTAAGTCCAATCTTTAGTAATGAAAATGAAAGATGTGAATAGTCTTGCTTGTGTACATGTTTATTCTTAAAAAGCCCTCAATCTGGTAAAATTTTCTAATCTACGGACTTCATCCCAAAACTTAAGCAGATCCAAATCTCGAGTGGACCACGCCATTGGAAAAAGTGGTTAATGAATCAAAGGCTAGGATTGTTCCATCAACTTGATTTTTAGACTGTGACTCAGCAATAGTGGGTTTGGGAGTTCGTCGACAGAACTTGGTTACAGATATCCAGGCACTTGAGTACCCAGATTCATACACTGCCAGAGTATCATGTCTAAGGTTGACTCTAGGTCCCTTCCGGAGTGCGTACCTTAGTTAATTTCCCTGACATGGGGGAAATGCCTGTATTAGATGGTTCACGTGGAAAGAAATCTCCGCGTGGTATGCCTGCCTTGGAATATGATATGGACATTCCATTATGGTTTTGAAAACTCACGGATTACCAAAAAAAATAAAAATTTGCCATTATTAGGTTAGTTACAGGCTTTACCTAACGGACAGTCTAGATTGAAGATCTGCGGGGCCCACAGAGCTTTTCCACCACCGACTTGGTGGTGTCACATCACCAACAGCCCATCGTGGTCCCCTAGCAGGCTCTGGAAAACACCGGGTAGGCTACACGTGCCTGGAATCATTTCTACTCGTCGATCTGTTTAGTGGGAGCGGATTATGTGAGACCCCGGATCCACCAACGTGGGTGAGACCCCTGACTGTGGCGCTCACAGTGATGTATGTGCCTTAAATCCACACGTCCCAACCATTTTGAAAGCACATTTTATGGCATAATTCCAAAAATGAAGCTGACTCAAATCCTAGGTGGACCACACCACAGGAAACAGTCGTGATTGAATCTCCTTCGTCAGAAACTTCATGGATTCCACGGGAATTTTTATTTTCCATCCAACCTAAATGAAGAGACCACACAAATATCATCTTGATCCAAAACTTGATGGCCCATAAGAAGTTTTCAATGGTCCATCTGCAATTTGGAACTGCTTCATTTTTTGGATTATGCCCTAAAATGAGCTTTCAATATGGATGGATGGCGTGGATGTAGTCATATACATCAAAGTGGCCCCCATAGTCGGGGTTCCCGCCTGATCCGCAGGCCATTGAAATTACTGAAAAGTTATTTTCTGACCTAATATTATACCTTCTTCAAATCGAGAAATTATGTTAATATTCTAACAATGTTGATTGTGTGATTGGGAATTAGTCAACAAACCACTTTCTTAATTCAGAATTGAAGATCAATCACATAATTGAACCCATATCAAAGATGGATAGTTTTACTAGGCCAAAATTGGAGATCAACAGTTTGACTGAACTTATGTTGAAGTAGAAAATTTTATTCAATATATACATTAAAAATGAGCAGCTTGACTGAAGTGAATCAAAGACCAATGGTTTGATAAGCTAAAATTGATGATCAACAGTTGGATAAGACCCAAGATCAATGTTTGATTTGATTGGACTCAAGGTGTAGATGATTTGTCCAGTTAATTTAATATTGAAGATAAACATTAGGATTGATCAATATCAAAATGAGTGGTCCAATTAGAACAAGATAAAAAAAATAAAAAATAAAATAGTGTAATTGATTGAAATTGAAGATAAATAGTAGTCTTTGTCCAATATCAGAGATCAACGGTCTAATTTGGGTGATACTAAAGACCAACTACATGATTAACCAGATATTAAAGATGAGGATTCAGATTTGGCCAAAATTAGAGATAAATGCTCTCATGTCGAAGGTCAACAACTTGATTCATCTGAAGATCAATAATTTGGTTTGACTGATATTAAAGATTAACAATATGATTAAGTGATATTAAAGATTAATGTTTGGTTGGTCAAGGTTTGAGCTGAATGGTCCAATATTAATATCAATAGTATGATTCATTTGATATTGAAGATTAGGGGTGTGATTTGTGTTGGGGAACCGTGGAAGGACAAAGAGATGATCAATGTAGAACGTGTCACGGGTAGATTCCTAGCATGATTGGGCTAAAAGAAGGTGGACCATAAATTGATAGTAACCTTTGATCCGGGTATCGTTACGGGGTGCACAACCTATCAATGTTTTCTAAAACGGGCCATCCGAGGTAAATCGACCCAAAAAGTGGGTTGCATCTGTCCATTTTGTCAGAAAACGTGCGCTTTCAGCTCAAAAATGAATTTTAAAGCAAAGTTACTATTTTTAGTCATTCCGACTATATATATTTTAGAATTTTTGATTTTTTTTTTTCTTTTTTAAAAATAACTTGTAATCATGATAGGATACTTCTAGCAAAAGTTTATTTGAAATTTTATTTTTAAAAATTAGGCTTTAAAAGAGTTTTATTAGAATTAGAATTTTGCTATTTTCAGTAATTACGAATTTTAGTTTTTTTTTTCTTTATTAATGGTATAAAAGGAGCACATAGAGATTAGACAATTATCAATTAAATCATTTCGTATTTTCTATAAATTATTTTGTATTTTTCTTCTTTTCCTCGTAGATTCAAGGTATCTTTCTAAGGAGTTTAAAGAAGTCCCGTAGATTCAGAACAGTTATCATTGAGGAAGATGGTGCTCGACTTTGTCACGCCCATCCCTGCATCAGTTTGGTATCAAAGCAAGGTTTTTCTTTAGATCTATGACTTCTAATAATGGGTTAGACAATTATCCCATGAACGGTACTTCAGGGAATTATCCTTTAATAGTTGTGGCTTTCGAAGCGGCATAGCGAGAGAATCAACAACTCATGTAAGGGCTACAGGCTTCCATCGATCGGATGACAGATCGCATAATGGAGGCCCTAGAGAAACTTCGTGTTCCTGTCAATGATCCACCACCAACAATTGCCAGAACTCGTAATCGACCTGATCATAGGATGATACCCGCAATAAACCAAATGGCCATTCCTGAGGAAGGGGAATCCAGCGACGAGGAGGTCGATAACATGATCCTCCAAAATCCTAGACGAGGCAGTGATCGAGCAGATCGGTTAGATTAAGAGTTCAGGATGAAGGTCGATATCCCTAGCTTTAATAGCCAACTTCACATTGAGGATTTCCTCGATTGGCTTTCTGAAGTTGAGCGATTCTTCGAGTATATGGAAATCCCTAAAGCAAAAAAGGTTAAGTTTGTGGCCTACCAGTTGAAGGGCAGAGCTTCAGCTTGGTAGAAATAACTTGAACTCAAACGGACGAGACAAATGAATGCACCAATTCACATGTAGTCGTAGATGAAACAATTGTTGTGCCTGCGATTCTTCCTTAACAACTACGATAAGATATTATTCCAACAAAACCAAAATTATTGGCAGGATAGTCGATCAGTAAAGGGTTATGCGGAGAAATCCCATTATTTGTCGGCGAGAGATGACCGTGTCAAAACAAAGTTGTGACAGGTCGTATGATTCATCAATGGTGGACATGTGGCCCCTATGGGAATGGAAAACCAACCCAAGACTTCTAAAGTGGAGGGACAGTTTCTCATAACTGAACATGCTTTTGTTAAACAATATGAGAAAACAGGACATATATATGCACTAGTTGAAAAGAAAAAATATATGGAGCCTATGAACATCCTAGAGGATTTGAAACCAATGTTTTAGGAGTTCAAGGCGATCGTGCTTGTTGAACTCCCTAATAAATTGCCTCCCATACAAGATATACAAACCTGCATTGATCTTGTCATTGAGATAAGTCTGCCTAATTGCCCACTTTATCAGAAAGAATGTGAGATCTTGCAAGCACAAGTGAAGGAATTGATCCATACTACTCAAATCAAGGAGAGCATGAGTACATTTATTGTGTCAGCTCAAGAGCCTAATGCCAAGTATAAGAGAATGGCTCATAAACATCAGCAGAAGTTATCTGAGAATCATGATCCAAGTCCCTTGAGTAACTTGAGGACGAGTTTTTTTTTTTTAAGTGGAGGGGTCTGATGTAGAATGTGTTATAGATATTTTCCTAGCATGGTTGGGCCAAAAGAAGGTGTAACATAAATTGACAGTAACTTTTAATTCGGGTATTGTTATGGCGCACACAACCTATTAATCCTTATTGAAACGGGTCATCCGAGGTGATCTGACCCACAAAATGGGTCACACCTGTCCTTTTCGTCAGAAAATAGGCGCTTTCAACTCAAAAATGAATTTTTAAGGAAAGTTACCTTTTTTAGTAATTATGATTATATATATATATATATATATATATATATATATATATATATAAATTTTAAAGTTCTCAATTTTGTTCTTTTTTAGAAATAACTTGTAATCATGATAGGACTCTTCTAGCAAAAGTTTATTTAAAATTTTTATTTTTAGAAATTAGGCTTTATAAGAGTTTTATTAGAATTATGATTTATTAGGATTGAAATTTTGCTATTTTTGGTAATTACGAATTTTATTTTATTTTTCTTTATTAATGGTGTAAAAGGAACGCATAGAGATTAGACAATTATCAATAAATTTATTTTGAATTTTCTAGAAATTATTTTATATTTTTCTTCTTTTCCTCGTGGATTTGAGGTATCTGTGTGAGGAGTTTAGAGAAGTTCCATGGATTCAGAACAGTTACCATTGAGGAAGATGGTGCTCGACCTCATCACGCCCATCCCTGCATCATGAATCAAGTAGAGTATTTCAATCACAAAGACTCTGAATTTAACATGGAAAATCCTTGTGGGAAAAAACCACAGCACAAAGCAACAAATAATCACTATGAAAGCAAAAATTACAAGATTAACAGATTACCTGAGTCGAACAAGCCTCGAATTATCCAAAGCCACACCCTTGAAACCCTAGGAACGAATTGTAAAAGCTCTTGGATGCCCTAGTTCCAATTTCCACCCATATTTATAGCAATTGGAAGAATCCCAACACAATTGGAAACAAATTCCGCAAATACACAAATCTGCGTAAATTTGCGATACGTTTAATGAGACCTTCGATTGGTCTCGATGTCATCGACAGACTGTCCATGACATCGAACCCAAATCAACACTAAACCAGTCCAGAGGCAAAACATGGAATTTTGGATTTTTTTCAATTGCACTTCGATGGGTCTCGATGGCATCGAACTTAAGTTTCGATGGCATTGAAACTAAGCTCAGTCGACCAGGTACCCAAACAGTCCAGCAACCAACTGTAGAAATTCCAAAATTTTTCGATAGCATTGAGTAGAACTTTGATGGCATTGGCATTGAAGTCTGCTCGATGGCATTGAGCAACACTTCTATGGCATCGAACTGTCATCGATAGGCATGTTAATTTACAAATTTAAGACATGTAGCAATAATCTCCACCATGCCTCCAATCTTCAATCATGTAGTTTCTTATCATTTTCTCTCATCTTTGCCTTGCATCATAGTTACATCATTGCTTCTCGTGCACACTCTGTTCTCCTTTTATGCTTTTGCCAAGTCCAGAGAAGTTGTGCAGGAACTTGAACTTCTCTGTGGGAACCACCTTAGTGAGCATGTCCACCAGATTCATGCTCGTGTGAATATTCTCCAAAGTCGTGCCTCCTTCCTAAAGCACATGTCGGATAAAATGGTGACGAATATTAATGTGTTTAGTACGTAAGTGATAAACATATTTTTTAGTTAAATTAATCGTGCTTTCGTTGTCACAATTAACTGACACGGCCTACTGTTAAAGTCTCAATTATTTTATCATCCATATCAACTAGGCACCTTTCTTGAATGCCTCCATCACCGCTATATACTTATGTTAGCCTCTTTGGAGGAAGCCTCTGAGTTCTCTCTTCTTGCCTTAGGATTTGTACAATCATTCTTCATGTGCCCTGATAACCCACAATTCCAGTACTTCAACTTTCCCCTGCCCTTACTGTACAATCCTTCTTCATGTGTCCCGCTCAGAATTCCGTCCCCTCATAACTAATGCATCGGTAGAGGCGCCCATGTCACTGCTTTTCTTTCTCATCGCCTTTCCTTGAAGGGCTGAGATAATGGTATCGATGCTAAGGCTCGATCTATCAGTACATATAAAGTCTTTGAAGGAATCATACGAGGTCGAGAGAGAATTCAACATGATACATGCTTGATCTTCATCCTTAACCGTCTCCTCCACATCCAACATTTTGCAAATCATCTTATTAAAGTTGTTAATGTGGGTCTCAGCATCTCCTCCCTCTGTCATCTTCATATTTAACAACTGCAACTTCAAGTACAGGCGATTTTTAAGTGATTTCTTCATATAGATGTCCTCTAACTTCGCCCATAAACTTGCTACAATTTTCTCTCTCAAGACATTGTAGATGACCTCATCTGTTAGGCACAATTGGATGGAGGTTCTTGCTTTCTTATCCATCTTGTTCCATTCATCATCTTCTATAGATTTAGGTTGCTTCTCAAGGACCTCATCTAATCCATGTTGAACTAAAAGGCCAATCATCTTGACCTTTCATAATTCAAAATTATTTTTCCCAGAGTACTTCTCAACATCGAATTTAAGATTTATTGCCATTGATATTATAATTTCAGATTCAACTGCGTCCCAATGTTTAGATCTGATACCACTTGTTAGGGAACTATAGAAGCACACAGAGATGAATCAAGTAGAGTATTCCAATCGTAAAAACAAGCCCAATCACAAAGACTCTGAATTTAACGTGGAAAAGTATTTGTGGGAAAAAAACCATGGCACAAAGCAACATATAATCACTATGAAAGCAAAAATTACAAGAGTAGAGAGATTATTCGATTCAAATAAGCCTCGAATCACCCCAAGCTACACCATTGAAACCCTAGGAATAACTTGTAGAAGCTCTTGGATACCCTAGTTCCGATTTCCACTCATATTTATAGCTATGGGAAGAATCTCAAACAAAATCGGAAACAAATTCTGCATATACATGGATCTACAGAAAATCAGTGATTAGTTCGATGGGACCTTCGATGGGGTCTCGATGTCATCGATAGACCATCGATGGCATCGAACCAACAACAAAACAGTCTGGAGACAAAACATGGATATTCGGATTTTATCGATTGCACTTCGATAGGTCTTGATGACATCGAACTTAAGTTTTGATGGCATCAAAACTAAGCTTGATGACATCGAACAGGTACCCAAATAGTCTAACAACCAATTGAAGAAATTCTAGAATTTTCTGATGGCATCAAGCAACACTTCGATGGCACCGAAGTCTGTTTGATGACATCGAACTATCATCGACAAGCATCTTGATTTACAGATTTAAGACATCTATCAAAAATTTAATCAATATTAAAACTCAGCGGTATGGTTAAACAACATAAAAGATTATCAATTAGCCAAAATTTTGCAAATGAATTGTCATGTACTGAATACTAAAGCTATGATTGGGATGATATTAAATACCAATGGTTTCGTTCGATCAATATCAAATATGAACAATACAATTTACTCCCAAAAAATTAAAAAGAAAAAAGAATGGTTTAATTAGATTGATATTGATGATCGATCAATGTTTTAATTGATCCGATATTGACAATGAATGGTCTAATTGGACCGATGTCAAAATTGAATGATCTGACTTGAATGTCATTAAAGGTCAACATTCTTATCAAGCCAAGATTGGATATTAGCAGTTAAATCGGAACAATAGTGAAGATCAACGGTTTGATAGGATCAAGATTTGAGATGCCTACTCCAATTAGGCCTATTATGAAAGTCAATGGTTTAAATCGACAATGTTTAAAATTAATGGTTTCATTGGCCTACTTCACTAAGATGAATGGCCTGATTAAGCTAAAGTTAAAGATGAACAGTCCAACTAGGCCAATATTGAAATCAATGGTCTAATTAGGAGGATGCTGAAGGCTAATAATTTAATTGAAATATTATTTTTTTTAAAAATGGTATTATCAGGGAAAACTTGAAGATCATCAGTCTAAGTCAAATAGTTGAATTTGAACAATATGATGATCAGAAATCTAACTTGACTGATATTAAAGATGGCACTTATCACTTCTTCGCTAATTATCATGTATTACTTCTTGTCATGTGATTAGAACTTATGTATGCCCCACCAGAATTAACTAAGTTAGACCGACTGTTACACTGATTTGAACCACCTACTAAGGTCCTTACTTTGTTGCCAATTTTTCTTTTTTAATCTGCGGGCTTATTTTTTACATTTCATATGCGTAGCTTAATGCCCAATGAAATACCAAGCAAGGCTAAGAAATGGAGTGTGGACCCACCTATTTTCAGTTGGGAAGGCCAACCAAGTTTTGATAATGTAGGTTAAAATTCTTTGGTCAAGGAGATCATAAGGCATGGCCCTTCTATGATGGGTCACGACAGACTGATGATGGTATGGATCATAAGGCATGGCCCATATATGATGGGCCCCTCATGTCACAATTAAAAGTCCATGCATATTATCTAAAGATGCAAGCCACAGTTGTACATGTGCTGTAAATCCTCTTTGTTTTAGTTGTGTGGCTTAGCTTACATTCATCATGCGACTCCCGGTAAATCGTTTTAGCTGTGTATTCGCTGTGAAATCGAATTGCATACTGAGTTACTCAGTACACTCTTATTGTACTGAGTAAACTCTGTTGGGCCCACCTTAAATGTATGTGGTCTATCCACGCTGTCCATATCTTTGTTCTATCTAATTTAAGGGGTTGAGCCTAAAATTGAAGCATATCCAAAGATCAAGTGGATCATACCACAGGAAACAGTGGGGATAATGATTTCCTCTCTTAAAACCTTGCTATGACCCTCAATGATGTTTATTTGTCATCCAACCTATTCATAAGATCATACAAACATGGATAAACGGAAAACACAAATATAAGCTTGATCCATAACTTCTGTGGACCCAAGGAAATTTTCAACGGTAGAAATTTAAGTCAACTGCTTCCTGTGGTGTGGTCCATTTGAACATTGTATCTGCTTCATTTTAGGCTCAAGCTCTAAAATTATCCAGGGAAATGGATGGATGGGGTGGATAAAATACATAAATCATGGTGGACCTCACAGAGTTTACTCAGTACGTTAGGCGTAGTGAGTTACTCGCTATGCAATCCGCTTCTATTAGCTGTGTGGGATCGAATTGCGTAGTGAGTAACTCAGTATGCTTAGCGTACCGAGTAAACCCCAGGAGGTCTACCATCATCTATGTATTTTATTCGCTCCGTTCATCCATTTTACCAGATAATTTTATGGCTTGAGCCTAAAAATGAAGCATATCCAATGTTCAAATGGACCACACCACATGAAAATTATGAATTGGACTTCTACCGTTGAAAATTTCTTAGGGGCCACGGAAATTTTGGATCAAGCTTATATTTGTGTTTTCCATTCATCCATGTCTGTATGATCTTATGAACATGTTTGATAACAAATAATCATCACTGTTGGGCCTAGCATGGTTTCAATGGTGGAAATCATTATCCCCACTGTTTCCCGTGGTAAGATCCACTTGATCTTTTGATATGCTTTAATTTTGGGCTCAACCCCTTAAATTAGATAGAAAAATGGATGGATGGCGTGGATAGACCACATATAGTCAAGGTGGGCCCAACTGAGTTTACTCAGTATGATAGGAGCGTACTGAGTAACTCAGTATGCAATCCGATTTCTAGCTGTGTGGCCATATGTAAGACCCGTATCCTAGTCCGTACTGTTCCGTAAGCTTTCACAGTCCTCCCGGTCGAATTTCGGCGACCCACGAACTGTAATCAGTATTTGCGCGTGACCCTAAGTCATAGCCCGAAGATTTATATTGGCTCGACTCGAAACTTGTACCCTAGCGATTACGCCGTCGCTGCAATTCCAACGCTGCATCTCACGTGCTGATATAATACCTTAGCCATAAGATGTGGGCCTGCGTTCATTTCAAGGAAAATGCCGCGCGTGCGAATTTCGAGAGAATCTCAACAACTTATCTATTAAATCAATCAATCAATCAAATCAAACAAGTATAAGCAACCCAACCCATCCCTCTCTTACACAACCCTACCCAAAGTCAACTCTCTCTCTCTCTCTCTCTCTCTCTCTCCACCCATCCCTCTCTCACCCAAAATTCAACCAAGCCCATCCCTCTTCTTATACACCCATCCCTTTCTCCTTACATCACTCCTCTCTCTCTCTCTTTTTCTCTCTCATTCCAAACAACTCCCAAGAGAGAGCAACCTCCAAGCCTTCCAAGAGAGAGCCAAGTGTGGCCCACTTCTCTACCACCCAATCTCTCATCTCCACCATCCAACCTTCATCATCCACCATTAAAGGTTGAGCATAGGAGCTAAGGAAGCCAAGGAGCCAAGAAGATTTACAATCGGTGGGTGATCCACCGTTGATTTTTATTTAAGGGCCCACTTATGATGGGGCCCACTTTAATATGTGTTGTGATCTAGGAGGAGCCCATAGTGGCGAGGTCTCTCCACTATATCGTCTCTCTCTCTTTATCTCTCTCTCTCTCTCCCTCTCTCTCTCTCTCTTTTTTTTTTTTTTTTTTTTTTTTTTTTTTTTATGTTGTTGCCCACCTAAGGAGTATGTATTTTATCCATGCCGTCCAAATTGTGTGGACCCACCTTGATCTCCACGTGTGACTCCACTGTCTAGCAATTAGAACGGTGGGTCCCATGTGGAGTTCTTATCTATCCGTCCATCAAATAAACATACAGGGGCTGGACGTTTGAAACAAAAAAAACATATATAATATATAATATAATATATAATACATGATATATATATACTATATATATCATGATATAATATATATATATATATATATATATATATATATATATATATATATATATATCTGGTGGGCCCCACGTGGGACCCACTTGCTGAGAGGAACGGATTGGCTGGTTTTCCACACACCAGCTATATATGTATAGCTGTGTATTAACGTCAGTGAGGTCCGTGAGACCTAGCTGCAATGTGGATCTCGTCCATGCCGTCCATCCATCTGGATGGGACCCACCCCATGTGTTTCACACCCTCACCATCCATCTATTGAATATCCAAACTGTCCGTTCGATGGATGGTGGGCCAGCACCCGCTGCAAACTGTTGTTGTACGTGCAGCAACGTGCTTTGCGGGTCACCGTGATCCACCATGATGCAGTGTTTTAGCTGCACCATTTATCTGTGGACCCCACCAGATGTATGGGTTGTATCTGCACACCGTCCATCCCTTTTGGTGAGCTCATCCTAAGGCTTAAGATAAAAATGAGGTAGATCTATCAGGTGGACCACACTGCAGCAAATAGTGGAGATTGAACGTCTACCATTGAAACCCCTTTTTGGGGTCCCAAAAGTTTTGGACCAATATGGAATTTGTTTTGCCTCTTAATCTAGGTCCTTGTGACCTTGTGATCAGATTGAATAGAAAATAAACATTGTGGTGGGCCCTGTGGGGTTTTATCTGTGGGAATCATTATCACCACTGTTATTCGTGGTATGGTCCAGACGATCCTCCAATGTGAACCATTTTTTTGTTAATGCACTAAAATGATCTCTAAAGATAGATGAATGGTGTATATAATGCGGCCCATTTGATGTATATTGGCCCATTGGTGCGGCCCATATAATGCGGCCCGTTTGATGTATATTGGTCCATTAGTGCAGCCCATATAATGCGGCCCATTTGATGTATATTGGCCCATTGGTGCGCCCATATAATGTGGCCCATTGGTGCGGCCCATTTGATGTATATTGGCCCATATGATGCGACCCACCTAATGTATACTGGCCTATTGGTGCGGCCCATATAATGCGGCCCATTTGATGTATATTGGCCCATAGGTGCGGCCCATATGATGCGGCCCACCTGATGTATATTGGCCCATTGGTGCAGCCTATATAATGCGGCCCATTTAATGCATATTGGCCCATTGGTGCGGCCCATATAATGCGGCCCATTTGATGTATGTTGGCCCATAGGTGCAGCCCATATGATGCGGCCCACTTGATACATATTGGCCCATTGGTGCGGCCCAGATAATGTGACCCACTTGATGTATATTGGTCCATTGGTGCGGCCCATATAATGCAGCCCAATGTAATGTATATGAGGCCCATGGGTTAAGACCCAATGTCACTACGCCAAAACAACGAAAAAAGGACGGTTGAAAACCGTCTCAAAAGCCCAAAAAGGACGGTCCTGGACCGTCGCAACGGCCGTCAAATTTTGACGTGTTGTATTTTTTAAAGGACGGCCATAAACCGTCTCTCAATAAGGACGATCATGGACTATCTCTAAAAAAGGACGGCCATAAACCATCTCTAATGGTAGCCTAGAATTACCCCTTCTGGACCTGAAAAGGACAGTCTATGACCGTCCGTAAAAAGGACGGCCCATGACCGTCAATAACAAGGACGGTTATAGACTGTCTCTTATAACCCAGAAAAGGACGGTCATGGACCGTCTCTTATGAACCTGAAAGGACGGTCGTGAGCCGTCCTTTAAAAGGACGGTCTTCAACCGTCTCATATTTGTATATACACCTGTTTATATGATATTCTTCCTGATATACACCTGTTACAACATATTCTTCCTGATATACACCTGTTATATAATATATTTCATCATATTCACATTCACATCCATCTAAACCCAAACTATGTAAATCTATCCAAACAAAAACTACATTCATCCAAACATAAACTACATCTATCCAAACACAAACAATATACACCTGTTACAATATCATGTTCTTCCTAATATACACCTGTTACAACATCGTACTCTTCCTGATATACACCTGTTATATAATATATTTCATCACATTCACATCCATCTAAACCCAAACTACATAAATCCATCCAAACATAAACTACATTCATCCAAACATAAACAATCTTATCCACATTACATTCATCCATGCATAAATACGCTCACACCAACCCTGCAAAAGATCATACAAAAACAGAGGAGAAAAAGACTTATCGGATCATGTCTTTGTTCATAGAACCTCTCTGAAGATCCTGCACAACTTGAAAAAGATCTCTTATCAGCTCCTGCACGATGCGCACAGTGTCTGAGAACAACTTTAAAAGAGGCAAAAGAAAAAACACATCAGACATTCAAAGTTCAACCACTTCAAAGAATCACAAACCTTGACATAAAGTTTTAAGGCAACATTTTCGAGATACTGTTTATTGACTCTGGATGCCTATCTCGGTTGGCAACACTGCGACACTATGCCCAACTCCATTTCGCAAACACGTTTAATCTTTCCTGCAAAATCAGAAAATAAAATGCTTTAGTTGATTCATTCCATCTCTTTAGGATTTAGGGTCTTGTTTGTACTCACCATATGAACAACTCATGTCAGGTAAAATGATAATAAGCAATTGGAGATGTTTCTTCTTATCTCTACTTTGTAGGTTTTCAGTGGCTTGTTTGTGTACATCCATCAGAGCCATCTCAATCCTATTAGGACGATCGGTTTTAGGTTTAGCTTTTAGGCTTAGGTTTAGGTTATAGGTTTAGGTTATAAGTGCAGGTTATAGGTTTAGGTTAGGTTATAGATTAAGGTTTAGGGAATTGAGAATAGGTTAAGGTTTAGGTTTAGAAAATCGGGTTCGGGTTCGGGATCGGAGTTTAGGTTTAGGTTTTGAGGTTTAGGTTAGGGAGTTGAGAGATTAGGATTAGGTGTAGGTTTAGGTTTAGGGATTTGAGAATACATTTAGATTATTGGTTTAGGTTTAGGTTAAGGTTTAGGTTTATGTTTAGGTTATAAGCTATAGGTTTAGGGAATTGAGAATAGGTTAAGGTTTAGGTTTAGGAAATCGGGTTCGGGCTCGGGATCGGGTTTAGGTTTGGGTTTTCAAGTTTAGGTTTAGGTTTAGGTTAGGGAGTTGAGATTAGGATTAGGTGTAGGTTTAGGTTTAGGGATTTGAGAATACATTTAGTTTTAGGTTTAGGTTTAGGTTTTAGGTTATAGGTTAAGGTTAGGTTATATGTTATAAGTTTAGGTTATAGGTTATAGGTTAAGGTTTTAGGCCATAGGTTTTGGTTTAGGTTAAGGTTATAAGTTTAGGTTTAAGTTAAGGATTTGGTTTAGGTTTAGGTTAAGGTTTAGGTTAGGTTATAAGCTATAGTTTTAGGGAATTGAGAATAGGTAAAGGTTTAGGTTTAGGAAATCCGGTTCGGGTTCGGGATCGGGTTTAGGTTTGGGTTTTTAAGTTTAGGTTTAGGTTTAGGTTAGGGAGTTGGGATTAGGATTAGGTGTAGGTTTAGGTTTAGGAATTTGAGAATACATTTAGGTTTTAGGTTTAAGTTTAGGTTAAGGTTTAGGTTTAGGTTATAGGTTATAGGTTTAGAGAATTGAGAATAGGTTAAGGTTTAGGTTTAGGAAATCGGATTTGGGTTCGGGATCGAGTTTCGGTTTGCATTTTCAAGTTTAGGTTTATGTTTAGGTTAGGGAGTTGAGATTAGGATTAGATGTAGGTTTAGGTTTGGGGATTTGAGAATACATTTAGGTTTTAGGTTTAGGTTTAGGTTTAGGTTTAGGTTTGGGTTTAGGTTTAGGAATTGAGAATAGGTTAAGATTTAGGTTTAGGAAATCGGGTTCGGGTTCGGGATCGGGTTTATGTTTGGGTTTTTAAGTTTAGGTTTAGGTTTAGGTTAGGGAGTTGAGATTGATTAGGTGTAGGTTTAGGTTTAGGGATTTGAAAATACATTTAGGTTTTAGGTTTAAGTTTAGGTTAAGGTTTAGGGAATTGAGAATAGGTTAAGATTTAGGTTTAGGATATCGGGTTCGGGTTTCGGTTTGCATTTTCAAGTTTAGGTTTATGTTTAGGTTAGGAGATGAGATTAGGATTAGATGTAGGTTTAGGTTTGGGGATTTGAGAATACATTTAGGTTTTAGGTTTAGGTTTAGGTTTAGGAAATCATGTTCGGGTTCGGGTTCAGGATCGGGTTTATGTTTGGGTTTTCAAGTTAGGGTTTAGGTTTAGGTTAGGGAGTTGAGATTAGGATTAGGTGTAGGTTTAGGTTTAGGGATTTGAGAATACATTTAGTTTTAGATTTCGGTTATAGGTTAAGGTTTAGGTTAAGGTTAGGTATAGGTTATAAGTTTAGGTTATAGGTTATAGGTTAAGGTTTTAGGTCATAGGTTTTGGTTTAGGTTAAGGTTATAGGTGTAGGTTTAGGTTTACGTTTAGGTTTTGGTTGAGGTTTAGGTTTAGGAAATGAGAATCGGTAAAGGTTTAGGTTTAGAAATCGAGTTCGGGTTCGGGATCAGTTTAGGTTTGGGTTTTCAAGTTAGGGTTTAGGTTTAGGTTAGGGAGTTGAGATTAGGATTAGGTGTAGGTGTAGGTTTAGGGATTTGAGAATAGGTTAAGGTTATGGTTTAGGTTTAGGTTTATGGAATTGAGAATAAGTTAAGGTTTAGGTTTAGGAAATCGGGTTCGGGTTCGGGATCGGGTTTATGTTTGGGTTTTAAGTCATAGGTTTTGATTTAGGTTAAGGTTATAGGTTTAGGTTTGGGTTTAGGTTAAGGTTTTGGTTAAGGTTTAGGTTATAAGCTATAGGTTTAGGGAATTAAGAATAGGTAAAGGTTTAGGTCTAGAAATCGGGTTTGGGTTCGGGATTGGGTTTATGTTTGGGTTTTTAAGTTTAGGTTTAGGTTTAGGTTAGGGAGTTGAGATTAGGATTAGGTGTAGGTTTAGGTTTGGGGATTTGAGAATACATTTAGGTTTTAGGTTTCGGAGTTTCGGGTTATAGGTTAAGGTTTAGGTTAAGGTTATAAGTTTAGGTTATAGGTTATAGGTTAAGGTTTTAGGTCATAGGTTTTGGTTAAGGTTAAGGTTATGGGTGTAGGTTTAGGTTTAGGTTAAGGTTTAGGTTGAGGTTTAGGTTTAGGGAAATGAGAATAGGTAAAGGTTTAGGTTTAGAAATCGGGTTCGGGTTCGGGATCGAGTTTAGGTTTGAGTTTTCATGTTAGGGTTTAGGTTTAGGTTAGGGAGTTGAGATTAGGATTAGGTGTAGGTGTAGGTGTAGGTGTAGGGATTTGAGAATAGGTTAAGGTTAAGGTTTAGGTTTAGGTTTAGGGAATTGAGAATAGGTTAAGGTTTAGGTTTAGGAAATCGGTTCGGGTTCGGGATCGGGTTTATGTTTGGGTTTTAGGTCATAGGTTTTGGTTTAGGTTAAGGTTATAGGTTTAGGATTGGGCTTAGGTTATGGTTTTAGGTTATAAGCTACAGGTTAAGGGAATTGAGAATAGGTAAAGGTTTAGGTTTAGGAAATCGGGTTCGGGTTCGGGATCGGATTTATGTTTGGGTTTTAGGTCATAGGTTTTGGTTTAGGTTAAGGTTATAGGTTTAGGTTTGGGTTTAGGTTAAGGTTTTGGTTAAGGTTTAGGTTATAAGCTATAGGTTAAGGGAATTGAGAATAGGTAAAGGTTTAGCTTTAGGAAATTGGGTTCGGGTTTGGGATCGGGTTTATGTTTGGGTTTTAGGTCATAGGTTTTGGTTTAGGTTATGGTTATCGGTTTAGGTTTGGGTTTAGGTTAAGGTTTTGGTTATAAGCTATAGGTTTAGGGAATTGAGAATAGGTAAAGGTTTAGGTTTAGGAAATCGGGTTCGGGTTTGAGATCGGGTTTATGTTTGGGTTTTAGGTCATAGGTTTTGGTTTAGGTTAAGGTTATAAGTTTAGGTTTGGGTTTAGGTTAAGGTTTAGGTTATAAGCTATAGGTTTAGGGAATTGAGAGAATAGGTAAAGGTTTAGGTTTAGGAAATCGGGTTCGGGTTTATGTTTGGGTTTTAGGTCATAGGTTTTGGTTTAGGTTAAGGTTATAGGTTTACATTTGGGTTTAGGTTAAGGATTTGGTTAAGGTTTAGGTTATAAGCTATAGTTTTAGGGAATTGAGAATAGCTAAAGGTTTAGGTTTAGAAATCGGGTTTGGGTTCTGGGATCGGGTTTACGTTTGGGTTTTAGGTCATAGGTTTTGGTTTAGGTTAAGGTTATGGGTTTAGGTATGGGTTTAGGTTAGAGTTTTGGTTAAGGTTTAGGTTATAAGCTATAGGTTTAGGGAATTAAGAATAGGTAAGGTTTAGGTTTAGAAATGGGTTCGGGTTCGGATAGGGTTTATGTTTGGGTTTTAGGTCATAGGTTTTGGTTTAGGTTAAGGTTATAGGTTTAGGTTTGGGTTTAGGTTAAGGTTTAGGTTATAAGCTATAGGTTTAGGGAAATGAGAATAGGTAAAGGTTTAGGTTTAGGAAATCGGGTTCGGGATCGGGTTTATGTTTGAGTTTTAGGTCATAGGTTTAGGTTTAGGAAATCGGGTTCGGGTTCGGGATCGGGTTTACGTTTGGGTTTTAGGTCATAGGTTTTGGTTTAGGTTAAGGTTATAGGTTTAGGTTTGGGTTTAGGTTAAGGTTTTGGTTATAAGCTATAGGTTTAGGGAATTGAGAATAGGTAAAGGTTTAAGTTTAGGAAATTGGGTTGGGGTTCGGGATAGGGTTTATGTTTGGGTTTTAGGTCATAGGTTTTGGTTTAGGTTAAGGTTATAGGTTTAGGTTTGGGTTTAGGTTAAGGTTTTGGTTAAAGTTTAGGTTATAAGCTATAGGTTTAGGGAAATGAGAATAGGTAAAGGTTTAGGTTTCGGAAATCGGGTTCGGGATCGGGTTTATGTTTGGGTTTTAGGTCATAGGTTTTAGTTTAGGTTAAGGTTATAGGTTTAGGTTTGGGTTTAGGTTAAGGTTTTGGTTAAGGTTTAGGTTATAAGATATAGGTTTAGGGAATTAAGAATCGGTAAAGGTTTAGGCTTAGAAATGGGTTCGGGATCGGGTTTATGTTTGGGTTTTAGGTCATAGGTTTAGGTTTAGGAAATCGGGTTCGGGTTCGGGATCGGGTTTACGTTTGGGTTTTAGGTCATAGGTTTTGGTTTAGGTTAAGGTTATAGGTTTAGGTTTGGGTTTAGGTTAAGGTTTTGGTTAAGGTTTAGGTTATAAGCTATAGGTTTAGGGAATTGAGAATAGGTAAAGGTTTAGGTTTAGAAATGGGTTCGGGTTCGAATAGGGTTTATGTTTGGGTTTTTGGTCATAGGTTTTGGTTTAGGTTAAGGTTATAGGTTTAGGTTTGGGTTTAGGTTAAGGTTTTGGTTAAGGTTTAGGTTATAAGCTATAGGTTTAGGGAAATGAAAATAGGTAAAGGTTTAGATTTAGGAAATCGGGTTCGGGTTCGGGATCGGGTTTATGTTTGAGTTTTATGTCATAGGTTTTGGTTTAGGTTAGGGAGTTGAGATTAGGATTAAGTGTAGGTTTAGGTTTAGGGATTTGAGAATACATTTAGGTTTTAGGTTTAAGTTTAGGTTAAGGTTTAGGGAATTGAGAATAGGTTAAGATTTAGGTTTAGAAATCGGGTTCGGGTTCGGGATCGGGTTTCGGTTTGCATTTTCAAGTTTAGGTTTATGTTTAGGTTAGGGAGATGAGATTAGGATTAGATGTAGGTTTAGGTTTAGGGATTTGATAATACATTTAGGTTTTAGGTTTAGGTTTAGGTTTAGGTTTAGGTTATAGGTTTAGGTTTAGTTTTAGGTTTAGGAAATCGGGTTTGGGTTTGGGATCGGGTTTATGTTTGGGTTTTCAAGTTAGGGTTTAGGTTTAGGTTAGGGAGTTGAGATTAGGATTAGGTGTAGGTTTAGGTTTAGGGATTTGAGAATACATTTAGTTTTAGATTTCAGGTTATAGGTTAAGGTTTAGGTTAAGGTTAGGTATAGGTTATAAGTTTAGGTTATAGGTTATAGGTTAAGGTTTTAGGTCATAGGTTTTGGTTTAGGTTAAGGTTATAGGTGTAGGTTTAGGTTTACGTTTAGGTTTTGGTTGAGGTTTAGGTTTAGAAATGAGAATGGGTAAAGGTTTAGGTTTAGGAAATCGAGTTCGGGTTCGGGATCGAGTTTAGGTTTGGGTTTTCAAGTTAGGGTTTAGGTTTAGGTTAGGAGTTGAGATTAGGATTAGGTGTAGGTGTAGGTTTAGGGATTTGAGAATAGGTTAAAGTTAAGGTTTAGGTTTAGGTTTAGGGAATTGAGAGTAGATTAAGGTTTAGGTTTAGGAAATCGGGTTCGGGTTTGGGATCGGGTTTATGTTTGGGTTTTAGGTCATAGGTTTTGGTTTAGGTTAAGGTTATAGGTTTAGGTTTGGGTTTAGGTTAAGGTTTTGGTTAAGGTTTAGGTTATAAGCTATAGGTTTAAGGAATTGAGAATAGGTAAAGGTTTAGGTTTAGGAAATAGGGTTTGGGTTCGGGATCGGGTTTAGGTTTGGGTTTTCAAGTTAGGGTTTAGGTTTAGGTTAGGGAGTTAAGATTAGGATTAGGTGTAGGTGTAGGTTTAGGGATTTAAGAATAGGTTAAGGTTTAGGTTTAGGGAATTGAGAATAGGTAAAGGTTTAGGTTTAGGAAATCGGGTTCGGGTTTGGGATCGGGTTTATGTTTGGGGTTTTGTTTGGGTTTTTAAGTTTAGGTTTTGGTTTAGGTTTTACGTTTAGGCTAAGGTTACTGAGTTTAGGTTATAGGTTTAGGTTTAGGTTATAAGTTACAGTTTAGGGAATTGAGAATAGGTTAAGGTTTAGGTTTAGGAAATCGGGTTCGGGTTCGGGTTTGTGTATGGATTTAGGTTTGGGTTTTCAAGTTTAGGTTTAGGTTAAGGAGTAGATTAGGATTAGGTGTAGGTTTAGGTTTAGGGATTCTCTAGTATTATCTACTATTGAACCTAGTATTATCTACTACATACTAGTAACATACAACCAATATTGGGGCACCATACCATAAGCTATAAGAATTTCATGTCCCCCTAAACAAGGTATCCTCCATTGATAAGATATATATATATATATATATATATATAGTATAAGTTTTTTATTTTCATTTACATTCCTAAATACATTCATCATCCATCCAAGAAAATTGAAACAAGTACTGTCAATCTATCTTATCTTACCGACCGCCTTATATTTCTTTTCACCTTTGTAGCTCTCATATTTGTTGCAGCTGCTAGTTTACCATCAGTAGTCTCCCTTACCAAATCTTTGTGCAGTTCCTCCATTTGAAGCAGTGGCTGAAGTTACAAGAAGTAGGACTGATTAGTCTTTCCATGTTTTGAAAAAAATCAAATTCTTTATTTTTAGCTGCAAGTCTATTTATAATTATCATTGGCTCTTAATCTATTTATAATGAAAATCTTAAATATCACCTGGTAGTGCTCCTTTGATAAATGTCCTGTTTGGAACAAATAATTTGTTTTATCATAAATGTCCTATTTGGAACAAATAATTTTTTGGTGGCACATATTAGAAAACAATGTTACTGTCAGCAATGTAACAAATATTATTCAGATTTTGAAATATTGCAAGAAATACATTTGTGGGCTGAATTTATTTGTGGGCTTGGGAGTTGGATTAGAGTGAATATACCTTTCAAAAAGAGGATCCAAAGGTTTATGCTGACTCAAATATGTTGACTCATATTCCCATTTTTCTATTTTTCAAAAGAATGAGTTTAGACTCCGAAAGCGTCGACTCCAGCACTCGTACTTTCAGCCCAAATCCTAACCAAGAAGGACTCCAAAATTCATTCAAAATTAAACATGGCAGAAACAGTAAGGATGATAAAAGGAGGGCATCATCATTCAAAAGAAGAAATGACCCAATTCATCCAAGGCAGTTTGTATGAGTGAGGTCCATGGTTAGTGATCCAACAGTTGGATATGATTAGCCCCTCTTAACTCAACATGTCCCAAAAATCACCTAAGCTTTGATGGTCCTAACCCTCACATATCTTGCCTTCTTTTTACTCTTGAATGTTGAAAGCCATGTATTTTTTTCCTTAACCAACCATCTACCAATCAGTGGGTCACGACTGTCCCACCAAGGAGATATTGTGGGCACAGTCCACCCACTTTGGTGTCCGTCAGATCAGTTGTCTAGAGCACTGACCATGGACCCCACTTGTACAAATGAAAATTGATGGAAGGCTAGAGCACTGACCATGGACCCCACTTGTACAAAGATTACAAGGCACAACAAAGAACAAGAAAATCAAAATTAATGATTGTAGATTAGTGAACAAGAAAAAAATAAAAAAAAGATAACCTTGGATTGTGAAAAAGACCCACTTTGTTTGCATACAAAGGGCTTATACTTGTGATTTGATCCATCTGCTTCCACCTTTGTACTAGAAAAGATGAACAAAACCATCAAAGAAGCTCCCACCAATTTCACTAAAGGGCTAAAAGCTTTCCACCAAAGAACCAAATGGTTCTACGTCATTCAAATAGTATTAGAATTACATGATGTTAGGCTGGTCGAAAAATAAATTTATTAGACTTTCAACTGGAGCCAATTTAATGATGTTCTTACATTGTTTTACACCCCCAAAAGCATAGGGCTGACACCATTTTCCCTCACAAAGATTTAATCTACTGAGCATGGATTGAAGTTAGGTTGACACTTCTCATTTACGAAAATAAAAACAGATGGAAGGAAAAGGAAACATATTCAACATCACTGCATCAATCAACACATGGTAAACAAGGATTTCAAGTGATTAATGTCAAATAGTAAGCATGCCATCAATAGAACTGTACCTATTACTTCCAATATTTTATATCTATTTAAGCTTTTGATTGGATGCACAACCGAATCAAGTAGCAAAAGTACAAGCAGGAGACTTTTACAGAACCCAAAATAATGTTTGGAAACTGTCCAGCCTTTCTTCATAATACAGACTTAATGACTTCGCCAGACAGTCAGCACTCTCATTAGCCATACTGACTTCCAATTCAAAACCATTATTGCATCAGTGATCCTAGCCTACTCCAAACACACATACATTTAAAAAAAAAAAAGTTCTATTAAGATGGCATTTAAAGACAAAAGCCACATAATTCTCAATGAATATGAAAGAATACATCAAACATCTTCCAATCTTCCAAATAAGAAAAGAAATTCACATACATTCCCCCACAAACCGAGCCAGAAAACCACACATACATCAATTAACATTGCAATTCAACATCCTAAAAAGACAACATGGAAGAGATGCTTGCTTCCCAAATTAATATAATATCAAATGCATTCCAGATAAGACCAGAAATGAACAGATAACGAATTGGGGCAGAAAAGGCAGAAAAATCATAATCGCAGACATCATGGTTCTGGTTTTCTTCCCCTGCTCAAAACGACTGCAGGATCGATGAACATTCATTCTGCCAAAATATAACTCCCGTTTGCAATTTGGGACCCATCCAAACACACCCTAATTCCCTAAAGGCACCTAATCCATCGAAAAAGGAAAACCATGTTTAAAATCCAACCATTTTCCAACAAAATCGAGCAAACAAACAACAACCCACATTGTGGAACATGGCCAAAGAATCCAAACACGCCAAGATCACGAAAACCCCACAAAATCTAACCAAAATTTCAACGAATCCAAGCAGAAAATCAACAACCCACATCATAAAAAAAAAAAGCGACAAAAAAAGAAAAGAAAAAAACAGAACCTACTATTCCATATCAAGAGAAAAATCTAGTCATGGGCTGGATAGTTGGAAAAGAAGAAAGCAGGAAGACTAACTTGGTATTGGTACGAAGCGTCGAGGCCATCAAAAACCTAGAAGATCTGCCATGGCCGTGTCTAAAATGTGGGAGTTTCTGAGGTTGGAAGGTGAGTGGAGATAGCTTCAAAGCCATTTGTGAAAATGCCTGAGAGAGATGGAGAGAGAGAGAGTATGCTACAAAAACCAGGTGATAAGAACCGCATGTCCGCAGTCAGAGAATAGAGAGGCGGTGAGAGAGAGAGAGAGAGAGAGAGAGAGAGAGAGAGATGAAAAAAAGGGTACGACTCTTTTTTGAGCGCGCGCCCAATGTTAGAAACGGTGGTCGGTGCTCTGTGGGACCCACCATGATGTATGTGTTGCATCCATGCCGTCCATCTATTTTTACAGATCATTTTATGATATGAGACCAAAAATGGGGTATATCCCAATCTCAAGTGGACCACATTACAGGAAACAGTGTTGAATAAGCGTGACCGTTAAAAACATTTTAGGGGCCATAGAAGTTTTAGATCAAGCTGATTTTTGTTTTTTCCCTTAATCTAGGCCTGTATGACCTAATCAACAGATTGGATGTCAAATAAATAGTACAGTGCGCCTTAGGAGGATTTTAATGGTGGATATCTAATCACTATTGTTTTCATGTGGTGTGGTCCACCTGAGATTTCTATCCCTCTAATTTTTTGGATCAAGCCCTAAATTATCAGTAAAAATGGATGAACGGAATGGATGAAATACATACATCATGGTGGGGCCCACAGATGGCTGGTGGTAGGGGGAGTAGCCAATCTATTTTTTGTGCTGGGTCCACTGGACCTTCGGGTTTAACTCGTTCTTTGGACATTGCCGTAAAATGATCTCTCCAAATAGATGAAAGGTGTGGATACAAAACATACATCATGGTGGGGCCCAAAAATGAGAGGTATATAAATCTCAGGTGGACCACACCACATGAAAACAATAGTGATTGGATATCCATCATTAAAATCCTCCTAAGGCCCACTTTACTATTTATTTAACATCCAATCTGTTTATTAGGTCTTTGTTGCCCAGCTCCTTTGGCCTAACCTCAGTCAACCTGATGCCAGACTTGACCTTGGGCCTACTTTGATTTATATATTGTATATCCATATGGTCCATTTGTTTTGCCAACTCATTGTAGGATATGAGCCCAAAAATGAATCATATTCAAATCTTAAGTAGACTACAACATAAAAAACAATGCTAATTGAACACCCACCATTAAAAACTTTATGGGCCCACCTTAGTGCCCACCGTAATATTTATTTTTATTCGACCGGTTGATTAGGTCAGACATAAAGGAAAATATAAATAATAAAAAAATTAAAAAAAATACAAATATCAACTTCATCCAAAATGTGGTGTGGTCCTAAACTGAGAGGTATATAAAGATCATTTTATGACTTAGATCTCAAAATTGAGAAGGATATAAATCGATATCTCAGGTGCACCACAACACATGAAAACAATAGTGATTGGATATCCTTCATTAAAATCATCCTAAGGCCCACTGTACTGTTTATTTGACATCCAATATGTTGATTAGGTCATACATGGCCAGTTGAAGGGGAAAAACAAAAATCAGCTTGATCCAAAACTTTTATGGCCCCAAAATATTTTTTAATGGTTGACGCTCATTCAACACTGTTTCCTAGAATGTGGTCCACTTCCGATTTGGATATATCTCATTTTTGGTCCTATACCGTAAGATGATCTTTAAAAATAGATAGACGACATGGATTAAACACATACATCATGGTAGGGCTCACAGAGCACCAACCACCAGCCATTGGATGGTGTCAGGGGGAGTAGTCAATCCGTTCCCCTTATTTGAAGTGTTGTCCATTTAATCTTTGGATATGATTCATTTTTTTGATAATTCTTTAAAATTATCTTGAAAAATGGATGAACGGTGTGGGTTGATCCCAAATTTTCGGTAAATCAAAAACTCAAGTGTACCATGCCACACCAAACAGTGTGGAATAATGATTTCCACCGTTGATACCTTCCTTGGGCCCACAGTAATGTTTATTTGACATCCAACATGTTCATAATATCAAAAAGATATAAATGAAGAGATATCTCATAACCTAAAGGGGACACATCAAATCCACAGTGTTGATGTTCGACACACATCATGATGGGGCCCACAAAACTTACTAACATCAATTCTTAGGTTCTCACGAGGTCAGTAAGTTGGGTCACAATTTTGACCAGAATATTTGGCCCATTTTACATGTCAGGTCCATTCACTCTATTTTACTGATCATTACCCTCAATTTGACTAATTACTCACCCCGATCATGCTACACATGAGAAAGATATTGGGCAAACAAGATTGATCAACAATTTGAGTGAATTTTGATTTAAACATCTGAAGTTATTTACTCTTCAATCTGGACTGATCAGATTGTCCAAAAATGGTTAAAGGTTGTTCATAATATCAAAAATATATGAATGAATAGAAAACACAAACATCAGCTTGATCCAAAACTTCTATGACCTCTAAGAAATTTTAAACGGTAGAGGTTCAATAACACTATTTCCTGTGGTGTGGTCCACCTGAGCTTTGGATATCCTTCCTTTTTGTTCTTTAGACGTCAAATTATTTATTAACATGGATGAATGGAGTGGATAAAATAAATAAATAACAGTGGACCCCACAGAGTTTAATTACTCTGGTAAGGGTAACGAGTAATTCACTTAAATGTAGTAGAGAAGGGTTTCCTTAAAACATTCATAATCATATATTGGGCCTGCCTAAATGTGATTCACATATCCTATATTGAGGAAGGGTTTCCTTAAAACATTCTTTTTGACCAAGGTATTGAGGAACTTTGATTTGCACTCCTCTTTCTTAAACATGTATATTTTTTCTTAACCTCGAGTTGCACTATTTTTCTTCTTCTTTTTCTTTTTTCTTTTCACGTTTACATGTTTTAATCCTATCTTGTGTATTATAGGCCACATCCATTCAATTTGGTATAGATCCCTTTTTTTCAATTTTTCTTGTCAAAATACAAAATCTAGTTTTCTATTTTTAAAAAAATATATTTTTTACAATTTGTCAATTTTTTCACAATTTTGTTTAATTTTTAAAATTTTTTTTTCAAAATATCATTTTTTAAATATCACTTTTGCTATATAACTTTTTAATTTTTCTTTTCAAAATACAAAATCTAGTTTTCTTTTTTTTTTAAAATATATTTTTTTATAATTCGTCAATTTTTTCACAATTTTGTTTAATTTTAAAATTTTTCTTTTTCAATATATCATTTTTTAAATATCACTTTTGTTATATAACTTTTTAATTTTTCTTTTCAAAATACAAATTCTAGTTTTCTTTTTTAAAATATATATCTTTTTACAATTTGTCAATTTTTTCACAATTTTGTTTAATTTTAAAAATTTTCTTTTTCAAAATATCACTTTTGTTATATTACTTTTTAAATTTTCTTTTCAAAATAGAAAATCTAGTTTTCTTTTTTAAAATATATATTTGTTTTACAATTTGTCATTTTTTTCACAATTTTGTTTAATTTTTAAAATTTTCTTTTTCAAAATATTATTTTCTTATCGAATTTTTTCTTTTCAAAATTATCAACAATATTCAAAGTTCTTAATTTTTATTTCAAAATGTAGTTTTTTTTTTTTTTTTATAAAATTACACTTTTTTTTTTTTCAAAATCTAAAATTTTTTCTTAAACATTGTTAGTTATTTTTCTAAGCTTTTTAACTTTTTTTTTTTTTTTTTTTTTTTCGAAATTCATAAATTTTTTTGTTGTTAATTTTTGACTTGAGCATTAGAGACTGTTTACAACCGTCTCTAATACAGACGGTCTTTGACAGTCTCACATGACCACTATAAGATGGCTAAGGACTCTAATAGAGACGGTCTTTGACAGTCTCAAACAGGGCCTGCTTAAAATTTAATGGTACTTAAAAACCAGTAAAAGACGGACGATGACCGTCTATAATTAAGACGGTTCTTGGCAGTCTCAAATTACCAATAAAAGACGGTCAATGACCGTCTCTAATAAGGACAGTCTTTGACCGTCTCAAATGACCGCATATGAGACGGTCAAAGACCGTCGCTAATAGAGACGGTCCTTGACAGTCTCAAATGGAGACAACTAAGAACCGTCCCTATTTCAGACAATTTTTGGCAGTCTCAAATTATAGGGAAAGACGGCTAATGACCGTCTCTAATTGAGACGGTCCTTGACAGTCTCAGATTACCAATAAGAGACGGCCAATGACCATCTCTAATACGGACGGTCTTTGACCGTCTCAAAATTTCACATATAAGACGGTTGAAGACTCTTATTCCAGACGGTCAATGGCCGTCTTTTATCCACAGTTAATGACGATTTTTGACCGTCTTAAATGATTTGTAGACGTTAAAATTTTTAAGACAATATTAAGGACGGTCAAGGGTCGTCTAAAAGTTTAGAGACGGTTTACGGGCGTCTCTAAAGTGTCTTTAAACCAAGCAATTTTAGAGACGGTCCAGAACCGTCTCTAAATCTGTCATTTTTTTTCCATTTTTCACGTAGTGTGTAATGTATATGAGGACCATGAGTGAGACCCGATGAGACGTATGTAAGGCCTTTGTGTGGGGCCGAATGTGTTGTATATGAGGCCCATTGTGATGTGAGACTCCACCATGATGTATGTAATGATGTTTATGGCGGCCATGCCTTGGGAGCAATGATGGTTTGACGTCCATATTATAAGAGCAATGAAGGTTAAATATCCACATTGTAACTCTCCTTAGGGCCCATTGTTAGGCCCATACATTGTGTGTAGGCCGTCTAGGCCTATCTTTGTTATGAATAGAGTTCATCACCATATAACATACTTAATATAGCTCCATGATTCACGCTCATATGCATCATATGTATGCTTGATATGAGGAGTGACTGATCATAGCACATGCCTTTGGGCAGATTGTTTATGGGCTCTATGATAGGCGAAGTTGCCTCATATGAGCATGCGGTTCATGCAGGATTGCTGCATGACTGGTAGTGTGATTCATGCACTTCACATTTGTATACCATGATTACTGTACACCCTAGCAACATCAGGGCCATGGCCTCCACAGACATATCATGGATGGCAGGATTGGACACCGAAAATACTGTTACTAGCATTGGGGTGCCATAAATGTCCCTGGATGAAAATCTCTAAACCCGATGGTATCAGAGGATGACTCCAACATCGAGACTGAGTGGATACATGAGTGCACGAGGGCCGAATACCAGGAGGCCGCGTCTCCCATTGTGTCGTAGACGATTGAATATGGGTGTGGCATTACCCGCCTGAGGGTAGGGGCATTGCTAGGCTGAGTATGACCAGCTCGTGAATGGGTCTGCTATTAACGTGTTGGATAATGAGGTTTCTTATGCTCACTTGGACTGCACGCCTGGAAAATGGGTAATATCATTTGGAGTGTACTAAACCCCGATGATTATCCAGAGTGAGAACCGTACTGATATTTGATGCTCTAGTGATGAGCTGCATTGATATGTGGATTCGGATGAAGATTGACATGCTTGAGTTACATCTTGCATCGCATGACCTCGATATGGCCAATAACATTCATGTCTTGCACTGCATAGCCTTGGTACAACTGATTGCATTCATATACTCATCAACATGATTCTGCATTACTCTGATATTACATTATGAGTATGCTTATATTGCGCACACACTCCCACCAACCATTAAGCTTTCTATAAGCTTATGCACGATTAATGCGTGCAGGTGATGCTAAGACGTAGCCGTAACTTAGTCGCAGCAGGAGCGTGCAGTCGAGCTTCTAGAGCTTCCGATTATGTTATTGTATTTCCTTTTATGTGCATTATACTCAAAGTTTTTTATCATAGTGGATTTTGTGATGGTGTCTTGGTTATTGTTCATGGGTTATGCTTATGGTTATGCTTATTACGAATCAATTTCATGTTAAAGATCCTCCTTGTAGGATCCCAGGATTGAAACCTGGTGTATGGGTGTCGGGAGCCAAGAATGGGATACTACGAAGGCTGTCAGCGCCGGATTCAACAATCGAGAATTTTATGAGCCCGGTTTCCGAGTTTGGGGTGTGACACCATATGCATGGCCAACTTGAATTTTTTGGCCACTTGCATTTTCATACCCTTATCGTAAACTATTGTAAGCCCGATACTCCCACTAATGGTAGCCTTTGGATGTAGCATCGGATGACACATGCGCATGGGTGTGTGCATTCACCGGTAATGAAGAATGCAATTATCCACGTTGCCTCTACATGACAGATCAGCATTGCCACATTCATGAGAAGTAAGCAGTCGTCCTCCCATTGTTTGTTGCGTTTAGTGAATAAGGATGCAATTCATCTAGGGTTTTTACTCATGCCTTGGTGGTAGACTCACAAGAGTTTCTACATGACCTTGAAATCCCACTGGTGTGAATTGAAGGCAAACAAACATCACGATGTAATGTAGGAAGTTTTCAGCGGTAGGAATTCAATCCCCGTTGCTTTTTATGGTGTGGTCCACTTTAATGTTCAATCTACCTCCATTTTGGGCTCATGCTCTAAAATTATCTGTTAAAATGGATGAACAGTGTGAATAAAACATATACATCATGGTGGGCTCCACAAATCTCCTAACAGTAGCCTCCATCTCTAGGTAGCTCCTGGTGGGGGTAGTACCCAATCCGGATATTGCTCTAGGCAAGGGGCTCCAGGGGGCCACCATGATGTATGGATTTTATCCATGCGGCTCATCTTTTTTTCATATAATTTTAATATAGGAACCCAAAAATAAGGCAGATCCAAGAATCAAGTGGACCACACCACAAGAAGCAATAGTGATAATGACACTTATTATTAAAACCTTCCTAGGGTCCACTATGATATTTATTTGCCATCCAACTTGCTCGAACAAGTCACACAACCCTGGATTATGGTAAGCAGAGGTCCACCCCTGTGAGTGCAGTCTTCAACAACCCATGCATGATCCCTAAGTTTCCACCTGCTCATCCCACAGGGAGTTGGATGGCTCAGTGAAGTTGAGGAAGGGCCCATCAAGAGTAGATTGGGCCGATGAGGAATCATGTTTGACCCATGGCTCGGATCAATTTAGCTCGGATCAATTCAACTTAGATCAAGTCAGCTCGGATAATCTCCAGTTAACCAATAGAACTCGGCTAGGATCAATTCGGCCCCGCTTATCTTCGGTCGACTAATAGAATTCAGCTTGGGTCAGTTTAGTTTAGTCCATCTCCAGTCAAAGGAAGAGGGATCCATATCATGTCGACCTATGACGTCCCGACTAGAACTGTGCTGACTTACCTCCTCGACTAGGCAGATGATCTTCCTCGGCTATACACGATTCCAAAGTAACCACTAACCCCCATCACTTGCACGTAACTGTCCACCGCGTGACTCCAATGTAACTCACCACTTGCGCACATCTCTCCTAACGACTGAAATCATGCTTAAGATTATGGACCATCTTACCCTGCGAACACTATAAATAAAAGGTCTATCTACATGAAAAGGTACGCAGAATCTCTCACTCTAAACCCTCCCACATGACTAGACAGCCTGACTTTAGCATCAGAGGGTCCCTGCTTTAGCCAGGGTCTCCTTTGTCTTTTCCCTGTGCAGGTGCTCGGAGGTCGAAAGAGGGCGGACTAGATTCTTGCATCGACAGTATGTATTGTATATTCAGGTCATCAATCCATTTTTTCGTCTAATTTTAGAGTACGAGCTCAAAGATGAAGCATATCCAAATCGCAGGTGAACCCTGCCAAAGGAAACAGTGAGGACTAACCACTAAAAAATTACCGTGGGCTACAAAAGCTTTAGATAAAGCTGATCACATTTGCCTTTTCCTCTTCATTTACGTCTGTGTAACCTTATCAACAGGTTTGATGGAAAATAAACATTACAGTGGGCACGACGTTAGGCCCTAGGAAGTCTTTAATGGTGGGCTTTCAATTATTACAGTTTCTTATGATACAGTCCACCTAAGTTTTATGCTAGCTCTATTTTTGTCCCCATGCCTAAAATGAGCTATCAAAATGGATAGACGGCATGGATATATAATGTATAGATCAAGGTAGGCCCTATCGTCATCGCTGCACCATATTAAGGGCCTATTTGGATTTATGTATAGTGGTGTGTTGCATTGTGCCCTTCTACTGTTGAAGTATACATCCGACAAAAATCAATATACATCCACTTTTGCCAAGGATAGACGAGTGTTTGGATCATATTGCTTGTTGGGCAAGTATATAAAGGCAACCAAGTAGTCACTGTTTGGATCAGACGTATATGGGCTATGTCGTATACATACCATTACGATCATATCATGTTTAGGCCGAAACAAATTGGCTATTCACATTGCCCCCCTTCAATGAGTTGATGGTCGGTGCTATGTGGGCCCCATAATGATGTCTATGACCCAACCATGCCATCCATCTATTTTATAGGAAACAATGTTGAATGAATTAGTGGACTGTGAGATGAATTTACTGGGGGCCACAGGATGATTTCAGTGGTGGATATCCAATCAGTAATGTCTTGTTGAGGTGTCGCCTACATTAGATTTATATGCATCTCTTTACTTGGATGAAGCCCTAAAACAATCTGTAAAAGTCAATGATCAGAATGGATGAGATAGTCACATCATGGTGGGGCCCACAGAGCATCCACCATCAGCCACGGGGCGGGGACGGGGAGTAGCCAATCCAATTCCCTTCTAGCATCTACTACTTGTGGGACCCATCAGGAATGGCCCAGTGTTTTAATCCATACAAATGTAAATAAACGAACATAATTATCTCATGTTGAGAAATCCAGAGAAAATAAAAAGAAAATGTGTTTTTCAACAAGTGGTAGAAAAGAAGAACATTTAATTGCCATGTCGATGACACCTAAGTCAAAGCAGTTCAACTATATGCCCAAAAAAACTCTCTTTTTCTTCCAGGGGATGCACTTTCACATGCTGGTCTCTTTGATCAACATTTGCCACCCTTTCTACTACACATTCATCCACGCTCTCATTATTAAAGTCATCATACACGCATGCCTCTCTCCGAGGACTTTCACTCCAAGCGGTCCTCATAGTACTTACACCAGGTACCTCACGAGTCTTGTAACCGTCAGTTGTCCTTCTAACTGGTTCATGGTCGATGGTGGCCCACATGATATAGAAAGAAATTATATGTTCAGTCCTTACCAGGTAATGATAGCTTTAATATGCTTGGGGAGAATGAAAGTAAAATTGGAAACATAATAGTCAAGGAACCTTGTACTTCTTCCATGCATATTCAACCTCATCGTAAGTCCTGAAGGATTGATGTCTATAGCCACTGAATCGGTATACCTATGCGTTGCACTCCTCTCAATTGTCATATATCCCTGGGACTCTTCCCATAAACACCACGTAAAACTTTCCCTTCATTTTCCTGCATTTGGTACAGAAACTAAATTACATACTTCCCTATTAAAAAGAGAAACCATTGTTGTTGTTAAGGCATACAGTTAATAGTCGCGTATGTGAAAACATATATGTCCACTGACTGTAACACTACTAATGAAGTGACATTCAACCCAGAAGTTGCAAGTATAGTGTAATCACGCTTCAGTTAACATTCCTGTTTGAGGGAGTTTGTAGTAGATGAGTCCTTACTGAGATATTTCAAATTCACCCTGTAAAATAAAGTTATCTGATTTATATCATAAATCGAACAAGCATGGTTTATTGGTCACACATCATTGCCACAGATGCATGAGCCATAAACCAAACCACAACGTCCATCCCTCGTATCAGTGCACATGTTGTTACCCTGACAGAGACTGTCCACCTGTTCATGCAATTTTACTCACTGACACCTGCTATAAACCTGCAATGGTTTATGAAAAAACAACTACCATCTTCAAATAAAAATGTCAACATAAGAAGCTATAAATGTTATTCCAACAGCGATTGTACCACACAGAATATTCAATAGCATCCTCAATCGTGCACAAAAAAACATGCAGATAATAGTCCCCAAATATCCAAAAAAAAAGAGAAAGTTTGTCAAAAAACAGAAAGTCAGTAGCTAGAAAGCCAGCCCATTTTCATTCAGGGCTACTATGATCGAGTATAAGTTTCTGAATCCACTCCCTCCTCTCGTGTCCCATTTTCATTAAAAAAAAAAAACCTGTACTGACTAAAGCAGATTGTAAAACCCATGCAGCCTGAAGTTGGTCCTCGTGGCTTAGTCCTTCCACTTCCTCAAGAATCCCTAACAACCGCTGTAACTGGCTCATACTTTTACCTTGCGACATTATTATTGTCAGGGACTTCACCGCTTTGGCCATCTCCCCCATCTTATCACCTATGCGATCACTTGGCTTACCCTTCTACTATCGGCTCATGTCGCTCGCTGTTGAGCAACTGTTTCGGGACCTTGTTGTCTCCATCGGGCTCCTGTTATAACGCTTTGCTCGATGAGTGGATCCCTCGCCGCAACGAATGCGAGGAGTAAGGTCCTGATCATCATCATCATCCGATGAGAAACGAACTGTCTCAAAAACCTCTTCTTCTGAACCGTCATCCGAATTTAGTTCACGTCGGGTGTAACTAGAGTTGGGCATCGGACCAAGTCGGATTGGATTATGTCCAACTCGGTCCGATCCATAAACTCAATGGCCTAATCCGAACTTGATCCGATCCGGGATCAAGTTCGAGCTGCCTGACTCAAACTGATCCGAAATATACATGGACTGGTCCGATCCGAGTCCGACTCGGTCAGGAAAACCGAGTCGAATAGGATTGGGCACAATTCAGATCGGGATCGAGTGATTAATATTATGCGTCTGAGATCTTCCAATCTAGTAAATTTTTAGTGAATTGGCCACTTAAGGCTTCCCATCAGTATCATATCAACGGTTTAGATCGCTAGTTCATATGCCGCGCATGTAGATCTGAAAGCCTAAACGTAACGTACAATCTCCGTAGAACACTGTACGAAACGCCGTTTGATGAGACTAAGGATAAGGGAAGATAGTTCAATTATGCCAACACACGCGTGCATAGCCCAGTTCTAATGTGCCAACCTGGTACCCGAGAGAAAAATCCAATCCGTCTATCAGACAAATCCTTCATGTATATGTCTTGTACCAAAAAATCAGGACTGTAGATTCATCAGGTAGGCTAAGGTGTTTGAAGAAAATAGATGCCCGTCGAATTAAGTATAGTTGTCCTTTTGTTTCACGCACTGTGGCCCACCAAGCAAATGGAGTAATCTTTACCGCAAGTTCAATTGGTGGACGGTTTGGATGTTCTGCTCATTTTCTGGATTTGTACATGTAGGCATGTGCACGGGCTGGCCCACAACATGTGAGTGCACGTGCATGTAGGATGAGAAATCCATGTGAGAGTGACTGCTTGGGGAGTGGATTGGCTGGTGTACCTCACACCAACTACATAGCTGTTGTAGTAGGTACGTGTCCTGCAAAGGCGAGCACTGACACTCCTCGAGCTCCGAGTTGTACAAACGGTTCAAAGGAGATCAAAGTTACCTGGGCTCCACAATGATTTATTTATTATATCTACACTGTTCATCTATGTTTAGAGATCATTTTAGAGCATAATCCAAAAAATGAATCATATCAAAAGATCATCTGGACCACACCATAAATAGCAGCGGGGATGATGATTTTCACCGTTAAACAATTTTACTTACTAATACATCCGGTCCGGATCCGATCGGTCCGAATCGGATCCAATCGGATCGGATTCCGGATCGGGTCGGTTTGGAACAGGGCCTATCCGGACTTGACCCAAAAAATTTTCGAATTTGAATGGGGCTACCTGATCCAGACTATCGGTTCTGTTCAAATCGGGTCGGATCGGGTCTGATCCACCAGATTGGATCTAAAATGCCTAGCTCTAGGTGTAACGTCTCCCCGAAATGGGTGACGAGTAAGCTTTATTATCAAATGAACCATGTGCACATTCATTGCCAAAGATAAAGGCCAAATCATCATATCTTTCGATGTGCTTCCCGCACACTCTTTCAACATATGGGTGAGACTGTAGATAGGGCGAAGAGAAATTTATCAATCCACATTATATTCAACAGGTATAAACATACCCGAATACTATCACAAAGCTGAAATACAAATATTACCCAAAGTTACCGCAATATAATTAACCTTCCCAAACATCGTCAGTAGCTACAACCATCTTCTCCACTGGGTCCTAACCAAAACCACTAGCAATAAGCGTGTCCTTGATTGCCCGTAAAGCCTCTTCAAAGTGCGAAGACGGTTTGAAATATGACGATTTTTCAAGAGAATTTGACATCTTTCATGGATTTCTTTTATAGTAGCTTTGTATGCTTCAAGTTTAAATCCCATGTTACTCTTAAGGCCAAGGTTAACTTGCTCCACCAACTCATCAACTAGGGAATTGTCCATTGGATCATACCATTATATCTTAGGAATTTTTCTACTGGCAGATGTCTTTTGATTCAGGTTTGTTTGACTCTTATGCGAAGGACCTTTGTGTGAGGGCGTCAAAGTTTTCTTAGATGATGTTACAAGTTGATCAGTAGATGAAGCTAGACTCTTACATGATGAACCAGCCCCCTTCGCAGGCGACGATCTCTCATTTGTATTTCTGGAAACCTTCAATGAACTCCGTAGGAAACTCATTACACCTATGCCTCAATATCAGTTAATGGAAAAAGGACAATAATGGCAAAAGTAGGCAGCAATATAATCATGTGTAATAGAATATTATAGTTATACGATGCAAATATAATAATGTGCTCAACATAGGAAATATTTGTCTAAAAATTCCTGCTTTCATCAAAGCAGTTCATTACATAAACCAACAAAATTATTAAAAGTGTTGTTGCATGCGTGGAAGACTATCATTCCACATTCTCTCAGCAATCTCATCTCTCTTCCTTACCCACTCATCTCTTGCGTGGTCTGTCACCCGAAATAACGCTCAACCTTCTTCCGTAGTAATGACATCTACAGGGGATGACGAAACGTCCTCCGTACTGTCTCCACTGTCCTCAACTTCCTCAGTCAATCCATCTTCACCGCTAACACGGATGAAATTATGTATGACACAACAAAATATAACAATTTTCACTTGAGTTATGCACTTGAATTGAGATGTTGTACGTAGAATAGGAAATCAGCATTTCAAAAGACCGAAAGAACACTTTATGACATTTCGCAATTGGGCATGGCGATAATTGAAAAGTTCTTTCTTATTAGCAAGCTTCCTTCTAATATGAATCTCATTCAAGTGATATCGAACACCTCGATATGGTGCCATAAACCCGGGTGAATGTGCATATCCCGCATCAACAACATAATATTTTCCTACACATGGCAAGATATGATTAAGTTATGTTTGACACATAAAGTCTTATAATGGAAACAATCACAACCTTTATAATGATTACCATAAGGAACAAGGAAACAGTCAAGGTGACAGGTTAATACATTTTGTAAAACATGAGCATCAGATGCAGAGCCATCCCAACTAGCAAGCACATATACAAAATTTATATCAAAAGTACAAGCAGCAAGAACATTCTAAGGCAAAAAACGTTTCCTATTTCTGAAAGTTAAGCTTACTTATTTTGGAAAATAAGTCGAGATGTAGGTGCCATCTAAGGCCCCAATGCAGTCCTACAAGCAAAAGTGGGCCACACAATCGGTTGATTCCTTATGCGAAAAATGACACCAATGACAGAAAAACATGTATACAATATTGCTTGAACGAATGGACTCCACGTTGGGTTATCAGATATATCTTTCAAATTATGTAAGCTAAGGAACTTTACATATTCTAGATAAAGACCAATTATAGCATCAAACACTCTAGTGAAGTGTTGCGTACAATCTCGCTAGATCGTGAAAAGCGATGACCAATCACATGGTTACATACATTGTGACCAATAGAATGTAGGAACATTACAACTTGCTCTTCTAAATTGTACCTCCTTGTATCGGAAAGAATATTTCGATCTTTCAATAATGAACATAGTTCGAAGAAGTTATCCCTACACATTCTTAACAATGTAAGACAGTCAACATCACTCTTCCTTATAATTTCATTGATGAATTTATTCCTCTTGATGTGACCACCCTTAGGCAATGCCTTCATACAGTAACGCCGATAATATTCAACAGCTCCCATTACACATGCAGAAGCTGCAATTGCTGTTAATGTAGCACCAATTTCATTGTCGCTCCAATCACTACCAGAGGACTTCTCATCGCTATTATCCTCACTATCGTAAGCCATGAGAATATTGAGGAAGAATATTATCTGAATGGGAATTACAATTTTTGACAAAATTTAAATATCCACAGAAGCAAGAATGGATGCCAAAAAATTCACTCCAATGACTTGCTTTAAGTCAGTGATGGCTTTCATCCATGGCAACACTGACTGAATCATGGAGATAATAGGAAGAAATATAAACTCGTATAATGTCAAATATTTACAACCAATAACACCGAACAGGTCATTACGTTACATATACAAAGCTAAATTGTTGAAATACATACATGTGGGATATAACAGTAAATCCTACAAAGAACATAATATAGTGCATAATCCTGAGAATACCAGATAAAACCGTTCACGCACCTGTTGAGTAGAAATAATTATGAAGAGTACTGAGTATTTCCCACAAACTCCACAATGGCGAGTGTTGTCTGCATCGTCGCATCAGCAGGCGTGTGGTTAGGAAATACTTTGATGATTAGAAAGAGAAACAACAAGGTGGTTAGGAAAAGTATGGAAGTCTGTTGTATGTCATCATACAACGGACATGCTAATGCGATCTATGGGTATCCATATTAAGTAAATCATAGGATAGTAATGAAGGGAAGGTCGTGTTAAACAAGGACCTACAGATGAAATTATATAAACGGAGTAAGGGGAATTTATGAAATATGAAGATATGAGTAATACCTCCAACGACTAGGCCGGATGTAGCACAATCTTACCGCAATAAACTTCCTTGTGTGTAACGGTGTAGAAGATGATCATGGAGTGTGTGTATTTATAACCAATAGCCTTCTTCCTATGAAGGTCTATCTAGACCTTTACATAACAGATGCTTCGCATGCATTGGTCATATCCATGTCTTCCATAGTGAATGAAGAAGATTGCAAAACCCTTTGATACGACGTCATGTCTTTGAGATTCACCTATAAACTCCTGGATTCGGCGGTATACCCGTTCATAGAAAGAAAAAAGATCTGAAAAAACCAGAGGACTATACGCAGACCGTATACACCCTACTTGGACAGAGGCTACTGGTGTAGGAAGAGGCCGATGCGACCTAAATACATGGTAGGGCCATTTTTTCAGGAGAGAAGAAAACCGATATGGATTCGGAAAAGTGGACATCAATATCTGAAGGAGCTAGTTTCAGATCTCCCTATGGGGAAAGGAAATCCCAGATCTTCCCCTTTCTACTTATCAAAACCACTTTCGCCAGAAGAATCGAAAATGGGCGAAAGAGATTCGGAGGAGGTGGACGAAAGCATGCAGGAGGATGCAGATGATGGGGAGGGGTGAAGGAGTAGCATGCAAAGATCGACCACATACGCACCTTCCAATCTGTCCTTATCTCCTCCAATGCTATATCATGAGTGCGTTGCACTGGCCTCTGACACTACTGCACCAGTGATTGCGAATATTAATTCGTTGACGTATTCGCGGGGATGGTTGATCTCATATTTGAACTCCCTATCAAACATAGTAAATGCATTGTTTCAAAATTTAATACCATCTAAACCAATCCCGACTGTCAATCCAAACAGGCCCTAGGTGAGGCCGGAGCCATACCTAATACACTTCCCTTTTTTTTTTTTGGGAGAGTATACCCTTGAACCGAAAGACATGGGAGGCTAAACCTTACTAACATCACTGTGGGTCTATAGAACGAAAGTCGATTGGCAGGTGTATCACACACCACCGACCTAGCTGGTGTGGGTACATGTCGTGGGAATACAAACTCTGACCCTCCTCAAGGAGATCAAATTTACATGGCCCTATAATGATATATTTATTATATCCACACCGTCAATCTATCCTGAGAGATCATCATTTTAGATCAAAAGCTCAAACGAGACATATTCAAAGCTCAAGTGAATTATACTAAAAATAGTAGCGAGACAATGATTCCCACCATTAAAACATTCATAAGCCCACCATAACGTTTATTTTTCGTCTAATCTGTTGATAATGTCCAACAACAGACCTGGATGAAGAGGAAAAACAAATATCATATTCATCTAAAAATTATGTGACCCCCAAAAAGGGCTTCAATGGTAGAAGTTCAATCTTCCACTACTTTTTGCAATGTGTTCCACTTCATCTTTGGCTCCGTCTTATGTTCTAGCTCAATTCTTACGACAAGCTCACCAAATGAATGGACGGTTTGGATATAACACAAACATCGTGATGAGGCCCACAAAATTGGGTGAAGGCAACACACCAGCCTGATTGGTGGTGTCTGGTACACCGTCCAATCCGTTTCCCTATAAAACTTGGTAACGTTAACACACCACTGAGGACGGTGGTAGCACACCATGCAATCGGCTTCCTCTTCAGCATTTTAAAAAAAAATAAAAATAAAAAGATCTCAAAATTAATACTAAGATGCTTCTTATTGGCTACAAGGGTCCACTAATGACTAACCGGAGTCAAGATCACATTACCTTTAAGAAGACTTTCATAATTTCACAAAACGCCATACTAAGCTCCTCTTATCTACGTTCCGTACGTTCCGTTTGCCGCGGTGGGCCTAACCACACATACATCGAGCTCAGGATTAGCTCCCATGAGGTCAAGCTGTGTGGGCCCCACCGTGATGCCTATCAACCATCAACGCTGTGCATTTGATGGGTCCCCTTTAAATTATAGGCTATCCCAAAAATCAGCCGTATACGGAACTCAGGTGGGCCACACCATCTAAAATCATGTGAAGACATGCCAAAAACATATAAAAGCACTTGGTGGGGCCCACCTAAGTTTTGAATCTTTCTTTGAAACTTGAAAAAAAAAAAAAAAAAAAAAAAAAAAAAAAAAAAAAAAAAAAAAAAAAAAAAAAAAAAAAAAAAAAAAAAAAAAAAAAAAAAAAAAAAAAAAAAAAAAAAAAAAAAAAAGCGAACCCTCATCCAAGTGGGACACACATAACGGATGGGCTGGATTTGCAAACCACATCTCGATGGGCCCGAAAAACGTCCCATGAATGTTTTAATGGTGCACTGCCCCTCTCCACTTCTGTATGTGGTGTGGCCCATACAAGTCATGGATTGTCTTGATTTTTGAGACCTAGGCCTACGATGGAATGGTGCATCTGACTGATGGGGTAGATGTTCGAAACGCATCACGGTGGGGCCCACACCGCTTGACCTCATGGGACATTCCCATCAGCTCGAGCGCATAGTACCTTTTTCCTATGTATATATATATATATATATATATATATATATATATATATATATATATATATATATAAAAGGTACTATGCGCTCGAGCTGATTTTAACATCCCAATGAGGTCGAGCTGTGTGGGCCCACCATTAAAACATTCATAACCATTTTTGAGGGCCCACCGAGATGTGGTTTGCAAATCTAGCCCATCCATTATATGTGTCCCACTTGAATGAGGGTTCAGACCAAGTTTCAGGCGCATGCAAAATTCAGGTGGGCGCCGCCAAGTGCTTTTATATGTTTTAACGGTGTCTTCACATAAATTTAAATGGTATGGCCCACCTGAGTTCCGTATACGGCTGATTTTTGGGACATCCTATAATTTAAAGGGGACCCATTAAATGCACGGTGTTGATGGTCGAAACGCATCACAGTGGGGCCCACACCCCTCGACCTCATGGGAGCTTATAGTCAGCTTGAGCGCATTGTACCCCCCCCCCCCCCCCCCAAACACACACACACACAGAGACACTATACACACGGAAATGCTCACCTGCAGACCAGTTCGTACGTACCACGTAGGAACATTTTTGAGAACCTATCATATGTGATGTGGATCCAAAATCGGAACCGTTAATGTAAAGCAGCACCTCGCGAAACCCCCCAGGCCCAAGTTTTACTTTGATCTAAAACTTTGATGGGCCATGAAAAATGAAAACAGTTTCCTCCGTTGATTTGCATTTCTCTTTGCTATGGCCCACTAGACTTTTAGATTGGGGTGAAAATTTATCACATGAGGTTTCATGGGATTCTGTATCACATGGACCATTCAGATCAGACACCCATGGCACGTGTACAAGGGTGCGCACGTGCGTAGGTGAGCAGGGAAGCATGACTCATATATATATATATATATATAGGGAAAATGTACTATGCGCTCGAGCGTAAAGCGGTCGTCCGTGAGGTCGAGCTGGGTGGGCCCCACCGTGATGCCTTTCGAACATCAACACCGTCCACCAGATGCACCATTCCATAGTGGGCCTGGACGGCCCAAAATCAGGTCAATCCGTGACTCATGTGGGCCACACCATCTAAAACCATAAGTATACATGCCAAAAACATATAAAAGCACTGGTGGGACCCACCTGAGTTTTCCATGCACCTGAAACTTGGTCTGAACCCTCATTCAAGTGGGACACACATAATATATGGGCTGGATTTGAAAAAAATATCTCGGTGGGTCCTCAAAAATGGTTATGAATTTTTTAATGGTGCACAGCCCCTCTGCACTTCTGTATGTGGTGTGGCCCACTAAAGTCACGGATTGACTTGATTTTGGGCCGTCCAGGCCCACCATAGAATGGTACATCTGGTGGAAGGTGTTGATGTTCGAAAGGCATCACGGTGGGGCCCACCCAGCTCGACCTCACGGACGACCGCTTTACGCTCGAGCGCATAGTACCTTTTCCCATATATATATATATATATCATGCCAAATGCATGCAAGAAAAGGCCCTTCATAGGGTGGGCCCAACCACATATCATCACTATATTAGTCATGAGCATTGAATGAGGACTGTCAGTCAATTCTTCTCAAACATCTAATTTGTTCATACATCTGATGATCGTACTGGCCTCTTTTTCTAGCTGTGCAACATGCCAATGGGGTCCACTTGATGGAAAAGCCACGCCTCAGACTATCATACCGAATAGGAGGTATGAGGGTTGGGAAGTCAGTGCATGGCATAATATGTACAGATATTGCCACCCAAACACTTAATACCCACATCTGCTTTTAAGCTCAAACATCAAAGAGGAGATTGTTTTGGAGTCTCTCTTTCTGCAGAATTTCTGTAACTTCTCTCAATGACGATGGAGGTAATTTTCTTCACCACTTCTGAAGAGCTAACAACATCAACTACTCACTTGTGTACGTGGAGCTCAAACCAATCCCTGGTGTTTGTTCCTTCACCACAAGGAGACTTCCTTGTAGTGATGTGGAGAACCTCTTGCTGGGCATCCTCATGGATCCCTTCACTCTCAGCCAGTTGTCCTTGCCCCCATACAAGATCCACGCACGCTTTCTCCAGATTCTTTACATTCTTGGAAGAGAGAGTGATGTGGATGTGCTGAACTTGCTCCTGAGGTTCTTCCAAACATGGTTTATGGGTTTCATCGCAGTGTTTGCATGATTCGTATACATTCTTGGAAGAGAGAGTGATGTGGATGTGCTGAACTTGCTCCATGAGGTTCTTCCAAACCTGGTTTATGGGTTTCATCGCAGCGTTTGCATGATTCCGTATACCTTCTTTGCTGTCAACTGAGAATGGTGAACGAGAGCAGCTGCAGCTATTCTCAGACAGGCTCAAGCTTTGTTCTTCTTCCTAAATTATTTATTTATTTATTTTACTTCTTTCTAATAATTCCTTCAACCACATGATATTCATGAGTATGATCAAATTTGGCCAGAAAATATCAATGTGAATTCAGTAATCCAAGAACATCACTGAGAAAAAAAATATAAAAACTGAAATAATAAAAGCAAAGCAAACCACCATCCTACGGCTGAAAAATCATTCACATTCACTTCTTCTTCTTCTTCCTCTTCTTCTTCTTCTTCTTCTTCTTCTTCTTCTTCTTCTTCTTCTTTTTTGAAGAAAGGTGGGAGCATAACATCTGTAATTTTAAATGTTTATTTGAACATTTTTTTTTTTTTTACAACTTTCCAGCAGGAACCACAAAAATTCTGAGCCTCGTCTATCATATACCCTCTTAATTCAACCTACACAAACTGAACCAGCAAAATCTGTTAAAAAATGAATTTAAAAATAGAAAAAAAAATATTTTTTCATGTCTTGTGGTTTTGGTGTTTGGTTTAGTCCAACATTAGAAAGGTAATGAGAAACTGAAGTATTTATATTAGAATCATTTACTTGTTGTTTGCACTGGGAACTAAGGATATGCCATGGAACAACCTTGTATATGCTGGCCACGGCATGGTGTATCATTCGCTCTCTATATAGTTGGCGTCTTGTACGGTAGTGCCGGCACATTCAGTTTGAAATGCTTTGAGCTCATTTTATGTTTCTATCACCCATGTATGTATTTTGTTCTCACTCTTGACTTGTGGTTTGATGGTTTGTTGCAGAGGAAGATGTATAATTTTCTGCCAATGTTATTCTTTTTATCTCAGTTCCCAGCGGTTTCACCGCTAGCTGAAGAAGGTATATATGTTTTCTATTTCTTCTTCTTATCTGTTTTTTTTTTTTTTTTTTGGTAGTGTTGGCATTCATTTGAAAATAAGCATAGTACAGTACTCGAATCAAAACTCAGACTTCGCAAGATTTCGAGCCTGAGTCGTTGTAAAACTTGATCTTCTATGTGACTTGGCTGATGCGGACTTGAACTGAGTCACCTAATTTAGAATGTAATATGTCAAAAAGGAGACCTTCTAACTTGGTGCTGGGGAACGTAACCATTTCTGTACTTATCTTTTGTTTTTTGGGAAATGGTACGATGAGGTTGACCTGTGTGGGCCCCACCGTGATGTGTGTCAAACATCTACCCCATTAGTCAGATGCACCATTCCAGGGTGGGCCACGGGCTTAAAAAGCAAGTCAATCCATACTTAGGTGGGCCACACCACATATAACAGTTGAGAGGGATTACCATCCCATTAAAAACTTCATAATGTGTCGAACATCTACCCCATCAGTCAGATGCACCATTCCATGGTGGGCCACGGGTTTAAAAATAAAGTCAATCCATGACTTAGATACACCACATCACATATAACGGTTGAGAGGGGTTACCAGCCCATTAAAATTTTCATAATCATTTGTTGGGCCCATGGAGATGTGGTTCACAAATCCACATCTGCTGCAACTGCTCACTGTTTCCTCTTTTTAAGGGGGCTCATTACCACCTTCATTTTTTGAGAACTCTGGATGGCTAGGAACTACTTCTGTTTTGAAGGATCCTTGATATGTGCATCCAAGGTGATCTCTAGTGTGTCCACCGTTGGATTTTTCCAGCACCGCCCTCCCTCATCCTATGGGAGTGAAGTTGTCTAGGTCAGGAGAGCTCAGTGCTTTGGGGGTTGAAGGGTCAGTGTCCAATACAAGGCAAGTTTATGTGGTCAAGTGGGCTAGAAAACAACATGGTTGGGTTAAGATAAATGTAGATGGATCAACAATAAGAAACCCGGGCCCTTTTGAGGGGGAGGAGTCTATAGAAATGGATCGGGTGACTTTTTATTTGCCTTTCCCTTGGGGTCCGACCTTGATTTCAATACTGGGCAGAGATCAGGGCAGTCCTTGAGGGTCTCCCTATATACGGAGCTTAGCTTCACCAAGGTAGAGGTGGGAGTCCTCTCTAAGCAGTCTCCTTTTTCGTGGTCCCTGTGGTATTAGCGGGCCAGGATCGAGTCTCTTAGACGTAGGATAAAGGTCGGCATCTCTCATTTCCCTAGGAGATTCCTCAATAAAGTGGAGTTTGGTAACCCGGAGGAGGGCTAGCTCTCATAGGTAGACTTGCGCCCTTTTTGTCTGTGGGTGAGCCTAAATTTAGCTTGTATAGTTGTTTCTTAAATAAAACAAAAAACAAAATAAAAAGGCCCAACCCTTCAAATAGGTTGGCTCAACCATGAGAATCGCCTAATTTAAAATCAGCCTCGTTTACTCATTGGCAAACAACAAAATAAGAAATAATTTTTAGACATTGATAAATGAAAAATTACAACTGTGGTCCACTTGAAAAGTGGTTGTGGCTGATTTTTTCTGAAGGTGATACCAATGATAGGGCCAACTTATTAGACAGATTAGATTTCGCACAAACATCACAGGTTGGACGTTATTTTCTAGGTGATCTGTAGTTTATATTCCAACCAGTTGACCTTGAGAGCTACTTGCAAGTAGTGATGGAATTTTTAATTTACAATTAATAAACTATCCGGCCAGTCAGGTTGAGTCTTCAACTCCAATGGCCAGTCTGAAAAAGTCAGAATTTTGAGTTTTTAAACTATGATCCAGGCCACTTCTCATGTGAGTCTCACTGTGAATATTCTATAGCCAAAAATCAAGTAGTCCTCATCCAACGGACCAGAGATGTGCACTGAACTTAAGCTGTTAATATTTTTATAACCATTAATTGTTCTCGTAGTGGTCTTCCTAAACCTAATGACTCGGTTGACCTATTTTCTTAATCATTGCATAGGAGTGGTTTAATTAGTGGTCAGAATTTTCATGCATGTGCAGTACTGTAAATGGGCTATAAGCTGAGGCTAAGCTCTGCTAGTACAATAGATTCCACATCCAAGCAGGGTCTGGGCCCAAAATGCATAAGCCAAGGTCCCATCCAACTTGATTGTGCTAGGCTAGAGCTCAAACCCAGCCCTATCTGTCCCTATTGAGTAAGTCCAGGATTTAAAATCAAGGTATAGTGTAGCCCACTGGATGAGTGTACTACCCTGCATATACACACACTAGCTAATGAGTAACTAAGTTCCATCACACATATGCATGTAAAAGTAGAAACCAGCAATTAATGAACTGTTGGTGGGATGCAAAGAATGTATTCCTTGTACGCCCAACCACAAATAAGAAAAAAAGAGCAGGAAAAAAAAAGAAGACAACTAATGTAGTGAATGGGACTGTGTTTTTGCCCATCAGATAGTGTTGCCATCAATGGTGTGACAAAGGGTCCTTGCTCTTACTCGGGTGGTAGACTCTCTGGTGTTTCAACACCGGGTCAAGGGTTCGAGTACCCACGTTGGTGAAATCCCACGGCATGCGTGTGTGGGGTGTGTGTGCGTGTGGCGTGAGTATGTAGGGGTGTGTGCGTGTGTAAAAAAAAAATAAAAATCAATGGTGTGACAATTAGGATCAAAATGGCCTAGATCACCAGTTAGCTTCTTTCTTTTAAATTTAAAAATAAAAAAGCAGGCGATTTCCTCCTTTCTCTTCTCCCCCTACTTTGCAGCATTTTGTTGTCTATTCTCTAGTTTAAAGAGCTACCGTACTAGCCTACATGTAGTTATTGAAATTTGGCTCTCAGCATCAGTATCGGTGGGCATTTGGTCTGGCTGAAAAATGACATGAATCAATTGTTGGAAGTCCAAACCAAACCAGTGCATCTTCCCCAAGGAGAGTAAAAGCTTCCAGCCTCCAAGACATTTTCCCCATGGGGCTGTTCAGCTTTTCTAAGCAGCTATTTAATATTTAGTTTGATATTTGTAATAGCAGTTAATACTATGCCCCTGTAGTGTTGGGATGCCTTGCACAAACCTTAGGATCTAGCCTCCCGAAACAAACCAGAATTATGGATAATAAAGCAATGAAATAAATCAAAGCATCAATCACACACCACACAAGAGAATTTTACATGGAAAACCCTCAAAGAGGTAAAAACCACGGGACCTCGTCCAGATCAACAATCCACTATGAAGTAGAACGTTTACAACCTTCTTCACTCACGCAGGAGTGGATGAACAATAAGAGAAATAGAGAAAACGAAGAGATCTAACCGATTATGAGAACATAGAAGCGCTGAGATATAAATTGCAAAGTAGAAAAACCTCCTCGAGCAGAACCTCCCTTCTATAAGCTTCCTCTCTCTTTTTCTCCCTCTCTCTCACCTTTGATAGCCCTCTTGTATTTTTCTCATCAACACAATATCCATAGAAAAATCCTAGGGACCCCTTTTTATAGTTTTAGGAAACTCCTTTACTCGCATCCTAGTTGCGAAAGGACTTGCGCATCCTAGTTGCGAAAGGACTTGCGCATCCTAGTTCTGAAAGGACTTTGCGCATCCTAGTTGCGAAAGGACAACGGGTCAAAAAAAAAACCCATCAAATCTCCCCCTTTTTGACCCAGGAGGGATTCACCTTCTTTAAGCCAGCCAGGTTTCTACAAACCTCAAATTTGCCCTTGAGCAAAGCCTTGGTCATCATGTCTGACCCATTATCGTCCGTGTGGACTTTCTCAAGCTGTAACACCTTTTGTTCCAAAGTATCACGATCCAAGTGATACCGAATCTCTATGTGCTTCGACTTGGAATCTTGACTTGGATTCTTGCTCAAGTGTATAGCACTCGACTATCGCAATAGACCACGTGCTCCTCCCTTCTTCAGCTAAGTTCTGTAGGAACCTTTTCATCAAAAGCATCTCTTTACATGCTTACATGATTTACTGCAATGTACTCGGCTTCATGTAGTTGACAATGCTACGACCTTCTGTAACTTGCTCCAAGCTGCTCCCCACACTGCAAATGTGAACATGAACCCCGATGTAGACTTCCTGAGTCTATGTCACTGCCATATCTGCATCGTGTAGCCCTCTAACACGGGTTTACCGTCACCATAGCATAGGCTCGGCTGGATGAGCCTCTTAGATCTGTAGTATCCATTTCCACCGTGCCCAATGTTCTTTGCCGGGATTGGCAAGGTGCCGTGACAACACCAACCGCATATGCTATATGCGGGCGTGTACACACCATAACGCATACATCAAACTTCCTACGGTGACGCGTAGGGTATCTTCTGCATCTCTTCCACCTCGCCTTCGTCTTGGGACACTTGCACCGTCGCTCAATCGAAGTGACCATCTAGTGGAGATCTTGGCCAGAGCCATTTGCATTCATATTGAACCGCTCTAGGACTTTCTCAATATACAGCTCTTGTGACAGAAAGCTTCCTGCTTACATCACGGGTTATCTCCATTCTAGGATCTGCATCTGGCCCAGGGCCCAAGTCTTTCATCGCAAAGACTTGCCCAACTCTGTTTCGGCTGTCAATCTTCTTGATGTCTTTTCCATGATGAGCATGTCATCAACGTATAATAGCGAAACTAAGAAATCACCATCGAGAACTTGCGCGTGAACACACAATGGTCCGACTCCATTCTGTCATACCCATGCTTTGTAACATGAACGAATCGAACTTCTTGTACCATTGCTTAGTGGAGCTTGTTTCACCCATACAAGCTCTTCCTCGGCCTACACACCATATGTTCCTTGCCCTTGACTTGAACCCCTCTGGTTGGTGCATGTAGATCTCTTCTTCCAGTCACCATGGAGAAAGGCGGTTTTAACATCTAACTGCTCTATCTCCCGGATCCATGCTAGCCGCCAACCCAAGCAACACCCGTATGGATGTCATCTTCACCACTGGTGAGAATATCTCCTCGAAGTCTATACCTTTCCTCGACCAAACCCTTTCACCACAAGTCGGCCTTAAACCTCGTCGTGTGAATTCTTACGCTCAATCTTCTTTCTGAACACCCACTTGTTGCTCGAGCTTTCTTGCCCTTAGGCAGTTTCACCATATCATAGGTGTGGTTCTTATGCAAGGATTCCATCTCTTCTTGCATAGCTTTCAACCACTCCTCCTTATGCTCGTCGGCTAGGGCCTCAGAATAATCTTCTGGCTCTCCCCCATCGGTTAGCATAATGTACTCATGCGGCGAGTACCTCTTGGACGGTATGTCGTCCCTAGATGACCTCCTCACACAGGCTCAACAGGTGGATCAAGTGGGGCTGCTCCCCCTGGTCCATCTTGAAGGAACTCCCTCGTTCTCGCACCTTCTTGTACTCCCCGTCATCAAGCACCACGGGAGGAGTAATCGGATCCATGTCCTCTAGCTCACACGAACTAGGCCGGTTCTTCTCTAGCTTACCAATGTCTTCGATACACCGATCTTGAAAGAAAACCACATCTCTGCTCTGACGAGCTTCTTCTCGGTCGGATCCCATAACACATGCAACCGAATTTTTCATCACCGTACCCTAAGAACACACCTTTGCACGATCTTCATATCGAGCTTGGACCTCTCGTCCTTTGGTACGTGAACGGATGTCCTGCATCCAAACACCACTGAGATGAGCTGTATGCGATGGATCTGTCCGGTCCACACCTTCTCGGTACTTCTCCATTCAACGGGGCGATGGAGACACATTTTATCAAATACACCGCCAGTGCTTGTTGCTTCTCCCAGAACGTCTTGGGCAACTTCGCATGGGATAACATACATCGATTCTCTCAACAATGGTGCGATTCATTCGCTCGGCTACACCATTATCTTTGGGGGTCTTGGGAACCGTCTTGTTCATGCCGTATACCACAGGACTTGCGGTACTCGTGAAAAATCGCCAATGTATTCACCACCATTGTCGGTGCGGATGCACTTCAATGATAGTCTACTGTCTCTCTCTCGACCATAGCATGAAACAACTTAAACACACCAAAGACCTCGTCCTTGGATTTCAAAGCATAAACCCAAACCCTCCTAGATGCATCATCTATAAAAGTGACAAAATACAATGCCCCACCCAAGGTTTTGTCCTCATAGGACCACAAACATCGAAATAAACCAAATCTAATGCATGCACTTTATTAACATGAGAAGCGAGTTTTAACGAATGAAACTCTATCTTTGTTTCCACGATAAACAATCAAGACAGGTTTTGAGAGGCATACACATCACGTCTGGAAGGAGTGCTTCCTCGCTAGTAGTGTGAAGCCCTTTTTCACTTATGTGGCCTAGACGCTGTGCCACATGTCAATAATCGAATCTTCCGCTGCGTTCAACCCACCCTTGCACATACGACACTTGCCTTGTAAAGGGTGCGACACTTCTTTCCTCTAGCCACGATCAATGAACCCTTGATGAGCTTCCATCGCCCATCGAAACCGGCTTTCATAGCCATCATCATCAACCTTCCCGTCGACATCAAGTTGAGGCGAAGGTGCGGGATATGCCTCACATCCCTAAGAACCAATGTGCGGCCCACATCGGTTTTCACACAAATATCACCACTCCCACGATCTTTGATACGCGAGAATTTCCCATCTTCACGGTCCCATAGTCACGACTTGTAGCTTGTGAAGGAGTCCTGTGTGGAGTCGCATGAAAAAGAAGCTCCCGAGTCTATCACCCGGTCGGTGCCACGACTCGTGAACGAGACATACATCGTGATCTGTAGAAAGAATAACTACCATGTCGCCATCCGAAGTGACCGCGGTGGAATCGATTCATCTTCCTTCCTTTTCCTTTCTTGTCATTTTTCTTACCACGACATTCATGCTTGTAGTGGCCCTTCTTGCCACGTTCCGAAGCATTCAACCTCTTTTACGTTACTCGACTTGCCTCTTGATTTATCTCGGGCCTTTCCGCCCTTCTGTTCTTTCCTCTCCCCGTTCTGCGTCACAGAGCCTCTTCTTGAGTAGACCCACGAGACTTCCTCCTTGTCTCCTCATTGAAGAGACAACTGTTTACTGTTCCATGGATATCTTCCGTCTGCGCGCGGAGTTACTTAGAGACACCACCAATGTCTCCCAAGCTGTCGAGCAATGAACTAAGCAATAGTAAAGCACGCAATTCATCATCCAGGGACCATCTTCATAGAGGTGAGTTGGTTCACTATATTCTTGACCTCATTCATATGCTCGGCCAGAACCACCATCCTTGAACTTGAGATTTACAAGTCGCCTTATCGAAAATATCTTATTACTGGTGTCTTCCTCTCATCTGACCCTTGTAATTTTAGCCATAGGCTTGCTTGGTGAGGTTTCAGTAGACACATGGTGGAACACTGAGAATCATCCAACCATTGTCTAATAAACCCCACCGCCTTTCGGTCCATCTTCTTCCAATCATCATCGGTCATATCCTTGGATTTTCTTTGATATGCACGAGATTGGAGAATATAGGTCCTTGCAATAAAGCAAGTCCTCCATCTTAGCCTTCCATATGGTCCAGTTAGAACCATTGAGGCTGATCATCCTTGAGCCACCTTCCATAATTCAAAACCGATCCTACCCGTTCAATGAACTTAGCTTTGATACCACTTGTTGGGATGCCTTGCACAAACCTTAGGATCTAGCCTCCCGAAACAAACCAGAATTATGGATAATAAAGCAATGAAATAAATCAAAGCATCAATCACACACCACACAAGAGAATTTTACGTGGAAAACCCTCAAAGAGGTAAAAACCACGGGACCTCGTCCGGATCAACAATCCACTATGAAGTAGAACGTTTGACAACCTTCTTCACTCACGCGAGGAGTGGATGAACAATAAGAGAAATAGAGAAAACGAAGAGATCTAACCGATTATGAGAACATAGAAGCGCTGAGATATAAATTGCAAAGTAGAAAAACCTCCTCGAGCAGAACCTCCCTTCTATAAGCTTCCTCTCTCTTTTTCTCCCTCTCTCTCACCTTTGATAGCCCTCTTGTATTTTTCTCATCAACACAATATCCATAGAAAAATCCTAGGGACCCCTTTTTATAGTTTTAGGAAACTCCTTTCTGCATCCTAGTTGCGAAAGGACTTGCGCATCCTAGTTGCGAAAGGACTTTGCGCATCCTAGTTGCGAAAGGACAACGGGTCAAAAAAAAACCCATCATGTAGTGTATTTTAAATGGGCATTTGTGTCTTTTCACCTTGATGGAAAAGTCTATATAAGGGAGCTCATGTAGTCCGTTTGGAATTAAGTCAGTAAGCTTTTAAGCATCAGTCAATAGTCAAAAATAGCAAAGTTCCTTCTTCTTTCACGTGTCCAGTGAGTTAGATTCTTAGGCTTTGTAAAGCCAAGCAAAGTTCTACATGCTCTGACTAACAAAGCTGGTATCGAGCCTAGTTGTTTTTCCGAAGAAGTTTCAATGAGGTTTTTTCAAATAAGTATATATTTTCAAAAATCAGTTACAAAGCTTGAAGTCGCGAGCCTAAAATACGGTTTGTAGAACAAGTTTTGAGTTTTTTTTTTCTCAGCCAAGGAAAGAAAAATCTGTTTGCAAAGCCAAGTCTTTTTTGCTACTTAAAGTTGCTAGCAATTTTTTCCAGCGAAAAAAATTCTGTTCAAAAAATCAAATTCCAGTAGTTTTTTCAGCCAAAAAAAATAAAATAAATCAGATTGTAGAAGTTTTTTTCCCAGCAAAAAAAAAAAAAAAATCTGTTTTAAAAAATCAGATCTTCTATTCCATCCTTCGCTTCCTTCATTCAAAAAATCAGTCATTCCTCCTTTAAAAAAGAGATGGTCAGCTCAATCCAGCCCCAGGTTTTTAAGTTGTCAAAGGACAACTATGAAAAGTAGTGCATCCAAATGAAGGTATTGTTCGAGTCACAAGAACTATGGGAGATCGTTACCGATGGGAAGAAGTCACCTTCACCAATGAAGAAAAGAACGCTCTCAAAAATCAAAGGAAGAAAGATAACAAGGCTTTGTTCCTCCTCTATCAAGGGTTGGATGAATCAACCTTTGAAAAGATTGCCGAAGTGACATCAAGCAAGCAAGCTTGGGATACCCTTGGTACCATCTTCAAGGGTGTTGATCGAGTGAAGTGGGTTCGCCTTCAAACACTAAGAGCCGAGTTTGAAGCAATGCACATGAAGGAAGGTGAAAGTATCTCTGACTACTTCTCACGTCTAATTGTTATTATTAACAATTTAAAAAGAAATGGTGAAAAAGTTGAAGACATACGTGTCATTGAAAAGGCACTACGATCTCTCACAACCAAGTTTGAGTATGTGGTTGTGGCGATCGAAGAATTAAAGGATCTTGAAAAACTGTCCATTGAAGAATTGATGGGATCGTTGCAAGTGCATGAGCAACCAATGCAAAAGAATGCTGGTTCAACACTTGAACATGCCTTAGGGTCTAAGTTGATTCTAAATGAACAAAAGAATGGTCATACATAACGAGGCGGTCGTGGCACTAGCAATCGTGCAAAAGGCAGAGGGCGTGGATGTCATCCAAGCCATCAACAAAATCAACAAAAGTTTACCAGTTTTCGTGGAAGAGGAAATGGTAGAGGCCGATTCATATGTGGTCGTGGAAACACAAAGAACATTCAATGCCACAATTGCAAGAAATTTGGCCATTATGCCTCAGAGTGTTAGAGCAAAGTGGATCAAGATGAACGATCCAACTATGCTGAAGCATCACACCATGAACAAGAAGTCTCTACACTCCTCCTCGCACAAGAAAAAGGCATGTGAACGGCTAGATGTGTGGTATCTCGACATGGGTGCAATCAACCACATGAGTGGTAACAAAGAACTGTTCGTGGAACTCACAGAAGGAGTTCGTGGCGACGTGAGTTTTAGCGACTCATCAAAGGTACCCATGATAGACAAAGGAAAAGTTAAAATCTATTAGAAGAATGGTAAGCCAAATTATATCTCTAATGTGTATTACGTACCAAATATGAAAAATAACATCCTTAGTATCGGCCAACTCCTTGAGAAGGAGTATGTTATACACATGGAGAACTATTCTCTCTCTATAAGAGATGCTCACAGGATACTTGTGGCTCAAGTCTAAATGGCGAAGAATCGCATGTTTCCGCTCCATATCAACACAAAGGTTGAGAAGTATTTCTATGGACTCATGAAGAATGATTCATGGAGATGGCATCTTCGTTTTGGGCATCTCCATTTCAGTGGCCTTAAACTCTTATCCTCATCAAGCATGGTGCATGGCTTACCGACTATTGAAGCTTCAGAACATATGTGTGAGGCATGCACACTCGGCAAGCAACAAAGGAACTCCTTCCCAAGTGGAGTGTCTAGAAGAGAAAAGGAACCACTTCAGTTGGTTCACACTGATATTTGCGTTCCACTTGAAACACCCTCTCTTGGAGGTAATAAATACTTTATTACATTTATTGATGATTTCAACAGAAGACTTTGGGTGTATTGTATCAAACAAAAATCTTCCACTTTCACTATCTTTAAAATTTTCAAAGCTCGTGTTGAAGTTGAAAGTGGTCACAAAATTAAAGTACTCAGATCTGACAGAGGTGGAGAGTACACCTCAAATGCATTTTGAGATTTTTATAGGGAACATGGCATTAACCAACAACATACTGCAGCTTATACGCCATAATAGAATGGAATTGCGGAACGGAAGAGCCGCACCATCCTCGGCATGACGAGGACCATGCTGAAGGAAAAAGGCCTGCTAAAGAGCTTTTGGGCAGAGGCAGTTGCTTATACTGCCTACCTACTCAATTGGTGTACAACCAAAAGCGTCAAAAGCATGACACCGTAGGAGGCATGGAGTGGCTACAAACCGAGCGTGGCGCACCTAAGGATCTTTAGGTGTGTCGCCTACGCTTAAGTTCCAGAAGCAAGAAGAACGATGCTTGATGATCGTGGTGAAAAATACATCTTCATCAGCTACAGTGAAGCATCTAAAGCCTACAAGCTCTACAATCCACTAACCAATAAAGTACTGGTGAGTAGAGATGTGATCTTTAGTGAGGAAGAAGCTTGGAAATGGAACGATGAAGAATCGACCAAAGATATTCTAGTCAAAACAAAAGAACATGAAGAAAGGCATGACGGTCAAGAGTAAACGCCCGCAACACCTTCTTCGGCCACATCATCAATTCACAGAAGTCGAATGGGTGTACAAGATTAAGCGAAATGCTGATGGTGAGATTGATCGCTATAAGGCAAGGCTCGTAGCAAAGGGCTATAAACAGAAGTACGGGGTAGACTATAAAGAAGTCTTCGCTCCTGTTGCTCGCCTTGACATCGTGAGGATGATTATCTCCCTTACAACCCATCACAGTTGGATGATCTACATACTGGATGTGAAATCTGCATTCCTGAATGGAATTCTGGAAGAAGAGGTCTATGTTGATCAACCTGAAGGCTTTGTTATGCAAAGGGAGGAACACAAGGTGTATCGACTAAAGAAAGCCCTCTATAGGTTGAAGCAAGCTCCACGTGCTTAGAATGCACGCATCGACAACTATCTTCAAGAGAACGGCTTCGCCCAATGTTCATATGAGCATGCAGTTTACATCAAGAAGAATGCCTATATGTTGATGATTATAACATGCCTATATGTTGATGATTTGCTGTTTACAGGAAACAGTTGACCAATATTTGATGAATTCAAGAAGGCTATGTTTAAGGAGTTCGAGATGACCGACGGAGGTCTCATGTCCTTTTTTCTGAGCATTGAAGTGAAGCAACAACATGGTGGCATCTATATATCTCAGAAGAAGTATGCTAAGGAATTGGTTGAAAAGTTCAAGATGGCCGATTGCAATGCTGTAAACACACTTGTAGCAACTGGCTTAAAACTGACAAAGGACGGAGAAGGAAGAAGTGTTGACTCGACCATGTTCAAGAGTCTGATTGGAAGCCTAAGGTACCTCACAATCACAAGGTCGGATATCGTCTACAGTGTTGGGCTTCTAAGTAGGTACATGGAAGCATTAAAAGAATCACACTGGTTAGACGCAAAAAGAATCCTCAGGTACATCAAAGGAACAATGGAATTCGGTCTTTTCTATTCATACGATGATGAAGCAATACTGTATGGATACTCAGACAGTGATTGGGGAGGTGACCAAAATGAAAGAAAAAGCACCACTGGCTATGTATTCTATCTTGAAACGACCGCTTTCACATGGAATTCGAAGAAGCAGAGTGTGGTCCCCCTGTCCACATGTGAAGCAGAGTATGTAGCAGCATCATCCACTGTTTGTGAAGAAATTTGGTTGAAAAACCTACTAAAAGAGTTGAAACATCCGCAGGAAGGATCCACAGTCATATATGTGGATAACAAGTCGACAATCGAGCTAGCTAAAAATCTAGTGCAACATGGAAGAAGCAAACACATTGACACCTGATATCATTTTCTGAGAGATCGTGTGAAGCAGAAAATGATAAAATTAGAGTATTGTCATACTACAGAACAGGTGGTGGATATTTTCACGAAGACATTACCGACAGATGCATTCAAATGACTAAGAACGATGCTTGGATTGAAGCCGGTTTTGGTTTGAAGGGGAGTGTTGGAAGTCCAAACCAAACAAGTGCATCTTCCCCAAGGAGAGTAAAAGCTTCCAGCGTCCAGGACGTTTTCCCCATGCGGTTGTTCAGCTTCTCCAAGCAGCTATTTAATATTTAGTTTGATATTTGTAGTAGTAGTTAATACTATGCCCCTGTAGTGTATTTTTAATGGGCATTTGTGTCTTTTCACCTTGATGGAAAAGTCTATATAAGGGAGCTCATGTAGTCCGTTTGGAATTAAGTCAGTAAGCTTGTAAGCATTAGTCAATAGTAAAAAATAGCAAAGTTCCTTCTTCTTTTACGTGTCCAGTGAGTTAGATTCTTAGGCTTTGTAAAGCTAAGCAAAGTTCTGGCTAATACAGCCAACATCAATATCTGTCAGTATCAACAAAATTTTCTTAAGAGAAAAATGAAAAATATAAGAAAAACAAAAACAAAAACTCATATTCAATAATCTATCTTTATTATTATTATTATTATTATTATTATTATTATTATTATTATTATTATTTTGTGTGTGTGTGTGTGTTTGAAATAGAATTGAATGCCATGTGAAACCATTCATTGATAAGAATATCGACTACTAAGTTGAATGGTTTGTGTGTTCTGTTAGTTTTCTTAATGCTGAATAGTAAGGACCGAACTGTGCATCAGACATGGAGATTAAGAATATTGAATACATGACATACCTGATTGAGACGCCATTGTTATAGATAGGATCGATCGCTGTAATCTTCCTCTCCTTACACCTTTTAGAGAAGCTGTGATGGGGTTGTAACTTCTGTCAGTGGTGTTGGATTGGGGACCTAGCCCTATTTTATAATGTAGAGGGAAGAGGAGTTTGAAACCCATCAAAACTTCTCTCCCTATGGCTCCACACAAATTTGACAATCATAGTTCCTCTAGAATACTGTGTATGTATCACAGTTGTAGCACTTCACCTCTTACATGAATTTTTGAATGTATCACAACTTAGCGGGGCCCATTGGTATACTTGGTCACATTATCTAATCCTTAGGACAATCCAGACTGTTGATCAATAAGGCCCACCTTATAGAATTCTTACCTTCTCCCATTTGGGCCACATTTGATCGATTTCAATGATTAATCTTTTGAAGTATTTTGAAAAACATGTCTTGATTTAAAGAAACATCCAAATGGTTAACTGATTACATTGTTGGATAATATGGGTACTGTTGTTACAATCTGGTCCATTAAGACTATTAGTATCGAATCGCGGTAGTTAGCATAACATTTAATTTAAGCGAAGTGAGGCTAAGCGTGGTCACAAATACTAAGAGTCTTGATGACATAAATCTGTAATTAGGAAGTGTAGTATAAGAATTACACACGTAATATGATGATGTGTGTCCATCCCTAAGAAGTCCTGAAGCTTTCAAATGTCTCCGATGAGACATGACTGTTATTCTACTTATTCAAATTATGTTGTGCATACTTAAAGAGAAGCAAAATTAATTTTATATAGAATCATCAAATAACTTTATTAAATGAGATCTCTTTAATGTCTGTGAAAATAAAACACGCTCAACTCCCACTAACTGAAAATATCTGTAGGATCAATGACTCTCATGGACGTTACATGCTTCTAAAATGGCGTTATAAGGAGCCCTTTCGTGAGTGGATCTGCAATCATCTGCTTAAAGCCGATGAACTCCATAGACACTTGATGATTCTGAACTCTTTCCTTTACAACAGGATACTTGATGTCTATATGCCTCGACCTTAATAAGTGTTTGTTGTTACTAGATAAGGAAGTCACAGTTAAATTATCGTAAAATATTCTTTATGGTTTCAGGATATGCTCCAGTACCCGTAAACAAGAGAATAAATGTTGTAACCATAATGCCTGATTAGATGCCTCATGATAAATAATTAATTCAACTTTTATGGTGAATGAGGTTGTAGTTGATTGTTTCACGCTTTTTCAAGATACAACCCCATAACCATCATGAAGATGTAACCTGATGTGGACTTCTTAGTATCAACGCAGCCAGCATAATCTACGTCTGAGTATCTAACTAACTCTAAATGGTTAGATCTCTTATATGTGAGTCCAAAGTCCTTTATCCTTTTTAAGTAGTGTAACACTATCTTTGCAACTGTGCAATACTACGTTCTTGGATTAGATAGATACTGCCCAACATTCCAATAACAATGGCAATATCTGGCCGCGTACAAACTTGAGCATATATGATGCTCCTTACTATTGACGCGTACGAAAATTCCTTCATTCGATTCTTTTCTAGATCATTCTTGAGACACTAGAATTTGCTGAATTTATCATCCTTTACAATGGGTGACTGTCCAGGAACATAATTTTGCATGTCATACTTTTTGAGTATCCTAGTAATGAAGGTCCTCTGTGACAAGCTGAGCAGTCTACGAGATTTGTCACGACAAATCTCAATGTCAATGACATAAGAAGCGTCACTAAAGTCCTTCATTTCAAATATTTGAGATAATAATTTCTTGGTGTCACTCAACATCTTGATGACACTGCTAACTAATAGAATGTCATCAACATACAAAATCATCATAATGAACTTACTCCCACTGATTTTAATGTAGATACATTCATCTGCAGTATTTTCTACAAAACCATATGAGGAAATTACTTCATAAAAATTAAAGTACCACTGTTGTGATGCTTGTTTCAACCCATAAATGAATTTCTTTAGTTTACAAATTAAATGTTCTGAGCCATGGGCTACGAAACCTTTGGGTTGTAACATATATATATATTCTCATTTAGATCATCATTGAGAAATGTTGTCTTTACATCCATCTGATGTAACTCTAAATCCATATGAGCTAAAAGGGCCATTATGATTATGAATGAGTCTTTCTTAGATACTGGTGAGAAAGTCTCCTTAAAGTCAATGCCCTTACGCTGGTTAAAATCTTTAGCAACAAATCTAACTTTATATATTAGACATTACCTTTGCAGTCCCGCTTGGTTTTAAATATCCATTTAAAACCAATTGACCTTATTTCAGAGGGTAACTCAATAAGATCCCATACTTTATTGTTCTTCATGGATTTCAACTCATCTTTCATGGCATCGAACCAACGAGAAGGATCAGCACATTATTTAACTTGTGCAAAGGATTCAGGATCCTTTTTCATCCCAATGTCAAACTCGTGCTCTTGAAAGTATACGATGTAATCGTCTCGATTTATAGGTCTTCTATCTCTTTCAGATCTTCTTAATAGTTCAGCTTGTTGGGTGTGATTTTGATTTTTCTCATCAGTGGATTGTACGTGAGGTTTAACGTGATATTCTTCAGTGACTGCATGGTCGACTGCAACATTTGTATCCACGTGATCTTGAGTGACTATGACCGGAGTCACTGTCCTTTCTTTCTTAAATACAAAGTTTCTAATGTTCGTATTGCTACTATTTTCAATGTCTTTAATGAATCTGGCATTCCCAGTCTCAACGATCCCAATAGAGTAGGAAGGACAGTAGAATCGATAGCCTTTTGACCTTTCTGGATATCTAATAAAGAAACAGCTTAAGGTTCTAAAATCAAGCTTCTTTTCATGCGGGTTATAAAATTTGGCCTCAGCAAGACATCCCCAAACATGTAGATATCGGAGATTTAGTTTTCTCCCATTCCACAACTCAAAAGGGATTTTACTTACAGCCTTTCTGGGAACCTTGTTAAGGGTATAAACTGCAGTTTTAATCACATCATCCCATAAATATTATGACAATGTCGAATTGCTGAACATGCTTCGCACCATATCCATAAGGATGTAATTATGCATTTTAGTCAAACCATTCTACTTTGGAGTACCACGCATAGTGTACTAGGCGACAATACCACAATCTTATAAGTATCTAGCGAATGGCCCTAGATTATGACCTGATTCATCATATCTACCATAGTATCCACCACTGCGGTCAGATCTGCCAACTTTAATCCTTTTGTCAAGTTAATTTTCAACTTCAGCCTTATAGATTTTAAAAGCATCCATTGTATCTGATTTCTCACTGATAAGTTAGAGGTACCCGAAACGAGAGTAGTCATTTATGAAGGTAATAAAATATTTATGTCCACTCCATGATGCTGTAGGGAATGGTCCACAAATGTCTGTATATATCACCTTTAAGAGTCCTACACTCCTTGTTATACCTTCTACACTCCTTGTTATACCTTTCTTTCTAATTATAGTTTGTTTTCCTTTTTTTTATGCAATCAATGCATACTTTATAGTTAGAGAAGTCTAGAGAATGAAGAATTCCTCCTTGCAGAAGCCTATCCAATCTTCTACGAGATATATGACACAATTGCCTGTGCTACAACATGGAAGAATTCTCACAGTCTAGTTTCAGTTAAAATCTTATTTTATTTCGATACAAGTCATTAACATTATAGATGTGTGAGGCAATCAAGTCTTGTTGGTATAGGTTGTTCACTATAGAGCCGATGCCCACTTTAATTGAATTAAGGTAAATACTGAATCCTTTATTTTCAAATTGGAATGAATATCCCAATTTATCCAAACGAGAAAATATAGACTAGGTTGTGCCTTATAGAAGGCATACAAAATGTATATACCAAATCCAATAAATAACCAGACTCTAACATAAGTCTATAAACTCCAATTGCCTCTACGTCGACTTTAACATCATTGCCTATATATACTAAGTGCTCTGCATCAGTGGGTAGCTTGGTCTGTAGTAAGTCCTGCATAGAAATACATATGTAAATAGCGGTTCCCGAATATATCTACCAAGAATTTACCGACACATAAGTTAAATTAGATTCAAAACAGACTAGAACATAATTAGTACCCTTCTTTATGAGCCATTACTTACACTTTATGCTGTCTTTCTTTTGATGGCCCAGCTTGTTGCAAAGGAAGTAATTATTACCTTTAGCTCTCTTGTGGCTCGATCCATTCCTAGGTCAGTTTTCAATTGGTGAACTTGGAGGACCGTGAGGTCCTGAGGATCCCTTATTAGAACCACGTTTCCTTTTCTATTTCCATTATGTCCAGGTACATGTCCTGAGGTTACAAGATCAATATCTAACTGTTTTCAAAGGATTTCGACAGTTTAGAATTTTCTGAAGTAATCTCCAAATGTAAGCATCCCAAAACTGTCTCTATGGCCTCTATTTGATTGAACATAATCAAACTTGTTTAGGATGGGAACTTGATGCATTTGAGTTGAAATTTTCACTGGTTGCAAAATATACTCACATTAGCAAATTGTTTACTTAAAATAATTCATAAATTAAAACCAAATATCCGACCAACTAATCAATTCAATTTATTTGGGGCTTTCAACTGAACTGTCCAGGATGAAGACGGGCCTAAACATCCGATTCTGCCGAGAGTTGATTACATCATCATTACTCCTCCTGTGAGAGGTAGCGATAATATATAAATGACTCTCCTGAACATGAAGACAAGCGATGCCAATTATATAAATCTGAGACACTCAACACCCGTAAGTAGGATGAGTCTTTCAATTTTACATTGCTAGCATTATTTACTTCACCCCATTCATGTCCCTACCAAACTATGATCGTTTGTGTTTTCGTCACAGTTCGCATGAAATATGAACGTAAATTAATGCAATCCTATAATTGAATTCTCAATGTCACAAGTCCTGATTCATGAAGATTTTCGATTTTCATTGATTGAGGTTACTGTGGTGGCTAACACAACCGGATTCAATCCCACAAATTTTAACTTAGGATTACGATTTTAATCCTGCCCTCAATGGATTAACTATATAAATCAGTTTAATTTGGCCCATAAGGCAGTCGATACTAATTGTTGGGAGAATTGAGGAACCTCAAAGAGAAACAGACGGGTAGGTTTCACATTCCTCATTCCAACGGTATATATCAACTCCTAAAGAATGGGTAATGAGCCTACAATAGAGCCAAATCAAGACTTTGTATGATCTGGTCATCATCAATGAGCATTACAAGTCTAGCCTTTAACACTCACACGATAAACGGTTTGCATGGAATGATTCAGATGGATGGTTGGATCCTTACATTAGTGTCCATAAGATAGACAGATCAAATCCAATACTTAATATCCACATGATGAAAAGTCCATATTCTTTATTGTCCATCTAGTAAATGAACCAGATTGTATACTCATTGTGACCTGAATAAATGATCCGAATCTAGAATAAATGCACATGAACATGCTTAAAAGAGACGATCCATACATAATCAATAAATGGTCAACCAATAGGCCATAAATTTAAACTATCACCTAGTTAGTTACATGGTTTAGTTGGGCTTAACCAAAGTGGCCTAGTGAGGTGGCACTTTACGTGAATGGCCAGATAGACCCCTAGAATGAGCTATATAAACTGACATTGCAGATGGACCTAATTTGAGCCCAATATGCAAGTTAAAATCAGCCTACGTTAAAAGTCTGAAATAGCCCCGCGTATATGGCCTGATGGATGATCATGAGAAAAGATCCACAAACATGCCCCAACACAAGATTTGAAATGAACATTGGGCCATTCATCATATCTGTGAACACAACCCACAAATCTATTGTAAAATGAGCCCAGTTAAGTTCCCACTGGATGGCTAAAATGGGATGCAAGCCTACAAGCATTTCAAGAGAAACGGATTCTGGTAGGCTCTCGTTCAAAACCAAAAAGAGGGGTTTTATGAAATCTCTAACCCTAACCGACTACAAACCAGCCGCCCTCGCAACTCCCTAAAGGCTAGCTTCGATCGAGTTTTTCAGCCAAGGATGGAAGTGAAGATATACTCTCAATGACAGCTAATTGATAATGCTGAAAAACATATGCGATTAAAAGTGGCGATCAAGGCAGCGATTTTCAGCAGCAATCGTCTGCCAGGAAACGTGATCCAAACTAGAATATGGTAGCTAATGCCAGATTTAAATAATGGACAGGCATCCATGGGAGTTATTTATTTATTTTGAGCTTGATTTGGTCACCATGGTGGTCGCCGGTTACCATGGATTCCGATTTTGCTATATGTCAAAAAAAATCCAGCAATCATCACTCGCTGGAATAAATAGTTGTCATCATGTTTCATTAGAATTCTCAATCGATGGTGTTGTCATGCTAACGCACGCCATAAGAAGAGGTAGAACAACAACCGCTTTGATGCCTAGTAGATCCCGACATTGGAAAGGAGAAACATATGGGAGATTAGGATATGCGGTAGAGGTGCGGACCTTTCATCCCTTTTCTGATTTTCCCTTTGATTTAAAGGTTTATAAGATCATTTATTTCATTCATCAATTAATTTACGAATTTTTTAAAATTTATTTCTATTTCCTTGTTTTCCTCATGGATTCAAGGTATCTCTGTGAGGAATGCAGAGAAGCTCTGTGGATTCGGAGTAGTTATACCCTTAAGTAAGACAGTGATCGACGTCGTCATGTTCATCCCTGTGTCAGAAATATATAATTATTATAACGACACTAATATCCTATCTATCAACTGACATGGGCTAATGTACCCCAAGATTCTAAGCTAGGGCCTAAGAGGCCTTTATTGCATATTATGTTAAGCTAATACAGATATGATAGGACCACATATGTCCACACTTACCAATCTTTCTATCTATGTATGGGGGGCATGCCTATAACTCATTGAGCACCTTGTAGGGGAGAACGTTCTTGAGATACATGAAGTTTATTATGGGTAAAAATGGACTGACCGATAAGATAAGGTCAATTCGGACATCTGTGCACGTCACAAGATTGGTCAACAACTATTATGACAAAAAGCTCAGCCCCATTCCTAATCCAAGCAAGTGGTTGGCCTCGGTCCTCCAATGGGGTTCCAAAGGTGGGTCAGTAGATCAATAATCTACTTGACTCCAAGAGAAACTCAATAGCGACTCGCTAAGAGAACCCAGGTCGGTTGAACCCCTCTTTGGAATGACTCTCTATCTTGGCTTCCCGCCATACGCTTCTACTAGTTCCGTTCTGACTACTAATTTTGACCTAGCTCCAACCGACTCTACCTGAGAATCTAGCGAAAGATCTTAGGAAACTATCGCAACACTGGTCTGTTTGAGATCTTCAGCAAAGATCTTAGAAGATTATTATGATACGCTTCAGATTCGAATCCCTCTACAAAACGTTCCTACTAAATAGGGAATCCCCTTTTATGCCACCGCCTTTCCTCACCTATAAATAGGGGCATCCCTAATGGTGAAAGGTACGCACAATCTTAAGCCCAAAAACCCTGTTCTCCACTAGACTAGACCCATTTTCCCTACCTGACTTAGGCATCAGAGGGTCCCTTGCTGTAGCCAGGGTCTCCTTTGTCTTTTCTGTGTGCAAGTGTTTGAAGGTCCAAGGAGGGTTAACTAGATTTCTGCATCAACAAAGTCCATCAATTGTCTTACCTCGTGTTCACCTTGGAAATAAAAATTCAGTTAGTTGCAAACTCATGTAGGTCACACGATTAGGAAGAGTTGAGATGAGATGTGCATTAACAATTGTGTATGTAGCCATTTTGGTTTATATATGCCATTCTATCCATTTATATGGCTATTCTCGCCAAGATGATGGAGCTCTCTAAAAATTGTACAATCTAAAGCATAGGTAGACCACACCACACGCATTTAGGGGTTTAGTAGATTTTATGTTGTTTCTTATGGTGTGCCCCACCTAAATCTTGGATCTGTTTGATATTTGGGATTAATGCCTAACATGGGTTTGCATACCTGATAGACATTGTGGATTCCATTCCCAAGCAGTCATCCATCCACATCAACAAATAGCTATATCCAGCACACCTAGTGAAATGAGTTTTTTTTTTTGGAGGGATGTTTTCAAATAAAAATGTTTTAATTGCTTGTAAGAATAAGATTAAAATTTAATAATGTGTTTTAGAAAATGAATAGTATTAAGAGTGGGATGCATGATTTAGTTCAAACTCGGTCAAGTTGGCTCACTTACTCAGCCATTTCAACACAACTTGGCATGACTTGAACCGAGTCGCTTGAGGGGTAAGTTTATTTTCAAGTAATAAATGAAATGGAATTCAAATGCCACACCTCAAGAAAGTAAGGTCAAGCACCTATCAAGTATCAACATGACAAGTAAATGTTTTGTAACTTTGTTCAAATATTTTTATACTCCGTTTATTTTAAGTCTTTATATAGTGAAATATCAATCCTAGTTTAACATTTTAAACACCAAGCTAAAATAAAGTCTCTGGAGTCGACTTAGCAGCTTAGCTGGAAATCAAGTTGAGTTGAGTTCTTAAGTGTGATATATATATATATATATATATGTTGGGTACTATGGATGGTTGATGATGCCAATGTTAGGGGACTGCGGAAGCACATAAAGATGAATCTAAGATAGCAATCCAATAACACCAAGCAAACACATCGAGAACCCAACGATTTAACATGGAAAAACCCTTTCAGGAAAAAACCACGGCAGAAAGTGACAGATGATCACTATGAAAGTAGAAATTACAAAGTAATGTGCTTACCTATTCAAATAACCTCAAATCTCACCCTTGTTACACCCTTTAAAACCCTTGGATGATTTAGAAACCATAGAATCTCCTTGATACACTCTCAATTCCGATTGCACTCCAATATATAACCTTTGGAGGAAGCACAATCAAAATAGGAAACAAATCCCACAAATTCGCAGTTCTATGAAAATCTGCGCAGAATCTATCCATGACATCAAACACTCATTGATGGCATTAAAACTAATCCTTTGATGGCATTGAAACCATGTTGATGGCATCGAAACCATGTCAATGGCATCGAACTAACACCTCAACTGTCTAAAGACAAAATAAGATTTTTCAGAAATTCTCGATGACATTGAAAAGGTGGCCAATTAGTCTAGCGACCAACTGAATAAAATCCAAAAAATATCATGGGATCGAGCACTGGTTGATGACATCAAAGATGACATTGAATAGACTATCGATGACATCGACAGACCCAGTAACAAACTCAATTTAAGACATCTATTACAACAATCTCCACCTTATCTTCAATCTTCAAACATGTAGCTTCTTGCCTCTTCACTTATCAGTGACTTGCATCATAGATATACTATTGCATCTCGTGCACACTCTGTCATCCTTTTATGCTATTACCAAGCCTAGGAGAAGTTGCACAGAACTTGAACTTCTCCATAGGAATGACCTTGGTGAGCATGTCTGCCGGATTCACGCTGACGTGAATCTTCTCCAAAGTTATACTTCCTTCCTCAAGCACCTATCAGATATAATAGTGGTGAACATCAATGTGTTTAGTACGTGAGTGATAAATATAATTTTTAGATAAATTGATAGCGCTCTCGCTATCACAATTAACTAGCACAACCTCCTACTGAAGCCCCAACTAATTTATCATGCCTCTTAAACAAACACATTCTTTAAACGCTTCTGTCACTGCCATATACTCAGCTTCTGTTGTGGAAAAAGCCACCATAGACTGAAGCTTTGACATCCAACTGATTGCTCCACCCGCTGGTACAAACGAGTAACCTGAAGTCGACTTTCTGAAATCCACATAGCTTGCGTAGTCTAAATCCACATACCCTACCAACTTTACACATGTCTTCTCAAAAGTTAAGACGTAGTCTTTTGTAACTTAAATGTATCGAAGTAGCCATTTCATCGTCTCCTAATGTTGTTTTCTGCGGTTTGACATGTATCTGCTTACAACAAAGACTACTTATGAAATATCCAGTCTTGTACAGACCATGATATACATTAAATTACCAACGACATTCGAATAAGTTACAGGAGACATAACCTATTTTTTCTCATTTGATTTAGGATATTGTTATGAGAAAACCTTGAAGTGAGCTGCGTGGGGAACGCTTACTGGCTTTGCCAGGTCCATCTCATATTTAATCAACACATTTTCAAGGTATTCTGCCTAAGATAACCAAATCCTGCTCATTTTCCCATTTCTATGAATATTTATGTCGAGAACCCTCTTTATAGCCCCTAAGATCTTTCATCTCAAATATTCTATGATAATTGAGTCTTCAGTCCATCGATTTCAAATATATCATGACTAACGATCAACATATCATCAATATATAATACTAAGATGATGAATTTGCCATCACTCAGTGTCTTATAAAAGACATAGTAATCGTATCCACTCCTGGTATTTTTCTGACTCAACATAAAAGAATCAAATTTTTTATACGACTGCCTAGATGACTGTTTCAAGTCATACATTAACCTGTAAACTTTGTTCTCTACCCCTTTAACTTCGTAGCCCTCTGGTTGCTTCATGTAGATCTGCTCTTCCAACTTCCCATGCAGGAATACAGTTTTGACATCCATTTATTCCAGCACGAGATCGTATTGGGCAACCAACACTAACACGAATCTGATAGACACTTGCTTAACTATCGGTGTGAATGTCTCTGTTAAGTCGATTCCTTCTCTTTGAGCATAACCCTTCGCTACCAGCCTTGCTTTGTATTTATCATGTTTCTTTTTAAATAACTACTCGCATTCGATCGCTTTTCGGTCAACTGGAAGCTCCACTAGCTCCCAAGTGTGGTTATTGTACAAAGAGTCTATCTCATCATCCGTAGCTGCCTTCCACTTTTCTACATCAGGCTCATTAAGAGCCTCCTGAATAGTAGACGGGTCCCCTTCATCTGTAACGAGGGCATATGCGATATTAGAGTCGTCCTTATATCTTGCTGGTAACCTGTAATCACTTGGTGAGTTTCTTCTTATAAGTGGTTGTTCCACTCGCTCTTGTACCTCTATTTACACATCTGTCTATGCCTGATTATCATTTATGTCAATCTGGATGTCTACGATCAACCTTTCTGGTTCTTCTTGCTCCTCTTGATCATTCTTGAGGAATATGGAGCTTTTATCGAATTTGCAATCATGGCTAGTGACGACCTTGCATGTGGCCTTGTCGTATAGCCTGTAACTTTTCACACCAACATCATATCCAACAAAGATATACTTTTTGGCTCTATATTTTAGATTATTTCTTTCAACTGACGGTACATGAGAGTAAGCCTCACTACCAAATAAGCACAAATCTAAGTAGTCCATCTTATAACCACTTCATACTTCCTCTATGATTTTACAATCAATTACCGTAGAAGGGGACCGGTTCACTAAATATCAAGCCATGTTAATGACCTCCATTCATAGGTCCTTGCCCAACCCAGCATTACTTAACATGCATTGGTCCCTCTCCAAAAGAGTTCAATTCATCCGCTCAACCACACCATTTTGTTCTGGTGTGTGGCACATCATGTTATACCTAATGATCCTTTCATCTTTGCAATATTCATTAAACTCAGTGGAAGTAAATTCTCCACCATTGTCGATCCTTAAAACTTTTATTTTTTGCCATATATTTTTCCACCACTACCTTCCATTGTTTAAATATAGTGAAAACTTTAGATTTACATTTCATGAAGTAAACCCAAACTTTTTGGGAGTAGTCGTCAATGAATGAGACAAACTATGACAACCCTCCAATGGAAACCTTTAGCGATGACCCCCATACGTCAGAGTGCACATAATCAAGCACTCCCTTACATACATGTTTTCTAGATTTAAAAGATAATCTAGATTGTTTACCGTATATATAATGCTCGCGTATATTTAAATCAGAATTCTTAAAAGCTGGAATCAAACAACGATAAAAAAGTACCTTTATGCCCCGCTCGCTGATGTGGCCTATACAAGCATGCCATATATGTGCAGACATAAAATCCACAATAGTCATTGTCGCTCCACCTACTGAAATGCTTTCAATCAACCTTTAAAGGTTTTCGTGAATTTGCGCTCTCATAACCATGAGTACTCCTTTGATACTTTAAGGACACCATTGACACCGGTGAACTTGCACCCTATTGCCTTGAGTGCACTGAGAGAAACTAAGTTTTTCTTCATGTCAGGAACGTGCCTAACCTCAGTCAAGGTATGATTCATCCCATCAAATATCTTGATGCACACCATACCAACAACAACTACAGTATAAGCATTGTCATTGCCCATAAACACTTGTTCACCATCGCACTCCTTGTAACTAGTGAACTAACTTCGATGAGGAGTCATGTGATATGATGCTCCTGTGTCAAGGATCCACTCACCTCTACGATCATCGTACAAGTGTCCGATCATAAACACTAACAACACATCACCTGTGCTTGTCTCTTCATCAAACAAGGCAATGTTAGCCTCCCTGGAAGAAGCCTCTGAGTTTTCTTTATTCGATTTATAATTTGTGCAATCCTTCTTCATGTGTCCAATCATCCCACAATTCTAGCACTTTAACTTGCCTTTGCCCTTGCCCTTTAATTTGGATATAAACCTTGAAGTTCTTGTATCTCGCTCAGTATTCCCGCCTCTCATAAGAAGTGCATCAGAAGAGGTCCATACGTTACTGTTTTTCTTTCTCATAGCCTTTCCCTGAAGGGATGAGATAATAGTGTCCACACTCAAGGATGATTTACCAGTGCACAATGAGTCCTTGAATGACTCATACGACGCTAGAAGAGAATTCAACAAAATACATGCTTGATCTTTATCTTTAACCACTTCCTCCATGTCTATAAACTTACAAATTAACTTATTAAAACTAATGATGTGTGCCTCCACATCTCCACCCTCTGCCATCTTGAAGTTGAACAACTCCAGCTTCAAGTGTAGGCGATTGTTAAGGGACTTTTTCGCATAAACATCCTCTAACTTCGTCCATAAAATCGCTGCGGTTTTCTCCCTAAAAACATTGTAGAGAACCTCATCTGTGAGACATAATCGGATAGAGCATTTGACATTCTTATCAAGAGTATTCCAATCATCGTCACTCATAGACGGTTGACGCTCCTCAAAAGCCATATTTTCGCCTTGCTTAGTCAATAGGCAAATCATCTTAACCTTCCATAACTCACTTTTTTTTTGTGAGTACTTTTTAATATCTTACTTAGTCTTTCCCATGGATACTGATCCTTCAGATTCAAGCCTACACCCCAACGTGGTCCACTTCATCTTAGTTTAATCTTTATACTTAGTTCAATCTTCCACTGCTTTTTGCAGTGTGGTCCTTCATACTTAATTCATCTTAGTCTTTCCCATGGATACTGATCCTTCATACTTAGTTCAATCTTCCACTGATTTTTGCAGTGTGGTCCACTTTATCTTTAGCTTCGTCTTATGTTTTGGCTCAATCCTTATGACAAGCTCACTAAATGAATGGACGGTTTGGATATAACACAAACATCATGACGAGGCCCACAAAACTTGGGAAGGAATGGTAGGAGGTTCATCATCAGAAAAGCTCTCTTGTGGTTGCTATGGCGAGGAATCGTATTGCTTATCCAACTCTGTTTGTGAGAGGATTCCCGAAGGGTTGGTTTCCTCTCAACATCGAAAGAGTTTTTAGCCATGCTGGTGCTGTCATGGATGTGGTTATGCCAAGAGATTGGAACACTGGTATCTATAGAGGTTTTGCATTAGTCCACATGTCCTTCGAGGCAGAACTAGCTTGCGCTGTTGACATGTTGCATGGAGTGAAGTTTGCAAGGTGTCCGTTACTAGTTCAGAAGGCTAGATATGGACCCAATCCCATCTTATCCCATAAGCCTCAATCCACAGCCCATAAGGTTTACAAACCTAAGCCCGCTCTTCCTCCACCTCCCCCATCTCTTCCTCCCCCTCCTCCTCCCCCTCCATCTGCGTCGGAGGCTCCTTCTTTCAAGGAGGTCCTTCTTCAACAACATCGGCATCAGGATAGCCCCTTCACTCTTCTCTCTATACCCGATCCTCCCCCTAATCCCTCGTGCTGATTCGCTAATTTCGATCCTTCTGTTCTAGGATGGGCGTTCCCATTATGGTTAATATGGTGAACTTCCACAAGGCTAAGGACGATCTTAAGGATTCGATGATCATTGTCTGTAAAGAGGGCGCTTCTTTGTCGCAGCTGAGGGATTGGATATCAGAAACTACGACATTCTGTCCGGAAAATTACAAGATTAAACCGTTGGGATACAATGAATTATGACTTAAGGTCTGTCTAGGGATTAACCCTGAAATGTTGCTTATGGTTGGTTACCTACATTCAGGGGGGCCGGTTGCAAGAGTTATGAGATGGGAGGATTTCTCGATCTTTGGCATGGAGAATGTGTGGTATCAGGTTTGCGGCATTCTGCTGGAACTATGGTATGATGAGTTTTTTATTGTTGTCGCTGCTTATCTTGGTTCCTACCTTGAATTGTACACGAAGACAAAACTTGCGGAGGAGGTCGGAGTTATCAGAGTTAGAGTTAGAAGGAAGAAGGGTGTTGTTCCGCCATCGTCGGTGAAGGTGGTAGTTGACGATCGGTGTCTTAATTTTCCGGTCATCATGGAAGCTTAGGACGATCCATTTCCTCGGTGGGGCGATCTTTGGCGTGTCAGGGAAGGTCCGGAAGTGAAGAAGAAAAAAGATCAAGAAATCACTTTGAAGATGAAAGAAAAACTTCAAGACCACTTTCTTGTGGTCGCGCAAAGTAAAAAAAGATACACAAGACAGCGCAAAGTGAAGATTTGCTTGCGAAAAGAACATGAAGGCGAGTTTGCGAGATTGAGGGTTTGCGCGAGACCGCGCAAAAGTATATTGTTTGCGCGTGTCCGTCGCAAAGTGTATAATCTTTGTGATAAAAGCAGTTGGATGATATTTTTCCCACATCGACCCGGATCTGAGATTTTCATTGGACAAAATGTCTATAAATACCCCATTCCTTCTCTAAAAAGGGGTTGGAAGATTTGAAGTGAAGAAAAGGCGAAAGAGAAGACGAGAAGGTGCGAGTCTGGGACTTCCCCGCTTTTGCGACCGCGCAAAAGTATTGGACTCTGGAAGTTTGCGCCGGCCAGCAAAGCAATGAGAGTGCTCTTATGGTTTGCGCGGACCACATGCATATATCGTTCATTGCGGACCATCGCAAACTATATTGCTGACGATTTTAACGCAATGAATGGATTGAAATCTTTGTCGGAATGATTGGAGTCCTCAAAGCTTCAAGTTCTTCTTGATCAAGAGAAAGGAAGAATCATCGACGAAGAGTCATATTCCTCCTAAGTTTCGGGAGAAGATCAAAATAGTACCGAAAATCTTTTAGGAATCTTCGTTCTCTTGAAGATTGTTGATCGACTTGTCTATTTCCTCCTAAGTCATTGGAGATGATTGAGATCATTCTTGGTTATCTTTATAGAAAATTATATTTAGCTATAATAATTGATATTTGTGATAAGTTCTTTGTAAGCTATCTTAGAATCAAGGGATATCGAGGGATGTAAATGAATTCAGAATCAATAAAGTGTGATGGTTGTCTTTATAATTATTTCATTGTTATGTTTGAATAAGATTATTTCCCAAATCAAATACTTTTGTTTCCTTGTCGAAACAAAATGGCGACTCCACTGGGGATAATTATCTTATTTAACATTAACATTGGGAAAATTGTAAGACTCTCGTCACTATTTTTGGCGTCTATTTGCCAAAAATGGCGACTCTCAGTGGGAACATCCTCCCCTTCATCTCCAAGATAGTTTACTTAGTCTTTCATGTACTAATTTCAGGAATGTTTTATTATTGAAGGTACTCAAATTCAATCACACAACACTGCTAATGGCTAACACTATGAGAAAAGTGAACCTCCGATTCATCGCTACAGGGTTCGTAATTGAATATGCGCCAAGCCAATTCTGAGCATACGAAAGCAAGCAATACAAGCGGCGTAAAGTGACTCCGATAACATGAGGGAGTCATTTCATTTTCACCTCAACCACAAGAGAGTGATGGCGGACTTTGGTCTTGTCCAAAAAGACAAAAGTAAAGACCTTAAAGAGTCGCAAGGCAAAATTGCTGGTACCAAGAGCGAGGGACCAATTACACGGAGCATAGCAAGAAGAAAACCGAACTCGCTCCTCCGGCGATTTATCTGAACAAAGCTGTTACGCGTGTTCTCGTCACAAGATTTTCCAGCTTTGGTCGCCCCGAAGACCAAATGGACAGAAGCACAGAAAGGCAAAGCACTGATGATAGGATCCCCGATGCCCACGTCACCTCAAACAAGCTCGCCTATATCACCTCAATTGGTTAAAAGTACGGGAAGTACACAAGAATCAAATAAGACTCCAATTTCTCCCCTCTTTACAAGCCCTGTTACGTCAACATACTCTCGTTTTACTCCAATAACAGCTTCGGTAAACAGTCAAGAGGCCGCGGTATACATGGCAGAGACAGGTCAAGAAATAGACCGACCTCTTGAAGAACGTGTTGATCAGATGGCGGAAGCACAAAGAGTGCTGATGGATGAATGCCGGAACCTCAGAGAAGCTCTGGCAACTCTGGCACATAATGTAGCCCAAATAGTGGCTCCGCCCATGATGGGAGCAACAAATGGACAAGAGAACCAACCTGAAGGTTCCGTCCGCGAGGGATAGGATCCCAGGGTCCGTTCGGTGACAAGAGCCATAACACAAGATGATGTAAGACAAGTTGTCGAAGAAGCGGTCGAGAATAGAAAGGGAGCGCGCAAACCTTGGTCGTTTGAGATCTGAACACCCTACCCAAGAGAGGTAGAGGATGTTCCATTCCCGACCAATTTTAAGCATCCAGTTTTCGAAATTTAATGGGAAGGATCACCAGAGGAACACCTGATGCATTTCATCACCAGCATGGGGAATTTTTCTACGATACCTCAATATTGCTTACGCTTATTTGGGTCATCGTTGACAAGTAAAGTTTTAGGTGGTATTCAAATTTGGCACCCAGGTCCATACGAACATGGGAAGAAATGCAAGATGCTTTCATGTCAAACTTCTTTTCGTCAGAGCGCGATGTTAGCATCACGGAATTAGCTTCGATCTGACGGCGAAGGAGAGACCGGTCGAAAAATTCATAGACGGATGGAAGACACTTTGGGGGCATCATGCGGGCGATTCTTGGAAGAAAAGGAACAAGTCAAATGTGTCTGAACTCTATGGAAACAGGAATCGCGTTTGGACTCACCAGTGCTGATATCGGAACCTTTCGTGATTTGGCTACCAAAGCCCATGCATTGGAACTGATGACTCGCAAGATGCCGGCATTTCATCATGAAACTGTCAGAAGAATACACAGCAGGACAAGCTGTCAACACCATCGATCGGGATAAAAAGAATCAAGATGTGAGGGGTTCAAGAGATAAAAGGCCGGAAAGGAAAAGAAGGTGGAATCAATCAAGAGATAGATCTGACGGTGGAAAAAAGCTCGAAATGCTCGATTCTCATGAAGGATTTGAGTTTGATAAAGAGGACGTGTGTGCCTATGATGCAACAATTGTTAAAAGCGGGAACTTGGAATTACCGAACCAAAACGCCACGAAGATGTAACGAGGACTCGAAAGAAACTTTTGTCAATATCATCGCTAGTGGGACATCCGACGGAAAATTGTTATACGTTAAAATGTATCATACAACGAATGATAAATAGAGGTGATATAATAACCAGTGGAGGTAAAGAAAAGAATGCAAGAGGCAACAGTAAATGTATTATCAATACAAGAAAACACTCGGGAATGAAAGAGAAGAAAGTCGATAAAAATGCAACGATGATTACGTTGCGATCGGGGAAGCAAATAACAAGTCCGGTAAAACAGAAAGCAGGAGTTACAAGAAAGGAAGTGACTGAAAGACAGAATACTGAAGACAAAAGTGGAAATGAAGATGCAGTAACAAAAATAGCTTATGATGTAGTCAGCCACTTGAAAGGAATACCGGCACGTCTAAGTATTTATGATGCACTCAAGTTGTCAGAAGAATTTCGGCAAAGTTTGATTCAAGCACTGTCTGATCATGATGTCAGGGAAACTTTCTTGTGAAAATGAAGAATGAAAGGAGCAATGAAGAAATGAATTGTCTACCAGTAATATCTTTCTCCGATGATGATTTAATTGGTGAAAAGGAACATAATAGACCATTGATGATAGAAGGATACATTTGCGAAAGAAAGATAAAACGGATCATGATAGATAATGGGTCTGCAGTGAATCTTCTGCCACTCTCCATGATTACTAAATTGGGTTTTCGCCGTTCAGACTTGCGCCCCAGCGGAATGATGATACAAGGATTTAATCAAGATGGACAACGCGCGCTCGGAAAAATTACAGTAACATTGGAGGTGGGAGAATTAATTACTACTGTTGTATGTCACGTTATAAATGTTGTGACGACATATAACCTTCTCTTGGGAAGGCCGTGGATACATCGGTACAATATTATACCTTCTACTCTACACCAATGCTTCAAATATTGTAAAGATGGGATGCGCGTAAAAAGTAATGGTGATCAAAAACCCTATCTGAATTGAGTCTTTCTTTGCGGATGCTAGCTATTATAAGTGTTTCTCTGAAGAAATGAGAAATGATGATGGGAAGAGAATCGTAAAAGATGCCAGGGTAAATAAAGAAGAAAAGAAGCAGAATCTTACGGTCCGCGGAGCAAGAAAGAAATTTTATTTTGTGCCAAAGCGCCTAAGACAACCAGGACAACCGCCGTTAACATTATTGTCGTGAGCAATGAAAGTCTTACGGTCCAATTACACATGCCATTACCCAATATTGAAAGATGTAAACCATTTGCATTAGCTCGAAGAACATTTCAAGTCAAAGCCGATGCTAAATATCTGAACCAGATAGAATTCCATCTTTGCATCGAAAAAAGATGAAAATATAGCAATGTATATCATGGAGAATTAGCATCGCAAATTTAAGAAAGTATAGTGCAATAAGCAAGAAGATCATGAGAAACATGGGTTTTGATTGTGACAAACCAGCCGCTTGAATAATGGGAAAGGAATTCAAATCCCTCTCGGGATAATCAAAAAAGCGAAGAAAATTCAAGGATTGGGAGTAATCAATGATAAACATGATATCAATTAATGTGACTTATGACCTCGCTACACAAGATACTAAGGTAATTGAATATCCACGAAACCGCTCCAAAGCAAATAGAAGACGGGGGCAACCGACGATAGATGGCTGCAAGAAATAAATTTGGGAACAACGAAGAGCCAAGGAACACATTCATCGGCGTTAGCCTTCGGATCAAAATTTGAGAAATATGGTCAACTTCTCAAGAAAAATAAAGATGTTTTACCTGGACATATGAAGAAATGCCTGGACTGGAACCTTCCGTAGCAATGCATCGGTTAAATATCTCCAAAGAAAAGAAACCAGTCAAGCAAGCACAAAGGCGATTTCACCCAGACCTGATTCCATTAATTGAAAAGGAAGTGAATAAATTAATAAAGGTTGGGTTCATCAGAGAAGTTAAATATCCCAGGTGGATATCAAACATTGTTCCAGTGAAAAAGAAGAATGGGCAGATCAGAGTATGCATTGATTTCAGAGATCTAAATGAAGCATGTCCAAAAGATGATTTCCCTCTCCCGATAACAGAATTACTAATCGATAGTACTACTCAATATGCTATCATGTCCTTTATGGACGGATATGCAGGATATAATCAAATCAGGATGGCACCTGAAGATGAAGAGGCGACGGCTTTCAGAACGCCGCTTGGAATTTACTGTTACAAAGTCATGCCTTTTGGTCTCAAAAATGCTGGGGCAACATATCAAAGGGCAATGAAAAATATCTTCCAAGATATGATGCATAAACATGTCGAATGCTATGTTGATGACTTGGTAGTCAGATCCGGAGATCATCAAAGCACCGTGAACATCTAGCATCGATCTTAAACGACTCGAAAAGAAGCAATTAAAGATGAATCCGGCTAAATGTGCATTTGGAGTGTCTTAAAGCAAATTCCTCGGCTTTGTGGTACGGCATAGAGGAATCGAAATTGATCGAGAAAAAGTTAAAGCTATTCAAAATATGCATACCAACGACATTGAAGGAATTAAAAAGCTTACAAGGAAAATTGGCATACATTCGTCGCTTCATTTCGAACCTTGCAGGAAGGTGTCAGCCATTTTCTCGATTAATGAAGAAAGATCTGAGAATTTGTATGGGATCGGGCTTGCCGAGAATGCTTTGATTCAATTAAAGAATTATTAAAACGACCAGGTGTTAACGACTCGATAAAAGGTAAGCCACTTATTTTATATACATCTGCAGCTACAAATTCTTTGGGTGCTTTGTTGTACAGTGTAAACGAATGCCGGAAAAGAGCCGCTCTTTATTATCTAAGCCGAACAACGATGGGGGCGAATCCAATTATTCTTCGATTGAAAAAGAATGTTTGGCATTGGTATTCGTGCAAAAGTTGAGGCATTATTGTCTATCCCATGATATAACTCTGATCTCGAGAGGCGATCAGATAAAATTCTTGATGACCAGGCCAATGTTATCGGGAAGACTAGCCAAGTGGATGTTATTGTTATCAGAATATACTATTTCTTATAAGCCGGCGAAAGCAGTGAAAGGACAAGCTATGGCAGACTTCCTGGCAGCGCATCCTATAGCAGAAAATGAAGAAATCAATGATGAATTCCCAGATGAACAGGTTATGACGGCTGAATCCCAGAATCTTTGGCAGATGTATTTTGATGGTGCTGCTCGAGTATCGGGAGCGGGGGCAGGAGTGATATTCATTACCCCTCAGGGCGATTTATTACCATATTCTTTCACGTTGGGTACTGCATGCACAAATAATGAAGCTGAATACAGAGCTCTTATCATCGGAATGGAAATAGCCCAGCAAATGGAAATAAAATCATTGCATATCTTCGGAGATTCTAAATTAATTGTAAATCAATTGACAACAGAGTTTGAAGTAAGGAAAGAAGAACTCCTGCCCTATTATCGGAAGGCACAACAGTTGCTTGAACAGTTCTATTATGTGGAAATTAAACACATACCGCGGTCGGAGAATGCAAAAGCAGATGCTTTAGCCAGTTTAGCAGCGGCTTTATCCTGCACAAACCGAAGTCCTCTTCAGGTAACTATAGAAGAAAGAAGATTCCTGCCATCTGCAGAGGTTATCGAAGAAACTGTTGAAATGTTGCCTATATCACATGCTGGAAGTAACAATGGATGATTGGCGTCAACCTTTTGTTGATTATCTCAAATATAATATTTTGCCGAAAGACAATGTACAAAGGCAATGATTAAGGCGATCAGGAAAATTTGTCATATGCGGAAGTATTATATAGAAAATCTTATAATGGAATCTTTGTTAAGGTGCTTGGACAAGCGAGAAGCAAACAGAATGCTGCGGGAGGCACATTCAGGTGAATGTGGAGCACATCAAGCCGGTCGAAATTTATGCCATAGAGTGCATCGAATGGGTTATTATTGGCCTACTATGTTTAAAGATGCGATAGAATATGCAAAGCGGTGTCATGAATGTCAAATACACGGAGATGTAATACATATTCCTCCAGAAGAATTACATCAGTCTGTTGCTTCTTGGCCCTTTTCAGCCTGGGGACTCGACGTTATTGGTCCTATAAATCCTCCTTCATCTAAAGGAAAACAGTATATTCTGGCAGCAACGGATTATTTCTCCAAGTGGACCGAAAGCGATCATTGCGTAATGTTAAAGAGAAAGACGTGGTCAATTTCATCCGTCATGCTATAATATACCGTCATGGTATTCCGAAGAAGATCATCACTGATAATGGCACCCCTTTTAAAAATAGGGGCATGGAAAAGTTATGTCAGAAGTTCGGCATCCAACATTCTTTTTCAACACCTTATTATCCTCCGGCCAATGGATTAGCAGAGGCGTTTAACAAAACAATTGTCAAGATAATGAAGAAAACGGTGACAGGCAATAAGCGCGATTGGGATGAAAAGTTACAAGAAGCGTTATGGGCCTCTAGAACCACTCATCGTACAAGCAACAGGGGGGCAACACCATATTCATTAGTCTATGGCATGGAGGCGGTTATCCCAATTGAAATGCGGTGGCATCACTCGAGATAGCAGTACATCAATCTATAACAGATGATGAAAACGCAAAAATAAGGCTGAAAGAATTAGATTTGCTTGATGAGAAACGTCTTGCAGCGCAGCAGCGGTTGCAATCATATCAGGCCAGAATATCGGCTGCCTTCGATAAACAGGTCAGATATCGCTCTTTCAAAAAAGGGGATATGGTGTTAATGTTGAAAAGACCTATAGTGATCACTCGCCGGACAGGGGGCAAGTTCGAGCCTAAATGGGACGGTCCATATGTGGTAAAAGAAGTATATTCCAATGGGGCATATAGAATCACAAATCAAGAAGGACAGGGTATTGGTGTGCTCGTCAATGCCCGTTTCATCAAAAGATACTATCCTTAAAAGATAGGTATCTGGATTTTGACCCAAAATATTATCGGCATAATGATTCTGTATCAAAAGGGGGCAAAGATGAATAAAATCATGTCTATATGTCAACAAAAGAAGCTATGAAGAAGAAACTCACAAGCATGTCAATTATCAAACATCAAAATCCGGAAAATATATATGGTCATCATCATCACCAAATAAGTATGATAAAGACAATATCATTATCTTGAAGATTCTCTTGAAGAGATTGACAAAGTTATAATATTGCCTTACAAGGCACAAATTCTCAAAGTTATATTGCCTTACAAGGCACAAATTCTTGAAGATTCTCTTGAAGATATTATCTAAGCTCAAAGTTATATTGCCTTATAAGGCATGGATCTTCTTGAAGATATTTCAGAAATATCTGCCATATTTGCAAATGATGATGATCATATATATATTATTGCCTTACAAGGCATGGATCTTCCTGAAGATATTATCAAAAGCAAGGATATATCAATATCAATCAAAGAGGCAGTATAGCCAAGCCAAAATCCTAAAAGAGCCAAAATTGAGCAAAATCAAAAAGATCAAGCTCGGGAAAAAAAAAATGCTCTCAAAGGATCAAGCTCTAAAAGAGCCGGCCAACTATACGTAAGACCCATGAAGATCGCCATTCGGGCAGCGGCGAGGAGTCAGTGGCCCTAAAAAGCCCGCGAAGACCATCGTGCGCACCCATGCGGGTAGCTGACGAAGTCAAGGATTCAAAGCCTAAAAGGCCATAAATCCGCGAAGACTAGTCACCGTAATTCCCATGCCGTCTGTATAGCTTCCGCGCCACGGGGAACGGATGAAAATGCCCTCCTGTGAATGGGCTCGACCTTGCGGGACGAAGAAAATAGGGGCCGCGGTGCGAGCTTTATGCCAACCGTGCGTAAGACCCTCCGGTCTAGGGTTTGATTTCGGTAGTAAACTCGTGAGGAAGGGCTTAAACCTACTCATTGATGGACTGGCGACCCTAGATTTGGTGCCCAAAGGTAGCCTTGCGAGCCTGCGAACTCTGAGAGATTACTGGTGGCCAACCACAACGCGTAAATCCAACAGTTCACCGTCCGGTAGCGTCAATGGGCCCCTCGATGGACTGTGTGGCCCGTGAGCTCAAGGCGGTGAGAAGCCCAAAAGTGAACTCTGAGGGATTACAGTGGCCATCACATAAGACCCATAAATGCTCCACTACTCACGAGCTTAAGCGTGTGTGTGCGCACGCTCCACTACTCATGAGCATAAACCGTGTGTGGCTAATTGAATTGAAACTTAGTACCGCCAATCTAAATACTCACCTAGAGAATCCCTTACTAACAAAGCATAAAAGGTTTAGAAATTATAAAAATGTGTAATGAAAATTATTATATAAAGAATAAATATAACTTGATAATATTAATAAAAAAAAATAATAATAAATATAATAAAATTATTATATAAATATAATATGATAATATTAGTATAAATATCATCAATATGCAAGATAGAAAATATATACCATCATAAAACATCCCAAAATATTATCATGAAATATATGATAAATTACATCCAAGAAACATGAAAGCAAATATCACATGTTTAAAATTACATGATTCAAAGATCTTCTGTAATTCCCATTGCTTCTGAATATTTGAGCAAATCTTCTTTCAATTACTTTGAGTACATCATCATCTAGATTTTTCTTCAAAAATAAGTCTCGCATGATCAGAAGCATGACAAGTTATTCTCCAAAGAAGCGATCATTTCTTTACCTTGAAGTTGTGCGGATTTTTCACATCAATAGATTGAGCATTCACTGTATTTTCTCTTCAATATCCTGAATGCTTAAAGCTTGCTCATGATTCTTCCTCTCAAGCTACAAGATTTCTTCCTTTAAAATTGCAATGCGGTCTTGAATAGTCTTGCTTTCATCAACATGAATCTTTAATTTATCTGAAGAATTGTATGCTCTTGTTCAAGTTTGGAAATTGATGAAGTTTGTCGGAAGAGCTTGCTCTTGTGATGAAACCAACCGCCTTCTACACTCTAAAATCTCGGGAGCAATTGTAATATTCTCTCTGACGCCAAAGAAATTACGGAATCACGAAATTTGAGGAGTGAATCCCGAAAGGAGATATGTTGATTACGGCCATCTTAGCGAGCTTTCCAAAATTTCTATAGCAACATCCAAATCCGACCACGATCGGGATTTACGAAGATATGGATTATTGCTAACAGAGAATGTTTCACCATAAGCATTTTGTGAGCGGGAATCTTTGCAAAGGATGATAGTTCGAAGTAGTGGTTCTGAGAATCGAACTAGCCGCACCGCTACGGGGGGATAAGTTCCTATAAAAAAAAGAAGAGAATATTCATATATTATTATGAAATATATATAGTCTTGAATGAAGATAAGCAATATATATATATATATATATATATATATATATATATATACATCAATTTGGAACACACTAACGAAGGAGAAGCTCTTGGAGCTATGGAAGGACCAAGTCCCACCATATCGGCGAAAGATGGTGCTCTAGCCTCCGTCTTGGAATCTCTTGTAGTAGCTGGAGTTGGCAAGTCGGTAGTTTACGTAGAAATATGATTTCACGAGCCACTACTCTCGTACTACCAACGGAACTACGGATGCTCTTGGTGAAGATACCACAAGAGGGCTCATTTGAAGAGATAGCACCTATTTACGCAACTTGGGCACCTAAAAAAGGAGATGCTGATAATTTTAGATAAATAATAGTTGTTAAAATATAAATCAAAATATTTATATGAAAATTTTCCTTTACCAGGTGAATATCCATATTCTCCATAATCTAAAGGCTCCTCTTCATCTTCCTCAACTGCAGGAGATTTAGCGGGATATTAATGCTAGAAGGAGTCTTAGCAGTTGCAGGGGAAGATGCTATCTCAACTTCTTTCGCATGTTTCCTCTTCTTCACCAATATCAACTTCACCTTCTTCAAAGTCATCATCTTTATCTTCGCCATTATCACTATCTCATTATCTTCATCCTGCGAAGATTCGGTTGTACTTGATGATGAAGTTGAACTTTCATCTCCCAAAATTTCTTCGTCAACTTCTTCAACGATAACTTGCTTCCTTTATAAGAAACGGGTCTACTGCTCTCCGGTGCAAGTTCTTGGACTATAGGAGAAGCAGAGGCTGGACGAGTTCCTTCTGAAGGGATAGGGGATGATGATTGTAAACGCGTTCTTGATCTAGTCATCGGAGAAGATGGACTAGGACCAAAGGGTGGTGGAGAAGATATTGAAGTACCAATAGCTGGTCCTTCCTGAACTGCTACAGTCTCTGCAGGGATTGGAGAAGACGTACCTGCAGCATCATCCGCATCCTGATTTGAAGAGTCCGTGAGGATTTTCAAATTCTCTTAGATCTCATGGGCAAACCAAACCATCCAAAGTATTGATGGGCTTGATTTCACGAATGGGTTCTTCCAGTGATATCTTCTGCCAAATTTCTCCAGGATGAGACACGCGTGGCTCTTCTCCGGGAATATACCCGATTCCGCTCTCTAAGTTTACGCCCTTCGGCTGGGTGGATGAAGAAAGATAGAAGAATCTACCGGAAGCATTTAGCAACCAGTGCGATTGATGATCCCACCATCGCATCCGGTATATGAAGTATGGACTACACGATCACAACCTGGAATTATGAAGAGGAGCCAACACGGCTATTCAACAAGCTGTTTCCATATCATGGCCCGATTAAGAGGACCGGTTCCAAAACAGTAGCATTTTCTTGTAACAAGCCCGCAGTCTTGAGGTACGGTTTGATCATAACCGAATTGACGACGAAGCGGCCTGGATAGTAAGGTTCTCTCCAAAATTCTGTCCCCTCTCGCAAAGGTAAACTACATGAGCGAATAGAGAAGAAGAAAGCTCTCTCTCTTTCTGCGGTAAGTGTTTCATTGTCCACCATATCTATCAACGGGATAGCGATAGAGGCGGAATTGAAAGAAGTTTATTTGATCGTCGTCCCGAATTTTATTTGCCACCCACTCATATGCTCTTCTAGCCATTGCTCTTTGTTGAAAGAACCAGAGCGGAAGATGAGAGGGATGAGAATATGCTTGCTCTGAAGCCTCAAAAGTCCAAGGAAATAGACTCAAGCCATCCTGTAAAATAATGCCAAGAAGTATCTGTAGATGAAGTTCCAAGAATGGGGTCTTTTATATGAGTAGCTATTTCTCCAAGGGCCCGGTAGATAGAACACAATACTGGAGGAGCGAGAGAGTATTTATGTCCTTCTGCTAAGGCACCAGCCACAACAAAGACACTCGGACGAACAGCATCTGCCCATTTGGAGCTGGGCAAAACGACCAAGCTTAGCCAATAAGCCAGGAATGCTGCAAGCTCTCCAAAAGAGCTATATTCCGGCTTTCCTCTTACTGCATCCCGAAGCTTTGTTAGTTCTTTGGAATGGCAGTCGCGAAACCTTCAAAGGAAATAAAAATGAGGAGATTAATATGCAGGAATGGCTAAGAATACAGAAAGGAAGATCGATTATCAGATTGATAAATACCTGAGACCCCTAGAAAAATGGGCCAGCCATTGAAGAGGGGGAATTTTGTGGAAGTTGGGGAATTTGCCCATCTCTTTGAATAGCTCTATGGTAGTTTCAGATATGGAGGGCTTGCGATCCGGAGAAGATACAAAGGCCAATTCTCTGTTGGTAGGAATGAATTCATCGTAGAATTTGCCCGTTATTGTGAGACCAGCTATACGATGAAGGTCCCAAAGAGATATGCTCATTTCGCAAGTAAGGAAGATGAAAGGAGTTGGTTGTGGGTGACCAATACTCAAGGAAGCCCTTGAGACATTGGGTTCCAGATAGAAGTATTTTGAGGTTACTTCTATAGCGTCATAAAGACCTATCTTTGCAAGAGTGCTCGTATGTTTCAGCAAAATAGCTTCCGCCCATTCCGAATAATAGCGACGAGCAATTAGCAGACCTCTGATGCGGAATTCTGTTTGGCCCCAGAGTTGATCCCGATCTCTGAAGCGCTGTCTCACAGTCTCATAAAAATGAGAAGGAAAGAGATCATGAGGACTATGGGAAGGAGTTAAGAAAATCATGGGATGAACTTCTCCGATCCTCTGTCGCGGCTTCTTTGTCTGAATGATGCCTTCAAGAATCCGGGGTTCTCTTGTGACCCATGACTCGGTATACATCAACCTTTCGCCATGGACACAATCTCTGATTCACAGTCTAGCATAGACTGATGGCGATACACCTTTATAGGAATGATTGTCATGCCCTCTCGCATGAGGGTTGTCGAACTTCATGACTCCTTCAACAACTTCATTGCAAATCCCACGAGTTTTGAAGTCGCTTCTTCTTGTGTTCTTTGATTTTTTCAAACAAATTCTTTCGCCTTATTGCGGCGAGTTTTCTTTAGGCGGAAGCGGGAGGAGTATCTTCTCGGACGGTGGCCTCTCACTATCGGTGCGAATGTGGGTGGTCTTGAGCCATTCATCCCGTCATATTCCCTTCCATGTTTTGGTGGGCATTTAATATCTCCCAAAGATATAGATCTGTGAATAGGAGAAGGTAAAGATTTGATACGGTCAGAAAAGTCAAAAGTGGGGAGAACAGGCTCTTTAAAATAAGCTGGATTTCTAGAAGTTGTCTTCATTCTTTTAGCAGGCGGTTGGTCAGAAGGAGGTGAGTTTGAAGGAGATATAAGACGAGCAGTTTGTTTAATACGAGCCATAAAGAAAGATAGAAGACAAAGTCAGGAAATGGTTAAGTGTTGGGAAAAAAGTTTGGAAATTTTCTAAGTACAAGGTACTTTGCGCGAGGTCGCGCAAAGTCTATGGTTTCGCGAGAAAATTCCAAGTTCAGCAGACGTCGCGCAAAGCGAAACGGTTTCGTGGGGTCGCGCAAAGTGGAAGCTTTGCGCGGAATAAAATCGCCAGAGCAAGTGTCAGCAGAGGGAAGTTCGTGAAAATGACCAAGTCGTTGGACTATTTATAGGCTTTATGGCCGAGTACGGTACTCGAGTAGGACTTTGCGTGGTCGCGCAAACCATGGAAAAAGGAATAGTTTGATCCTTTTCTTTGATTTTCGAACAAACAAAGAACGGATCAAGGGGCATCTGTTGAGGCATAAAATAAGCAAGGAAGTGAAGAAGAAAAAGATCAAGAAATCACTTTGAAGATGAAAGAAAACACTTGAAGACCACTTTCTTGGGTCGCCCAAAGTAAAAAAGATACACAAGACCGCGCAAAGTGAACGATTGCGCGAAGAACATGAAGGCGGTTCTTGTAGATTGAGGGTTTGCGCGAGACCGCGCAAAGTATATATTGTTTGCGCGTGTCCGCGCAAAGTGTATAATACTGTGATAAAAATAGTTGGATGACATTTTTGTCCCACATCGACCAGATCTGAGATTTTCATTGGATAAAATGTCTATAAATACCCCATTCCTTCTCTAAAAAGGGGTTGGAAGATTTCAGAAGTGAAGAAAAGGCGAAAGAGAAGACAGAAGGTGCGGAGTACCGGACTTCCCCGCTTTGCGCGACCGCGCAAAGGAGTATTGGACTCCTGGAAGTTTGCGCCAGCCCGCGCAAAGCAGCAGAGTGCTCTTATGGTTTGCGCGGACCCGCGCAAAGAACATATCGTTTTTGTGGACCGCGCAAACCTATTATGCTGCGTTTTAACAGCAATGGATTGAAATGCTGTCGGAATGATTGGAGTCCTCAAAGCTCCAAGTTCTTCTTGATCAAGAGAAAGGAAGAATCATCGACGAAGAGTCATATTCCTCCTAAGTTTCGAGAGAAGATCAAAATAGTGCCGAAATGCTGCCGGAATCTTCGTTCTCTTGAAGATTGTTGATTGACTTGTCTATTTCCTCCTAAGCCATTGGAGATGATTGAGATCATTGCCGTTATACTGCCGAAAATTATATTTAGCTATAATAATTGATATTTGTGATAAGTTCTTTGTAAGCTATCTTAGAATCAAGGATATCCAGAGGATGTAAATGAATTCAGAATCAATAAAGTGTGATGGTTGTCTTTATAATTATTTCATTGTTATGTTTGAATAAGATTATTTCCCAAATCAAATACTTTTGTCAAGATGACAAGTACTCGCGAGCTACAACGGCTTGAAGCCAGCCCACGGTTTATCTCCGCTTCGATGTCCAAATCAAGGAGACGAGGCAACCGGGGAAGCGTAGTAAGTCAATGAAGATAGTCTCTTGGAATGTCAGGGGGGTGGGGTCCAAGCATAAGAGAAGCCTGATCAAAGCTTCCCTAAGTAGAAAAGACCCTGATGTAGTGTGTCTACAGGAGACTAAGGTTCCTCGCTTTAAGGACAGTTTGTTAGCTACCCTGTGAAGGGTGAAAGATGCTAAGTGATTATTTCTGGATGCAGTGGGGAGCTCGGGGGGATTCTTATCGTTTGAAAATCATCCAAATGGGATCTAATTTCTACATTCAGAGGCTTATTTTCGTTAACGGTTGCATTTCAAGATAAGTTTTCTTCTGTTCAATGTCTTCTTTCGGTTATTTACGGGCCTAACAATGACTCTCTTAGGGCTCATTTCTGGGACAAGTTAACTGAAGTTAAACATCTCTTTTTAGGGCCGTCATGTGTGGTGGGTGATTTCAATGTCACTCGATTTGCAGAGGACCATTCCAGAAGAAGAAGACCTTCCTCTGCTATGAATCAATTCTCTGAATGGATCCAGAGTGAATAGTTGATTGATTTGTCATTTAAGGGTGCTAGATTCACCTGTACCAACGGCCGTGCAATTCCTATTCAATCTAGGTTAGATAGATTCCTCGTCTCTCCTGCTTGGTTGAGACCTTTCCGTATGCAAAACAAATAGCTCTGTTATGCACCACGTCAGATCACTGCACTATCCTTCTAAGTGTGGAAGAAGACAATTGGGGTCCGAAACCATTTAGGTTCAATTCTTCTTGGCTTCAGATAGAGGGTCTTCGGCAGAAGATAATCGATTAGTGAGTGTCTTTCTAGGTGGAGGGTTATGCGGGCCACAAACTGCTTTGCAAACTCAGACTTCTCAAATACAAGCTTAAGGAATGGCGTTAGGAGGAAGCTCTAAAATGAGAAGCTGAAGTCGAAGCACTCCTTGCCGAGCTTCAGAGAATGGATTCCGATTCTGAAGGAGTCCCGATGATGAAAGAATTCTTATCCAGGTGAATTTTCATCATTCAGATCCTCTCGAACAAAGCCCTGGAAGATGAAGCCTCTTGGAGGATCAAATCTAAAGTTAAATGGATTACTGAGGGGGACAAAAACACTAAGTTCTTTCACAATATGGCCTATATGCATGCTTGATCTAAGGCCATTTTCAGTATATCCGAAAATGGAAATAGAATAGAGGATAAGAAGGAGATCGAGGAGAGCGTCATTTCTCACTTTTTAGATCTTATGTCATCTTATGATTGGGTTCGTCCGGGCCTTGACAACATTGTCTTTCACAGGTTGGAGGAAGTTGAAGCAGATTTGTTGGAGTCCCAGTTTGCTGAAGAAGAGGTTAAGGCCACCGTGTTTACTTTGGGTGGGTATAAGTCCCCAGGTTATGATGGGTTTTCGATTTGCTTCTATCATTATTTCTGGGATGTTGTCTGTCATGATGTTCTTCTATTCCTCCAGGAATTCTATTTTAGAAGCAGATTATCGAAGGGGCTAGGTGCCACATTCATTTCTCTCATTCTGAAGGTGGCGGGTGCTTCCTCCTTTTTTGAATATAGGCCGATCAGTCTGATTGGGAGTCCTTATAAAATTCTTGTGAAAGTTTTATCTGTTCGGCTCTCAAGAGTAATCGGAACCCTCATATCGCCTAATTAGAATGCTTTCATTAAAGGAAGACAGATCACGGATGGAGCTCTTATTGCCAACGAAGTTCTCCATTCGTGTCATAGGTCTAAGTCACAAGGCATATTCTGTAAGTTGGATATTGCCAAGGCCTATGATCATGTCGATTGGGAATTCTTCTGTACATGTTAGCTCAGATGGGTTTTGGGGTCAAATGGAGACAATGGATTGCTGCTTGTATTGGGTCGGCCCATTTTCCATCATTCTTAACGGGTCTCCTAAAGGTTTCTTCAAAAGTTCGAGAGGATTGAGGCAGGGAGACCTCCTCTCTCCTTTCCTGTTTCTTATAGTCGGCGAGGCTCTATCCCAAATGTTGAAGAAAGATCAGAGCATAATTTTCTTCGTGGCATTGCGATGTCGGGCTTGGCGGATCCCCTCACTCACATCCAGTTCGCGGACGATACCCTTATATTCTCTGAGGCATCGGATGATAAGATCGATAATCTTCTCACTACTCTGCGTTGTTTTGAAGTAGTCTCGGGTCTTACGATCAACATAAGCAAATCGAAGTTTCTTGGAATTAATGTCCCTATGACTTCTCTCCAGAACTTTGCCGAATCCCTTAGGTGCTGTGTTGAGTCTTTTCCAACATTCTTTGTTGGTCTGCCCTTTTCTGTGGGCTCTCCGCCGAAGTGTATGTGGGATAGGGTCATTACCAAATTCCAGAAATACCTGGCCTCTTGGAAATGCAGGTATTTATCCTTGGGTGGTCGACTGACTTTGATCAAATCAGCGCTCTCTAGCCTCCCTCTCTATTTCATGATGTTGTTTAGATGTCCAGGGCCGGTCCTAAAGCATATGGACAAGATTAGAAGAGACTTTTATGTGATTTGGTAAGGAAAATCAGAAGAAGTTTCATTTGCTGGTGTGGAAAGAAGTATGCAAACTGTTCAGGGAGGGAGGTGCAAATGTCAAGAATCTCAAACTCTTGAATTGGCGCTGTTGGGGAAATGGGCTTGGAGATTTGCTTCTGAAAAGGAAGCTCTATGGGCCTTGATAGTTAAAGGGAAATATGGTTCCTCACAAGGAGGATGGTGGCCCAGGGAGTCTTCCTTTTATAAGGCCTCTCATATCTGGCGATGAATTCTTAAAGCCAAACAGCTTGTTATTAAAAAAAATAGTTATGTGTTAGGCGACGGTTCCTCGATTCGATTTTGGAAAGATCTATGGATTGGAGAAAATCCTCTCAGACTTCTATTACCTGAAATTTACTGCCTCGCTCCAGACAGAGGCATTCTTATCAACAGATGTTGCTATTCTACGCCAGCGTATATAGTATGGGACATCAGATGTATTAGAAATATTTCTGAAAGCGAAGCTAATGAGTACACGAATCTTCAGGATTACATTTCCAAATCAACGACTATTCCCTCTCAACCTGACACATTGCGTGGCCGTTGGAGAAATTTACCTCTCTCTCCGTCAAGTCCCTTTATTCCTTCATATATCTAGCTATGCAGTCTCAGTGTGATGCTACGCCATTTATTTGGAAGTTTCAAGTCCCCCCTAAATACATTTGCTTTGGGTGGTTGGTGGGTCGCAATAGAATTCGTACCATTGATAATTTGGTTAAGAGAGGAATGCGGATTGTCAATATTTGTTTGTGTTGTATGCGTCAGGCGGAATCTGTGAGTCACTTGTTGGTTCATTGTCCTTTCATTTCCTCCATTTTGGCAGATTTTTGTCAGTGCTTCTCGATCAATTGGTGCTTTCCTTTATCAGCCGCTAAGATGATGTTTGCTTGGAACGGTCTCAAGCTTGGGAAATCGAAGACTATCATCTGACGCATGGCCATCCTCGCCATTTGGTGGGCTGTTTGGGAAGAAAGGAATGAAAGATACTTCAACGATTCTTCTTCGTCTGTTAAGTCTGTGGGTTCTAGGGCTAAAAAATTGGTGATTGAATGGGTTGTCAATGTAAAGGATCTGAAAGATGTGGATTTTAGCTTTTTAGGCGATTAGGTGCCTTCTTCTATCTCAGTAGACGGGCTCCTCTTTTTTCTATTTTTTGTTTCTCTTTTTCATCTTTTGTTTCCGTCTCTTTTCGTTCAATGCATTTTTAGTTTGTTGCCTTTAAAAAAAATGCCTACACCCCAACGTTAGCTCTGATACCACTTGTTGGGGGATCACGGAAGCACACAGAGATGAATCTAGGATAACAATCTAATAGCACCAAGTAAACACATAAAGAACTTAATGATTTAACGTGGAAAAACCCTTTTGGGAAAAAACCACGGCACAAAGTGACAGATGATCACTATAAAAGCAAAAATTACAAAGTAAAGATCTTACCCAATTCGAACAACCTCAAATCTCACCCTTTCTACACTTTTTGAAACCCTTGGACGATTTAGAAACCCTAAAATCTCCTCGATACACCCAATTCCGATTGCACTCCAATATATAGCCTTTGGAGGAAGTACAATCAAAATAGGAAACAAATCCCGCAAATTCGTAGTTCTACGAAAATCTGCGCAGAATCTGTCGATGGCATCGAACACTCATCGATGACACCAAAACTACTCCTTCGATGGCATTGAACTAGCACCTTAACTGTCTAGAGATAAAACATGATTTTTTGAAAATTCTTGATGGCATCGAATACTCATCAATGGCATAAAAAAGGTGCCCAGTTAGTCTAGCAACCAAATGAAGAAAATCTGAAAAATATCGATGGGATTGAGCACTGGTCGATGCCATCAAATAGATTATTGATGGCATT